>JARJCX010000004.1:613490-1226980 GCA_029282285.1 Mycena rebaudengoi | reverse complement strand
AATACCCCTTTGAATTTGCTCCTTGCCTCGCGTCCAACTAAATAAAAGAAACTAATTGCCATTACAGAAACTGAGAAACCGAAAACACGTCACATTCTTCTTCAACGGCTGCGTCGAAAGCAGTTCGCGCATGAGGAGCGACTCATGGTTCGTTCGCCGAAGGTATGTCCCACTGCCATATATCTCCCACCTACGATTCAATGTGTGATATGTCCACGCCCGAAAATGCTTTGTCCAGACTGATCTACCTTTGTTTCTTTTGTCTCTCCCCGCATATACCCTCACATGCATTCTTACTTATTTTCGTCCACAAGTATGCGTTGGCCTCTGAGGAAAATAAGGCGGAGGACGACGGCGCGAGCGCACTGTGCGACGTGGCGCCGACGGTGCTGGATCTTCTGACGGGTGGTTGATTTTCTCTGTGCCTCTTTTACCCTCCACAAGCTGATAAATTCATTTCCGAGGGGCTTGCTTCCTAAACCTGAAGGTGCGATTGGCTTTCTTCGTACCAATATCTATTGCTCATTCATGTTGCACTTGTAGATATGGTTGGGCGGTCGTTACTGGTCCAGGAGAGGACAGGACGTGAGGGCGTTGGTTATTGTGACATGGAAGTGTGAAGACACCCGGAACGTGATGTTTACCCGATAATCAATTATTTTCAGGTTGTCCCATATAATACTAATACAAAGGAGGTACCAGTGGTAAATGGGGGGGCGGCGGAGAAGGTGGCGCAACTGCCTTTGAAGTTGACGTCTCGCCTGAGTAGGGCGCGAGGGACAATGGAAAGATGTGAGTCTTCAACGAGAGCAGCGGGAGGAGCAACGTACATGTGCCGCGCTGACAGCGACGAGCGGCGAGAACGGAAATGATGACGAGAAGCGCATAGTGACTGTTGAAAGGAGAGTGGCGGGACGAGAGACTACAAGTCGGGGGAGACTGGACTAAAGACCAAGCTGAGCACGTCTTTTATACTCCTTGCGGATGAAACTGATCGGTGAGAACTGAATCCTTACCGTAGATGAGGACCCTACGGCTCCGGAGGTTGTTCGAGCAGACTCAGGGGAGCGGTAACATGTTGGAATGTCAACGACCTGGGTGAACCCTAGACTCAGAAATTACGTAGTGATTTCATTACTAGTGAATTCAAATTGGAATAAATCATAAACATTGACTTGCTGCACTCAGATACTTACGCATCAACGCATCAATCCGTATGTGATGCGCCATCATGAATTTGAAACACGTGCCTCACCTTTTGCTTCATGAGCTCCAGCAGCCTCCAGCGCCGTGCTTGCGAGAGTAGTATATTTACCCTTCTTTTCGGCCAATGCCACGGTTCGGGAACAGCATTGAAAGGTGCCAATTTCGTCTCATCACAGCTCTATTGCCACCACAGCCTACACGCGCTTGTGGCTCTCTTTTCCCCACTTACTTCGCTATGATTCCCAGCTCAATGCAGGGCTCGCAAGTCACGATTGAAGGCGGGACATTCAACGATGTGGCCGGGAATATGAACCTCACGCTTACCACGACTGTATCTCAACAAAGAACCGATGTCCCATCCATTTCTGCTGGGTATTTGAACGATGACCCAGATATGGTCCATCTCGCTCACTCTTGATGTCAACTAATGCAAATTATCGCGCTCAGCACCCGCGGGTACGGAGTTAATTAGGCCCAGAACAGTCCGCACCTGTCAACAATAATAGTGCGCCTTATTGTAAGCTTCATGTACCTTGCAGGATGACAATCAACTTACGGTTTTTCGTAGCAAGATCGCAGTGGCCTCGGGAATATCATTCCCTGACTGGAATCGAACCCATCGCCGACCAACGTATTGCTCTGCAGCATCTCGACACGCAGGCGCCGTTTGTTTCTGAATCGACAAAGCCACAAAGAGAGGAACAAGCGTGGCAGCGCCAAACTCGCCCTGATTCTCCTCCAGCAAGTGGTCCATCCCACGACCTCCTTTTGGCACCACCCCGCCTTCCGAGAGGATCTGGGTCCCGCGTTCCCCAATCCGCGTTACATGTTATGACCGTACCGCGCATTAACCCTGAGCATCCTACAGCACCCCAAGGCGGTGTATCACACAATAAGTTGCTTTCCTCCCACGAAAAGTCTCCAGCCTCTGTAAAAAAAATCCTGTCCTCGCTTTCCAGCTTATCTTTTTGCCTCACCCTCCTCTTCCCTGTTTTGAGCTCACGCCTGGGTTGCTTCGGGTCTCGTCCGTCGCCCAGACCAGTGGTGGCCCTTGCCTACTGTGTCCCCGTCCTGTTCCGATTCAGTCCGATTCGGCTTTCTCCGGACCTGCCTTTCCCGCCGCGTCAAAAGTCCACGGCCAAGCCCCTTTTCGAATTCGTTTCCCGTTTCTTTCCATTTTTATACCCAATGAAATTATGAAATGTTCGGAAAATGGAAACACCGGCGCCGTTCTGGTCAGACGTGCAACTTGAAGACCAAACAAACTAGAAGCCCAAACAAACTAGAAATTGTTCCAAAATCAACGCTGGCATAATCAACGCTGGCATGGTCTAGTGCCTTTTTCAGCACTCATGATACTGAAATGAAGGTAAAGCTTTCAAGTATCTTCTCTCCTGCCGGCGGGAACCGGGGTGAGTCGGGTGCAAATGTGCAATGATGCGATGCATGTGATCAGGCTGTGTGCTCACCAAGACGCCATCCAATGCCGCTAACAATTCTTCATCTTCTTGCGGATGGCCACGACCTCCCTAGCTGCGCTGTCGACCCAGCAGCTCCAGGAATCGCTCGCTGTTATCACTGCCCCGTCCTCCTCCTCTCGCTCCAAGTTCGTCAACTGGGGAGTGACTTACCAATGCCAACCGCTTGCGATCTTTGAAGCAGAAAACGAATACCACTGCGAGCTGGCTTTGGAACTTGCAAAGCGGGAGGGGCGCGTCTTGCGAGCGGTGGGCGTGGGGCACAGTCCCAGCGACCTCGCCTGCACCGGCGACTTCATGTTGAGAATGACCAAGCTTAATAAGTTGCTCGAGGTACGCCGCCTATCGCCGACGATTTCCTGCGCCGGACTGACGCCTACCCTGCGCAGGTTAACCACGAAAAGCGCTGCGTCGTCGTACAGGCCGGGATCACCCTCACGGATCTCCACGTCGAACTGGGGAAACACGGGCTCGCCATGTGCAACGTCGGCTCGATATCAGACCAGACCCTCGGTGGTATCGTCACGACCGCGAGCCACGGCTCTGGCATCACATATGCTGTCATGTCGACCCAGGTGCAGGCCATGACTCTGCTCCTCGCTGACGGAACCCGCGTGTCCTGCTCGCGCATCGAACACCCGGATTTATTCATCGCGACGCTCTGCGGCCTCGGGAGTACCGGAATTATCCTGACCATCCAGCTCGAGGTCGAGCCCGCGTTCCGCCTAAAGGACGTGCAGTGCTTGCGCCCCTTCGAGGAGGTCGTCGAGAACCTGGACGAACTCGTACGCTCCGCCGAGCACGTCCGCTTCTGGTGGATCGCCGCCTCGCACACCGTCAAGTGCAGCGCAGTCAACCGCACTCGCGAGGTACATTAGTATATCATATATATGGCCAACACAACGCCAACCGATAGCTAACTAACGCCACCAGGAGAAACTCCCGCCGATACCGTGGTTCTGGAGCTCCTTCCTCGCGTTCCACGTTGTGCAGCTCCTGCTCTGCATCGGGCGCTACTTTCTCTACATCAACACGCTCACGGGGCGCTTCGTCGCCTGGCTCTCCAGCTGGGACGTCACGCTCATCGACGACAGTCCCGCGGTATTCAACGTGGAATGCCGGGTACGCCCCTCCCGCGCCTCCGCATCGAGATAAAAACACTCAATGTGCCGCCCCGGCGCATGTAGTACCCACAGCACACCACCGAGTGGGCCGTCCCGTTCGTGCGCGCGCAGGCGTGTCTGCGCGAGCTGCGCGCGTGGATGGACGCGGAAGCCGCGGACCCCAACGGCATCCGCCCGCACTTCCCGTTCGAGCTGCGGTTCTCCGCGCCGGACGATATATGGCTCAGCCCGAGCTTTGAGCAGGAGACGATCTGGATCGGCATCGCGCAGTATAAGTGTGTTCAAATCTGCTACACCCCTACTTCTACGTTAATTTTCCTTTCTTTTCCAGACCATACGGCCTCAACGTCCCCTACCGCCGCTTCTTCGCCGGCTTCGAGGCCATCGTCTCCCGGCACGACGGCCGCCCCCACTGGGCCAAGGCGCACCACTCCTCGCCCCAAATACTACAGACGATGTACCCGCACTTCGGGCGCTTCGTCGCGGTTCTGCAGGCGGTGGATCCACAGGGGGTGTTCCGGAACGAGTACGTGGAGCGGCATGTGTTCGGGAAGGAGGTGGGGGAGCGGGTGTTTAAGGCGCGGCGGGCGTGAGGGCGGTTGAGTTGAGTTGGGGGCGGGGCGAGGTGAGGTTGGGGACCATGCAATTCATGGTAAGGTAAGTTAACTGTAGAGGTAATAGCTGCATATGGATATGATTGCGTATTTAATGCGCACGGCTCGGTGAAGGTCCCATGTGCTTGAAAGCGCCCTTGAGGCGGATATACCGCTACTAGCCTTGGCAATCATCAGTATTATTCTCTAGCGACGTGGAGGCGCTGGCCGGTATAGCTATACTCTCGAGGCGAGATTCCGGAGGCCATAATATTGATATTACTTTCCCTAGACTTCGACTTGGATTATGTTCACGTACGGGCTTTTCGGGGAAGTTGGTTATTCAAAGAGTGTGGGTGGTAGGCGCACAACCTGACAGAAATTATTACGGAGACCAATCCGCGCACATTCCGACTATCGGTTGAAATTGTTGAGGTTCACTTGGACCATAAAGTAATTTTCACCGAATGCCAGCATTTTGAAATTTTTACGGCACAGGATTACAACAGCCGTTCCCACTGGTGTAGGGCTGCGCTCACGCTAGAAGGATAGGGCTGCATTTGTAGCAGACCTCGATCGCACGGTAGGTAGGTAGGTAGGATTATCCGCGAATTGCTTCAGTAAAGTTTATCTCTGTTTTGCTTCACGGGGAAAGTGAGGTCAGGTCGGGTAAACTAGACCTAAATTAATCTTCAAGTGCGAGAGGAACGCACATCAAAAGTAGCGTCTACTTAGACTGAACACATGCGCACCTCAATCCGGGGCCATGCAGAGCATGAATTGTAAAAGGAGTTCAGACGAAGAACGTAATCCATTTCCAAATTTGCAGAGAAACGCTTGGCTATTCATGGTCGGGCGAAGAATCCCTTGAGTACGTTATTTCTGATTCAGTCCATCCATGGGAGGATTGTAACATTGTGTACAAGTGCAACTTTTGCCGAGCGTCATATGTAGCCTATTGGACAGCGGGACCCACAGCGATCCTCAGGCCCACGATCCGCCGCGACGTAATTTCACCATGCCCACCGCTCCATAGACTTGGTATCCCGTGCCTCCGGATTGGACCAGCACAAGCACAGAGGATCCCAAACCTATCATAGATACGAATCAGCAGGCGCGGCTGCAAATAAGCATTGACGTAAGATGGGTGGGTGGAGTCGTTCGGGAGCCGGGTTCTCTTAGTCTACTCACGGGTCCGGTTTTGGGAAGGTATGTGCTGTGGGAGCCGTCGGCGGAGGGGCCAGGCTCCAGAGGTGGGTGGGATCACATCAGATCGAGAGGCTTGACAGGATGTTCAAAATACTTCGCCGGCGGAGCGAGCGGGGGCGGCCATGGGAGAGGTGAATGGGTCACAGGGAAAGGGCGCGGGTGTGTGCCGGGCGGCTGTGAGAGCGCTCTTGAGCGGCTCGGATGGCGGAGGACGCGAATAGTTCGCTAAGCACTAATAACCGATCCATCTGCACGGTTAATAAGCGATCCGGCAGACTGATAAAGGACATGATAAAGGGGCGTGTGGAATTGGCGGAAGAACACGTGAAGGCGGGGAAGACCCGGGGGTGGATCCCGAAAGAAGTTTAGGAAGATATTTCCTGAACGGCAACTGAACGGCGCCAATAATATTAAGGTTCGCGGACTGGTTCCTTTACGGCTTAAGTTTCGGCACCTGTGGACCAGGGTAAGTTCCCACCCGAGCGTCGGACGATGAATGGCGCGCGCCTGGCCTAGAAATAATATTTACTCCACAGTTACTAAGAGGCAAAATGAAGGATCCGCGCGGAATCGGATAAGGAAGGAGGCAGTAGTAATGGTTAAGTGAAAGACTAAGTGAAATGCTAAGGAGAAATGGCTAGTCCGGTAAGCACTCAGCCACAGCGCTCGCCTCGACGAACGGTAATCCTTGCGGCCGCCACGACTCAGAGGAGCGCAGCCAAACAAGGTAAATTGGATGGTGGGATGCCCTGAGTATGTGACGCGCAGAGGATTACCGTTGGAGCTGGCGGGAATATGGGCTGAGTGCACAGACATAGGCCGAGGAATGGAAAGGAGAAGGGGATGGAGGAGACAGATAAGCGCAGGCGAGCATATTTATACAGTTTCACCACGCGTGGGAGCCGGATCTTGCCGCGCCTAAATGGAGCCCGCTTGATCTTATCTTATCTAGCCTCAACACGTCATCGTTACAATGCGCAAGCACTCCACCCTCGTCATCCTGCGGGCCATGGCATATAAAGAGGCTTAGAACGTAGTGGATTGACCCACAGACCCTCACAGACCCCACCATGACTTCCACTACCCCACAAACATCAACCAAATCTTCTGCTGGTATCGGCACAAAACTCAAGTAAGAGGCATTCGAACCCCACTGAAGGCCTGCTGATAAGGATGATTTACTTAGAGGCGGCGTCCAAGTTGCGAAGGGACTCGGAGACACAGTCCGCGGTACCACCATGGGCGCCGTCGATGCTGTCGAGCACCGTGATTCTAGTGTTAACGACGAGATCGCCCGCCGCGGGCGAATGGAGATCGAGGACGGTATCGCAATGATCAAAGGCCACCCCGTCGCTAACCGGCCTAAACCGGAAGTAGGAGCGCATAACGCCACTGCTACGCACGATGGACCCGGTGGTTCCTTGCATGGTGTGCACTATCGATGTTTTAATAGTGCCTCTGAGAGCTGACCGCTTCGGTACAGGAATAAACGGCGCGAATTCAAATGCCGCAACAAATACAACGGGCTTCGCTCCGCCCAAGGGCGCAGAATACGCCCAGAGTGAGTATTTCTGAGGTCAATGCCGACTCCGACATGAACGTTATCATTAGATTCAACCACAGCTGGTGCGCACAATACGCACAACGGACCCGGGGACTCCCTGCAAGGTTTGTCTCATCAATTTATCCAGATAATTACTCATCCCGTGCGCGCTTTCAGGATGGGGCTCAGGCATCAACGGCGCCCACGCCAATGCCACCGCAAACAGCACGGGCTTCCCCCCGCCAAAGGGCGCAGAATACGCACAAAGTAAGCCTTATCTAGGTCACCGCTGCTACCACTCCCAAATTAACTGTCCTCCTCTCCATCAGACTCTACCACCGCCGGCGGGCACTCCGATCTCGGGCGCAGCGCAAACGCGTACAGCGGAAACGAGCAGCCCCCGCAGTACCCGAACCCCAACGCCCCGCCGCCGCAGGATCACAAGGGTCTGCGATGTTCTTCTGTTAGTTCATTAAGAAACATCACTCATTCTTTTTTTTTTTTGGTAGGCGGCCTCCCGCTTTTAAACCCCACCCAAATGGGTAATCGCCCGACAACTGGCGCGGACGGATACGAGCATGGCCACAACGCAGTCGGCGCAGAGGGATACCAACAGCGGCAGGACGCAGATAGACCGCTTTAAACATTTAATTGATATTGGTGCCTGGGACGCTTTCTTAGCAATAATTCATCATTAATATGTATACCAAGCGAGACTGTATTGAGTCGCACGCGAAGATGCGCCGGCATTCCTCTGCCTCCTCAGCCGAGTTTTAAGCCACTTTTTCTTGGTATGTGAGCCGACGCCGCGTCGAAATCATTACGGCGCTCGAAGTCTTCGCGTCCACGTCGGAGGGTAGGAATCATTTGAGTGCTGTCTTCGTGCCGCCTTGGATGGATATTGTGCAAAATTCAATTCTGCAAGACTTGAATAGATATTATTATGCGTCGCAAGCTACGGATTCAATGTCTACTTATGGTAAAACTACTTATGGTTTTTTTCAGGCTGTGAGAGTTCCAAAGGGACAGAAAGTATCATGTGCAACAGCTGAAGCCAAGTCAGTAATCCGAAAAGGCTATTTACTTCTTTCAAGTTCAGCTTCATATATGAATATCCCACGGAACAAATGGGGGTGTTCGCGCAAATTAGAGCGAGTGGGGCACTGTCTCTCCTCCGCTCGGAATATTTTCTCTCCGCACAGACGATCCCGAGCTCCATTCCGCATACATAATTATTAACTAAGCAGATTCAGAGTCCGGACTAAGGGATCTTTTGCCCAGGACCGACTCTTCACATCTAAGGAAGTTGGCTCTCTGCCTATCCCATAATTCGATGACGCCCGTCGGGAGGGCTGGATGTCGCTGAATAAAGGGGTCAAATCTCATTTTGCGAAGGAGGAGGAGACCTGCTGACCTGCAGCCAGTCGATGACGTGGCTAAAATCTCGTTCGGAATATAAGCTATTGTGCAAGACCTCATGTGCGCCAGAGTGCATCACAAATGGATTACACAACTCGGACAGATCCAGCGTCCCGATTTCGTGGAGTAGGACCTGACTTGAATCACATAGTGGAAGGAGGTCCAACCAGGGCCTGTACTGTGTGAAAAGTACAGTAGCAAGAATGTTGTAAGAGGTTACCTCGGTGTCAAGACTTCCCAGCGAACGTCGCCCCCACCTATGAGTCCCTTCACAAAACGAATCCAACAGATTACCTTTTTCTCCGCAGTATAATGCGGATCCTCATATAACGCCCTAGCCCTCTTGAAATCGGATAAAAAGTCAAGAGGAGAATCTCCCTCAGGGAACGAGCGTTCGACAAGAAGCCCATTGAATGCGCATAATGGTCGAAAAACCTCATAGCTACTGCAGCCAAGAAGCTCAAGGTCCCCGGCCGAAAAAGATGCAAAAGTTGGGCGAATTAGTTGGGAGCGGAGCACCTCGAGAAGATGCGGATGGTTGGACAGCATGTTCATGTATACCAGATCAAAGCGACAGGTGGGATTATCAAGCAAGTTCGCGCGTCGTTTTAAATTTGGTAAAATTTTGGCAATGAAGAAGCTATCCTTCCAAGTTTGCCGCAGATCTGGAGGTAATGAAGACCTTCTCTGTTAATGATAGGCTTAGCGGTCGGGAATGCTAAGCAATTTCAAGTCACCTGGAGCCATTGGTGCACGTTCGGGAATCTAGCGAACCAAAAGCGTCGAATGTGGTCGGTTCGAAGGACATCAAAGATTTGGTTCGGATGAATATGATCGGCAAACTCGTCCAAAGCAGCGTTCAGAATGGCACTGTCGGCCAAGTGAATTTGTGTGTGTGCGGGTGCATTTTGAAAACGCTCACCAATAGAGTTCCTTCTTGCGCAAAGATTCCTCATTGAAAGGTGAAGCCAGAAGAAGGACCGCGCGGTGAGCCAGCGCCAAATCAAGGGGAGGATCCGAGAGAAACCAGGCACCAGATCTGCCCAGATCACAGAAGTAATCGCGCAGTGATGCGTGAAGGACAGCCAAACCTCTCCGACTCGACAAAGAGCGCGTCTGCGGAAGTGGAATATCCAAGACTGAGTGCAAGCCGCGGAAGCAAAGCCGCGCCGTGCCTGGAGAGAGTTCAAGGAGCAGGTCAATCTCCTCCGGATCGAGTGAAAATGTTGTCGGGGTCAGTGCTGAATGCAGGACTCGGAGAAGCATCGGGTGGTGTGAGGCAGAGGAAAGAATCTCGGTATACAAATCATCCAGAGGGGCCGTGCTCTGCGGATCAAGTCGTAGAACGCTTTGCAGACGGTCGTTCGGATGGAAGTATTCGTCATCAACAAAGCGTATTACCGTCGATGCGTAGATGAACATCCCGGAGGATTTTCCGACCAGGTGGTCAAGTGCATGCCGTGAAGGCCAGGGGTCTTCCAGAATGATCCCCGAGGTAGAAAATTCCTGTTGAATACGAGCGAATTCGTGGCAGAGGTAAGTCCTAATGTCCTTGTATGCCGACTCATCTGCGGAGACCGCTAAATGTTTGCATATATCGAGTTCGTTGCGCAGAATATCCCGCAGGTGCGGCTCGGGCCGGCTGACAATGAGGAGGCGAACAGGGAATGGTTGCTCGCGGATTGCTCCAATGAGGAGTCGAAGGATCTGAGCCTGGATGCGGTGGTCCTCGCATTCGTCCAAGCCATCGATGAGAATTACGGGACGCAGGTGGAATGAAGCGACTTGTCTAAGTGTCGACACGAAGAGCTTGTTGAACTGTACGGATAGTGCTCGTCCGACAAGAAGCTTATCGGCTTCCATTACTTGTTGTATCGCAGCACGGAGCTCTGGCGAAAACATGGCGAGTTGATATGCCAGTGTCGCGAACAGGCCGTGCCATGTTCCTCGCTGTGCGTGCCCACGTTTGAAGAAAAACGATCCGCCGAGTCGGCCGTCTTTGTGGTATCGCCCAGCAAGTTCCTGCGCAATCGCAGATTTTCCGGCTCCCGCTGATCCATGTAGCCAGAGTAGGGGAGTAGCCCCCGGGAAAATATCGTGCGACCAATTACTTAGTTCATTGAGTATTTCCCTGCGCGTGCCGGGATGACAGGCAGGCTCAGTGAATCTTTCCCCTGAATCATGGAGGGCAGAGGAGACCACATGGCGGTATAAAATGTCGATGCCTGAACATGCGAGAAATGAGGAAAGAAATGAACGCGTGATTCAACACACACCTGTTTCCCTATATGATGTAAGGTTCGTCTGTGTCATGTTTCCATGAACGATGTTAGATATGCCGTGGGCTATGGGATTCTCGGGATTCGCGCGTGGTATGGGCAGCAGCGCGGAGGTGATGCGTGACCCAGATCCTGTCAGGTAGTCGGACGCCGCCGGGTAGGGGAAATGTGGTGAAATAGCTGTCGGACGACAATTACTACATGTTTCACCGTGTGACCGAGTCGATGAGCGACACCCTGGCGGGCCGAATTGCGGCAGAGCCTTACGGTCCTCGACGATGAGCTCGATTCCCATTGGGGAATGCTGTTCGCGAGGCTGCTGCGATGTTGCTACGAACACACCTGTAAATTTATACTCCTCTGCCAGTGAAGCGTACATACCGTAGAGAGCATTGGTGCACCCTCTGACGCGTCCTGTACCAGTCCGAATCGCTGCCGGATTCATCCTTTCTGAGGCTGATGGCAATAATATGAACGTCCATTCCTGTGCCTAACTAAATGGACCGTAAGTACCTGGGAAATCGTCTGCGGGATCCCCACGATCCTCATCCGAAATCAGTTGGGCATCGGGTCTTTGCTGGAATACGATCGTGGTGAACGTCTGGTTCATATTCCCAGCCACATCATTGAAGGTCCCGCCGTCGAACGTGATTTGCGAGCCATGAATTGAGCTGAGCATCGTGGCGAGGAGGAGAACTATAAGCGCCTGGGCCCTGGGGGCTGTGACAAGCACAGCTCTAGATCTAAAGCATAAAGAGACGATTAGGGTACAAACTCCCACGAGGTGGTGTTCAATTAAATGCGGCCGTCGAAACAAAAAAAGGCAAGCTACTCCGAGTCGGGTCGATTATACTGTACAGGGAGGCGAGGATTCACGAACATGGGCAGCAGTATGTCGGGGCTTGCGACAAGGAGAATCTGAAAATGGTGGGTGGACGTCTCACTATCAAGTAGCGTCAGGAAGTCGAGCTTCAAGTTGGCTGAGGGTGAAGAAGCCAAAAGTTCTGGCTTCTTCTGGCCCAAAAGCAAAGCATTGAACATTCGCCTCTTGATGCTTCTGCGGCCCCGCCCCGGGATGATAGCATGTGAACAGGGTTACCAGGTATCTACGGGAACTGTAAATGAGAAATGAAGGGCTGGGAGTTGACGAATAGTGGGCGATGCACGTGCTCCCACTGAACTGGTTTGGCAAACCAGTTAGAGTTTCATCAATATTTCACTACCAGCATCCCTGCATCTCTTTTCATAATCTATTGGAAATATTTGGGGCAGAAGATAGCGACCCCTTCCCGCCTTCTAAGTACGAGCTAGCATTACGGAGCAAATGGTTTAATCAGCAGCGGCAGCTGATTCCCCGCTTCCATGTCACTCAATACGATGGGGCGCTGGATCATTACCGTTGCTTTTACTCCAATATCGGCGGCAGGGACGGCCAGCTCAAATTCCAATCCTCGAACAAGCGTGAACAGCAGTGCCTTCAACCTAGAGGTTCGCCGTCAAATGCCGAGTCGCTCAAGATTGCAGCCAAAAACTCACTCCACGAGCGCAAAGCGATATCCAATGCATCCGCGCAGACCTCCAAGGAAAGTCAACATATGGCCCCACACGCCCGGGATAGAGTTGGTGATGGGTGTGGCTGCCTCCCATCGTTCAGGTCTGAAACTCAGGTGAGCAACTGTAGCGAGAGAAAGTGAGAAGACCCCACTTGAAGTCAGATGCATCTGGACCCCACATATCTGGGTCGCGGTTCACCGCAAGGACAGGGATTAAGAGTTCCTGGCCCTTGAGGATTCTTTAAAAGGGTCAACATCGCAACATTGGCGTCACACAACACGTACCGAAGACTTTCATGCACTTGGCCGTTGACATCTGTGTACGGTGTGTTGAGTGGGATCACGTCTTCGCGCACAGCGATTCGGCCTGGGAGGAGAGTCAACCACATCAGATGAATTATACAGATACTGCGAACCGATGACGCGGACGGGGGCATATAAGCGGAGAGTCTCGCGTACGACGCAGTCGAGGAATGGGAGTCCATCGAGTTCATCCATGGTAGGTTTTTCAGTAGAAACTGTGAGCAGCTCATCGCGTAACCGTTTCTGAACTTCCACATTCTGAGTAAGCGCAAAGAGCGCCCATGTTGCGGCGGCGCTATTGTTATAAAAATTCACTAAAGAACTGGACATCGAAGTCATAGTTACCTCGTGGTCTCGTGGCCAGCGATGAGGAATGTGGGCACCTCTGTTGATTTTCGTTTAGCGTTGAATAAAAAATTGCAGAGAGGTACTCACGAGCGAGGACGTCTTTGTCCGAAAGCCGTTGGCTCTCTGGGATATCTTTCGAAGTGTTTGCCCGGACGAGCAGAGACAGTAGATCGCGCGCTCGCCCACTCTGTGACCCTACGCCCATCGATATCTCTCTCTGGCTCTCCCGAAGCAGTTTTCCCCCAATTCGCGTCACAACTGCCTTCGACTTGTCGATAATGGTGTCCATCTTTGTCGGCTTCCCTGACTCGTTAGATACCTGTTCGTTCCACATGCGAATAATATGCTTACTATAGGCCTCAATACAGGAACGTAGGCTTTTATGAGGGACATTATCCCTGTTCCGGAAGCGGTGAGCGTCGTAAAGGCCCCATCGAACTCGTCCGGCGCCGCGCTCCGGTCGAGCCTGTTGAAGTTATAGTCGAAGCCTATATATCATCAATTAAATAATTTTGATACTAGAAAGATGAACCTTCCTGCCAAGCCCATGATATCAAGAGTTGCTCTGTTAAGCCATGACAGAACTTCCACGTGTCCGACTCCGCCATTTTTTTCAGCCTCACGTAACCATACGTCGCGAAGCTAAACACCATCCACGTAAATGAGGCATTCATTGTAACACAAGCGGTCTTACTTGTATTGACTTCTCAATAAAAATTCCTGCCAGTTCCCGGATTTGTGGAGCTCCAAACGCAGGATTCTGAAGCAGAAATAAAATCATAAGTCAATTGACAGCATTCAAGATTCCCACCATGATTTTTCGCTGCAAGATGAGTGAATAAGGATATGACAGCCTTGATAATAGTGCGCTAGATCCAACCTGTTTTTTATGTACGTCTTCCTCCACAACTAATATACCTGAGGTAGAGGGGCGAATAAATACGAGATGTTATTATAAGAGGTGGAATAACAACCGGGCCCAACAATCCGTTCGAGAATGTAGCGCGAGACAACAGATTTTTGGTAAACGTCGCTGTTGGAGAGAATATGATTGAGGGCCTTGATGTCTCTTGTATATAGATGGCTGAGCTGATTATCGCAATGTCAATCAAATAAACATAAGTAGATGGCTTATCGAGAGGACGCACCCCGCAGATTCCACTAATTCTAAATGTCCGTCCATACTCCTGTGACCATTCGAGTTCGAGACTGGCGTCCCTCTAGTGGAATTACAGAATATACACGGAAGTCATGGGGATGGCCTACACTCTGCCTTAAGGCCATAATGTTTCCGTCGAACCAATGGGCCCGCCTAGGTCCAGGGAGGGATCGAAGGGGAGAGCGGAACTCATTATAGACCCACTTCATGATTCCGTACAGGAGATACGCTCCAAGAGTCCCCGAAACGGATGCAAGCAGGTTGAAGACCACCATGATGGGGGCTCGAATAGAAGTAGGTATGTACTTCCTCAGCGTCTTTTGTTGGCTCGCAATTTATATGAGTCAATGTTCCGGTTACCCGCTCGGTGGCCTGCGGTGATCTAAATATATGGCCTCGGGGAATGCTGGGACATCTATCAAACACCGATGCACGCGCCGTGGCTAGGCCTGCAACCAACCTGCCGTACTTGGTCCGTAGTCGCAGCATTGAAGCCATTTATAGTCAGAGGTCTCACGAAACTATGTGGATCTAGTTGGCTGCTGAGTCTCATGGATAGAAGTTGAACTATCTGGTGCTATTTAGGTAGGCAGACCTTCACTAATGCCCAGTCTTCCGGAACCCGTACCTCATCGCATCGATCATAACTTGCTGTGAAATCATAACAGCCTTGACAGCGAGGCTCGAATATTGTGCGGTGCAAAAATAGTGTCGATGTCAATTCCATCTAGGTCTACTACTTAGTTCTATTGGGACATCCACATGGATAATTCTATTTGCAAACCCGGTTTCCCGGAGAATTAGGCAATGTCCGGCCTAAGTATCAGTGCCGCTGGCGCATGTTGTACCACTTAGGATAGTACCATGTATATGTCACTCTCTAGGCCCGAAATACTCTATGGGAGCAATGCAGCCATTTTTAGGATGCATTGGCCGCTAGAATGCCGCTTCAAGTGTTCTGTACAGCGAGTCAAGGAACCCTGTGGTGTTGCCTGATATTCCACAAATTTCCATTGTTTGATAATTGCCGTACTATCAATGGTTTCAGGCTGTGATTCAATTAGTATTGGGCCGTTTCAAAATATTATTGAACGCTTAAAAATAGTCAACGAATAGTTGACACAAGATGCAGAGCATTTTACGCCTGGGTTTACCTCAAAATATGCGGTTTTGGGGAGTTGTCGCACCCTCGGGGTTCAATTCCCGAATCTAGCCTGCTGTGGTTGTGCCTGCGGCTTCATCACCGGTGCCACCGCCTTGCTATTCAGACTCGCGTCATGCCTAGACGGTATAGACGCATAATTTCTATGTTGGTCGGGGTGACTGGATAATTATATTTGGCAACCCTACCAGTTATACTACATGTCACCCAGTACTGGGCCACCTTGGCACTTTTGCCCTCTGGCCAGCCGATACAATGCTGTATGTACCCTTATTTTCACACTTAAGTGAGTACTAACATCCCAGGAGTGAGCTGAAATATTTTGGGGAATTTTGGGGTCGTGTTTTGAGTCGCCTGCGAATTTATTTTCGGGGGTACCCCAGAATGGCAATAAACGGGGTAGTGGGCCACCAGCCTAAACCAGTCGTCGAGGCAAGTATCATGCAGCCCAAGGCACTCAGAATCACTCAGGTGGTTCGAATGCATGATCCTATACACTCGAATCGGGAATCAAGCTGTACAAGGGTTATAATTGTTGGTACTTCCAGTAAGGGAGAATGGCGGAAATTGGTGTATTGACAAAATCGCGTGCGCTACAAAGGAGAGAGAGGGATATTTGGCAAAACCAAGTTATGGAGGGATATATAGGAAGCAATGGAACATACCTATGTACACTGGATGGTCTCTCCATAGCAGTAACCCTCCGAACAAAATCCATTTGTTTCCGACACTAAAATTGGCTGCCTTGATGGAATGACCACAGCGAACGCGAAACTTGAGGGTTGAGGGCGTAATTGAGGTGTTATGGTGTGTAAATGCATGCAATAATTGCACGTACCAGATTCTGGGCTCACGGAAGCGTCAGATGGGTCGCCATGCAGTGGTTTGTCTTGAGCCACCCGGACAAAGGTTTGGGCATTGTTGAAGGGGATAACAGAGAATTTGGGTGTATTTCGGCTTCAATCATCAGTTGGTATTATTCCTTGAGGTAGAGGCAACACAATGAGCCCTCAAACTTGTGAATCGGCCGAGAATTGGTCGAGAACGAAGGCAAGGAAGAGCACGAGTGGTGTTCGGAGATAAGAAATGATTGATTCCCACCTACCTACCGGGAAAAAACGGAGCACAGCTTCTCATCAACGCATCACCCTGCCTCAAAATTTGATGGACAACATCGCCATACATGGTACTCCATCCTACGAGCACCGAACCACGCAGTTCCGCAACATAGGCACTTGTATTGCCCAAGTGGCCCACTAGCCCAACTGGCCCAGTACCCAGTCGCTGATAGTATTGCGCGAGTAAATTCAAACCAGGAGTGATTTAAAAGTTCTATTGAACAATGAAAGATCCTGTTAGTATTTATGTGCACCCAAATATTTTAACCCTGGCATGAAAATTTGGCGGCGACTTGTCAAAGTCGGAGTGAGCTCCCGATTTGTAAACCAAAAGTTCAACAATTTTACCGAATAAGCAATCTTCTCAGTTTCTTCGGAAAAACTGCTACTCGTGATTATTCGGAGCACAGAACACTTTCTGCAACAACCCCTTCCAACTTCATCTCGTCAGCATGAAGGCACAAATGGTTTAATTAGCAGCGGCAGCTGATTCCCCGCTTCCCTGTCACTCAATAGGATGGGGCGCTGTATAAGCACCGTTGCTCGGACTCCAATATCGGCGGGAGGAACGGCCAGCTCGAACTCCAATCCGCGAACAAGCGTGAACAGTAGGGCCTTCAGCCTGAAGGTTCACGGTTAAATTCCAAGTCATTCAAGATTGTATCGAAAAACTCACTCCACGAGCGCAAAACGATATCCTATACATCCGCGCGGACCCCCGAGGAAAGTCAACATATGGCCCCACACGCCTGGGATAGGGTTGGTGATGGGTGTGGACGCCTCCCATCGTTCAGGTCTGAAACTCAGGTGAGCGAATGTAGCGAGAAAGTCGGAAAACCCCACTTGAATTCGGATGCATCTAGGCCCCATATATCTGGGTCGCGGTTCACCGCGAGGACAGGGATTAGGAGTTCCTGGCCCTTGAGGATTCTTCAAAAGGGTCAACATCGCAACATTGGCCTCACACAACACGTACCGAAGACTTTCATGCACTTGGCCGTTGACATCTGTGTACGGTGTGCTGAGTGGGATCACGTCTTCGCGCACAGCGATTCGGCCTGGGAGGAGAGTCAACCACATCAAATGAATTATATAGACACCCACGAACCGATGACGCGAACAGGGGCATATAAGCGAAGAGTCTCGCGTACGACGCAGTCGAGAAATGGAAGTGCATTGAGCTCGTTCATGGTAGGGTTGTCAGTGGAAACCCCGAGCAACTCGTTGCGTAGCCGCTCCTGAACTGCGACATTCTGAGTAAGCGCAAAGAGCGCCCATGTCGCGGCAGTACTATTGTATATGAATAAACAAAAGGCCTGAACATTGAAATCATAGTTACCTCGTAGTCTCGTGTCCAGCGATGAGGAATGTGGGCACTTCTGTTTGTTCGCGCTCAGCGCAGAATATACGATTGAAGAGAGGTCCTCACGAGCAATGACGTCTTTGTCGTCGAGCCGTTGACTCTCTGGAATATCCTTCGAGGTGTTGGCCCGGACGAGCAGGGATAGCAAATCGCGCCCGCGCCCACCCTGAGACGACAGGCCCTCCGCGATAGCGTTCTTGCTCTCGAGAAGCAGTTTACGTCCAATTCGCATCACCACTGCCTGCGAGTTGTCGATAACGGTGTCTATTTTGGTCGGCTTCACTGACACGTTAGATATCTGTCCGTTCCACATGGGGCATAGTGCTTACTATGGCCCTCAATACAGGAACGTAAGCTTTGACAAGGGACATTACCCCCGTTCCGGAAGATGTGAGCGTGGTGAAGGCCTCATCGAACTCATCCGGTGCTGCACCCAGGTCGAGGCGGTTGAACTTATAGTCGAAGCCTACATATCGTCGATGAAATAATTTCGGCAAATGGGAAAATAAACCTTCCTGCTAAGCCCATGATATCAAGAGTGGCTTTGCTGAGCCATGACAAAACATCCACCCTCCCGACTCCGCTGTGGTTTATAGCCTCGCCTAACCATATATTGCGAAGCTAAACACCGTCCACGTGAAGGGGTGCTCACAGCAACACAAATACTCTTACTTGTATTGACTTCTCAATGAAGATTCCTGTAAGTTCCCGGACCTGTGGAGCTCCAAAAGCGGGATTCTAAAGGCGAAACAAAATCATAAGTGTCGTATGATTGGTAGGATTAAACTTCCCACCATGATTCTTCGCTGTAAGCATGGTGAACGAGACTGAAATTTTATGATAGACTTGATTTCGAGCCAACCTGTTTTTTATGTACGTCTTCTTCCACAATAAATATACCTCAAGTAAAGAGATTGAATAAGTTTGAGATATTCTATAAGAAGAGGATAACTACCGGGCCCGACCATCCGTCCAAGCATGTATCGCGCGACAACAGATTTCTGGTAGACGTAGCTATTGGAGATGATATGATTGAGGGCCTTGGTGTCTCTTGTATATAGATGGCTGAGCTTATTATCGCCGTGTCAGTTAAATGCAGTAGATGGCTTGCCGAGGACGCACCCCGCAGATTCCACTAATTCTAAATGTCCGTCCATACTCCTGTGACCATTCGAGTTCGAGACTGGCGTCCCGCTACTGGAGTCTCAAGATACATCCGGCACTCATAGGGATGGCCTACACTTTGCCTTAAGGCCATGATGTTTCCGTCCAACCAATGGGCCCGCCTAGGTCCAGGGAGGGATCGAAGGGGAGAGCGGATCTCATTATAAACCAACTTCAAGATTCCGTACAGGAAGTACGCTCCAAGAGTCCCGGAAACGGATGCAAGTAGGTTGAAGAGCACCATGAGGCTCGGACAAAAGTTCCGGGGCGGTCGGTGTGGACTTCAGTGTCTTTTGTTGGCCCGCATATTTATAAGTATGGTGTAAATGGTCCGGTTACTCGCTCGGTGGCCTGCGGTGATCTGGATCACGTACAGTGGGGCACCTATCAAACATCAATACGCCGTACCCGGGCCTGCAGCCAACTCACAGCGGTCCGCAGTCCACTGATTTCGACTATATTGAAGCCATTAAAGGTTGGAGGCCTCACAAGGTTTTGATAAGGTTGGTCTATGTGAATCTAGCTGAGTCTTAGAACCGGCAGCACCCATTATAGGTCGAGGTTGGACCATCTGGTTCGCTATTTACCCAGACATGGGTCTACTAGTATCCGGACTGTACCCGGCGGACCCAGGTAGACCCGAAAATTTTAGCCCTGTCAGAATCGGGAATATTATCATTATAAGAGAACATACCCGTCGATCAGGGCATATATATATATAGGATATTTATTGCGAGCGCATTCGGGGAAGGGTGGGAGGGAAAACACTCACATATGGGCGCCGACTCTGAAGCGCTGGAAGTGCCGAGGCGCGGAGTTGAGGAGCTTCAACATGCGGGGGGCGAGATGAGGTGCCGGAATCGGCGTCGAGGACTGCTGAGTATTGCGCTGTTGGGTTTCCAGATGAGATGGCCGATGATGCAGTCACACGGAGCTCTTCGATAGGTTGTGCGGACGACTCGGCTTGAACAAATCGACGTCGTGGGAAGGGAGGGCGACACCTGTGAGGAGCACGCTTCTTAACGAGCTTGCGAATCACGGATATCTATTAGAAGTACATAGAAGATCCCGGATTTGCGAAGGAGTTGAGCTGTCGCAGGCTGAGAGATGGATTCTGCCCCAAGACGGTGATGGAATCTGTCAGTGCTGATGGTACCGCAAACGAGAATCGGCGCTGATAGCACAACACTGGCCGCGTCTGTGAGGGACAAGTTTCTGCAGGTCCGTTGGCGAATTTTATTTTATGTTTGGACAGCGGCGCAACGAGATCGGACCGAGGCGTTGATGAAAGGGAGCCAGACGAGAAAGAGACCGAAGCGCAGCCAAGAGAACTAGGCATAAGTACTAACGGACAGTTACGTGCAGGATGACGAGGCAACGGTTGAGGAAGGTCTTGGAACAGAAGGGACTAGGTAGAAACGTGGGCGCAGGACTTGAGGCCGGCAGAAGAATCCTGCAGAGAGGAAGTTATCTCAGTCTGGGCAGAAGCCGGGGTAACTCATCGGCACATTCCGTTACTGCCAGGTTGTCGCCAACTTGATACAGGCGCGCAAGTGACCGATTGAGCCAATTGGGCGACGACATCCACGCCCAAGCTGCGGCCAAGGTGAAAGCCGACGGCCACCAGGCATAGAAGAACGTAGGTTTGACGGGGCTGCAGCGAAAGTGTGTCGCTGGTTTGGTGACAGATGCCAGTTCGCTGATGGCGCATCACCAGTTGATCGATGCGTTAATGCATAAATTAACTTACACAACCAATCAACAACAATCTCAGCCAATTTTACGAATATCTTTGGAATATTCAGTAATCCGTTCACTGCTCTTCAACTTGAACTTCAAAAGATCGTCCAGGGCAAGTCCAGGGTTGACATTGATCTGCATAGCATCAAAAAATGATTGCCGGGGCACTGAAACAGCCTCCGGCGGGTCCTCATCTAGGGATACATCAATCGTAAGCGGTGTAAACGATCTACCTCAGCTTTTCGCCCTCTCCAGACTTCTCGTCTCTCCAATTCCCATCCCTATCGTTGGGCAATACCACACTCTTTTCAACACACTCGCTATGCGCTTCATTGCTATCATTGCAGCCTTCGCCGGCTTTGTCGCTGTCAGCGCGGCACCCGTGCGTGACGCCTTCCCCCCCACTCAATGAAGACTCACGTTCTTGGATTTACCAGAGCGCCCTTGTCCCGGTCAGGCTGGGCGAATTTTGCACTGACACCGGTTTCCAAGGCCACTGCGTCACGATGACCGCAGCCGCCCCATTCAAAGCCGGTGACCCCTACGGATGCGGTGACATGCTTCCCCCCTTCGTCAAAGCCGTCTCCAGCGCACGTGGACTCACGAACGGTTATACGTGCTTCCTGTATTCGTGCGTACATCCCATCGCTGTCTGTGTGCTTGTCGTCATAGGGCAATTCCTTCGCCAGGGGGCTCCAATGCACCGGCGCACGCGTCGTCATAACTGGGAGGATTCCCAGCTTCTTGGACCCAAGCGTCAATTTCAACGACATGGCACTGTCTTGGTCCTGTGATAGTTCACTCTAGTGGTCGTCCGTGTAGCTGGAAGAGAGAGAGAGAGTCGAGTGGATTGGTTTATTATCTATCCTGCGGTGGACTTTACCGGAGCCCCGGTTGAATTCGTACCTATATTCTACCATTGCTCCCATCTGTTGTGCTGTCTTGGGCCTACACAAAGTAAGTAATAATTCTCGTGCACACAATGTAACACATCATCCTCGACAAGCTGCTCATCACCTCCACACCATGCTAAATCGACGCTTTTATCCGACGGACCGTCGACGAACCAAAAGAAGCTCCGCTGGAAGATAATATCGCGGACGTACTTAGCATGAAAGAATCGCCGTTGATGTTGTCAGTGCTTTCATCACAGTTTATTGTTATTTTTTCCCCTCCTTGTCTACCGCCGTCGACGCAGACTCTGCCGATATGCAAATCACCTTGCGGTAGACATATTAATAGCTCAAGCAGAGTTGAAGCCTCACTTCATGACAATGTGGGAGTTGAAAATAAACGTAGCATTCTGCGGAGCCATAATCACTGGCACACGTGCACAAGGTAGATATTATATCTCTGAATTGTCTCTGAAGCTCCAAACCAAACTGCAATACGCGGAGTGGACTTCTCGGTATTTGAAGTTTAAATTTTTGTCTGCCTGCCTTCCGCTCTATGAACTCGTAGGCCAGCGTGACCGACATCTAACATGATAATTATTATGAGAAGCTTAAGGTTCAGGAAAATTCCCATCATCGACTTCCCATTTTTAGCCCAGGTAATACATACGCACTCTATTTTAAAACAATCAAGTCTTGAAAGAGGCACGCATGATAATATCAGTTGCTTAAAGTCGCCAGTGCGACCGATATCAAGCCAGCCGCAGATCAGTTCAACTGTATGTACTTAATGCCTAATCCACTCGAACCATTCTCCACATTCTTCTTCATCTGACCTGGTGTCTTTTATATATATACTTTCATTTCGAATCCTCCCGCTTTTTTGCTCGTTCCAAAAATCCCTCATTAATTTCAACAATGGCTCCTATCATGTTCGCGCTTCTTTCTCTCGCTTGCATCTTCCAAACTCTGGCTGGTAGGTCATCATCACACGGCCTCGTTGCGTGTTCGTAGAATTAACCTCCTTTTAGCTCCCGTTGATCGCCGCGCGGTGTCCTCTCCCCAATGCAATGGCGGCAATGTCGACGCCATCATCGCCATCAACGCAGCCCGTAACACTCTCGGAGCTATCGACACGTCGTACGCGTTTTTCTCTAGTAGAAAAGCCTCGTTATTCATTAATATCAATTAATCCCACAACAGCAAGGACATCGGCAACGCTCGCAATATCCTAACTGCCCAGCTTTCCCTGCTCGACGCCAACAACGGAGCGACCCAAATCGCAGACAGCCTCTTGACGGGTGCACCACCAGCGCCCGCTGATGCTCAAGCACGGATTGTTAGCGGGCTGCAGGGTGCGCAGGACGCCCTAAATAAGACCTTCTCGTAAGGCTTCAAACTCTGAATTGATTGCAAAAAAATGGGAGATTGATCATTGGATGGCCAGATTCGACGCGAACGTGACTGCGGCTGTTCAAGCGGCCAGTGCTTCCATCGCGAAGGGATTACCCAGAGCACAGGAAGTGTTGTCCCTCAACTGCACGACAACCCCAACTTGAGCTGCATAGCGTGTTGCTGAAATCAATCTTGTACATAAACGTATTAGAATGACAGTACTGCAGACTCACGACAGACAGAACGATGGGCTCACCACCAGGCACATCAAAATAACTGCAATATAAGAATGGTGTGAACATCAAGAATGAAGTATATTAAATAGAAATAATAGCGCCACGATCAAACACAAACTCCAGGGTGACCGGAGAAGAGATATGCTACTGAATCTGTACCGTTCCGCGATCGATGGTGCCACCCAGCGTTTCAAAATTCAACCAGAGTGAACAGCTCCTCGATGACGATGTCCTGCTGTATAAACTGAGTGATGATATTGACACCATTGCGCATGACTGCATCGGGAACAGGCGCTCTGCAGGGTTGTTGCCCTCCGCGACGAGCATCAGCTGCAGCTGGATCTTCCCGTCGCTGCGCGCCGCGCGCGCAACGTGATCCGCTCACCGCGGGTCCAGGCTGTCTGAGCGTACGATGTAGAAGTTGGGCCACCCGGTGGTGTAGTCGAACAGCACGGTGAAGTCGGCGCCGTGGTGGTCGGACATGAAAACGAGCTGCTTTAGGACGATGGCGGTGCGCAGATACAGGTAGTCGAAGTGCAGGAGCACGCGCATGAAGGACCTGCCGCGCGCCGAGGTGTTCGGAGGAGTCTGCGCATTATGAGCTTGATAAGGGGGGGGGGGGGGGGGGGGGGGAAGACCACGACCCATCAAGACGGAGCATACACATGGTGTTACAATGCTCGCGATGACGGCCTGGCCGCCAATCGGACACTTGGCACCGTTTGGAACAATAATAGACCTTGTGGCAGGAGGCGCCGCACATGAGGTCGCTTTTCTTGTGTATTGTGTTGCACTGGTAGTTGCATTTTAGCGTTGCGCTCCTTCCTATACATGATCTAGCTGGCCTCGATGTTACCACAGGCCCTGCGAGATACGTGCTCGGAATAGTACTTCAGTATAGCGAGGCGCGCGTCAACCAAAATTCCAAATTGTTCCCACTCGGCGTATATTCCGACCGTTTAAAGCGCTCAGCAGTCTCCAGGGTTTCAATCTCCGGAAACGATTACTTGAGCCGGGTGAGAACCGGGTGGCAGACCTTCAATAAACAAGGTACGAGTTAGAACTGTTGAAGCGTCTGTCTAGGAGAGACTATTGCAGACCGTCGCTGGGCCGAGGACAAGAGTCAGTAGGCACTTCAATGGGTCGCTCTTCTCTGGCCTAGTTCTAGGACGACGCGTGCCATACTGATTGATGGCCGGTAGGAGGCTCGCCTTGAGTGATTCATTTATCCACCGGTATCCAAGAGGTTTGCTTAGTTCCAGCACCAGGAAGAAAAAACAATGGTCGACAACATCGGAGAGTGGCTTTTGTCTGTTGCGGAGATATGGAGGCAGCGATCGATGTGCCTGACAACAAGGGACGATAACGCAGCAGAACTGCCGCCTGCGCCTTCAATAAACTCGTCCATGTAAGGTGGATCGGCGATATCCCAATTGACCGCCTTCTCTGGCGTTGCGGCGGTCCTGTTGCGAAGGAACAGACAGACCATCTTGAACGCGTCTCCGAGTAAAGCTGCGTTCGTATTTGGCGGCAAATATCGGCGAACATCTCTTTTAGGGCGCACAGACACCTTAGAGGTGTTAAGACCCGCGCCATAGAGGCGATAAGTGGCGGGGTGGCAGACAAATCCAACTCGTCTGTCCTTATCGGGAGGATATACAAGATGTAACGCTGCACACATAGGCTAATGTGCGGCACATTGCGTCAGAATGATCAGATGTAGCACATTTTTTCCAGTGATCTACGTTGCCGCTGGTGGTATCAATTGCGGCATCCGCGGCATGCTGGGGGAAGATTCCCCCAGACCCCTCCTTTTCGCTGGCGCTGGCCTTTTCCGCTGGCGCGGGGCCTTTTCCCGCTAGCGCGGGGGCCTTCTTGCGTGGTTCCAGCAACTGCACGGCTCATTGCGTGTTTTTTGGAGGTGTTTCGGCGGCCGGCGCCGGGCCGGCTGGGGGTTGCCCCCAGACCCCTACGCTGCGCTGGGCTGCCGCTGCGCGGGGCTCTTGCCTGCGGCGCTCTCCTTTTTCGCTCGCCGCTGTGGCCCACTGCGTGGAGCTGGCGCCTTCGGCGCCGGTGTGGCGAGGTTTAAAGCTGTTCATGTGCCGATTCACTGCCGCTGTCAAAACGTGTGAATGTGCCGCATCTTGCATTGATCTCAAGCCAATTTTACTGTATGTGCCGCATCTCGTACGAATGTGCCGCCATCAAATAAATGTGTGCGTTACATCTCGTCTATCCCGCCTTATCGGCGCGGTGTCTAGGTTGGAAAAAATTGCAGGCAGGAGGAGATGAGCTAGCGATTGGGGGCATTGCTTGACGAGCATGAGGATCTGCTCTAAATTCAACGAGCCATTTGCAGCCGCTGTGGCAAGTCGTTGTTGAAGAAGTGGCAATGAATTCGAATAAATGTCAATGAAGAAGAGGGAAAATGATTTACTTGAAAATGTGCTGGAAGTCGTGAAAGGCTCTCGAGTTGCAGTGCATTGTGCATAAGATGTGTTTTGGTCAAGTGTCAACCCTGTTTGAAAAGGTGATATAAAACAATGATCAGGGAGTGAGTCAGAACAGTTCCGAACACGGCTTCATCAGACAGCCTAGCCAAATAGGACCATCGTCTAGCTTTTGACTTTCACCACTGGCAGTGGGCAAGCGGGTCTCGAAACCCGCGCGCTGTGCTTATTCGACGGCTCAACATGCAAAATTGGCGCCAAGACCACACCGCTCTCCTCAAGCAATCCTCCAGACGGTGAAATCATACACAAATTTGGACGAGTCCTCGAGGCTGGCTTGCGCATATCGGCTTAAAAGCAACTGCGGTCGCGAGTCTGAGTACCAAAACCTTCGAATTCTCTGCTAGGATCTCGAGCTTGTTTCCTGTTACCCGAAAAAGAAAAAGAAACTGGATGACACTGCCTGTTCTATAGAATGATGAAGCCAATGGAGACAAAGCTCGGGGACTGAGTGGCTAAGCGGATGTACCACCAGTCCTAGCTGGAAAGTCCCGGCTGCCGTAATCCAATAGTGGTTGCGGTCGTGGGTTCAAACCCCACAGAACCGTCAGGAGGTTTAGTGGGTATTGCACAGGTTGAAATCCCTCGGTGCCGAGTCCCACAGTACTCGTGACTTGTTCTGTCACGAGTCTGCGCAAATGCATTCCTTCCTGGGGTACCGGATCCCTACTTAACCGTAGTCCGGTGATGGGTGTCACGCGCCAATGCTTTGCAGAGGCGAGGGCACTTGCTAAGGTGCTGGTAGGTAGGTAGGTAGGTATTACACGGCATGGTCCCGCTTAGGAACGCCGGTTTGGGGAAGTATCCCGGCATACTACAGGTATTATGTACACCATCGTTCCCCACCTCTATTAGTCTCCCGAGCCGAGCTCATGCACCCAGTTTCCCGTCACGCTGTAGAACCCAGTCGACTAGTAGAAGCAAAAGTAGAGAAACAAACATGAGTACCTCTAATCAGTCAGCCCATCCGAAACACGGGAGTCGTGTGTAAGAAACCTCAAGCACTTCATGAGCAAACTTCGACGGCAAGCAGATGGGTTGACAGGAACAGAGAGGTAAGGGCTTCTCCGTGCTTCTGTGTGTTCACCATTGACAAATACTGCCGTGCTGTAGCGTTTCTGGTGCGGGACGGTTGTCTTTCTGTGGTTCACGACTTCCTTGAATTAGATAAAGCTTTTCTGACAAGTCGATGACACCTTGAATCCATTGTAGCATGAGTTTATTAGCCAATTTTGCATAATCCAATATGGATGTAGCCGCAGCCTTTGCAAGATCGGGCGGAACCCACGCACATAAATGGAAGCTTGGAATCTACAGACATCCTTGACCAATGATTTTTGCCCCTTGCCGCTAGCTTTATTGAGCTGTTTACAATGGCATGCACATAATGGGTTGGCAGGAGTTCTGGAGGTTTCCAAGTGCAAGGATATATCATCTGACATGTAAAGGCACAATGTCCGTTCCTTTGTACAGCGGTATGAGCATGGAAGGACCATGAAGATGGAGGATTGGTGGATGAAGGAAATTTGAAACACGTAGGGTTGTTGACATGAATATCTTCACACCGGCAGTTGGGTGAAATTTCACACCCATGGGCCGTGGGCTGTGCGTAAGATGACAGTCATCACTTGGTAGCGTCATTACTCCGGGTTCCAGTCCGCCTGGTTTCAAGTCCTCGATTCCATGATACGGTGCATGCATTATCGCGCTGTGCCTGAGGATTTATTCTTATAAATATTTTGAGTGCAGATGTATGCCGTTGCTGAGTCAACTAGGATTGCCCTTAAGTCCATTTAATCCCGATCCTGGCCGGCGTCGCAATAGATCACGATAGATCCAGGTCGCAGGGTTCAGGACCGCGGGAAGGACATTTTTGGAATGACAGTTTCGAAGACCTGATTCAAGATTGCCGCCGTTAACATGATGGGAGCTGTTCGGCTTTCTGCAACAGGTATTCTTATCGGTGCTGGGTCATCCAAAGACAAATATATATGGTCGGACTCGGAGAGGCACAATATCCGTTTCCGGGACAAGATATTCAATGGGTATTAAATTTAGAAATTGGTGTCCGTAGCACAACGGGAACACCCAGCACGCGGTTAGACCAAAGACCATGAAGAAACGGCGCCAACGACCACGCATCCGCTCATTTTAAGTAGACTCGTAACCAGTCTGTAACCAATTCCCGAAAAATGTGGCAAGCACTTTCGGTGGTTACAGACTGGTACAACTCGGGACGTTGCATTGGGCTGACAGCGGAGTTTAAAATTTGGCTAAGGCCCGTGTTCTCTCTTGCACTTTGAAATTTAAGGAAATTAAATTGTCATGAACCTTCATATGCTAGAAATAAGTACATTTGCCTCTTCAGATTTTTTTTCATTCCGGATGGAAGAGCAGGAAAGGCCATCGAGTTGGGGGCAGAATTGATCGATTTTGATGGCTCGCTTATCGGCCGATCGCGGCACCTGCCAATTTTTTCAAACTCCGTTGGCAGCTCAATCCCCTTTCCCGAGATGTACCAGTCTGTAAAACGCCGAAGCGCTCGCCGCACTTTTTCGGCATTCGTTTTACAGACTGGTTACGAGTCTACATTTTAAGAGCCTGGACAGGTTTTGCGATGGTTCTTTGGAATAGTCAATAGGTGTGCATGTTGATACCAAGGTAATTTCATTGGATATTAGATCATTGCACATGTAGCAGCGAGGATCATCGCCGAATCACTGTGCAATAAGTAGACCATTCACATCACAAAACGCATCAGTGGCGGTGCATCCGCTGACTCAGCATATGCAGGAGCGACAGGCGGAGCGACGGCGACGGCCAGCAGGGCGACGTCCGGCCACAGACCGCGCAGACAATGCATTGAATGAATGAAAACTTAGAGAGGACCGATATGGCAGAAGAACAGTGTCATAGGCTTGATATTGAGCTGGATGCGCGAGGCAGGAAACGGATGGCACAAATTTTCGGGTTTTTGCCAAAAAAAAATTTTCCCCCCCTCCCATTCAAAACACCGGGCGCCCATACTAGACAACCTGGCAACGACCCAACACGTTATTTTCAACGGTGTTGTGGTCCGCAGGAGGCTCAGCAGCGACGAAACGGGATTTGATGGTGGTGGTGGGAGAAGGGTTCGTGAAAAAAGAATCCAAGCAAAAAGGCACCAGCGAACATTCCCAAAAAAAAAAAAAAAAAAAAAAAAAAAAATGGAGACAAAGCTCCATATACAGTCAGATATGTTCCAGGATCTGCTTACTTCTTTCCTAAAATTCTGGATCCAGGCGACAAAAATGGTAGCCCGTCTCCATGCCCCAGTTTGATTACGCAAACCGTGCACAAGCCTTCGACTCTCGAGGCAGCGACGATCGCCAAGTAAGCGAATCTTTTCATTTTTTTTGCCGGCTAAGAACTCCAAATATAATGATGTCTACCGTTGTTCGTGCATCCTTGTCATATTGCCACTTCAGAATATTAATGGAATTCACAGAGGTGGAGATCGAGAACGCGAAAATTCGGCCCTCCGTCTTCGAACCTTCAAGCCCATCCGAAAATGACAGCCTTTTAAACTAATACCATTAACCCCCACATCCTAAGCCTCTTCAAGTTCGATTTTGCTTCCATCTGGACGCAGATACACTCCACTGTTGTGCTCTGCTTGGCATTTTTGGAATGCGTGGTGTCGTCACGTGAATTCGAACTTAGCTGCTTCCAGAGGATAATCGCGCTCTGTTTCATTGCTCGACTCTTGTATGCTCGTCACTGACTTATATGGATCTTGCTCTCAGCCCTGATCCTCGTTTCCAAATTCATCCACGTCACCGCGTGACCCCAACCTTCTTTCTAATTCTGCTCAGCCGCCATACCACCGTGCCTATAACTGCCGAAATTCCTATCTGACTTGCTGTGTCCCCTTCTGTCCCCTTCTAAGACGTCCCTGCACAAATGGATATTACCGCCCTCCTCGGCTACTTCGCCGCCGCTGTTCTCTCCCTCTACTTCCTCCGTAGAGCCTACCATAACCCACAGGTAGGACACACAACAAGCGAGATAGATATATACTCATTGCGCCGCACCACGCCAACCAGCTCGACTCCATCCCCACAGTCGGATCCTCTGGGATCTTCTCCTCCTACTATGTCGCCTATCGTTATTTATTCCGCGCCCCCGAGACGGTTGCAGAAGGATCCCGGCAGTATCGTGGCCGCGTTTTCCGGATCCCGCGGTTATTGCGAGGCTGGGACTTTATCGCAACGGGCCCCGCACTCATAGACGAGCTCTCAGCAGCTCCGGAGAGTGTTTTGTCCTTAACCGAGGGTGCTCAAAATGTACGTTTAGTCTTGAATTTACTTGCCCAGATCACGTTGGAATAATGCAATACAGACCCTTCAGGTGGACATCACAGTAGGCAAGTCTCACCCAATAATATCTATCCACCACGTCTGACGGTATCCTCTCCAGGGCCGAACATTTTAAAGAATCAGTACCCAAACGAGGTCGTCCGCACGAGCCTGACGCGGAATCTGGATAAATGCTTTCCCGACATCTGCGACGAAATGAGTTGCGCCTTTGAGGAGGTTCTTTCTTTAAATGGCACAGGTGGGTATACAAACTTCCGTTATTTGATCCCACAGCTCATCAGCCGCAGAATGGAAGCTCCTGCCGCTCTCCCCAGCGATCATGAGTGTCGTAGCCCGGACGACCAATCGCCTGTTCGTCGGGCTTCCGATTTGTACGTCTAGCGCTCGTACGACGCCCACAATTAATATTCTAATGCAGGTCGAAACCCCGAGTACTTGAAGCTTGTTCTGCAATACGCCGTCGATGTCGTAATCAGGTCTCAAATAATCAATTTGTTCCCGAGTTTCTTGAGGCCGTGAGCAACCTTTCTTTTCAATTTAACTCATTTCGGTAAATTGGCGAGATAATTACTAGGATCGTCGGACCGTACATCTCTACCCGAAAACAGAGCCTGCGGAAGGCGCTGCGGCTTCTCGGTCCTCTAGTTAAATACCGACTGGAGCAAGAAACGATACATGGGCCGAATTGGGCGGAAAAGCCGGTGTGTAATATTTGTTTCGATCTCTATTTATAAAATTTCACCCTGAACCGTGCCTTCAGAATGACTTTCTTTCCTGGCTGCTCGAGGCCGCGGAGGGAGAAGAGCGCACTGTCCCGGCACTTGTACTGCGCATTCTCGGCCAGAATATGAATGCCATCCACACGACGTCGATGGTAAGGTACTTCAGGCAGACGCATAATAAGAACGGGATTGATTCAGCTTGTTAGGTGCTCACGCATGCCCTGTTTGACCTCACCGCGCATCCGCGTTACATCACGCCCATGCGGGAGGAGGCGGAGCGCGTTGTCGGGGAGGAGGGATTGACCAGGGCCGCGTTGAATCGCATGCACAAAATCGATAGCTTTCTACGTGAAACGCAACGCGTTCACGACAACGGGCCAGGTACAACTCATTTCACAGGACGTTCGCATTCTAATTCGGGACTCAGCGACGTTCGTCCGGAAGGTGATGGACCCAAACGGGTTCTTATTTTCTGACGGCACGCATCTTCCATATGGCTCAATCATCACGACTGCGAGCCGTGCTGAACACTTCGATCCAGGTAGTTTAAACATAGATGACGGTTCAATGCTCATTACCTCATTTTGTTCCAGCGAATTATAAGGACCCCGACACGTTCGACGGATTCAGATTCTCGCGGATGCGAGAAGAGGCTGCGCTTGGAAATGATATATTCCAACATCATATGATCACCACCAGCGTGTCGCACCTCGCTTTTGGCCACAAGCGGCATGCGTGTCCAGGTATGAGTTCCCGGCTTCGACAAAAATCTTGAAGCGCTGAAGCCACCCAGGCAGGTTCTTCGCGGCCACAGAGCTGAAGTCGATGCTCGCCCACATCGTGATGAACTACGACATCCGCGCAGAGATGGAGGGGGTACGACCGGCGGACGATGTGTTCGGGTTAATCACGGCCCCGAACCGCAAAGCCAAGATCTGGTTCCGGAAGCGGGAGTAGGGAGGGTGAAAATTGTCGATATATGTATTCATCTGTATATCCCTTTCATTGCCCAGCCGATTCGGCTAAGGAAGAGAACGCAAGACCTGGTCGTGCACAGATGTGATGACCGATAATAAGTCGGTAGCCTCTTCGTTCTAGGCAAGACCTTGTCGTTTGGACGTTCTTTGTTAGCATCGAGGAACGATCAAGACGTATTTCAGTCAGCCCCCGCACACATTAAGTGCGGCGAGGCCGCCGTTCGAGTAAAAGTTTTACCTCTTTTCTCAATAAGGGTTCCACATGAATACGCGAGTGGGAGCTTCTATTGCGGCCTGAGGTGCCACTAGGACTTGATGCGAATCGCAGTTGGTGGACTTGATCCGAGGGGCTGGTATCGCAGTCGTTGATGCATTCGTTACTGGCAAAAAAAGTCGTACACAGCGGGCGAATTGCTTTATATACACACAGAAATACATGCGTCGCGACCGTCAGTGGTGTCGCCCTCGAATACAGGGTCAGTCGTCAGTCTCTCTTCGTCAGTAGCCTTAGTCGTTATGTCCATCGTGTACAGAGTCGTTGTCCGCCAGAGAAAATGTCATGGGTACGGCGCAGATCCCGAGCTCGAAGGTCGGGAGGGGGTCCGCAGATCTTTCATGAGGGTCATGAACTTCCAGCCCGGTGGGTATATTGTTCAACGGCGGCGTGGGCATGCGCACCATCAGCGCAAGGTGTGGCGGCGCGAACGCCAGGGGCTACACCAACATCATGTGATAAGTATTTTATGTCGTCGAAAGGCACTCCGGTGTTGAAAACATACCATGAGGTCGCCCCACTGGAGCTGGTCCTCTACCACACCATCCCTCCCGCCGTGCTGCTCGTTCCCCAAGATCACATCCGTCATCTCTGGCCGCTTCTCCTTGGCATCGGCTAAGCCCGGGTTTAGAAGGAGCAGTGCGGCGGCGCGCCGCCGCGCGATGCGGGTTGAGCGGTAAAACACTGCCGCCCCGACGATCACGCCGAAGGGCACGATGAAGAACGCCATGAGCACCAGGTATCCTGGAAATTATGACACGTAAATTAGGGCGAAAAACTCAGTACGCAGGGGACAAATGATGGAAGTAGGGTATTTGGGTGTGGGTGTGGGCGGGTGAGGGAGGCACGTACGAGATATGGAGGACATTGGGTGGTTAGCCTTCTGGCATGGATGGCGGAGCTGGGAGAAACGGCGGGTATTGACGCGTGTTTGATGTCAGTGGGGAAGCCATGTCGGCATATGCCGGGCCGCCCGAAGCCCGCATCACCTGATGCTAGTCTCGGAACCAGCCGTTGGGGTGACGGGCCTGACGGCCCGCCGGACCGGCGGAGTTTGAAAAACATAGTGCAGAAGAGTCACCCCAACGTCTGGTGCACTTGGTGCAGTGATGCCCCCCATCGAGTCACAGGGTGACAGTTACTGATCCTTCACACGCTGCAAAAGCTCGCGAAAGCTGCTTTCAGAGCACGTTAGTGCCATTGTGCATCAAGTCTTCCCCGCCATGTCTGTCCGCAGTGCATGCCTTTGCAGAGTTGTGGCTGGTCATCGTTTCCTCCACAGCTTTGCGCATTTTTTCGAGGAATCAAGCCAAAAATAGATGCAGACTTTCTATTGAGGTAGGCACGCACGTTTTTCACTTGCTTTGACCTATGACTACAACTGGATGCTGCCGACCACTTCCCAAGCAATTTCTCTCACTTTTCATCGCCAGGATGGGCACGGAATCAGCCCAAATGCTGGTTGCCGAGCTGCCGCAAGCGAGTGATGGTCACTGTGTGACTCGATGGGGGGCGTTGCTATACGAACTACCCCAGACGTTCTGACCGAATCTCTGCGCTACATATTTCAAACTCCGACGGTCCGGTGGCCCGCAGGGCCGATTCGGGCAGAGCGTCTGGTTACGAGACTACCTGATGCATGAGAAGCTGGAATGTGTCTTCTGCGCCATACATATTTCTCGTCAGACTCTAATAAATGAAGCCAGTGGCGGAGATGTCTGGTGGGGAATATTCTCACCACGTCATCTTGACGCGTCGCTGATTCACGTGGATTATTCACGTGGCGTGAATAATCTCGAAACCAGGTCATGCAATTGCGTCGCTTTCAATCCTGGTCGTAGGGCGCCCGCCATCACCGTCTTTACGGGATTGACGGGTGCTGTCAACAGCAGGCCGTCCCATCCCGTCGAGAAAATTTACGGGGGGGCTACGTTGAGGCTACGGCAAAATGCCGCCCGTCCCATCAAAGTGCAACCGTTGATGGCCGTATACTGATTTTTCTCTAAATATCAGTTTGGGTGAGCCAGATTTCCTCCGGTGAGCTATTATATGGATACTGTTTACATACCCACCAAAAGCCTGCCCCTAGAATTTATTCTCGACCCGCAACTGCTCACGTGAGTGAATACACAAGTTACTTGTCTCACGCGAATTAGAGCACGTACCAATAAGGAAAGGGCTCTGGACCACCGTTTGACAGCAGTTTATTTGCCGTCGACAGGGGTGGGATGGTAGCGGCCCGTCCCCGTCGGCATCCGCGAGTGACGGCCGTCCCCGTTGACGGGACAGCGGGCAGCCCTACATGGTAGTCAAATGAGCCGATCATCCGCTCGGCCGCTCGTCAGGTATGATGGTATGAGGATATTCTGACACCAAGTTAAACCTGCATAGGCAAGTCTCCCATACTCGTGGTCCTGGGCACGAGCGTTGATGCTCATGAAATTTTGTATGCTGGTACCCAGCTACATATGGGGGAAGCTTGCCTAATCCGAATTGAAGCTAATTGTTCAGCGCAGTTTTATTCTTTACTTCAATCTATTGGACTTATCTTTCCTTCAAGCCAGACACATCAACAGCTCTGAATTGCTCCTTAAAGTATTGTGGAATTCTTTCCCGGCAAAAAGAGCAAAAAAAAACCAGAGGCAAGAGCGAGGCAAGCTGCACGAGGACTAACTGCCAGATGACCAGGTTACATTTGGGTAAGTGTTGGGGATTTATATTTACTGATCCCCTCCAGAGCCTGAAGCGACAAATGTTGGCATCGGACAGGTGTCCCACGGGGGGACCATCAAACAAACAAGACCACTCTCAGTCGTTTGCACAGCCACTAGCATTTTCGGTCTCACTCGGATAGATGGGGTCGCAAGCTCCCCCAATGAGGATATTCTGACACCAAGTTAAACCTGCATAGGCGAGTCTCCCATACTCATGGTCCTTGGCACGAGCGTTGATGCTCAGCTGTCTGGCTGTCGTGTTCTTTGGCAGAACCTTGAACAGCCAAACGATAGACGCGTCCCTGGCAATATTAGCAGAGAACCCGGCTCATGATCAGATGCTGCGAAGTTTCGTATTTCCACAGGCGTGGCGTAGTTTTTAACGGTACTCACATTGTCATCATTCAAACGCTGTGATTGTAAGTCACTGGTAGAAGAGTTTACCGCGACCCTGCGCCGGATGTTCTTGCTTATACAAAGCCGCCTCCGCTGGAGCTCCTACAACTTGAAGGATATACCTGCTATTGAAGCCTGTCCAGAGCTTTGACTTCCGGTGAGGAAACAATTCTTGCCATATTTTTTGGGCCGGTATAATTACAAATTGCTTTGGAGTATGATAGGTCCCATGAAATTTAGCGCTAGGTTTGCATCTCCAACTTTCATAGGTGTGTGGCCCACGATACGGGATGTGTTCTTAGACAACAATGACGAGTCAGTAGCTCTGAGTGGATAAAGTAATGGCGCAAATTTCTCTCATTCATGCGTTCAAGTTCGTGCACACCTCGGGATCGGATTTTTTTCCGTGCCCGTGGCGCTCTCTCCGGCCGCTGACTTATAGGTCGACATATGTATTCTATCTAGTACGTTATCCTTTGTATTTCTGCGCTGTTGTGGATTTGATCTGGCAGCCAGTTGCCTCCTCTTTCCATCCTCGTAAGATTCGGACTGTTTGGGTGCTGGCGCGGAGGTACCCAAACATCATTTTTGGGCCTCAATGTCGTTCGAGATTGAACCTCTATTTGCATCTGTCTCCTCGTCCTCTAGATCGACAAGGCGCTCGCGCAAAAATGCAACAATTCCAGCGCTCTCAGATCCTGGCTGGCCACCCTCGGTGTGCAAGGCTGGGGAGTCTTCGTTCCACTTCCGCGCAAGGCTCCGCCGTTGGAAACAATGTACAAGTCCCAGTGCCGACAAGGGTCTTCGTCCTACCGTTGACGTCAAGTAACATGCTCGTCCAGAATACGCTTCGACTCACGGAATAAGAAATAGATGATGTTTGCGCCGAATAAAAAAGCGAATGTACCGTTCACAAATGTCCGGAGGCCGCCAAAGGTGGCTAATCCGTCAAAAACGGTGAAATCCGTGAATTCCTCGAGGTATGTGGCTTGTCTAGGTCGCGTTCCCATCAGAATCCGCAGTGATGTCGTCTCGAGACTCGATCTGGGCAGAAACGGGTCCGCCTGTAAGCTTCCTAAATTTGCAACTAATATGTTCCTTTTTCGCTAGAGATCGACATGATTTCTGGCACTGGAACAAACATGTAAACAGGCATGGCGCACCGTGAGGGAACTTATGAATGGTGCAGTTCCCTTTGAAATGACATATCTTGGTTCCCAGGTGAGAAACCCGACGAGATGCGAGCCTCCGACCAAGTCAATCATTTTGCTGTATGATACAATATCATCTCCGTCACCGAGACCTGGTTGGACTCCAACATTCCCGGGAATGTGATAGCCACGTGTTGGGGTTTCTATTACCACAGCTACATCGTGGTAGGAGATCCAAGGGAGGCGGCCTTATGCAGCAAGCAAGCATTAGGTGCCGGGTAAAATCTTCCACCAGTGACTTACAGCTTGCAATTGCAACGTTAAGTTGAATGACAGCCAATAGGCAGTCTTCTGTTGTATTTGGGAGTCCCAGAGGTCGTCCTGATACATAGAGTCGTGACATACCAGCTCCAGAGATGACCTATATTTGGGATGAAGGTAAGAACTGCGCTATGCCTTTGGAAATACGAAGCTTCGCACTATCTGAGCCGGTTTCTCTGCTAACACCGTCGGGGCAACATCAATCGTTATGCTAATGGTTCTAGTGTAAACTTGTGCCCGGAGTGGCTGGAACACGACAGTGTAGAAGCAAAAAAAATAGCAATCCCATACCCAGACAGTTGAGCGTTAGCGCGCGCAGAGCCATGATTACGGGATGCTCGCCTCTGAAGGTTCAGGTCGTGGTCAGAACACGCTGGTAGTTTCGCCTCAATCCAGCATACATACCTGACGAGAGGCGTTGCAGACGATCGATTTATCAGGACTCGGAAGGCCGTATAGCGAGGAAAAGACGTTTTGCACCCTCCGAGGAAGGCAAATTGTTGACGGTGTAGTTTTTCGCTACATACCAGCACCGTAGCTGTCCTGAATACAGCGGAAGTAACAAGGACCACAAGTTGCGCTGCAAATGTAGCTGGAATGGCGATATTTATTCCGGTCCACCACACCTCACTCGGAGGATCGCACGTGTAGACCATTGTCCACCACCAAGTTAAATATGCCATCCCTGTCCAATCAAAATGATTTTGGGACATGAAATAAAGTATGAGACCGAATGGCGACTTGCCACCCACTTCACCGATGGTTGTGACCCAATCGACGATAGCCAGATTGAACCTTGACCAAAAGAGTCTAGTGAGGAAAGGTCACGAGCATGTCACTGCATAACGCTGAACATAAACGCTGAACATAGTACGTAGCATAGTACGTGTGGTGGATAAGAATGATTCCTGGCAGAACGACGCTGGCGGTAATAAATTTGTGCACTCCATCCGTAAATTGCAGAGAAATAATATCCGCGATTGGCAGTGGTACTACAGCGCCAGTGACTGATACAATGGGGAAGATAGTCACAAGTATGAGGACTCGCAAAGTATAAGCCCGAGCGCTTGCAGAAAACAGTCGTGATTTCTGGAGTGTAGTGCTGATGAAGGGGATGGGGGGACCATTGATTCCACAGCCCCCCAGGAGAAAAAAAGTTGGGCAAGAAGCTTGTCCGAGGATCGGCTCATGGTTGCAGCACGCAGAACCACAGAAGCGGCGAGAGCGACAAGCTGCAGCGGAAGTACAACGAGCATCATGCTAAACTCATGTGCCGCTATGAGCCCATGGCGGTAAAAGGCGTAGTTCAGATGCACCAAGACTTGAATGCAACTGATCGTGATCAACTCGTTAAAATGGGTAGCTTGGGCGACATACCACCGAATTTCGAACTTGTGACGACAATATCAGCTAGCGCTGGCATGAAACCCGGCTGGCCCGTAGACGCTGCTTGGGTTCAAAAGGGTCGGCTCTAGTGGCCGAAGAAATGCCGGCTTGTAAAGATAGGCAGCCATATATGGTGTGAGTAAAGTGACCATAAGGAGGAACCCAAGGGTGTATAGCCGCACTTTCGGGCTGAAGAAACCACCGGGTGAGGACATTGAAGTAGAACGGTCGAGTCCTGTCGGGATGAGAGTTTTAAAGAAGATGAGCGGATTTCCCATGATATGTCAGTTGCACATCTCCTTCAAAGTGCTGTTGAACCATCATTATTCCGCAAAATGCAGTTCCATGTATCTTTGGACTACCAATTGATCATAGATGCACCCAGGGACAAGGTATATTGCCGGCCACTGTAGAGCCTGAAGAGTGAAATCCGCGCGGCGCAGAAGGCCCTGGTCAGTCGATGAATAAAATCAGATCACCGTGGCATTGTTGCCTACATCGAAGAGTTGTCCCGATTCCGCCAAAGTCGAAGCGGACGACGTGTATATATATTATAATATATATACTTAGTGTACATGTCGTGATTCATCCTGCGACAGTGCCGGCATAATATCCATAATAATTCTGCTATCAGAAAATGCGGGTACCTATCCTTGCGCCGGCTGGGGACACACATTTTTGGCTTGTCAATCGGGAGCATGAAGAGACCGATCCAGACAGAAATTCAATATCGGACAACATCGAGGCCCAGAAATGACGCCTGGGTACCTTCCAACAGGCCAGAATCTTACGAGGATAAAAAGGCGACGCAACTAGCTGCCTGATAAAAATCCGCAAGAGCGCAGAAATACAGAGGTTAATTGCGTAGAATACACGTACTAGATAAAATACATATCTCGACCTATTTGTCAGCGCTCGGAGAGAGCGCCACGGGCACAGAACATATTCCGAGCTCGAGGTGTGGAAGACCAGGGATACGCTCAGTATTATTATGCCCGTCGATGGGCGGCGTTGGCGGGAAGGGCATGCGCACGATGAGCGCGAGGTGTGGGGGCGACAGCGCGAGGGGCTAGTGCGGCAAATCAGTATTAATATTATGGATAGTAAACGCATTAATAATACGGCGGAAAGCGCACCATGATTTCATCCCATCCCCAGCTACCCCCGCGGTGTTCATTTTGGTCCAAGAACACGTCCCGTATCGTGGGCGGCGGGCCCCACACCTTCGCCTCCTGAAGGTCGTGGGCGCGGAGCATCTGTACTGTGATGGGGCGCGCGAATAAGGAGCTTCTGTAGCACACTGTCGCGGTGAGGACTATCGTCAGGGGTATGATGCAGAGGGCGACGAGGGGCCCGATGCTTGCTGGGCGTTGGCAAATTGATAAGACGAGAATTGGCCAAGAGATGGGCGTAAGAATCAGGAAGGTATGGAATTACAACCAATTGCTTGACTTACGACCTGAGGTAGACATTGAGAATCACTGCATGCCCACCAGCGCTTGGAGGTGCGAAGCAGAGCGGTGGCTTGTTGATACATGTTTCTCGGCCGTCTCGGGCCGACAGCAGACTTCTCACGATTGTCAAGGCGGTTGAATTTGCTCTCAACTTAAGGGCCACATTCGGCATGGGATTCGTAAATATGTAGTATTTGCACCAGTCACAACTTTGGGAAGTCTCTGATATCACGATGATCTGGAGCGCTCGTTGAATTTAATTTAAATTTCGTTGTGTGGCTCAAGAAATATCATCGAACTATTTTTTACTACCACACAAGTTGTGGTACCTTAGTAGTGTAGACCACGATGAGGCCGGGAGCCGACCACACAATTTTACATAAGATATTCGGTCAACTTTCGGTTCGAGCCAAGTCTGACGCGTAAGAGAAAAGATGTGCCTCTCGCGAGCCAAGAATTCAACGACAGTGCGCTAGCAAAGGTCAAATCAGAAAATCGTGCAGAGGATAAACGTGTTCGTATTAATAGATGCCTGCGTCAATCCCGCAAAATTTTCTCGAAAACCTGGACGCCGTTCGGCCCCAAAAAATCACCGCCACGGGGGACTGAGCTTCCGCGGGATACGCCGGGTCCTTCACAGAAATCCCAAGCACCACGGAGTTTACTAATTAAGCACCAACGCCAAGAGTCTCCGCTGGCACGCTGCTTAACTGTAACAGGGTCATTCAGAACCACCACTCACCATGAAAATTGCTGCTCTACTGAACCTCTTCCCCCGGGACCCTCTTCCATATCTGCACCCGCCGTTTGACAATCAGATCTTCCAAGCGGACCTCGGTGTACATCCCGATGAAGAAGAACAATATCAACAGGAACTAATCCTTCGGCGCCATAGGTTCGTCGTTGAGCGTGTGAGCAACGTCTGGCCACATAACTGAACCCGTGTTGACTTGAACACTTCACACACACACATGCAGTTTAATGCCGCGGAGGAAATCCGCCTCATCTTCTCTCACTTCACCGGCGCCGGAAACCGAAACCGCTGGCACCTCTTGCCGATTGAGTGCCCCGCCCCCACGCATTCGCCGGACGACAGCCCCTATGTGGTCCCCCCCCAACGCCAGAGTTCCCGTGATCGAAACCGCTGGCACCTCTTGCCGGTTGAGTGCCCCGCCATGCATTCGCCGGACGATAGCCTCTATGTGGTCCCCCCCCAACGCCAGAGTTCCCGTATTGCTGCTACCCCCGCGACATCCTCACCGGTAGAGCTCAAGCCCGGATATCAGCACTTCGACACACCCAACGATCTCCGTCCTCCATCCTATACAGCCCGTAGAGAAAACCTTCACTCCGTCAACATTAAACCTCTCCGCACAACGCAGTTTGTATCCCCGCGCGGACGAGCCGTCCCCTACGCCCGACGGAGACCAGCCAGCCGCACCATCGTGTTCGCCAGCCACCTCGAGCACGGCACAGCGCGTTTTACCGCCGATCCGCGCTTCCGCCAGCGCTTGGTGAAGGGGTCGATTCTCCAATGCATGGGCGCGATATCCGGCGTCGTGGAGCTGGAGGAATGGATGTTCAGTAATGAAGAGTATGTGTTCGTACGCGCAGCCGACCACGCAGCGCGCTGCACTTACACCTTGGGATTCGCGAAGGACCAGGTGCACCTGCCCACCAAGATGGAGGAGTTGAAACGAATGGAGTACGCGTATCAGCAGAAACAGGGCACGAACTGGTATCAGCAGTTTTCGGATGATCGATTGGATGATCGCCTGCGCGGTTGAATATGGTATTATCAAATCAGACAGACCACAGACAGACATTACAATATCTCGGGCCTCGATAGCTGTATTATTAAATGGTATAAATGTAGTAGCAATTTTGTTTTCTATATGTATTGTATGATCAACCGATCGCGATTAGACCGGTGACCGACTTTTCGTATGAAGACAATTTCTTGACCGATCTCTCGTATGAAGACAATGGTTCATAGAAATTGTCTTCATACGAGAGGTCTAGATCGCGATTGTCTTCTCAACAATATCTAGACTGGCTCGAGACTGAGGGTCCTGATTTAATATTCGCTTAGAGGAAACTAGTACTGGGATGCGGATGCGAGGATATTGAATATCATATATATTGCTGTTCTGGAAAATAAGGAGACTGGCCATTTTGTTTCGTTCCTGTCTTTCCCCACGTGATTTTCGCGCGCGCCCAGATGGAACCAAACAATGGAAAATACAAGAGAAGCTCAAAGTGAAGACTTTTGCTCTCTTGCCCATAAGCTAATCCCTAGAAGAAAATACCACGGTCTATAATTTCTGGTTCCATTCGTCAAGAAGCTCCGACGGGACGATCCCCGGAAGCGCCCGACTGCAGTCAAGGCTCTTGGCTCTTTTGTCCAGCTTTGGGCTGGAATATCTGTCCAAGCGCATTACTTATCGCTACAGGGGACACAACTCTAAACGTGGCCGTCTGGTATTGCTCCTTAAAGGCTCGCGGACTCTCTATCATTATTTGCTGTCGGGCTATCTTGCTATTGCATTGTTTTGTACACATTTTTATTATCCCAAGGATAGTCACGGCTTGAAGTTCGACATACGGGAGGCCCTATTACTATTAGTTGGCTCACCAGCCATAGCGACACTAGATATATATGTACACGCGTCCTACCGTTTGCGTCAGGTAATGTCTCGATACATGTAATTTCTTGCAAATTTGTCCCATTCAGTCGCACTGCCCGACGAACGTCAGCGAAGGACACAACAGCAATAAATAAATGAAATCACTCGAATCCTCGGGGGATATCATTCATCCAAAGGGACGGGTTGTCTAGGCTGGTCGCATTGACATTAAAGTCCTTCTGCTGACCGGTATCGTGGGTGGAATAGGACGCCGCGCCGCCACTCGGGACGGGAGAAGCTGCGTACATTGTGGGGTCGACTCCATAGCTAGCACCGCGTGGATACTGCCCAATCGCGGGGCCGCTACCGTAAACCGGATTGGGCCGAACTTCTTGAAACGCGCGGGGATCATCCACTTCGTCGCTCTTTCGCTTCTGACCTCGCTCTACAGGGCCGGCAGCGAGGAGGGCGTGCAATACTGAACTGGGTATTCACAGTCAGTGGCCGAATCCCGCTGAGGCGATTGAAAAATACAAACCACATCCAGTCGGCGGATGGCCATCTGTGTATGAATGTCGTTGAGTCTGAAATCCACCAGCCAGACTGTTATCGTTTATGTACCTCTTCCGGTGAAACTTCAGGATGTTGATGCACCGGTGTAAGCCGGCTAAATTCTCATCTTGCTCTGACATGCGATGTCCACCCCACATGTTGAGAAGTAGCACGATACCAGACGTGAAGATTGAGTTCTGAATATTGATATAATTAGCCCGCGCGCCCGCAATCGCTCACAGGTTAGAATATACCCGGCTGAAAAGGAGTGGATTATTGGGCCGCCGTCGCTGTTGAACCTCTGCGATGAGGAGGCAAGCGCGGGCGGCGCTGTTGCAGATATCTACGGATGGAAGCCCCTTGGAACGACGTGTAAGCATATACGTACGAATGAGGTAACGGTGTATCCTACCGTTGGATCGGAGGAGCGAACCGCGGGGATGAAGGGCCGATGGATGAGAATCCGGGCGTTGTAGTACATGCAGTGCAGTGCCGCGGACTGGTCGAAGAAAATATCGTCATATCGTTCTGGATCCCAAGTCACTTCGTGATTGGGGCATAGGTGAGCGGTTGTCGAAAATTCAGTAGAAGGTGAACGTACGATGCTCGGGGAGCGAGGAAAACCATGTGTCGAGGGCATCATCTAACGCGTTGACAACCTCAACTTCCCATTTGTCTCTACCTTCCGTGATGATATTGTTTCGCATGGGGGAGTGGGAAGTGGAGTACTAGGGACGGGTTAGACTGTAAATAAGAGGACTTTATAACACTTGAAACACACCAGCATCGTCGTACTGAAGTGAATGAGGCGATTCAAGCTGATAACGGCATTGAATGCGCTCAGAGTAGAAGGTTCATTTGGAGGTTGCCGAAACACGACGATGGAGCCCGAGCACTCCCAGTACTCATCGTCGCACACTATGGGGGTGGTGATATCGATACTGGAGGCAAAGTCGCTCAAGAAATGGACAAGCGCGACTTGAGAATACGCTTACTCGTATGGATCGAGAATTGGAGAGCGCCCCATCACGAGACTAAGTACGGAATCGTACAAGATCAATATCCTGAATGATTTTCAAAACCTATTACGCGGACAAACCAGGCCCGCCACTCACCAGCATGCACGTTTGATCATCTCGGTCTCTGGAGTGATTGTTGGTCTGGAACGGTGAGCACCCATGTCCTGAGCGAGTCGTACTCCACTGCCGACGACGCGCCAGCAGGCTCGTACTCCGACTTTGTCTCCTAAGAAGACTACGGAGAGCTGCGCACACAGGGGGATAATGAATTAGCTGTAATACACGAAGAAAGGCAGGCAACCTACACAATAAGATTGTAGATCGTACAGTGTCGGTGGTTGGTGCAGTAAATGTCCACTGAGTTCGACCTGATTGTACCACTGCCAGCCCGGGGTATTGTATGGAGGAGGAGCGAATATATTGAACGTACGAGGGTCCTCGGAGTAGACTGACCCAATCGCGCAGACAAGCAAGAGCGTCGAAGCAAATCCCGAGTTGTGCAGATGTAATCCCTCAGCCATACGTTGCTCGAACATATGTTGATGCAGTAGCGGTAAAAACGGATTGGTATTTTCGAAGTATAGAGAGACCAATGTCATCATGAGATCGTTCTCGGGGAATGAGAAGTTGGTGCGTCCCCCAGACGTGCGGTCCTCCCACTGCGGATTTTCAGCTTCCGAGCTTCGAGATTAAATGCAGAGAATATGGCTAACTGGTTTTGTCATCCAGGATTCAGGGGCCGGATGAGCTTCTTCATCCACCGAGGTATCTCCCCCTCCTTTGATATCTATAGCCCTTGTCACCAACGAAACGGTGCTAGATTTTCCCTGAAATCCCAAGTCGCCTGTATTGGTTAGAGAGAGGGCCTGCAGCCTTTCGGTTACGTCAATAAATCCCTGGTCTTCCGAAGGCGGCCCCGACACAGAGTGAGTGAGTTGATCCATCGCATGATTGATTAGTTTTGCAGGGTCATGCGGGAATGAACCGGGGTGTGGAGGCAAATTTTGTGCGGACTCCAGATGACGCTCCAGAGTATCAAATACAATTATCGACGGGTCGAAATGTTGAGTACCACGAATCTATGAAGGTGAATAGGATTTCGCGTGAGGTCGATTCACGTACTGCCGCTGGATCGACGTAGGTGCAAGGAAAATTGCGCTTTATGCAATGATTACATATATCTCCACCGTCACCTGTCGGACCTTAGCCTCCAGCGTTCAAGAGCCAGAAAAGTCTCACAACGCCCTGCGAATCCATTTATTCCGTAAGTAATCGTCCAAGGCCAGTGGGTAGCTCCGATGCACACACGTTTCTTCCGCCTGCACATGTCACAGGCTCGCTGTCGCCTCTTCTTTGAATCTTGAGCGTCCTCTGAGTCGTTCGAGGACATGGTGGCATGCAAACCTGAGATCGTGTGGCGGCTGTGGCTGTCCGCTGATCAAGAAGACACGTGAACGGCATGAACGCCGGTCGCCAAGACGTGAATCGCCGTAATTTTTTTTTGGAAAAGCGCACGTAAAAGGTTTCTTTTTCCAACTTTAGAAATCCCATTTTCGACAAGAAAAATCCGAATTAAAAAAATCCGAACTGAGATTCTGACGAAGTTGCCGCAGCATCTCAGACTCAGATGATCAGCGCTCAGCCAACGTGGTGACTCGTCTCGCTTGCCAACAACGCGCGTCCACTCCGAGTCCGAGGCTCTCCGAGGGCGCCTCTCGCTCGGCTCTCTTACTCGGCGCTACAGCCAAGCTACAGCTTGATTTATCCTTGATTTATCTCAAACCATTTATTTTTTGGCAGCTTATCTCATATCATGATGAAAGACTCCGTCTCTCTTTTGTTTGGGGCGCGTTGGGAATTAATGCCGCACCTCAGTCTGTAGAAGAACTGTTCTCCGCTGTTTTAATTTATGTACCATTAAGCTCAATGACAAATGATGATTACTCACCATACCCCTATTAAACCTAAGCTTGCCAAATTTAGACACAGCGGAAGTTCAATTTGAAAGGCAACCTCCGCTCTACTTAAATTTGGCAATCTTATGTGTGCTATTGGCTGCATTGGTCGCTGCCACTGAGTTTGAAAAATGAGCAATAGACATTCATTTGGCTATTGGCAGGCCATTGTACCTTAGTGTACCAGTCTTTTTCCTTAGTAATTCAGGGAGGCGAAGATAGCCGTTGTCTATAAAGACTCCAGTAATATCAGGAAGAAGGGAAGAGGTACGACATGCGAGGTACGAGCTTCAATGGTTGTAGTGTCTGTCTAGGAGAGACTAGGGAAGCGGCTGAACGTCGAGACATCGAGTCCGGGCTTGAGATGTGAAAGTTAGGTAGAAGTTGGAAAGAAGAAAGTGATGAATCATATCAATTCCAGTGCATATCTACAAGCACATATAGAAAAGTATTGGCCAGAATATGTTCCAGAGTACGAGTAGAACACGATAGTTAGATGGCCTTGGGATGTGGGTAAATATTGAGAGTGCGGACAGCAGTATAATAATATGTCGTTTAGTCTCTGTACCTGCCTGTCCCGACACTGGCCTTCACATCGCTCAAGTTCAAGCTATATTTCGCGTGAAGGACGGCAAGCGGCAAGTCGATACTATTTGTGTTCTAATATGTATTTATGTATGCATATGTAAACGAGATACTGTAAATTACGAAATTAGGATAACTGAATAGGATGAACAGAAAAAATAACGGCTAATGAAACGAAGGTGAGCCGCAAAAGCGTAATAGCTAACGCGAAAAAGAGAGTATGCAGTATGTAAGTCTGAACGAATGAATATGTATGAGCCAACGAATGAATGGATGAATGGTGAGGCCCAAGGCTACAGCGAGAAAGAGAGTATGCAGTATGTAAGTATAAACGAATAAGAGAATGAATAGGATGAACGGTGTGGCTCAAGGCTACAAACGCTCGATGATGAGAGGAAGCTGGACTCGGTCGTCAAGACTGGGTTCCACGGTGATACCCGACATCCGCCACTTGAGGTTGGGGTCTGCGAGGGAGAACTTGAAGGCGCGGACCATGACAGCCAGGATAACCTCTGTTGACGTCGTCTCAGAAATATTCAATAACTTGTGGACGCGGGACTCACTCATTTCCAGGATCGAAAATTTGAAGCCACTGGAACGGGAACCAACTTGAGCAAACCAATAACATCAAAGTAAATTGGACGACGCACATGCAGCTGCGACCGCCCCCGATGAAGGTCATAGTGTTGCTGTAGACACCGCAGACTTTGGTGTTGACTGAGTCTGCCTTGCCGTTTGACCATCGCTCCGGCTTGAATTCCAGTGCATCTTCTCCCCAGATTTTCTTGCTGTGATTAACGGCGGACATGCCAATGTAGATCAAAGTTCCCTTCGGAACGGCGATGGAGGTGATAACCTCTCCATCGACGCCGATAATAGGTGTCGTTAATGGAAGCACACCATCCTTGACAGCGCTACGAGGGATAAGGTAAGTCGGAGACAGGCGGGGGTTAGGAATACTTACTTTCGGATCATAGCAGGAGATACAGGGGGATGTCTGGCCAAAAACAAAATCGACTTGAATAACGGTGAAAGAGAGAGAGTGAGAGAACTCACAGCCGCAAGGTTTCTCGGACGACGGCATCTAGGTAGGGAAGGGAGACGAGCGCATCGTGATTGAGGTGTTCAGGGACTTGTTGAAGCTCATCTCGGAGTTTCTGTTGAACTTCAGGGTACGCGGCGAGAACATGGAAAAGTATGTTCAATGCGGCCGAGGTCGTATCCGTTCCGACCATGAGCATCATTCTAAGCATCGTCAGAGATTAAAAAAATTCCGCACGTATGGGAGACAGACGTACGACATCTGTGCTACAAGTTCATCGTGTGAGAGGTGAACATGTTGTCCGTCCATCACGCCACCCTTGACTGAAGACAGTTAGTTGCCGAAAGAGCACCAGGGTTGCGGTTAGAACGCACGCAGAATACTCATAATGTCACCGTCGTGTTCCTTCCCTGCCAGCTCTCCCCGTGCGTGTGCCGCTTTCTTAGCAGTGACCACTTGTTCTGCAGTTGAATCCATGATGTCAATCATGTCGCGAATTTTATGGAAGGCACTGGAAGGAATTATGTTGATCATGAAGCGTTGGAATGCCGGAGAGCCGATCGTGCGGGCAAACGGCAGCAGTGGGAGCAGACCTGCCAAGCGAAATATTGCTGGACTGGGAGGCTCAACAATCGATGACGCAATGCAAGCGAAGTACTTACAGAATGTCTTTCACAACCCGAGCGTACTCGGTGACGGCGGAAGGATCTGGGAACAAGGAATCGAAGTCGGCATCGACCCCAGCCCGGCCGATGAATTGCAGAGACGCTTGAGATGTAATGGGATACATATCGAGCTAAAATCATGAGATGAGTGGGACGAACAGCGACGTAGGGCTCACCTTCTGCGGGCCTTTACCCAGCCCGGATGATAGGGAATCACGAAGCTTTGTGGTTTTTCAGCTGAAAGGAAACTGGGAACGATAGCAAGGACATACCCTCTCGGCAATCTCGTAGAACAGTGGTGTCATTCTCCGGAGATTGGGCGTAGAAAACGCAGGAATCAACATCTTCCGATGCATCCGGTGCTCTTCGTGAAGACTGGAGAGTATGCCGTGCCCGAATAGCGTCTTGTGGATGCTGTGAAAAGTAGTATTAAATCAAGTCAACATAGAAACTTGCGCAGACGTACCCGACAAACATGGCGCCTTCCTCAAATATATCTGCGTCCTTGATGATGATGCTATGAAGCGCCGCAGGGTCCGACACGAATAGACTTTTAGTCTATGAGGAAATTCAAGTCATTCATAAGCCAACCGAGGGAGCATTCACATACACCGAATTGTCCCTGAATCTTCACAACATCGGCGTAATCCTCTTCAACGCTCTTGTGGAATTCCCAACCATCCGGGTTGTGAAAGTCGAGTAGATTTCCTGGCCCACGTTCAACACGAATAGTAGGAGCTAGGATGAGATGATTACCAGTAAAAAACGACTTCGGTGGGGGACCGGGGATATTATCCAAGGGGGATGCTGCCAACACACGCCGCAGAATGGACCATACGCCATATGCTCCGCAAGAAATGAGGGATATCTGGGCAATGGGAGACAGCATTAGGAAAAGGGAAATATTCGTTCGGAACGTCTGGATCCTGTGGCATTTATACGAAGTGGATCTCCCCCCAAAAGGTTTTTCGTCCGGTATGAAATTGCGCGCGTCAGAGTATTCTCACGGAACTCGGTGATTGTGCCATATCGAGAACCGTGGAATAGTATGTCTCATCAGCGGGTCCCGAAACAACAGGTAGTGGCGAAGCGGAGACTCCCGAGAGTGATAACAAGAGACAAGGGCAGAACAAAAAAAAAAGCGATCGTCTTGATCAAGGCTTGTGACATCGCTGAATCGGGCCGTCTCAATATCTCTTGTGATACTTCAGACCAAGAGCGCGCACTGTAGCCGTAGATATCAATCCCGATCAAATCGAGATGGACGAAAGTAGTCACGAAACATTAAAACAACGCTCCTTGTCCTATTGTTTCAGGTTCCTCTTGGGGGTGCCATTATTAACCATCGTTTAATTCGTTTGGAGCTCGGACAAAGCTCGGAAGCTTTGGCATGCGCCAACTGCCACTGACCACTAAGTCCCCACAAAGATTACATTTCTGCATATACATGCGGCATAACTGAACTGTAAATAATTACCACACGGGGTGTCGGCATTTAGCTCGTGGTAATAGATCCGACCGATCCATCACGGAGAGCTGTGGGACTCTACAAATTCTCCACCCTGATGGGAAGCCGCGGCATATCATCGACGCTTGGTGCTGCGGTCGAACCCATCTTCCACTTTATTAGTGCCGAAGCACTGGAAAAGCGAAATGCGCGCAGCAGAACGGAGAGCACTATTTCTGTTTTCAATGCTAGTCAGGAATATGTTTGAGAGAGCTGTGTAGATGCTGCTGCGACTTACTCAACTCCAACTGAGCGAACTTGAAACCGCTTTAAACCGGTGATCAAAATTTTCACTGCAAAAACCCAACCACAGTGCTTACATGCAACTGCGCCTCCCCCTACAAACGTCATCATATTTCCGTAGACGCCCGACATGCGAATGGTGACACTCTTCGCCTTGCCGTTTGTCCATCGCTCAGGTTTGAACTCGAGTGCGTCTTCGCCCCATATGGTCTTGTTGTGATTAGCGGCAGAAATGCCAATATATATTCCCGTTCCCTTAGGAACTGCGATAGAATGGATGGGTCGTCCGTCGATGCCGGTTATGGGAATTGCTAGTGGAAGTATCGCATCTTTAGTTGCCCTGGGTCAAGAGTATCAGTAAAGACGGCGTTTAATTATTTACTCTAGGCCATACACTCGAGACATGGCAGGCGCGACGGGGGGGTATCTATATCGCTGAATTAGACACCGTAAGAATAATATTTACAGGCGCAGTGTCTCGTGAATAACTGCATCGAGATACGGCAGTCCCACAAGCACATCGTGGCCCATGTGCTCTTCAGTTGTCAAAATTTCCGCCCGGAGTTTTTCTTGGACGTCTGGATGCAATGCCAGAAGATGGATAAGCCTGCTCAGCGCCGAGGAGGAGGTATCCGTAGCGGCTTGGATGATCATTCTGGTCAAAAGTGGGAATAAAGTTCAGAAGTGGCTGTCAAAATGACCTCAACGAACGATGTTTGTGCCACAAGTTCGTCGTTCGTGACGTGCATATCTTCATCGGCAGTCATATTGTTCTTGACTAGGGAAGTTATCAGTAATACCCAAGGGACAGGGAACGGCTCACGCAAAAGGCTCATCATATCTTTCGAATTCTCTTGGACTTCTCCGCGCATGATCGCTTCGTTTTTGGCATGCACTAGAGCGGTGGCCTTAGTGTCCATGATCTTCACGATACTGCTTAGCTCGCGCAACGTCTTCGAAGGAATTAGTTTTATTATAAATTCACGAAGGGCAGGAGTCCCAATCGATGAAACCAGCGGCAACGTGGGCAGCAAGACCACCAGTTTATTTACAGTAGGCTTACCTGCGGTTATTGTGAATCCAAAAAGCATATATGCATTCACCAACACGAGATCCTTCAGCGATTCCGCGTACTGGTCCGTCGGCTCTTCTCCAGAGGTCATCGAGTCAAAGGAGTAGCCAATGCCAGCGCGACCTATAAACTCGAGGGAAGTGCGACTCATGATGGAATACATATCGAGCTGATGAGATGACTCAGAAACATAATTTAATTGAGCTTTGCGCGCACCTCTTGCGGTCCAGCCTGGAGTTGAGGTGCAATTAAACCATCGCGTAACTACGAAAGTTCAGTCGCAAGATCGAACTACGACATGACCGTACCTTATCCGCCACCTCGTAGAGCACAGGCATCATGGTACGAAGATTCAGTGTGGAAAGGCTAGCAGCATGATTTTTCGATGCCGCCGATGCTCATCACCGGTCGTAGACAGTATGCCCTTACCGAACAATAGCCCACTCAAACTTCACACCTTTAGCTTTTGACATTTATCTCAAATAATCGAGGAGCGACAAACCTCAGAAACATTGGAGTCTCCTCATATATGTCCTGATCCTTCACGAGGATGCTATGCAGAGCAGCAGTGTCAAACACGTGGAGTAATCGGCCCTGAAGTAGCGTCAGCAGTAACCATGAGGAGGCCAGATAACGGACTCCCAAAAGGCCATGGATCTTGACGACTCCTTGGTACTCCTGCTCCAAGGTCTTGTGAAACTCCCACGCATCAGGCGCGTGAAATTGCGCGAGATTCCCTTGTGTTCGCATCAACTCCGAAAACTCGAACTACGGACGTGTAAAGGAGAATACCTGTAATGAAGGAGTTCGAGGGCGGCCCCGGGATGTTATCAAGAGGCGAACGTCCAAGAAGCCATCGGACAATGTTCCAAAACGCATAAGTTAGCACCGCCAGCACAGCAGTTCGGATAATGTCTCGGAACATGACGGGCAACAGGGACAATGTCCCTTGGGTATGTAGAGGTATGTAGCAAGTGTAGGCAACTGTGGGTGGTAACGAAAGGAAACGGCGTTGCTTAGCGGCATCTCTTCAATGAGAAAAAAGGACCCAGAAACTCGGATCTTCACATGGCCTGATGGTTGACAGGGCTGTTGAGCAAAAATCCGGATAAGCTATGTTCAGAAATTAATATTCATGGGGACCAAGACTGGACCGGTTGTGCCCACACAGCCATCTGGGATCCTTGGGAGACGCTGCGGGACGGCGCATTACTCGACGCACCGCTATGGCACTTTTTTAATTCAAGAAAAAACGTTGTGCCGTGATCGGCCGTGATTCTCGGAAGTGCGGGTGTTCCTGAAGAATTCGCACTGCCACCAGCCATACCGATCACGCGATCACGGAATGGAGACGGAGGCATTTAAACAGTAAGCCCGCCATCAAGCGGCTTCAAGCCAGCGTAAATCTTTGTTACAACCATTTTTTTTTCCTTTTGAAACGCCGACACCACGGCCGAAAATGCCCTACAGTCTCACGGAATTACCGGTTAATGCGGCACGGCATTTTCCCGTTAAACAGCCGCCGGTAACTTCATGTGTGGGTATTTTTAGTACTTTCATCCAGCTATTTCAAGGATTTCAAATTGTTTTGCCACTTTCGAAAATCTGCACCTTGGAAAGGACATGTCCTGTTCTGCCGCCGTTCGAATTTGTTGCAGTTAGAACAATACCGTAGTAGTCTCCCATGCATTCGCGAATCTGGGATCCTAAGTCAATCCCAAGTACTCCTGTGAATACCTTTTTTTCATTTCTGAAATGCGTGTCATCAACATAAATCTCAGATTCAAGAGACACCGAGGTCACTAGTCACAAACGGTTCCTTTCCACGGGACCGGAGACATGACAGGTATTTGGGACTCCGTGGGATTTTACCCTATTTACCCAGGGAGACCCAGAGCTGGTCCTCGGAGTCTTGGCGGATGATAGACCCTTGCTTTTAATTCTTTCTCAGTCTGTCATACTTCGTACCTGCTTCGCACCGACTTTCCCTTTTTGAAGTCCGTCCGATACATCATGAGACCTTGAACGAGTGCCAAAATTTGGCTATTTAGGCAAAATGGTCACAGGCAAAATTAAATTTCCCACTCGAAGAAAGTGATTGAGTCCTGCTTGAGGGGAGTCTCCACTCCAATCAAAAGCTTCAGTCCACTCGTCTAATGATGAAGGATCGTAGGATGGTCAAGCAGGAATTAAGAACTGTGGAGCTACAACCGGAATTAAATTTCCGTGAGTCAGTTGGTTCAGGGGAGAAGAAATTAATCCTTTTAGCTCGGGACGACCCGATGATTGATTGATCTGCGCTGATAAGAATGATGCGCTATCACGCCTAAATTTTGACAAGTTCCGCCGCGGCGTCGGGCGGCTTTGCGGTGTCTTGCCTCTCCAAAGGATTTTTTTCAAAAAAAAAACCCTGTCAATAAAGGATTGTGCTGACCATCTGCTCAAACCGACCATTCCTTAACCACTAATTAGTAACACATTTCAACCCGAGTAACACCGGGACCTTCGCTACAAGTTGGGACCCAGTATATACTTTCAATGTGTGACGAGGTTGCAAAGGGCAGTCGCATTTGCTCGAAGTCAGAAACCGACCAGAAGTAGATTATCCGAAAGACACACTACGAAATTGCATTGTCTAAGAGATGATGGATCCATGGAATTACTTGGCGTGTTGGGTCCTAAATAGCTGCAAGGAAAGACACTCAACGCTGAATGGCCGGTACTGAAAACGGTGATCCATATACTGGCTACCCGGCAGCAAGACGGTGATTTAATTAATCCGCAAGATCAAGGGACAACTTGCACTGACAATCGGTTTTGGCGTGTGCAAAGTCTATTCCCGGGAAATGTGTAGGTTCCTAGTTCCTTCAAATTTTGTCAGCGATAGACGGGCATGAAAGCATGCACCCAGGGCGAATTTTTGTTAGGCGTGGAACGAAAGTGAATTGACTCTGCATGCCTGGTTAACAATCGATTTCACCTCGCGCGGACAATATCGCATTGAAAATGTTTCCGCTAAATTGGAGCCCTTTGAGCTGGAGCCAGGTTTTTTTGGTTATTATCTACCTGCAAAAATAAAGGGCATATTCGGATATAGTGCAAAGGATAGCGCGGTTCTCGTGATCGTTCGTCGGGAATCCGGACGGAGAGCAGATCGGGGTTCAATTCCCCGTTTCCGTACATTTTTGAATGTAGCTGACGGGAAGCGGGCAGCTCCCAATTTTATTATATCCCAAAAGATTTTCTGAGTGAGTAGACCTATTTTTGTTTGGAGATGCGTTACAAACTTTGGGCTGCCTCGGGCGAACGCCCGCCGCCGCAAATGTCTGCTTCTCTTTTTAGGGTCCTCTTACAGTCAGAGATTAAGCTGGTACTACTTCTCTGATTTCGGCGGGACAATTCATGTGGAGAAGTTAGTGGGTGATTAGCGGTAGAACCTTGGCAAAGATATGGATATCGGATTGCACTCGGATGCCACATCTATCCTCAACTCTACCTGTTGAAGGAGCTGCAGCCGCGTGGTTTGCAGCTTTAACTTTCACGGTAGGACCTAAAACCGGGTGATGCAACTTAGGGGCTCACTGCGTTCCGTGGGCTCGTCGGCAGAGACTCTGCCGATGTGACTCTGCCGACCTTTGCCGACCTTACATTAGACAGCGCCGTGCTACAATATTTTGACTCCGGAGGGCCTTGAAACCATTGTCTGTGTATTGTGTGGCCCAAAATATGTATGGGACACATTTTTGGTAGACTCCGGCACTGTCCAGCGAGATCGGCAGATGTCGGCAGGGCGTCAACCCACGCGGCAGAATTATGCCGACCCTGCCTCGGCAGAGTCTCCCAGGGTAGGTGGACGGGGTGTGACTTGGCGGATTTGACGAGAAAAAATAAAGGTTGAACATCTCTTGCCGGATGGATCTCAGACTCCACTTGAAGTCATTTCCCCAAGTGTTCCGGGCTCATATATTGCAGATGTGTGTCCTTGTTTACTGCTTTTCCTTGCGCGCCATGTCTCGTGACTCGTGAATTTCTGTTTTTCTGCTACGAATCTCTTCCATCGAGGGAGTCCTGACCGGCGAGCCTCATCTTGAGATTTTCGAATGTGTATGTTTCGCCTTATACATTGCTTACACGCCATCTCCATGCCTTCATTTTCGCGCCCAGGCGCCTTGACGTGCTGAGCGACCTTAGAAAGCCCCACTTTTCTGGGGGTCGTCTGGTTTCTGATAGCTCGGCTCTCAAATTCTCCGAAGCCACCCACACCATGAGGTTAAGGCCGGTGAATTTCGCATTGGTGTCCCTCGAGAGCAGGCCACATGAATGAACGTATGCTATTGTACCGCGCTCAATTGGAAATATTTTGGCATTGGCGAGTCGAATAGGTCCCTCTTTTACCCTTCCACTCAATGTTACGCAGCTTCAGATTGTCGCTCTCTCTGCGGCGAGGCGGGGAGAAGCGAAAAAACCCATGTGCATCTCTAATCAGATAATCGGCAATCAGCAATCTAATCAAATCTTATCAATCGGCTGTTTAGAGACCCAGCGGGGCAGGTTCGAAAATTCTCCGTGTTTTACCGAACTATAAAATGATAAAGATTCTGGAATGCTTGACAGTTCGGTTCCCCCTCCACTTCTGTATGATGTCGGCTCCATTTTCACCCATCCCTGGTGACCTTTCGCTTTCAACTGGTTTAGAGGACAAGACCTTGGCTCAGAGTGTCGACCCGAATCGTGTCATACGCATCCGGCTTGCCAACTTGTACCCCAAACAAATATGGTACTTTCTTGCGGTATTCATCGCCCTCGTTTCCTCCTGGCACATTATTTCTGTCCTACTCTTGCATCGTCGACGGAACGCCGCACCCGCTGTGGAAGACAATCAGAGGGGATCGATATCGTGGCGTAGACTTCCACTGGCCATGCTGAACTTCTCCCGCGCGGTTACATTCCGATGGACGATCATCATCGCGCGGACGTATTCATTAAACCTTGCGGATGTCCTTCTCACTGGGATGTACATCACGATTCTATTTACTTGGAATTTCCACAATTGTACGTGCCAGTGGTCTTTCTGTACCATCCTATTCTGATGTCACACCGTCAGCCAAAAACGTCCAGGGCCTTCGGTACGATCCAAAATACTGGGCCAACAGGGCCTCCCACATTGCGGCGACGCAGCTCCCTCTCATGACTGCGTTCGGAATGAGGAACAACTTTATTTCCCGTGGGTCTTTTGATCTTCAAATGCACTTCGGTCTCAAGTCTGTTCTAAGTGATTGCCGGGATTAGCTTCGACAAGGTATCGTCAATAAATTTCTCATGGTCATTCGCTTCCAACCCTTTATACAGCTCAACTATCTCCACCGCGTTACAGCACGAGTCATTTGTGTTTTGTTCTGGGTTCATGCCATCGGGCGCGTGAGTAAAGGGTGTCTTTTCGACCTTGCATCTTCTAATGTTTTATGCCCTAGTCACAGCTTATGTACGCAGACGTAGTTCAATTTTCTTTGGTTCAGTCAGTAAATCTTCGATCTCAGATTTCACGATATCGACCAGGCTTGGTTTGGATGGGGAGTGGCCGGCGGTTCCGCTCTGCTACTTTTATGCCTTCTGTCGTTACGCCCACTACGTTCTCGCAGTTACGAATGGTTTCTTATTATGCATCTTGCACTTGGACTGTGAGCGTGATCTCAGCCCGCACTTCTACAAATATACTGATTCGTTCACCTAGGATCACCCTTGTTGGAGCATATCTGCACTCCCAACACCTCGGGTACGCCAATTCCATTCAACGTGGTACACTCTCTTTCTCATTGAATTATCCCACACAGCTATGGTGTATATGTATGGCCATCCATGTTCCTCTGGGGACTCGACCGTTTCTTACGCCTCACGCGTATTGTTTTGGTCAACTCTCGACTTATCTCAGCCTACAATGGATCCAGGAGAATCACTTCGGAAGCCAATGTTCAAATTCTATCACCTCACTTCCTGCGCATTTCTATTCCTTGTCCACCTTATTTCTCTTGGAAGACTGGCCAAAGTTCATACCTGACTTTGTGCGGTGTATCCGCAGCCTCAGTTTCAGAAGCCCACCCGTTCACCATTTCAAATTCCCCACGCGAGAAAGGCAGCTCTTCCTCGGAGCCGTCGAGCCGTTCTTCTATCACCGAAGAGAAACAGTCACCGGCGATTTCTGCGAATGAAGTAAAAAATCTGCGTTCGCCTGAAGACGAGGAAGACTTAATATTCATTCTCCGCGCGCGCACCGGTTTCACCAAACGACTCATGGATTCTGTCACAGCCTCGCCCACTGCAACCGAAAAAACGTTCAAGGCGTTTGTGGACGGTCCATATGGCTCCCCCCCTGCTGTTCGAGGATTCGATACTGTTGTATTTGTTTGCGGTAAGCTTTTCCGGCCGACCCACGACCGTTCTATCTTTATATTGTGGTTTTCAAATTACGCTTAGGTGGATCCGGAGTTTCATTCACGCTCCCTCTCTTCCTCGACCTCATCCAGTATGTCCAACGTTTGTGTCGATATTTGTGCTAACCGCGTAACAGGGCGGCAACAGTAAACACTAACCGGGTGTGCAGGAGGGTTGTTTTCATCTGGGCCGTTGGGGACATTGGTGAGTTTTTATAGATGTCGTCGCCTGCAATCCTCAGTAGTACTCTTGATCTATAGCCCATATTAAGTGGATCTCGGATGCCGTATCTCAGGCTCTTGCCAAGCTATCCACTGAAAACCTTCTTCAAGTCGACATCCGATTGCACGTCACCGCTTCAACCGAGGACACCCAATTCTTAGATGGCGATTCGATCGCCACTAGTGATCCAGAACTCGGCACGGTAGAATCTGATCCTTCCACCGGTTTAAAGGAGCGCCTCCTGGAGTTCCCCGTTGTAAAACTGTCTCAAGGCCGACCCGACATTCCAGGCATTCTGAATACCGAGATCGTTGGTGCACGAGGAAGTCTCAGCGTCAACGGTGAGTAATTTGAACGTCTGATCTCAGTTTAGCGACTGATGTCGATGGTGAAGTCTGCGGCACCATGGAGCTAGCCCAGAGTGCACGTACGGCACTGAGGGGTTTGGATCGATTCCTAGATGTGCTGCGCGGGGGACCTAATATTTCGCTGCATGTGGAGGGATTCGGAAGCTCTTGATATTCCCCGAGATTCTGAGCTGCCGCGCCAGGTTTTTCTTAAAGAAATGTTATGTAATAAATATGCTTCGAAATAAAGAAATATAGACCTATATGCGGTTTAAAACTGACGAGGAACTTCGAAAGCGGGATTGTCCGTGCTATAATTTATGCCGATGTCGCGCAGGGCTAAATATGTGTTGAACGGCAAGATCTCAGATTCCCAAATATGAGCCAATATTGGCTCAGATTGATTGGTTAAAACCGGAGCCCTAAAGTTGCAAAGATATCAGGTGATGATGGCGGCATTGATGGCGGCGTCTGGCGGACCAATCTTACGGAATCGAGGAAGGGATGGTAATTCTCGGCGACAAGATCGAATATATATTTAGCCGAAAACATCGAGGTGGCTGCCGGATCCGGATCGGAAGTTCCCCAGGTGGCGATACAACAATACGAAAGAATTTTGCTCTAGCCATTGCCAAAAATATTATTGCCTTCTCTGACCGCTGCGATTTCTTGAGCTGATAAGTGTAAATTCAAATTGAATACAACGATTTGGGCTGTTCGAGATGTATGTATTTTTCAATATCGCTTGTGTCAAGCGCCAGTGGCAGGGGTCAGATAAACCCGAGCCTCGTAGGGATTCAGAGCGACCGCATGGTCGGTGAGGTTACCGGCCATGTTCTCGTCATAGTTTCCGAAAACCAGCTTGAACGTGGACCAGTCCCAGCTATTTTTGTCTCTAATGGAGAAGGACGCAGGATTTGCAGTAAAGTTCAACAAGACCAACGCGCGCCGGTCGCTATAAGATCGGGTGTACGCAAATACCTGTTCCTCCTCCTCAGCCGAGAGGCGGACGAAATCGCCGTAGATCTGGAAGGGAAGCCATCATGTATATAAATTGTTATCCATGAGACGACGTACGAGAACTTTGTGCGCCTTACGCAGCGCGAGAGCGCGCTTCCAAAATGTGAGCACGCTTGCCGGATCGGTCATCTGGGAAGCCACATTCCACTCTTTGAAGTCATCGTTGACACGCATCCAGGGGGTTCCCGTCGTGAATCCTGCTTGGGGGGTCGCGTCCCACTGATTCACGGATGACGAGCAAAGAAATGTATAATGCATGTATGCTCACCTGCATCGGGACTCGGGCGTGATCGCGGGCCTTCTTCCGCAGGCCGTCCATAATATCGGACATATCGATGTTCGTTTCCCCCAACTCTCGCTTTCGCTTCGCCAAAATCCTACGCGCAGCAAGATCAGTCAAGGATAGCACCACAGCAAGTCGGCTTGTCGTACTCATGATAATAGTTTTGTGATGCGACGTCTTTGTACTCGTCAATCTTCCATTCCCGGGGAACATTCTTGAGTCCCAGTTCCTGGCCTTGATAAACATACTGCGTCCCTCCAAGCGTGACTTCAAGCACGGCGAGAAGCTTGGCTGACACAGCGCGCCATTCCGCCGAGTCGTTGCCCCACCGGGACACCGCCCGGCCATTGTCGTGGTTCTCGATATATACGCTGAACGAGTGAATTTATTCCGACAGGTAGAAACAGATAGCAAAAAACACACGCGTTCCAGAAGCCCGCATCCCGCTCGAGTGTCTGCCAGCGTGTGATTATATTCGTGAATTCGGACAGCTTCCAGGGGCGGTGGAGGAACTTGGTCTTGCGCGCCCCGGTGAACGGGGCGTCGAGGTCCACTAGCTCAAAATGGAACACCATATCGAGCTCTTTGTTCTTGGGCAGAACGTATGCCGCAAGCTCGGAGGCAGAGTGCGTGAAGGGTGCCTCACCGACGGTGATCAGATCATGGTCTGCCAGGAATCAATCAGGCCGATGTGTACATTATATAACTTGAATATTACACGCACGAGAAAGGACCTTCTGATTCATTTCCTTGAGATATTCGTGTACACGAGGCCTTCGAAATATAGATCAGTATAAATGGAGGGGATATCCAGCCGGGACAGGCACCCATTGACAAATAAGGCGTCTGCATCCTGATACTTGTTATTTGGGATAGTCACAGGTGCATCGGGAAGCCCGTCCACTTTCGAAATAAGATTGATCACATCCATCTGTATTGAATACTCAGAGAAATTTCTGCCATCGGTGGAGGGAAATGACACACGCGAAAGCCGTCGCAGCCTCGGTCGATCCAAAATCCCATGAGGTCCCAAACAGCTTGTCGGACCTCTGGATTCTCCCAGTTCAAATCGGGCTGCTTGGAATGGTATAGATGTAGGTAATATTCGTCCGTTGTGCTATCGTAATCCCAAGCAGAGCCTGAAAAACGATCGAGTTGAAAGGACAATGGAGGGGCGTGAGGGGGAAAAATCACCTTGAAATTGGGCTTTCCAGTTATTCGGCGGTTGGCGATTGCCGGCTTCGTCATACTTCGGAGGACGCCATATGTACCAGTCGCGTTTGGGATTATTTTTGGAGGATTTGCTTTGGATAAACCATTCGTGCTATGTGTTGATGAGAACGGCTCATGGGTGTAATGCGGAGCGCTATACTTCGTCAGACGAGTGGTTAACCACAAGATCCATCCTGTTGTAAGATTAATGTATGAAGAGTACCTGGGTCAGAAATACGCACATCAGTTTCATTCCACGAGCATGAACACCCGCAAGAAGATCATCCCAGTTTTGAAGGGTTCCATATCTCGAGTCGATGCTGCGATAATCCGATCTACCGGACATATTGTAAGGATTTCGATATGGTTATGGACGAGACTGGTAGATACATGTCGTAGCCCATATCGGCCAGTGGCGACTTGTATATCGGCGAGAGCCAGAGAACATCGATGCCTAAATCACGCAAGTAGTCAAGTTTGGAGGCAATTCCATTGAGGTCGCCAATGCCGTCTCCGTTTGAGTCAAAGAAAGAGATTGGATAGATCTGGTAGATTACAGCATCCTTCCACCAGGTTTCAGTTGCCATTGATATTGGGGATATCGGGCTCGAGGATGAGAGTTAGAGGAGAGCCGCGTGTTGGCCGCGTGCAAGTAGCTATTCTGAGTCGGAGCAAGCTATATATGTAATGAGCGTCGTCAGTCGTAACTTCACATCTCCGCACCGGGGTTCCCGGAGTAGACCGTGACCCTACAGTACGAGGGGATGTGTTAAATTTTTATACTCCCAGACTTGTTGGCCAGTGTGTGCCGACGTACTACAGCTCGCCACTCTGTGCTGGGGACTCGCAAAATTAGAAATCTTCTGAAATGTTATTGCGCTGGGCAAGCGACGAGGTAATTATTGCCGCCGATTGTATGAAACCGGCGCCGAAGGGAAGAAGCCGGAGCCGAAGCTGAAAACCGGACAAGTCCATGGGATGCATTGATGCAGGCTAACTTTAAATGAGGAAACTTGACATCGTTTCCTCTTCACTTGCGAAGGTGACCAACTATTCGTTAGAATTCATTCCGGCGGGTCTGAGGTTGAAGAGCACAAGCGAGGAAGCCAGCAACAATAGAATGTTTGTCCTCGTAGGCACATGGTGGTCCGGAGGCAAACGTCGAACGATGTACGGAAAGCTTTACGTGAGGCGGTCCGCGCTTTCCGATGAAGACCGCAAACTTCCGGTCCAGCCCGGAATATTCCACAGGCTAGTTCAGTTCGGACATTTCCTGAGCACGTCACCAGATGCTTATTTATTTTCGCCAGGCGCCCGCCTTAATCAATCATGCATTTCTCCATCCAACTCTTACAGTTCATAGACCAACATCAATGCCCTCACGGCCAACTAAAGCCTCTTTCCGCTCAATAATATGCCCAACTTTAGCGAACACGAGGCTGCGAGTGCACTTGGATCCGTACCGAAGGACCTATTAAAAGTATGCGGGTTTAATACGGGTGATGCAAAAAACATCAGAGACCCACTCGGAGCCTCAACAACAGACTTCAAGACAGAAAAAAAGCCGAGTCGACCGTGTTGAATGCTACTTCCCTCCTCGGGCTAACGGCTTTTTACGGCGCCAGCAATCCGTACGCGTAGTACCGTACGGTACACCGGAAAGCTCTCTGTATGTTATCGTAGCCGTATACGGCGGGGTTCCGACTTATGATCCAAAAGGCCAAAATTGAGGCATGTTCAGATGCCAATCGAAACCCCATGATATAAGTACGGAGAAAATCCCCGTTATCTTTAGTATTTGGTTTATATGGTGTGATCGAGCATTGTTCGCAATCGATTGTTGAAGCTTCGGGGATCACCGAATTACCGGTAACTTCCGTACGTCCTTCCCCTCCACGGTGCTATTGTCTCTTAACACATCTCCGATCCTACCTCCTTAAAAAATGCCGCCTCCAACTCCGACTAGCCCGGGATTGGCCCGGGAAAGCCTCCGCATTAATATGACATGCGGCGCGCTTATCCGCGGACCTATGTTCAAAGGATCTAGCTCGGAGGTTTTTTTTCCATTGTATTTTCGCTTAGCCATCAATAAAACATGTATGGTAGTTGATCCAAAATAAAAAGAATTGGTTCCCAGAACTTTCCATGAGCTTTCTTCTTCCTTCCCTTTTGAATTCCTTAAAAACCTTAATTACAAAACCTACTGTAACAAGTTGTCTGAGTGAAACGTAACGCATAACAGCTCGGTCGTTTCGTTTCTAAAATTGCACCCAATAACGCATAACGGTGGCTCCGTTTCCGGGAAAATTGCGTCACGGGCCCAATTTTTTCTCTCAAATCCACAGGAAACAATCAAAAAATTTGCAAAATTCCTTATTTGTTTCTCCAAAAAATGGCAGTAATGCGTAACGACCTCATCGTTTCTCGTTTCACCGGGTTCGTTTCAGTAACGCTCCAGAATCGGTTTCCCTCATACAACTTGTTACAGTATGCTGTCCTTAGCACCAGTTCATGATTTTTTTTTTTCATTTGATTATCGGTTGATACTAATTGGTGAATGCCAAATTCCTCTTCTTCAAGTTTCTGGCCACGCACCTATCGCGACTTTCAAATTCAACATTGAAGATATGCTCCAATTTCAGGGAAATATCAAGACTTACTTTGAGAAAACATCTGTTGTTCTCTTCTGCCAGGACAGCAGGACCAAAGGCCCTGCCTATCTTCCCAATCTGAGCTAGTCGACGTGAAGCAGCGACCGAGCGAAGGTTGGGCAGGAACACAGAAATCAAACTACTTATACATCATGTTGGCAGTTTGATCCACAGTTAATTCAACAGCCACCCTGTCTTCTTTTCTCTTCTGCCAGTTATCCCGAGTGATCAAGTAATCTCTATAGCTTACACGATCTTGATTTTAGACTGTGGGTTCATCCTTCCTGATATATGGGGTAGGAGTTTAATAAATCATTTTTAACAGTGCCCTCCTGGCTCCGAATTATTTGTGATAGCCAGTCAGAGTTTAGGCACTTAAAACACATTTTGATAAAGAGTACATACTGAAATTAAACTCTGAGAGCAGTTCGTTTTCCCAGGAACAAGTACTGAAGAGCTATGGCGATTGAGCTTTGCAGCGCAGCGGGCTACACAAATTATATATTTACAGACTATGTCTATCGTCCTCGCTTGACTAGACTCGCTACCAGTCGCTTACAAAAGCTGATCTGACAGAGAAGTCACGAGGAGAAACGATCAGCTTCCTTAAGCGACTGGGCTATTTGGTTACCATTTTGGCAGGCCGCGCCAAATGTGAGTTGGGACTAGGAAATTTTTTTTTGAGAAAAATGAAAGTTTCTTAGATTCTCATTCTGAGGCCCCCCAAATTTTCTTTCCTTTTTTGGTGCAAAACCGGGAGTATTGTATGGCCCATTTGGGCATCTGTACATTTTTGAGGGGCTTATTTTCGCTCAAAAAAGCGGTGAATCATTTGAGCAAGTTTCCGTGTTGTGAATTGCAGCTGTGGGTCCTCTGTGAGCATGCATTGAGGAAACAACGAGAACAAGTACTAAAAGGTGCTAAAACCAGGCACATCAAATCAAGAAGCGATGGTATCTCACCGGTTTTTGCGCCAAAAAGAAAAAGAGAATTTGAGGCGCCTCAAAATGCAAATACAAGAAACGTTCATTTTTTCTCAAAAAAAATATTCCTGGTACCGACTCAGGTACCAGGTCTCCAAATCAGAATTAAAACTTGTCTATTGCATGCGCCTTTTTGCCGGATCAGCGGACCGGTCGTTAAGCTACACCCTGACAGATCATCGGACAAAGGACGGATGATTCACAAACCAAACTTGTTTGGACACTTTGTGTCTTACCATGCTCAGGATTGTCGCCAAAAGACGTTATGTAATCCCCACGTGGCTCTCGGCAATTCCCGATCCAATGAGCTCGGGAGGGCGCGCGAAGCGCGGCCCGAGCGAGCAGTTTGGTTTGTGACCTGCCGCTTGCTGGCCATCCCACCAGTCATTGAAAGTATCCGTAGCATACATATTGACGCGATGTATGTAGTACGGGCCCCGGTTGTTCCTTAATGGGACCGTGCCGGTAATACTACCTACCTACCTACCCTGGAGACCTGAAGTCCGCAAAAAGTCCGAACCTCCTGCAGATTCTGATTTCAACAAGATAAAGCGACCGCTTTCAACCTTCTACTAAATGTCTAGATACAAAAAGATTCCCGGAGGGCCATCCAATGGCTGTAAATATTTTGGAAAGAGCTACCACTGTCAACTTTAACGGACTCAGAACTGCGACTCTGACCTTAGGGAATGCCCGTAGGGCCATCATATAGCAACCGCTGGCTACAAATTAATTGTTAACTGGTCCAGCTGTCTAGTAAGGTGTACTGGGAGGTACCAGGGGATGCCCGGAGGGCCTTAATATTCCCAAGTCCCAACTCACATTTGGCGCGGCCTGCCAAAACCGGGACCAAATGTCCCAGGCCGCTTCGCCATCCGTGATAAGCGCAGCCACGTGTTTGGCGACGCGGTTGGTCACGAGCCTATCGCCCCAACAAGCAAGGACAAACATTACATGTCTAACCATAAACAGTAAATTAGTATGGTATTTCAAGACTACTTCAAGGCAAAAAAATGTGCATTCAAGCCCATCTGAAGCTTGAAGGTCATGCCGTCTTTAGAATAAACTTCGGACAAGCGTAGTTGCTCAAACACCACTCCATCGACTCCCAAGAAAAAGCCACCAGGAATTCCATCCACGTATTCGTTCCCGTGCATCTCTATAAAATTCTGGAAATGCTGCACCACCTCGCGTCCCAACGCAGCACGAGTAACGTGGCGACGCGTTTGCGGGTCGATCAAGGTTATTATCTGGTTGACTCGCGTGTTCGGGTATCCGGGCCACTGAGGGAATTCAGAACATGTTGTACGGGCGACATTGAAAACAACTGACCTCGAGAATCAAGATTCCAGCAGAGTAATGATGTGCTGAGGCACGCAAACTCTGATTGACCACCTGGTTGGGGTGATGCATTCCACGGCCCAACTGGAGCTCAGTGAAAGCGACCCCATGGGTGCAAGGACCATGTGTAGGACGGAAGGATATACTGATAGGGTATTCAGTGACACTGCCTCTGTTTATCGACAGCAGCCCAAGGTCACTGTGCCAATAGTCCGTTGGAGTCCGCGGAGTTGTCGTAGGTGGGCCGTAAGTTGTCGAAGTGGGAGCTACAGAAAATGAACTCTTTATATGAATAACTGTATCAGAATAAATGCATGAGTGGATAGATATTCGACAACTTACAGAGGCCTGCGTCGAAAATGATTCGGATTGACGAGGATGAGTCTGGGAATAATTAATTCGATTTAAATAAAATAAAATAAGACACCTACGGGGTTCTGTGGATGCCGCTGCGGACGGTGCAGGGCTGGAAGAAAGGGAGTGTAATTATTTTGGGGCGTCCGCTGCGAGCCGAATAATTGGGGCGGAATCATATGTTGGCGGTGAGGGTCGCCTGATGGAGGATGGCTTGGAGCGGTGGCGAGTGATGCTTGTTCTCTATTGCGTTGGGCGTTGCGCCTCACTATCTGCATCATAAACACAAGGCGAGGATCGACATTTTCAGAAGCCATTGCCGCATACTGCGGGTTGTGCACTGGTTGATGTGGCAGTTGTGATTGGAATAGACGAGAGTCTACGCCATTCGGGATCGGGGTCATTGGCGATGCATGTGGAAGGTTCGAAGTCTCTGGATGAGCCAATGGCATCTGCTCGTCGGCCCCCCAGGAATTTGGAACCAACTCAACGCGCTCGGGAGTTGAGCCCTCTGGCCTAAGTATGTAGCTCGATTGAGAAGGGTCATATTTATATTGGAGGTGGGCGAGGCGAAATTGGAGGTCGGCGGGGCGCGGTTCCTCGTTATCTTGGTCTGCTGAACTTAGTGTAGAGCTGTCTGGCTATCAACCCATTCCATGAGTGCCTCAAATGTCAAAAGATGACGGTGCTCACCCGTCCTGCGGCGCTTGAACTATTGTAACGGGTGGACTCAGCCCCGAAATGAGTGGGAACGTGCGACATTGAAGCGAAGTTATAGTGGAAGGGTATAAAAGTGGCAAGTGAGGCGACGGCTTATATAGGAAACATTAACCGCTCAGAGCCACTCATCACCTCATTGTCCGCCGCTTTGTCGGCCTTGTGATGATAGAACAATCAAATCAAACCTAGTGACATCGCGAAAGGGTGACTTGGAGTAGATTGAACAAAGAAAGGGGACGCCTGTATAGGCAAGTATGTACATGAGTGTAACGTCCTCCGAATTCCGATGAGTAAAATAATGCGTAAAATATCAATAGAGTAAGCGAAGCTACCAGAACGCACACCTGACGGCTGATTAGTTTGAGAAAACAATGAAAAATGTCTAAACGAACCAGCCCGCGAAACACTGGCAGAGATTTTCCAGCGCCATCGCCTGCCGGATCAGTTTGTCTACCTGATCTTCCACGGACAAAGCGACGTCCATGTTGAAGTCACGACCTGTGCCGTGTCAGACGGGGTTATCCTGCCAGGAATGGAAATGCCACCCACCAGTAAGTTTGTGTTGCACCCGATTGTACACAAGCAGCGCCTGTTTATTTCGGACTTCCTGCACGCCTGTTTCTCCTCCGATATCTATAGACGTGGTCAATGAGCAAGCCCAACTCGTTAGTGAACTGCCGCACCATTAAAGATATCGTTCTCGTTTGCACGTAAATGACGAGCGACTCCCTGAGGTCGTGCTGCGACCCAGCCCACTTCCCCAGCCCGGTCCGGTACCGACCCAGATTCTGCTTGTGAATGTCAACTTCTCCGGCCATCGGTAAAAGTAAAGATCAACTCACCTTCGCCCTGTCGAGCCTCAACATCGGTTTGGATCAGTCTCCAGTTGATGAGTGGATCATAAACGAAAGCCTCAAGAACCGCCATCAGTGACTCCTTGTTTGCTCGGAGTACTTGCATCGTGATCTCGCAAGTCTTCCGGTAGGATCCTTCGATTCCGCTGACCTGAAGCTTAGGTTATTACCGATGAAATGGCCAACAGCGAAGACAATTACCTCCATCGCATGCGTTAGCATCCGCGTCAGCCTGAACGGCACCTTCTCTGGGAATTTGTCGCGATGCATGGCAACTTCGAAGCAATCGCCAAAATCGATGTGAACGATTTTGCCCGTTTTCCGTTCAAGCATGAGGTTGGACGGGTGTCGATCTCCGAGTCCAAGAATGTGGCCAACCATACTCGTTACAGCCAGCGATCGAGTGTACGACGCGCGGCGCTCGAGCCAATGCTCCGAATTCGTACTCTTCAGCCATAAAATCTTGTAGAGATCCTGACCGGACGTGTTCTCCATCGCAAACTCGAAGACTTCGATCTTCTGCAACAACGGCAGGTTTTCGTAATCAGGAGCCATCTGAATCCCGTCAGCTACCGCCGCTGATCAGTCAGGAAAACGCTTACCTGGAGCATGAGACGGTACTCGATGTTCAACAGGAGTTTAATCGAGTGCCGATAATCCCTGACTAGCTCGTGCAGCGTATCGGTTTCCTGTATTACTCCGATGAGGCCGACATTTGGCGCCAATGGAATCACGGGATAACGCAGGATATGTAGTTGCCGCTTAAAGCTGTCGGTATCGACAGAGAGAAGGGTGTTGACGAGGCTGAAAAACTGCATGACACGCTCATCCTGACGGAGATCCTCGTGGCCTAAAAGCGTTCAGCTTGGCTAGCGGTAAAATAGTGACAGTGATGTCACCTTTCAAGAGATACTGATAATCTCGCCCATCGCTTCCCTTCAAAGCCATGCGTCGAGGACGTTGCTTGGATGAAATGACAGTCAAACGAGGGGAAAAGCTGGCAATGTATATGACTTCCCGGCTGCTCTGGTAGGTACCTGACCTGAAATTAGACAAATTCGAGAGATTAAATCAAGTGATAACTACCCGGAACGGCCAGGTCTAGATGTCGGACATTCAGCAATTCAGGAGACACATATTGCAAGTCTAGCGCAGTGAGCTGTGGAAGCTGTTTCTCGATTTTCTGGAAGACCTAGAGCAAACGTTTAGCTTTTGCCAGAACGAGAAATCTACTGCGACGTACTGCAAAGTAGATACCCCAGGCATTGTCTAGTTCTCGTATTTCGCCGTATTGACGGTACCGTCTACAGGCCTCCCGTGCATGGCGTAGCTCCGTTCCGAATACCTGGTTAAACGATGTTTCCCGCACCGTTTGCGGGCCCTATATGCCCATCAGCCTCTTTTTCTCCACATTAGATGGCGAGGCGCTCACCGCTTCAAGCATATCGTGCAACGGCTCCAACACTGCGAGCATTGCAGTGGGGTTCTTGACCGTATAATACAGTCGCGAAGCCTCCTCGAGACCCTCATGCCACAACTCGTGCCATAAGATGGCTATTCTGATTAATTCTCGACTAACGACCCTGGCCTGAACAAAACATCAGGGGTTACATATTACGGTGATAAAAGTCGCCAACCTGTTCAACGATAGATGCACTGTGCTCCCGCATCCGGTCCATAATGGTGAGGGCTGCGTTCTTCCGTGACTCGCTAGGAGATTTAGACCCAACGGTAAGCGGATAGATCAATGCTTGCGGATGAATTTTGCCGACTTCAGTCAGCAAATTGTTGATGTTCCGTCGGATGCTAACGTGGGGAGTTTGAATGCGGGCAATTATCTGCTCAGAAGTTAGCCGGTGACACGAAGAGGGTCGAAATCTTGCCTGCGGAATAACCGGTAACCACGTATCAACCTTGACCATAGAGAAGCCGGACGCGATCGTATGAGATATCTCTTCGTGGGCGCCGTATTTGAACCAGAGCGTCAAGAGTCGGAGAGTATCTTGAAGTGCATCTTCGCTTCGGAGCGCAATCGAATGGAAAAAGCCTTGAAAATCGAGTGAGGACAACGGAGATATTCAGTGCGGCGACGAACCTTCTATGGATTGGACGACATGCGAAGCCAGCCTTTCACCTGATATGTCGCGCGCGCGAGCCTCTGGCTGCGTGTCGATTTGACTAATAACATCAAAATTGGCCATCGCCCAAGTATGCCACGCCTTGTACCAAGTATCATCGAAGCTGGTGGCTAAAAGATAGGATTGAAGGACATCTTTCAAGCCGCTGTCGTCCTGCGAACGGGTTCAAGTCGGAAGACTACTGCGGAAAGAAAGATCGACGTACGCGGTACCAATTCTCGTCGAGGGCAACTTGCCATTCGCCCTGTTTGAAATAGCAACGCGCTAGTAATTTCGACAGCTGGTTTAGCCGCTGCTTGGGGAGTCCGGCCCGTTGCGCATGGTCGTTGGATTCAGCCTGGAGATCCTTCGCAAGGCTAACTGTAAACTGGCGGAGCTCCGCAAGGCTCCCTTCACGCGCGCCTTGGGCCCACATATACTTCAGCTGCGCGTACACCACGTTCGGAGGGGCTTTAGTGTGGTGATGTTCTCGTAAATGCTGAAGCTGTTGAGCGTGTTAAAAAGTCAATTTATTAGGCCAGGTAGGCGTACCCTATCGGGGGTAAGCAGCGAGTTGATAGTCTTTTCCGCCAGGGCCATTCGATCAGATTTGCGACACAAATTCGCAAATTTGATGAATGCTATGGGATCGTCCTCGGGACTGATGATCAGCGTCCGGACTTGAAGAATACGTTGCCAGACTTCAACATCCGGTTGACAGCCTTGCAAACTAACGGATAATTAATTGACGAGATCAAGCAGAAATCGATGTTCACATACCGCTTCATCCACGTATTGCGCATCATTTGCTGCCGTTCTGGTTGATCAGCGTATTGCTTATACGTAACCACCTCTTCCAACTCCGACAGCATCTGTGCTCTGACCATGACGCTACGCAGCATGGCTCAGTACAGTGAGAAAAGGCAAAATCGACAACATACTTGTAGGAGCGCGCATATCCAGGTCCGCCGAACGAGGTCAACTCGGGGTGCAGGAGCTCACGAGCCTTCGCGATATGAGTCAGCGCTTTCGGGAACTGGTTGTGATGGACGGAAAGTATGGCACGATAGAAGTAGCGATCGGTAGAATCGGAACGCATGGTGGCGATGTAGTTGTCCATGGAATCCCATTCGCTGAGAGACCAAGCCGCCGCGGCGGCCATTGGCGCAATGGCGCGACGATCAGAATGGTTCGCGTGGGGCCACCGCTCCTCGACCTCCGACGCCAACTGTTCCCACTCGCCCAATGCGTGCAAGCAGCGCATCCGTCCAATTTGGATTTCTGTGGACCCCGGATCTAGCTCCGCCTTCTCGTCGTACACCACGAGCGCCTCCTGCCACCGGCCAAGACGCTCATACCATTCCTCAGTGTTCGTAACGTCATACTGCTCGCGGGCAGTCAACAGAGCGCCCCATGCAGCATCGTGCTGCTGAAGACGAGTATTTATGGAGATAAGTGACTCGAGAATGGCCGGCGACGCGTTCCCGAAGAACTCGAGCTCCTTGTAATGAAGCGCCTTCGCATATGCGAGGTATTTCATCGAATATTCCCCCAGCGTACTGTGATCGATGGGCAGCGGCTTCTCTTCGTGCTCCATGAATTCGGCCAGGTCAAGGATGCGACGGATAACTTCGGATGGCGCGTTGGGAGCGGTGAGGGCGGTTTCGATAGAGCGAACGAGATGCTCCTGAGATTGCGATTCAAGACGGCGCGTTAACGAAGAAGGAATAGAATACCTGATACTGTTCGTACAGCTCTGACCAACACGACAGGAACGCGGGGTTGAACAGCTCCTTCGCCAACGGCGATTGGGTTTCGACGAGACTCATGCACGCGCGGAGCGCATGCGACGGCGACTCCTTGATGAACTCAACGCCGAGCCGATGTATCCAATCAATCCAATCCTGTCGAGTGCTGATTTTCGCGGTATCCCAAGCCTGCTTCAGATGGATCTGGTTAACCGCCAGCTTAGCCGCCTCGGCAGCGGGGGCAAAGTCCACCGCCTTGGAAGTGTCGTTCAAACTACAAGCCAGGAACAAATAAATCAGCATATGTGTAAAAACACAGGTGGCACGCACAGTGATAAAGCATTGATGTCCTGCGGTAAGCGTTCGCCGTTGAGTAGCTTGGTGATCAAGGTATCGTATTTCTGGTGCGGTACCGGATGCCGCAGAAGACACTAGATATCCGGCACTCGATCAGTAATGAGGAATACCAGTAAATAATTATTACCTTGCTGATCGTCGGGACAAAGATAACAAAATCCGACCCAAGCTGAACGAGAAGGGAACACAGCGTATCCAGAACCGTCGGCCTCAGATCATTAGGCCCGCGCTCCAAAATCCTCATGAGGGGATGCACAATCCGGGACGCATGATCCGAGAAGTTCACAACCTTGGAAAGCTTGTCGATAGTCGTTATCGCCTTCTTCCTCAGCGCCGCGCTCCCGTACTGCGTCTCCGCAGATTTGACGATGATGGGGATGACGAGGTGGAGATACTCCTCGATATTCGCGCCAAATGTCTGGAAGGCGTCGAATATCTTCATCTGGGTGTTCATCCTCTTCTCGCTCAGTTCTCCTTCGAACACGAAGACCTTCAACAGCAGCGGCAGGATCGTGGGCAAAAAGGGCTTGAGCTCAGCAGCCAGTGCTCTCCCGACCGCCTCGATCAACGCAACGATGGGGGCCTGGAGAGTCGAATTGTCCCACAGCTCCGTGACGAGCCCGAGCACCTCGGCCGCATGGTTCCGGACATGCTGTTTGATAATGCCAATCAGGATCGCGAGCTGCTGGAGATGGAATTCCTGAAGTCGAGGAACAGACGCCCGCGTCACAGCAGCAAACGCCGGCATAATCTAAAAATGGCAAGATTTCAAGATAATAATAATCTCTCCTTTATTGCAAAAACGCGTACCAGTGGTAAACTCCCCACGCACTTCAAGCCCTGTGTCTTGAAGATCGACATGATCGCCTCGATGACCGTATGATGATGCCCGCTCGACGCTGGATCCTTGAGCACAGCCAGCAACGCCGAAACGACCACCGTCTGGAAATAATCGTCCGACGAGCCATGACCCGTGCTGCTAACCGGCGTCGGCGTCGTCAACCGCACCTGGTTAATCGCCCCCTTCGACGACTCGTTCCCCATCTCGTCCTCCGAATTAGTCTATGCATCGACGGCGAGTTAGTTTTGCAAATACAAAATCAGCCCTATTCAGACAAACCTTGCGCCGATACGGATCCATCGCGCCTAGCACCCCCATAACTTTCACCACCTCCCTCTTGACCGCCTCTCCAGTGCCCGTCCCCACGCCGCCCGCCGGGCCCCCCATCCCCGCCTGATGCTGATGCTGATGCTGGCTCTCCGCCCGCAAGATGCGTCCCAGGAGCGGCAACAGCCCCGGATAGTCCACTAGTGGCGCAATAACATACCCCGTGCTCGAACACACCTTCCCCAGCGCCCCCAGCGCGGCCTCGCGCCGGACGAGCGACGCATCAGACAGCCCCGCGATGAGCGCCGGCATCAGCTCCGGCAGGTACGGCAGCGCATCCTCCCCGCCCACGCTCGCAAGCTCGCCGAGGCACGTGAGCATGTTCGCCGTCACGGGCGTCGTCGCACTCGTCGCCTTGACTTTCTGTAACAGGACGGCGAACATGGGGAGCGCATAGGGCTTGATGAGCCGCTGGGTGTTGTTCACGAGGAGCGTCAGCAGCCGTGTCGATTCTTCGCGGTTCGACCTGGATATGTATGTTAATAAATAAAGCTGAATAGATCGCGCTCGGGAAAACTCACGCGACAGTGGAATACTCCAGCTCTGTCAGCAGCTGGATGAGCGTCTTGCGCAGGGACGGCATCACATATGCCGGATTGTGTTTCGCCATCCGCTGTTGGGGCCAACTTGAGCAAAAGGTCATCATCCAAAGGAAGGAGAATACACACGCCAATCAACGATACCGCCGTCACCCGGTTCTCGAACACCTCGTCATTGAGCGCGATGAACAAGCTGCGCACGTTCTCCGCCTGCGACAGATGCTTGTCGAACTGCTCGTTCAAAGACCCTAGCACGATATTTCGGATCGTAGGATCTGTGGGCAGGTTCGAAAACAAATAAGTTGCGGAGGCAATGAAATAATTACCTGGATCAGCAATTCCCACAGTCAACAGCTTCCCCAGCACGTCGCCGATGAGGTCGATCGCGTGCACACTTGACTGATACCCCATTGGATCCCGCCCAAAGAGCCGACAACACGTCAGCGCCGCCGCGCGCCGGACCTCGGGCAGGTCGTCCTCGATGTACGGCAGCGCGTTCGCTTGCACGAATTCAGTGAGAGTGTGGCCTGTATTTATGTTCAGGAGTTGAATATAATAAATAAGAGGAGCGGAACACGTACCGGTAAAGTCGAACGAGCCCAGCGTAGTTAGCGCAAGCGTGATCAATTCCTTGTTGGTCGAGGGCTGCGAGGTAGAACCGGGCATCATCATCCCCACCCCATTGACGCCGTTCCTCTCCGGCGGGGCGCCGAGCGGGCGGTACGGCTGCCCGCTCAAAATATCCGATAGCTGGTTCAGAAGGCGGTCTGTAGCAGTGTTAGCTGCGGAGGCGCAATGCAACACGAAAAGCAGACCTTGTATAGCGCCCAGGAGCGGCGGAATGCACCTCGCGACGCTCACCAGCGCCTGTCTCAGCGCCTCGCTCAGCCCGCAGGCGAACATGAGCTCGAGGTGGTCGTGCAGCAACATGGTGAGGTTGGGGCCGACGGCAGCGGCGAGCATGCCGATGCACTGGAAGATGGGCTCGTCGGGGGTGCGGTTGCGTCTGTCGAAATACGTTAATATTTTTTTGGCTGGCGGAGAAAAACGACGGACCCGCGTGCTTGGGCCTGTTCTTTCAGGCGGATCTTGATGTGGGCCATGATGGTCTCGAGAAATAGCTTCATGTCGCTGCCGACCGCGGAGGCGGTGTGTCCGATCGCAATAAGCGCTTTGTACAGGTCAATAAGCGCTGGCTATGGACAGACAAACTGCGCACCGTAATCCCGTTCGTGCGGCCGCTCGAGCTGGGTGAAGAGATGGTTCATGGCCTTGTGCAGGATCAGCTCCTTGAACGCCTGGGTGTTGTACGTCGCGAGTGTCGGGATCATCGCGATAACCATCCGGCGCACGAGCGGGTCGCGGTTGCCTTTGAAGGCCAGGACGGCCTCGGCAGCCTCCTGGAACCCGTCCTTCATGAACATGCCTGCGTGGAGCAGTAGCTCGCGGTACGTGAGCAGCGAGCCGTGGATGGCCTCGGGCTGCCCGAGCTTGAGGCCGGCCTGCGCATCGGCGAGGATCTTGGACAGGTACGCGGCGGGCGCGGCGGCGAGCGTCTGGCGCTCGCGCTGGACGCCGATGTCGAGGCACGCGGCGAGGAATTCTGCGGCGCTATCGCGGACGATGACGCGCGCGTCGCGCAGGGGCCCGAGGATGTTGTCGAGCACGAGGGCAAGGTGGGGGTAGAAGAAGGTGGGCATGTTGAGCGCGAGCTCCTTGAGGATGAGGACGCCCGCATAGCGGGACTCTTGCTTGTCCGACTGGGACTGCATGAGCGTAATTGCGGCAGGAACCTGGTGGTCCATGAAAGATTCGCCAAACGCGGGGCCACCGACGCCGAGGATGTGCCCGAGGGTCTTGGAGGCGGCGAGGATGAGGTTGGGGTCGGGGTTGGGCAGCAGATGCTTGACATAGTTGTAGAATCGGAATAAATTGTGGCCGGACTCGATCGTTACTTCACCCTCGGCGTCGATGAGGTGGTCTGTAAGAGTGTTGAGATGCCAATACAACCGCTGAAGCACCGCACGCACCAATTGCCATGAGCCCTCCGAGATTGTCCATGCTATTCTGGCTGTGTATGAGCTCAAAGAGGCGGCGGCTAATGTTGTCGTCTGCATCCAAAGACCGTTCTGCGACTGTCCGAGCGACATGCCGCCGCAGCTCGATGGCCGACTGCAGTCGAATTTCTGGATTCTTGTTCTTTAACCCCGCAAAGACACCCGCAAGAACGTCAGGCTGAGCTGACTGCACCGTGGATGCCATCGTGGTGGCCGGAAGAGGATGTGACGCGTTACGCTTGTGCATGATTGGCAACAGCCTCTGAGATTAGATTAGATACTAGTGTGGTTGACGAGAAGATATTGAATGGTGGCTTGAATCCAGCAAGAAATATAATCGAGAAAACTCAAAGTCGGGGTAACATCAAGGAATTGGTGGGAATTCGAGAGGAGTACATATTGTGACATTTTGCGGAAGTGGTTGGAACGGAACCAGATTACAGCCTGGAGGAAAAGATCATTAGCAGCGCATTTAAACATACTAGGTCGATCCAGATCAGTTATACCGTATGTGCAGCGACTCGGATGCGGAATGTGGGAAGACGCGCAGAAAGATTCAGATATTGATTGAGTGCTTTCAGCTTTTTCCTTCCGAAGCTTTGTCTTGTACAGGATCAGAATACGCATGAGATGACGAACGAGATGGCTTCAGCTTTTCTCTGCTCGATAGAGTCCAGGGTGAAGAGGACGATGATTTCTGCAGCCGTAGTTAATTAACAATGAATCAAATGTCGCAGCACAGGCTTCAACTTTGCGCGCGGCGGTTCGGTGCTCGCCCAGGATCCGGAAAATCACGATTCTAACTAAACAAACAGCGCAGAAATTGTAAAAAGCAGAGACGTGAGTGTAATCCGGTCCGAGGCGCATTCTGGACCGGTACACCAAAAGTTAGATAATTGATTAGATAGTACTAATCAATCGCGCGCCTATATAAGGACTTCGGGATGTCGTAAACTGGCAGGTTTACAGTGAGACGCGACTCAGACGGAGGCCTGAGACCAACAGTAGACCTACTTCAAAAGCGGTCTAGAATTATTTTTCGGGACCATCCATGGCGCTCCAACACGGATCCATCTGGGGTAGACAGCGAAAAGACGGGAGGCGTGGTGCGAGAGAAAGGCTCTCCGCCGCCGCGGTCCGTAGCACGCGATCCGCGCCGATCCGCCCCGCCCGGCCGGGCGAGTCCAAACGCGTTGATCACGTATTTGTTTGTCCGTGCTTGTGAGATCCCCACATCCTTCATCGCAACTTGTGTACCGGATTGCGGCGTCTTTCCTTGGCATCTGCTTCCTCTATATCCGCTTCACGTGGAAAATGCTGAAAAATGTAGACGGCGAGGATCGCGATCCAACGCCTCTGCTGCTGCTCCACAGTGCCGACTCCTTTATCGCGGTTTGACACCTTGCGGAACAGACTGGAGCACTCCTGAGTTCTCCAAATCCTGGTCTCAGACTCTTTTGACCGTTCATGATCGACTGTGCTTCTCAATCTCAACAACGCCGATTTTTTCAAACGCAAAGTCTGAATACGGCGTGAGTTACCCACGAATTCTCTCTGAATTAATATTGCAGCTCATACACTGGAGTCCACATCGAGGACGCCTGGAACATTTCCGGTTGGGACAGCCTCGAGAGCGGACGTTTCATTACACATCTTCTCCCGCCTTCCGAGGCTTCTCCACCTCTCATCCGCAGGCGGAGGACAGCATTCAGATCGGTCTCAACTCTGCTTCTGTCTCGAACCCGCCTGGGGAATAAGTATAAAAGTGGAGATTTGGTGCCCATAATTTCTCATCCCCAGCTCGGCCATCTTAACTCACACACCTCACTCTTCCACCCTCCCGCATCACACAATGAAGTCATCCATCGCCGTTCTCGCAACTCTCCTCATGGCCGTCGGCCACATCTCCGCCACCCCAGTCATAGCCAACAGCACTCAAGCGGACGCTGTATGTCCACAACCACCTCTCTCTATTGACGTTGACTCACATTTTTCGCTTCCTCGCAGCAGCGCGTCGTGGCCCGCTGCGCCGACCGCTCCGCCCAAACATCTCTCTTCCGCCTCTACAACAAGGCCTCGGGCGACCACTTCTACACCACCAACGTCGCCGAGCGCGCCACCGCCCTCCGCGGGGGGTACAGCGACGAGAACATTGCCGCCACCGTCTTCAGAGTGCAGAGCGGCCCCACCGTCCCGTTCTACCGCCTCTACAACAAGACGTCCGGCGACCACTTCTACACGGCGTCCGCGAGCGAGGCGCGCAGCGCGCGGGGGTACACCGCGGAGGGCATCGCGGTCTACGTGTATGCGACGTCAACGTGCAACAGCGTGCCGCTGTACCGGCTCTACAACGGGAAGGACCACTTTTACACGAAGGATGTGGCGGAGAAGGACGCGGCGGCGCGGGGTGGGTATAAAGTCGAGGGCGCCGCGGCGTTTGTTTTGTAGATGATAGAGGAGAGTCCTATGCTTGTATTTTTTTCCCTCTCCGCGATGGATTGTAACCCTTTGTAGATGCTTTGTTGTATGTACTATATACGTATCATGGTGTATTTAACCATCCTCTCGATCTTGAATGCTTCATTGAACTAAAATATCTCGTGCTAGCTTCACGTCCACGGGATTCCTGTGCTATATTTGAAAACAGGGACATCATTTCTCCATTTCACTTTCTGCTTGCAGGAGTGTTGAATTCGACGCGTCTCAGGGGCGTGAAAATGCATTGTCGCGTTCTTTGCGCATGCTTGTCAAGCGCTTCCGTTTCGGGGTTGAACCCTGGGGGGTGGCGGAAGACTGCTGGTCAGTAGTTGAGTGAAATCATCACGTTTCACGGTTGCTGAACCCAAGAGCGCAAGTTATTTCTCGCACAGACCAAGCAAGTCAGCGACTCTCATCCCGCGGAAAAACAACACTCATCCCAATTAAATTTGTTTCCATCAAGTTTCTATTGGTATCTACTTAAATCTCCTACGTTGATGACCCCACTATTTCCGAAAAATCCAAGGAAAGTTCGGACAAGGCGCGGGAAATACAGCACAAGAGGGATTATCGGAGTTCGTCTTGACAAGAGAAATCATTCTATGTTAGTAAAGACGGGTTTTAACACTATGTTAGTAAGTAAAGACGGATGTCAACACAAGTACGACGCGATGCTCCTAGCAGTCTGCGGGGACGTCCGCGCTGTCAACGTGGTCGGCCGCGCCAACCCCGAGTCCGCGGCTCGCGAACGCGTTCCAGAGCAAGCACTTGTTGGCACCGGCGTAGCGGTTCTGGTCCGCCTGGATCCAAGCATCACGCGCGGTGGGGCTGATAGGACAAATTAAATGAACAAAACATGCAATAATGAAGGAGGATAGATGGACGCACAGGGTGGGTTCGCAGGGCTGCAGCGGCAGCGCGTCGACGAACAGATGCAAGAACACTACGTTGCCTTCAGTTCCGGTGGGGTCCGTGCGCGCAGTTGCGGAGAATCCGTGTGCACCGACGAGCGCGGCGTATACGTTGTGTAGTATGTTGGCCCATACCTCACCTATGTCTGTTTCGCGGCGACAAAGTAAGAATGAGTCATTTATTGTGTGAAGCAGACCCACCGTGCTCCTCACCCAGCTCAGCAATGCTTGCATATGTCAACGGATTGACGGTTCTGCAAGAGGATAGTTAGCCAAGGGAAGCAAAGAGCAGATAAGTATGCGCACTTGGACGTGGAGTACGGGTGACTGCGCCCACCAGTGGTACGGTTGAGGATGTACGTGCCCGTCACGAAGTCCCTTATTGTCGCGTCTTTCTGCTCTGTCCACCTAGAGGGGAAATGATCAACATAGAGTCGAAACACCAGCGAGCCAAAAGTACTCAGCCAACGCATCCGACCAGCCCTCACCCAAACCCGACCCCTCAAGCGTCTGTAGGCACGCGCCGGTACCTCCACCCGTCATACGGTTGGTGAGACCGTGTCCAGATTCGTGCGTGACAATGTCGTTCTGGAGCGCAGGGTCGCGGCCGGGCTGAATAGAGAACGGATATTAAGTTGGAAAGTGCGAAGGCGCTGCATAAAATATGACAACGCACCGAGGTGAGAGTGAAGACGTACAACCGCATGTGCCCGGATTGGCCACTACGGAAAACACAGATGTTTAGAATCACGCAGCAGAACCTATGATAGACTGGGAACTGGGAAAACTCACTCAGGCGGCGTCTGAAACGGGACAAGAGAATCTCAGAATTAGGTGCAGGAGCAGAAGGGGTCACGAACAGCAAAGTTGGCGTTATTCGTTCCCGCGGCGTCTTGCACTGACGCCGTAACGCGGTCCGCACCCAAGCCCCCCTTGCCGAGATTGTCGTTCTGGAAGTTGAACGCGGCCTCGGTAAACCCGTATCTGGGAACTCGAATAAATAAACGGTGATTTAAAGAGGGGGGGCGGGTGCGCACCGGTACAAGATGTCATGCACAGAGTTGATGATATAAAAGTTGTTGACTATGGCAGCGGCGACGTTGACCTCGACGGTGGGCTGCTGGGCCTCATCCTGCACGTATACAAATGTGAGATTGTCGGCGGACTGCGCGGCGGCGCCTGTGGTTTGGGAGGTCTTGTAAGATATAACATTGTTCCCACTAGATGGCAAGTATCATTGGTCGTCATGTTTTAAAAAGAAGCGGAGCGCACGCCGTGGTGGTGGAATTAACAATGCTGGTAGAATGCCAGCCGAGGGGCGAGGAAAAGGTGTCTTGAGGGTCCACGACCACCTGGAAGCCCTCGGGGATAGACTGCTCCTGGATCGGGAGTACACGGTACTGCATAATATGGGTGTGAGAGAAGAAGAAACATAGGGATAGCGGGTGGAGGATACGTACGGAGGCTTGGGCGACGTAGTCGACAATAGAAAGGAGCTCGCCACTGTGCGCATCAACAAGCGCCTCGTACCATGTGCCGGCGACCTCGTTGCGGACCTGGAACGCGTGCACGAGCGCGGCGGCACCAGATGAGAGGGCGAGGTACTTGAGCTCCGCAGCCGGCAGTCCCTCGTGAGACCCTTCAAGGGCGGCCTCAGCGGCTGCACGCGCATCATCGAAAGAGATAGAAGGCGTGGATGACGCGATGGAAGCTAATGGGATGGAATTAATGCACAAAATTAGCACGACTATCGCAAGTTACGAAGTGGACGCACTGGGGGTTACGAAAGAGGACCCAAACGCCACGACCTTGTCGTCTGAGTTGAACGCCACGTTGGCCACCGCGTTCGAGAAGAAAATTCCGTCCTGTGGAAACTGGTAAGTTGCAAGTAAACGCATGCAAGTATCAGACAGACATGAGACTGCTTCGCGTATGCGTGCCTGGCGGTCGCGCCAGTAAACCCGCTCTGGAATTCGACATTCTTAGAGTCGAGGTTAAGCTTGTCTTGGATAAACGCGGTGGACGACTCTCTAAGGCTCACCCCTGCGCGCTTGCGCAGGGGGTGATTAATACCTTCGCCAAAAGTCTGAAGAAGGCGTCAGTAACAATTTTAGACGTTCATTCAAATTTAATTACCTCATACGTGCGGGGGGGAGAGTAAGTCTCCAGCGTCAGGCCATTAGGGAGCGCGCGCCGCCTGTGCGACATGTGCTTCGCGCTAACGGCCATCACGCTGGACGCGTAGATGACGGCGAGCACCACTGAGCTGAAGAACTTGTTCAGAACAACCATAATAAGCGAAAGAAGTAAAACGCGGACCATGCATTCTTGCGTCTTTATGTGTAACGCGCGTTCTGCCGCGGCGAGTCGGCGTACTGTGACCGTGAGCTCGCCTGAACGAATTCTTGGGGGCCGAGGTACCGGTCCGCGTAAAACGTGGACGTTGTGGGGCAACCGGGCAATCAATGATGGGAAGATGGTATTGCCTGATTTGGGAAGTCAGCCCCTATTTGAGACATTCACGACTCATGTTGCTGTCGAGTCGAGTCCACTCGCGTTGTGACTCGACTCGACTCACTTCCTCAAGTTGAGATGGCTTGACCGAATGCGGGAAAAAAAAATGGCCGAAAGAGGGAAAAGGGGCCAACTCGCTACGACGACTCGGATACTACCGGGGATAGGGACTAAAATAGATTGACTCGCTACGGCCATGTCAACCTTCGACCAGATCCCTGCCACTGTCGCCGAGTTTCTCGCCACCTTGCGGCCCAATGCCAGCCCTCAGGAACTCCAGGATATCTTCGATGACGTCGTCAACACCGAGGGCAGTTTCGAAGCTGCCGTAGCTTCTTTCAAACGTTTCGCCGATATTGTCGCTTCCGGCGTCGTGATGGGTGTACGTTCCTTCTTCCCTTTGTTGGCGCGCAAGGTTAACGTGCATTGCAGGCCCCCTTTCCCCCTGTCAATGCTGAGGTCAAATCTGCGGACGTCGGCCCATTCACCATCTTCTATCATTCGACTTTCCCTGGCCACCTCCAAGAGAACAGCCCGTTTATGTGGAACTTTTATATTGGCCAGCGTGGGCAAGGGGTGCGCTCGATCATGCCAGACTGGGCAAAACAAGGCATTGTCGTCATGATTCCGGGGCTCACCGGCGAATGGGGGGAGTGCCAGGCGCTAACAATCCCTCCATCCACGAGGGTCCGAATCTCATATTACTCCCAGGGGCCGAGTCAGATGAGAGGGGTATCTAATCGTACACAGATTACGGAGGAGCTCGTTTTTCCCCCTGACCCACGGGAATCATCTATCCCTGTTCATTACCTGTAGAGTTGCTTTCATGTCGAGCAGATTTATTCAAACCTTTATAGTACACATATATTCCTCCGCGTGGGAATGTCTCGCTTGTGAACGATCAGTGATCGAAGCCGCGGGGTCTCTTACCACCACCACCGTTCTCGTGAGCCTGTTTCGCGACACAGGACTATGAGCTGGCCATTGCTTGTGCTGGGGTCTCTCGCTTCTGCACCAGCTGCAGCTGCACATTCGCGTTCCCGGCGCCTTTGCCAGTGACCGTGCGTTTGGTACGTGTTGAAGGATACGTCTGAAGCCACCCGAACACCGCTTATAGGGTTTGCCGAAACCGTCGCTATCCGTAGGCTTCTGAATAGCTATAATGGTGGGTGAATGGTATAAAGGGGATTTATTTGTCCAAAGAACCCCGCTTGCAGGTTTTCAAACCCTCAGCTTGATCCATTCGTCCTCACCAGCGACTTCACTTGATTTCTGGGATTTTACAAGGAACTTCATATTGCGCACTGCCCTGTTGCACCTGAAAAAAATGCTAGGAAGGTATCTGACCTTGAAATCTATTCTCATATCCTCCAAAAGTGTTTCTAGACAGCAAAGACGGTATTTTCAAGGGATTACAGTGAAATTAACAGGACCAAACAACGATCCATTCTTATCCGCGGATTCATCCGTCCTAATCCGTCCGGTAACTTCTTCAAATTGGCTCATCCCAAGCTCATCCATTTTAGTCCCCACTCCGAGTCAATGAGCGCTTGAACTCTTGCAGCTTCTGCAGAACGGATATGGGACTGCAAGCTCATTGATATTTATTAAGTAGCTCTAAAATGTATATTCCGGTGGACTGGAACTTTCAGAATTACCTCACCATGAGAATTAGGTGATGACATAAATATTCCGTCTCACACTGGCTGGGCATGCCGATTTCCATCCGTTAAAGGTGCTCTACATGTATTCATTGCATCTGATCACACGGTCTTGGAGGCCGGATTTTTTATTTTCCTTCAGGCTTTAGTTCTCGCATAATATGTAATTTGTTGGTGAGTTTTCGTTTTTTTTCATATTTCTGCCCCTGTATCAGAATTTGTCTCAGGGATATTTTCAACAGTCATTCCATGTAACATTTTCCATATAAACTACTTGCGCAAATGAGTCTACGAGCCGCAATCGTTCATGATCATTGTCGGGGTTTGAATTTCACAATATCCTGATTTTGAGCACGCCATGAAAATCACGCGTTAAATCCTGAACTTCACTCTGTTAAACTCAACATGTTTTCACAATTCAACATCATGCATCAGGATATTGGAATTTGTAGACGATATGCACCCTCAACGATGTCGTCGAGCCTCGTCCAGCTGTTCGGCAGTGACCTCGAGCTCAACGGCGTTGAGGTGCGGAAGCCAACTCACCATGTCCCATCTGAACCCTGCACCCCGAATCTCGTTCGGAGATTGGTGGGGTCATCGCTCGATTTGTCGACATTGGATTGACGATCCATCGAGGACCTCAGGTGGAGGGTGCCAGAGGGTCGGTGATGGCATACCGTCAAGCATAGCTACCGAATGAGTCATATTTCTATGACTCAAAGTGACTCTAACACACATAAACGCACTGAAATATTAATGCGGATCGCGTATTGTTGAACCGTGAGAAATAAAGAACGAATACGAGGCACGTACACTGTCAACCAGACCGTCACTGGAGACCAGTGGAACACGAAATCACTGGAATGAAAAGGTCTGATCTGTGGTTTTTTCTTTCTTTTCCACTAGAATTCCACAGATCGACAAACCGGTGGATGCCAGACCGGTGCATTTCACGTGGTTGATGACATCTGTCAGAACAATGATCATGATCATTTAACAATTCGATATCAGTCTGTCATTGTACGTAGTACTTAGGTATACAGTAGCCCTCCAGGCAGCCTTGGCTCCTCCTTCGGTTCGAGCTCCCGGTTAATTGTTTCAGCTCAAACATTTTTGAAAACTATTTACGACGCAAATCAACTACAGTCCTTAACCGGGAAGCGAAACAAACCGTGAAGCGAAATACCACATGTTTTGTATCATGTGAGCATCCCCCAGGGCCCGATTTTTTTGAGCACATTCTAGAGTATCCAAAACTCATCTTCACAAAAGGAATTGCGCAGGTAGTCGTTCAAGAGCTCAAGAAAAAGAAATCTTTTGAATCACTGTTTGGCTCAGTTTTGTCACCAATATTGCAATTTAGCAGCTACTGTCCCTCACTGCTGTGCAGGAATTACACAGTTATGGCATGTATTGGGGGTTTTCAGGGTCGTAGAATTAGAATATGGCCACCACAGGACTTCAAAAACACTCCATCACACCGATCTTACTGTAGTGTTTCGCTTCGTGGTTTATTGCACAATTTGATGGCATCAATAAATTGGGCCCGTTCTCCACCAATACCATCAGGAAAACCGTAGCCGAGATGTACCTATGAGTGCTATGGACGCCTGTGCAGTGCTGTGCAATACTGCACAGGCGTCCACAGTGGCTCATAGGTACATCCCCGTGAGAAAATGCCGGACAGTGCTATGGAGGACTATGGAGGACTGTCAAGCGGTCATCAGTTTTCCTGATGACTGAAGGGATTCATTCCAACTCTTTGATATCCAGGGAGCCATCTAGTATATACATTCAGTGAAAAAAAAGTTTGGGTGACTATCGCTTCTTATCACGAATAAAATCCCCGGATCGCTTGATCGTTTCGCTTCCCGGTTAAGGACTGTATTTAATTGTTATACTACATAATTATGGGAGCACTGGAGTCCAAGAAGAGTTCAAGGTTGGCACCGTGATCGTATATGGAGCCCAGGTCTCTCTGAGGCTTACGGTTTGGGGGAAAACCTTGCAAGACCCGCACAGGCACAATTCGGCGAAGACAAGAGGCTATTAGTAGACATCCACCGACATGAAAGCCCCACAAGGCGATAGACTGAAGGGAATCAAAGACAACAGGGCTTGAGATCAAGTTGAGCATTCCGGTAGATAATAGCGACAAGTAATATCTCGAAGTGAGCGGAAGGAGGACCTTTTGGTTACAAGGCAATGGGAAGGAACATATCTGCACCACAGACATTTTCCATCTCGGTGCCAGCGCCGCTCAGCTGCTCATTCCTCAGCAAGCGTTCCCTCTGCTAATCACTGTAGAGTTCACAGAAATGCTAATGCGTCAGTAGAACGACACGAGGTCAGAACAGTAAATAGTCCACGGGCAGGAAAGGCCAAAAAAAAAAGGTGATCGGGTATGTAGCAGGAGAAGAACGGTGCCGGATGCAGGAAGAAAGTGCAGAATGTGGTGGATTATTGGCTGGAGTACCATGCATATTGGGACACCTCAACCGGGACCTGTGGAACACTGACCAGACAGACTACAGAACTAGCATCGATGTCCGCGCCTGCTTGCCCGATGCAGAAAGGAACACCAACTTGAAGTGCGGGCGACGACGTGAATTGAATCGGGAAGAAGCCGAAGATGAGCGCGCTGTGCACCAGAAGTCAGGGAGGGAGGAATTACACAGGATGACACTCCTGAGGCCACGAAACGCCGGCACACTGACAGAGGTAGTTGGAGTGTTCTGCCTAATGCTGAGAGTCCGAGTTGGCGTGTATTATTTTTCGTGAACTTGAAGAAGTGTTGGACAACGGCGCTTCTGAGGCACCAGAACATGGAATATCCAAGGGATATCAGCGACGAGTCTTTCCATACATAGGTGGAGATGCAGAACGAGGAACTTCAAATGAAGAATGACAGGATTTGATGATGGCATCATGATTTATAAGCGAGTAACTCAGACAGACGGACAATCACGCAGATGAGACCTGGTCCCTAAATCCGGAACCAAGAATAAATACCTCGACGGACCCAGAAAGGCGCGGAAAAAGAGTATCGTAATATCATGGATCGTGAGCGCGGAGGCACCATTAAAACAGATGGATGCGCATAGGTCGTGGAGGGAAGGCAACTATCCCGTTGTGTTCCGAGCCGCCATGGTGCGTTGGATGCACCCAAAAATTCACGGCGCTCTAGGGTAAGCTGGACCTCCGACCGGCTCCAAGCAGGGTGAAAATTCCAACGAAAATGAAAACTGAGATTATTAGCTGCAAGATTTTGGCAGCTGAATTTGGCGGCCATGGAACTTTCCCAAACGACTGCCAGGCGACGATGATCCATTAATATCTCCGTGATCCAACCGATAGTGACACTTCTGTCATACATGTCATTATATTGCACTATGGATAATACTCAGGATAATTTATTTCTCCGCTAGGTCCCCTTTCGGAACGTGCAGAGTTGTAGTGTTCAGTACATTGGCCATACATGTACTACCCACTACACCACAGCCCACATGTTTTCAACGAGCTCACCCCATTTCAGGCTGTAGATCTAAATACGTGCAGTAAGATTTAAAATGCCTACCGAGATTGTTCCTTCCACCCTTGCAGCGACTGTTCCGAGATCATCACCATCCTTCCGGCCATACAATAGCCACACCTTCAAATATTGAGAACACCCAATGGACATATTTCGCCAATTGGCATATGGTGTCTCTATTGCACACCATATTCTTCAGCACTATTGTGGCATTCCACGGGGTTATTGAGCGCACCGCCGGATGCTTCGCACACATCACTGATTTAAAGCTCGCCCGCCTCGCCATCATCTCCTCTGTGCCTTCACAGAAAAATAGCGCATGTTCGACAGTCTCCACCTCATCACATCCAAATCTACATTTACGCATTTCTCTGGGCACCGACTCCTCATGATAGCGACAAGGATAGCGTAGGCATTCCACTGCCAGGGGATGCTGACTGGTAAGCATCCTCGTCAGTGCCTTCCGATGGCGGGGATTCACGACTAAAACCAGGTAGTGTCGAAGAATTACTGTTATGGCCTTTGGTGCCTCATCCTCAAGCGGTTCCCTGCGATCGTGCAGCAAATACAAGCGTGTCGATCCATTTAAATCCGCTGTCAGGTGTTTCATTGCACTTATATGCACCGCGGCCGCCTTCCCCAGATCCTCGCAAATTCCTGTGTCATGGTATGCAGATCGGGCAGCTCAACGGGAAACTTCAGGGCTTGCATTGCATACTCCAAGTCCATCCAGTACCCCTGTTTGCCCTCCAAATACATACTATACGAGTCTTCCAGGGCAATTCGAGCATAGTGCGTCACCGGCCGGCCGACGAGATATTTCACATATCTCAGGGCAATTATAAGTCGGGTGCAGTTGGATAACACGATACCGTTTTAGTCACAAGTTCGAACCTCTTTTGCTGCATTTTCTTTGCCCATTTCCAGTCGCTTCGCCGGGCCGACGCTTTCACTGCTCTCCTCTGTATCAGTGTCACCCACATTGTGTCATTCCACTGCTCTCCAGTGACGGTCTGGTTGGCAGTGTAGGCCAAAATACGAGTATATAATTGGCTACTGACCCCAAAGTAAAGATACAGAAGCCCTCCAGGCACCCGTGGTTCCTCCACCGGCCAAATAGTCCAGATGTGCTGTGGCCTGTGTCTCTTCAGAAGTGTACGCTTTTAATTGGCCACAGAAAAATTAATTGCACTGAAAGTCACTTCACGTTAAAAAGTTTCTACCTGATTGGCTCACCAGATTTTGGAAGATGCAATGAAATTCAACAAAGACCTGAGCTGTAGCTTTTTTTGTGGCCTTTGGTCAGGATTCGAGGGGACGGTCTAGCGATGTGAGGTTGAGAGGATGAAAGGATGAATTTGTTCTTACCGGGGTATAACTGTAGACGGAGTCGAATATTATAAACAAGCGAGAGGTAGATGCAAAAATGATCGCCCGTAGAAGAAGGAACATCCAACATAGGAATACAGATCTAAGCAGATATGTTGAATGGAAGCAAATTTAATTGAGATGAGCGTTGTTTTTTCAGCGTTACGAGAGTCGCTGACTGTTTGGTCTGTGAGATATAACTTCCGTTTTTGGGTTCCGCAGCGTTGATTTCGAACAACTCTTCTGGAGGTGTCCAATTCGTGTTCAACCGGCTGAGATGGTCAAACCACCGGAGTCCGACTTGATTAGGGCGCTGGCCGACCTGCCTTTCGATCCAATAAAATAAATTATTTGTGTGTACCCGATGTTAGTAAGTAAATACTACAAGTACGAACTAGCAGTCTGCTGGGATGGCCGCACTGTCAACGTGGTTGGCCGCGCCAACCCCGAGTCCGCGGCTCGCGAACGCCTTCCAGAGTAAGCACTTGTTCGCACCGGCGTAGCGGTTCTGGTCCGCCTGGATCCACGCAGCACGCGCGGTTGGGCTATTGAGACAAATTAAATGAACAAAACATGCAACAGTGTAGAAGGATAGATGGACGCACAGGGTGGGTTCACAGGGCTGCAACGGCAGTGCGTCGATGAAAAGGTGTAAGAATACTACGTTTCCTTCAGTTCCGGTCGGGTCCGTGCGCGCAGTTGTGGAGAATCCGTGTGCGCCGACGAGCGCGGCGTATACGTTGTGCAGTATGTTGGCCCACACCTCACCAATGTCTGTTTCGTGGCGGTAAAGTGAGATGGAGTTAATTTTGTGTGAAGTATACCCACCGTGCACCTCGTTCAACTGAGCGATGCTTCCATATGTCAACGGATTGACGGTTCTGCAACAGTATGATTAACCGAGGGGAAAAAAACCAAGGGATCTAGGAGATAAATATGCGCACTTGGACGTGGAATACGGGTGAGTGCGCACACCGGCGGGATCGTTGAGGACGTACGTGCCTGTCACGAAGTCCCTTATTGTCGCGTCCTTCTGCTCTGTCCACCTGTAGGGGTAAATTATCAACACGCAGTCGGAACACGAGCAAGGCAAAAAGTACTCGGCTAATGCATCCGACCAACCCTCACCCAATCCCCCCCCTTCAGTCGACTGTAAGCACGAACCAGTACCTCCTCCCGTCAGACGGTTGGTGAGCCCGTGCCCGAGTTCGTGCGTGACAATGTCGTTCTGGAGCGCACCGTCGCGGCGGGGCTGAATAGAGAACGTATATTAAATTAGAAAGTGCGATGGCGTTGCTAAAATACGGCAACGCACCGAGGTGATGGTGAAGACGAACATCCGCATCTGCCCGGATTGGCCACTGCGAGATGTTTGTTTAGAATCACGCAGCCCTTGCATAAGCCATGATAGACTGGGAAGACTCACTCGGGCGGCGTCTGAAACGGGAGGAGAATCTCAGAATTAGGTGCAGGAGCAGAAGGGGTCACGAACAGCAAAGTTGGCGTTATTCGTTCCAGAAGAGTCTTGCACTGACGCCAAAACGCGGTCCGCACCCTTGCCGCCCTTGCTGAGATTATCGTTCTGGAAGTTGAACGCGGTCTCGGTAAATCCGTATCTGGGAAATCACATAAACAAGCGGCGATTGAAAGAAGGGGGAAAACGCACCGGTACAAGATATCGTGCAGAGAGTTTATGATATAAAAGTTGTTGACAATGGCAGCGGCGACGTTGACGGCGACGGTGGGCTGCTGTGCTGCATTCTGGACGTATACGAATGTGAGGTTGGCGGCGGACTGCGCGGCGGCGCCTGTGGTTTGGGAGGTCTTGTAAGATATAACATTGTTCCCACTGCATGGTAGGTATCATTGTCATTGGCTGTCCTTTAAAAAAAAGTAGAAGGGAAGCGCACGCTGTGGTGGTGGAGTTCACAGTGCTAGTAGAATGCCAGCCGAGAGGAGAGGAAAATGTGTCTTGAGGGTCCACGAGCACCTGGAAGCCCTCGGGGATAGACTGCTCCTGGATCGGGAGTACACGGTACTGCATGATATGAGTGTAAGAGAAGAAGAAGCATAGGGATAGCGGGTGGAGAATACGTACGGAAGCTTGGGCGACGTAGTCGACAATAGAAAGGAGCTCGCCACTGTGCGCATCAACAAGCGCCTCGTACCATGTGCCGGCGACCTCGTTGCGGACCTGGAACGCGTGCACGAGCGCGGCGGCACCAGACGGGAGGGCGAGGTACTTGAGCTCCGCAGCCGGCAGTCCCTCGTGAGATCCCTCAAGGGCAGCCTCAGCGGTTGCACGCGCATCATCGAAAGAGATAGAAGGTGTGGATGGCGCGATGGAAGCTAGTGGGATGGAATTAATGCACAAAATTAGCACGACTATCGCAAGTTACGAAGTGGACGCACTGGGGGTTACGAAAGAGGACCCAAACGCCACGACCTTGTCGTCTGAGTTGAACGCCACGTTGGCCACCGCGTTCGAGAAGAAAATTCCGTCCTGTGGAAACTGGTAAGTTGCAAGTAAACGCATGCAAGTATCAGACAGACATGAGACTGCTTCGCGTATGCGTGCCTGGCGGTCGCGCCAGTAAACCCGCTCTGGAATTCGACGTTCTCAGAGTCAAGGCTAAGTTTGTCTTGGATAAACGCGGTGGACGATTCCCTGAGGCTCACCCCTGCGCGCTTGCGCAGCGGGTGATCAATACCTTCGCCGAAAGTCTGAAGAAGGCGTCAGTAACGATTTCAGATATTGATTCGAAATTTAATTACCTCATACGTGCGGGGGGGAGAGTAAGTCTCCAGCGTCAGGCCGTTAGGGAGCGCGCGCCGCCTGTGCGTCGTGTGTTTCGCGCTAAAAGCCATCACGCTGGACGCGTAGACGACGGCGAGCACCACTGAGCTGAAGAACTTGTTAAGAACAACCATGATGAGCGAAAGAAGCGACCGCGAACCTTGCATTCTCGCGGCTTTATATGTACTCACTCAGACTTGGCTCAGATTCAGAGCACGCCAGAGCACGCGAACTGCAAGCAACGAGGGTTGATTGTTGTTGGGGAAGTATCACCGCATGGACCAAGGCCTGTAATAGGATAAGAAGCAGGATAAATTGATAGCCCAGCTAGGCGGAGTGTTCCGTATCAGGAAAACCAGAAGTGTCTATGCAGTGCTCTGCAGCGCTAGAACGTGCTGGAGAGCGGCACGCGTGGCTGCATAGTCTATGACTCGCTTGACAGTGTTGCATATGGCTTCATAGAGCTTCAGCGAACTCGGCTACGGTTTTCCTGGTGGCCGTGCCCGCAATAGCCTGCAGTCCTCCAGCCGCCTGCGTCAAGCATTAGGACTCAGGTTTCCACAATACGGCAGACATGGGCAAACTGTGCCAGACAAAACAGACCCACAGCCAATCGTGTCCACACGCCCGCGCATTGCCAATCGGCCATCGCTTCTTGCACATGGTTGTCGTGTGGAGGAATCAAGATTTACCCTCGGCTATTTAACCTACTTACCGGCCTGACTGGGATAATTTTATTTGGCAACCCGCTTGTACCCGGTTGCTAAATAGCTCACGTGAGAGATAATATTAAGATAACAGTTCTGAGGCCGTTCCTGGACTGTTTCCCACCACATTTCAGGTCTGAAACATGTTCTTGAGCACGGGAAAGTCCCCAGGTAGTCCCTCATACTTCTCAATTTTTGCTCTATTTTTTTTGCTCTATTTTTGACGCTTCTCAGTCAATTTTTTGGCCCGAAGTTGACTTTTGAACCTCAAATGATCAGATGATGGCGTAAAAGAAAAGAAAAGACTAGAATTATTGATTTTATGACTCTAGAGTCATTCTGAGCAATTCCTGTGTACCCCAGGCGACAGGATAATTCAATTTGGCAACCCCCACCCGAGAGATTAGATAACGGCCCTGGAGCCATTTTTGACCTATTCTCCACCATATTTCAACTTTAGAAAATGTTTTTTGGAGGTGAGGAAGTCACCAGGTAATCTGGTCATGCTCCCCAAAATTCCTCCGCTTTTCGTTTGATTTCTGAAGTTTCTCAGCCAATTTTTAGCCCGAATTGGAGTTTTTCGTCTCAAATTAGTCAGGTGAAGGCGTAAAAAAATATGGAACATCCCAGATATTTATTCAATGACTAATGAGACAGTTTTAAAGTTTTCTGCGGTCATTTCTGCGCCCCAGGCGCCATCCCGCCCTATCCCGCCGTCCCGCCATCTAATGCCATCAAACTTGCATCAAATCATCACTTACAAGTCAGGTGCCATATAGCGGCAACCCGGGCGGATTTAGGCAACCCCCCATTGTCGGGGGTTGCCTAACAGAATTATCCTAGGCGACCGCCCCATCCCGAGCGTCATCAAGCCACCACTCACAAATCAGGGGGTTGCCAAATAGAATTATCCACCTGGTTGTATTGTGCACTCAGCTCGAGGGAGGACATTGGCAGAAAATGCAACCTGTGGCGGACAGCTACGATGCTGTTTAACGGGAAAATGCCGTGCTGCATTCGCTCTCTTGAAATTTATCCAATCAGATTTTGATCAGATTGTACATGTTTGGGCAACATCTCCATTTGTGTATTTTGATTCCTCCAACATTTTCGCTCCGAGTCTTACGAGCTCACAGGACCTGGAAAACTACCAGCCTTTCCCCAATTATAAAGATATTCCGCATTCTTGCGTCTCAAAGACTTTCATATCACCGCCTGATACTGCGCTGCTATGCCACAGATGGTGGCGCGGTGCAAAAAACAAATGCCGTACTTGATGTCTTGCGGAAAACAGGAGAGAATCCAGCTCCTGTGCGGCCTGAAGCCTGTGCAGAGGCTGTGCCGCAGAAAACACTCGTTCCGTCACATAACGGCCACGCATGCTACCCCCCCCCCCCCCCCCCCCCCTATATCAAAGACCATTTCTTTGCCATATTCTGAGCCCTATCGCATCGCTACAAATTCTCCACAATCTTCCGCACATTTGATCTTTGATTTGCTTCTCTGCAACAGCTGTGGCCATAAAATGAACTCAGGACTCAAGAGGTCTTTTGCTCAGTTTCTCAGTACTACAATGTCCTGACCAGCAAAGTACCTGGTGCCTCTGAAAGCTTTTTTTTTCTGGTGGCAAATCCTGACGACTGCGGCGCTCAAATTCATAGATTCAATTATTTATTCGATATTTCTTTGTTGCAGGTTCCTAGTTTTTTTCATTCATAATTTAAATAATATTTTCTGATCTTCGCGAACACAGTTTACTACCAGTAATTCTTGGCCTTCCAAAACCAGTGGATTAATACGAAAATCAAACGAAGATTAATCCAATGTGCTGAGATCACTGGTGTGATATTTATCTTCGATTCTCTAACCATCCGCGCCACTGAACTAAAATTCCTCGTGCAGGGACTTCTTTCCTACTTGAAAGTATTCTGCCCGCACGACCTGTACTTCTTTTTGCGCTAACTGGAATCGTCTTGCGGGCCTCTCACGAAGTCGCCGGTAAGTGACGGTATGTTCATGAACGAGGCCTTAACCTCGCCACAACCAGCATTCCGCAGCCTCAAAACTCCATCTATCCGTCCGTTCAGCAGAAGTCAATGTGCTGCCTATATTTCGTCAGTGTTCCTGACTCTGGGCTCGCAGTTGGTATGCATGCCCTCGACCGCATGCCCCCTAGTTACCTCATTTCCTCGTCCTCCGGTCTGTTTCAGCTCCCCCGTGCCGGAGACAACAGATTCCGAAGTGAATGTTTAGAACCTTCGTCTAGTTTTCGGCACGTTCCCAAATAGGTTCTCATCTCCTTTCCTCTCGTTCCGCGCGCGCGAGTCTGTTTTTAACGACTTGCGGACTCGCTAGCATTTTTCATAGTGCGAGCTGAGTTCGCGTTCGTGCTCATTGCGGTCAAGTGTGCACGGATTGCGATCGAGTACAGGTTGGTTGTCGTCGGGTTCAGTTCCTGCGGAGTCCTGCGGACGCGGATTTGCATAGCGCAACGTTCTTCCTTTTTTTGTTTCCCTAATTCTTTTAAATATTCCTCCGTTTCGTCTTATGTAGACGTCTGCAGTCGTCCCAAATCATTATCCTGCTTCCTATAAAGCCAAATTTACCGGCGCGCGGCCCTCCAGGAATGTATTTTCCTCAGAATAGACATTATCTTCAGCCAAAGTCGGGTCCATTCAACGCGCTTTCGATGCTGGCGAACCTCCAGCTTTCAAAGCTGTGCTACATTCACAGTAGACCAATGACTGTCTGTATATGAGAGGCGAGCTCGTCAATATACAGACAGTCGATCTGAGTTTGATGTTAGCGGTATATCTTATCTATCTTATCTCATACATACATTCGTTCATCCCATCATCCCAACCTTCATTCCTTCATACAGTCCTTCATAATTTTACGCGACAGCACACAGCCTCAGTTACTTCTTGCTCCGTAACTGGGGCGTACGTAGATATATTTTCTCTCAATACTTACCTTATTGATTATCCTGTAGACTACGCTAACAGGTACTACATATATTAATAGAGTTACTTCTTGCTCCGTAACTGAGGCACTACGCTAACATTTGAAATCCCAATACACGCGGCGTGTCCATATAAGGCTATTCCGGACCGCGTTCCGTGCGGGCGGCTTTTAATGCAAACAGTGACAATTCAAACAAGAAATATTTGCTGTGTAATCACTATCTCATGCTTTGACTTCGGGTTTGCAGAAATCATGTACAGTAATTGCCTTGACCATTCCTCATGTTTTTCGGTGCAAAATGAGGCCCAAAGTCCAGCTCCCGAAGGTACCGAGAATAGCCGAGAATAGCCTTATGGGGACATGTCGCGTTTTACGGAGATTTAAACTCAGATCGGCCAGCCTGTATATCGACGCTCGCTCTCATATACAGGCTGGAATCGAGCCTACATTCACAGCCAGTCAATTTTTCATTTGCTCCAGATTAATATGGCCACAGACATGAGTTTCGTTCAACTGCAATTCCACTAGCGAAGGAATGCTCGGTTGAGCGGATGTGCTTAATATTCGGATTAGCACAGTTTTAACTCGGTTGTTTCTAGTACGAATGGGATCAGTGTTTTTCCAGATAGTAATAAAATGGTTAAATAAATGCGTATTGGAATTTGGCTTCGCTTGACCTGGAGTGACTGCTTCCGAGCAACTTCCGAGTGTTGGAAAAAATTGAGCGGGTCCTATTTCTAATGCTCGGATGCATTCAAGTACTGTTCTTTCCTGAAGAATTCGACAGTGCTCCCAGGCAAATAATAACATGAGCCATCTCAACACAACCTGCTTCCCATGTGCCGCATGGCACTAGCATGGCACACGTCAACTAGTGATGGGGCGGTGCCACACATAGCTTACCTCGACCACAATGACGACCCTGCAACCCACACCCTCGCCTGGCCCTCCAGGCACCAGGCACTCATCAGATTGGCTGGCAAACTTGATTCTAACGGCCAAGACAATCACAGCTGCCGCAGAGTGCCTGCCGTTTCCCTACCTCAAAGGGGCTTTAGGCCCCGTCATACCAATTTTGGAGGCAGTCCAGGTGTGTCTCCCTAGGCTACAATGTGCATACTAATTTGATCACTGTTGGGTATCAGAAAATGACCAAAAACCGAGATGATTTCGAGGAATTATGTGAGAGCATTGTCAGCACTGTGAAAGTACTGCAGGAGAAGATTTCCCGTCACGGTGTCGCTGCTACAACAAGCCTTCAAGAACTCTGCGAGGAGCTTGAACGGTATATCAATTGCATCACATTCTTCAATCTATTCATATCATTTGGTCAGTTTGCTGGACGAAATTCAACTGAAAGTGGGACAAATCCAAAAGGGTCAGAAGAAGCGAGTTCTCGGCCTCCTCAAGGAATTTAGCAAGTCAACGAGTGTCGGAGATGAGCTGGCCAGATATAAAACACGACTGGAGAAGCTACGCAGTGATTTCATTGTGAGTGCATCACTGCCAATTGACATCTAGCCCTCATGCATGTTTCAAGCTGATGTCTGTAGCTCAACTCAATATCAGTGGTGTGCTCATTTCTTGTTTTCTAATCCCATTTGACTGAGGCACCCAATGAAGCAAGTGTGCTTGTTACACAAGCTCCACCTCCTCCTGTAACCACAGTCTGTCCCCCTCCTTCCCAAATGTTCCATGGAAGAAGGGACATCCTGGACAAAATGCATACCTATTTTTCACAGGATATTGGGAGGCGGCATGTTTCTCTGTTGCATGGATTGGGTGGTGCAGGGAAGACCCAAATTTGTCTCAAATTCATGGATGAAACGGACAAGTCTCGGTGCAATCTTTTCTGCTAAGCTGTATTTAGTTGTATTCTTAAACTCACTCCACAGGTTCACGGATGTGTTTTTCCTTGATGCTAGCGGAATTGACACAATCAAGAATGGGCTCAAAAATATAGCTCTCACTCAGTCCGTCGGAAGTGAAGACGAGGATGCTTCTCGCTGGCTTGCTTCGTCTCAGGATGAGTGGTTGTTGATATTTGACAATGCAGATGATCCCAGCATCAATCTGTTCAACTATTTTCCACGGAGCTCTAGTGGAAATATCCTGATAACCTCACGGAATCCAGAGCTTTATGTGCATGCACCAAATTCCCATCACCACATCTCTGACATGGAGGAGGAGGATGCAGTGCAACTGCTACTAGCCAGTGCCATGCAACCTCTCAGCACTGAAACAGAAAGTCTTGCAACAGACATTGTTAAGGTATTTGTTCTTCAGATCTCGGGTGATTATCTTCTCACTCTTCAAAGGCACTCTACTGTTTCCCCCTTGCAGTTGTCCAAGCGGGTTCATTTATTGCAAGAACTGGGACTCTCAGAAAATACCTTGCACTTTATAAGCAAAATCGTGCCAAACTTCTGAGTATGCTGCCTTCCCAGTCCCATGATGAATATGCCTGGTCAGTGTATACAACATGGGACATCAGCTTCAAGTGCTTGGGCCCACTAGCAGCCAGATTTTTGCAGATATGCTCCTTCTTGCACCATGAGGGAATATCAGAGGCCATTTTTTCAAATGCTGCCACATACAAAAAAACTGTTTTTGGAACTTCAGAGGAAGAAATACAGGAGGCTCGACAGTTCCTCAACAACTTTTTAGCACAGTCCAGGATATGGGATGAACTTCAATTCACTGAAATAATTGCTGAAATCAGGGGGTACTCATTGATCAACCAGGATCCAAACACCAACCTGCTCTCAATCCACCCCATGGTCCATGATTGGAGCGGCAAGACCATCACAGATACCACTCCCACTCGACAATGCTGTGCAGCTATACTTGCAATGTCGACTCTGTCTCTTGGGAATGACCAAGTGTTCCTCATCAGCCTCCTGCCTCATATCAATTGTGTGCTCCGGGAAGACCTGCAGCTGGCACACAAATTCCCACATCCATATCAGCGTGTATTCTATGACTCCGGTCATTTTGAACGTGCCTGGGAGCTCTGTGTGGCTCTACTGGAAAATAGAAAGCATATCTTGGGCAGTGAACATCTGGAAACATTGTTTGTTATGAAGGAGCTTGCTACCATCTATTGGAAGCTGGGTAAATTTACAGATGCTGAAGAGCTTGAAGTAGCTGTGCTGGAAAAGAGGAAACAGATATTGGGTTCAGAGCATCCTGATACTCTGGCTGCCATGTCAAATCTTGCAACCACATATTGGGATCTGGGTAAATTGACAGCTGCTGAAGAGCTTGAAGTAGCTGTGCTGGAAAAGAGGAAACATGTATTGGGTTCAGAGCATCCTGATACTCTGACTGCCATGTCAAATCTTGCAACCACATATCACAGTCTGGGGAAATTCACAGATGCAGAGGATCTCTATGTGATGGTGCTAGAAAAGAGGAAACAGATATTGGGCCCAGAACATCCCAACACTCTGGCTGCCATGTCACATCTTGCAACTACATATTACAGTCTAGGGAAATTTACAGATGCTGAAGAGCTTCAAGTAGATGTGCTGGAAAAGAGGAAACATCTATTGGGCCCAGATCATCCTGATACTCTGGATGTCATGTCAAGTCTTGCAAGCACATATCACAGTCTGAGGAAATTCACAGATGCAGAGGAGCTCGATGTAGCTGTGCTGGAAAAGAGGAAACAAATTTTGGGTTCAGAACATCCTGATACTCTGCATGCTATGTCAAATCTTGCTACCACATATTGGAAGCTCGGTAAATTTCCGGATGCCGAAGAGCTTGAAGTAGCTGTGCTGGAAAAGAGGAAGCAACACTTTGGGACAGAGCATCCTGATACTCTGGATGCCATGTCAAATCTTGCTGTCACATATTGGAAGCTGGGTAAATTTACGGATGCTAAAGAGCTTAACGTAGCTGCGCTGGAAAAGTTGAAGCAGCTCTTTGGGACAGAGCATCCTGATACTCTGTATGCTATGACAAACTTGGCATTCATTTACAGGGATATGGGGAAATTCACAGAGGCAGAGCATCTCCTGGTGACTGTGCTTGAACAGAAAACTTCCACATTAGGTCCGGAGCATAAGGAAACCATTCAAGCTCAGAAGCACTTGGAAGAAATGAGGAAACCATCCAAGCTCAGGAGCACTTGGAAGAAATGCGGCAGCATATTAAACAGAATAATACAGGCTTTTGACCACGTACTCCACTGCGGCCGGCTAAATCTCCAGTGATTTCCTACTCGTTGTAACATAGCACAAGTTGTACATACATGACTGCTCTTGGGAAACAGCCCTGCCGTTGATTGATTGTCTTGCCAATATCCTTCTAGCTTTCTTCCTGTAGTCCAGAATCCAGATCCATATAGTGAATAAGACACCCAGTTATAGTTACAGATGATAGAACCTTTACATAAGTGACTCTCCGCTGCTGGGAACTCGATTTGAGTCGTAAAAATGCCTGGAATGGAATGCAATATAATTCACTTCAAATCTGGTACAGAGTTTGTTCAGATTACTAACCTTCGAGAATGTATCTTTACCAAGATCTTCACTCGCCTCGGAGCGCGAATTGACTTTTGATACCCATCGTACCCATCGATATATTTACCCTGATTACGGTTTCCCAGATCTTTCATAAACTGACGCTCAGAGGCTCAAAAAACCTCCGCAGTGACCAGCTACAGAGGACCAATCGAGGTGCGCCGATACTCTTGGACCTTGTTTACTTCTATTTCTAAGCTACCGCTGGCCCTCCTAGCACTTTTGAGTTAAACCGCTATTTTTTCTTCCCTTCTAGGCGTCTACCAATCAAGCGTTTTCGACCGCCTTAACGTGACCGTGTGGGTTTGCAACGTTAGCGGACGTCATGTTTATGAGACCTGGTCCCATAATTTCTTTTCAGGCAACGCCGTCTCGGCACCGAACTTTTGCCACAGTTCGGTTGTTCGGTGTCCTCAAAAGGTTGTAAAATCTCACAGCAAGTTACAGCAAGTCAGCGATCCCCACGCCGAAGTTGGACATATCTCCCCCTTCCATGCTCTCTCCCCAGAATTGAATTTGAAGATTCTCCTCGACTCTTCGGGGATCAAAAATAACGGCATCTAAAACATGATGATGATTAATCGCGACCCAGTTGCCCAGACCCAGAACACATCGCCCAGGCGCTCGCCCAGATCCAGAACCGCCCGCCGTCGCCCGAGATCGACTATACCCAGCACACTCTCGAAGACGGCACAGAACCACTTCTACCGGGAGGGCCGCTTGAGCGAGGAGCAGGCGCTCTACATCCTCGAGAAGGGCACCGAGGTTCTCAAGAGCGAGCCCAACATGCTCGCGCTCGAGGTCCCCATCACCAGCACGTCCGCCCCCCATATGCGCTGCAGCGCCCGCTGATGCCCATGCAGTCTGCGGTGACATCCACGGGCAGTATGTGCGTCCTTTTTCTCTTCTCTTCTTTTTACCGACAACGGATGGTGACGCAGTACGATCTGGCGACAACCCCGCAGACACGCCGTACCTCTTCCTCGCCGACTACGTCGACCACGGGTACTCTAGCATCGAGGTGCGTTCGTCGCATTCATGCGTGCTCGGCTGACACCTCTATGTAGTGCGTTCTGTACCCCACCAGCATATATCTACTGCGCGGATACCACGAGTGCAGGCATCTGACCGACTACTTCACGTTCAAGCTCGAGTGTGCGTCCTGCCCGCCTTCCCATTGTCCCCCCCTCCCTTCCCACACCCCCCTCATCCCGCTCCTCCTCACCATCCCTCCCACTCCCCCCGTCATATCCCACACACTAACCCCACCCCAGGCAAACACAAATACTCCGAGCGCATCTACGACGCCTGCACCGAGTCCTTCTGCGCGCTCCCCCTCGCGGCCGACATCATCAAGCAGTTCCTCTGCATCCATGGCGGGCTGTCTCCCGAGTTCAACGTGCTCGATGATTTGCGTACGGTGCGTCGCTTGCGTTTTTTTGTCTCTTCGTCGGCTTGTCTACCTTGTCACCTTTTCCTTTTTCTGGCGTGGTGGTCGATGACGGCAGTCCTAGACCCCATCTCCGCCATGGCTATTTGTGAGCGCCTGTGCCGCGGCTATCCGTCTCGCACGGCATGGCGTGTCGTCAGAACGATGAATGGACGTGGCGTCTGAAGGAGAATGGGCGAGCGCCGCCCGTGCGACCCCGCGCGCCAGCGATCCGTGGTCTGTCCGTCGCCTCGCGCGCGGTACGATCCGTCGATCGCCTAGCGGGTGGTACGATACGTCGGTCGCTTCGCGGGCGGTAGGATCCGCCCATCGCCTGTTCCGATCCGCTAGGCTTAGCGGGTGTCACGATCTGGCGGCGCTACGATCCGTATGTGGCGTCCGGACTTGGCCCAGGCCGGCGGGTGTCGTGTGCTAGTCTCGAGCAGGTCGCGCTTGCGAATGTCGAGCCGCCGACACCCCCGGGACGCAAGCGTCTCGACTATGGAGTCGCAGCGGGCGTTCGCCGTAGCGTGACGCTCGCCATACCGTGACGGCGGCGTAGACTCGGAGCCGTTGCGTCGGAATCTCGTGGTGCCACTCCAGCGCCGCGCGATGGCCATGACGCTGTCCTGCGCACAGTCGACCACAACGCCACCCTGCACAACAGGCGGCGTCCTCTTCATTCCTTCTGCGCCTTCTATGCGGCGGGCGTTTTGTATCCACACTCCGCACTCTCTCCTTTACCCTCCCTTACTCCCCTTACTCCCCTCCCTCTTCCTTCCTTTCCCCTACCCCGCCACATACTCACACCTCCCCTGCAGATCGACCGCTTCCGCGAGCCGCCCACGCAGGGCCTCATGTGCGACATCCTGTGGTCCGACCCCGCGGAGGACTTTGGCACGGAGAAGACGACGGAAGGCTTCCTGCACAATCATGTGCGCGGCTGCTCGTATTTCTTTACGTGCGTCTGCCTTTTCCTTTGTCGGTCTGCTTTTTCCCTACGGTCTACTTACATATTGCGTCTATTGCGACTCTCCTTATTCTCATTTTCGATACATCATCGTTTATTTTTACTTTAACCTCCTTGCTCTCCACTCCCTACTCGCTACCAAGATACCCCCCGCTGTTTCCACCGTATCGCGCTTCCACCGCTCATCCATCCCTATCCGTCCCCATCCGTCGACTCTCCATCTTGCGACATACTCCTCCTTCCCTTTCTTCCTCATACCTGCTACGTACATTGTCTCTCGAGCCCATCCTATTTTAACTGCGTCTACTCCCGCCACTTACTACTTCCCTTCCTACCACCTCTCCCCTCCTGCCCCTTCTCTTCCCTTTCCCTTCCCGCCCAACTCCCCCGTTTCTTCCAGCCGGCTGACACTGACACGATTCACAGATACACCGCCGCCTGCGACTTCCTCGAGCGCAATAACCTGCTGTCCATCATCCACGCGCACGAGGCACAGGACTCGGGGTGCGTTCTTTCTTTGTTTCTTGCTGTGGAACGCTCTCTTCTATCCCGTATCCATCGTTCCCCTCCGTGGTCCTCCTTGCGCCCGCAGGGTCTACTTTCCTCGTCGCCATCGTGTCCCGATAGCCGCCTCCGCCATTCTCCGTCCCCCTCCCCCACTCCGTCCCTCCTCTCCCCCTCGTCCCCCTCTCACACTCCCCCTTGTCCTCCTTCCCATCCCCCCTCTAGCCCCCTCCCCTCCAGCTAACTAATTGATCCCCCACCAGCTACCGCATGTACCGCAAGACCAAGACGACGGGCTTCCCGTCCGTGATGACCATCTCCGCCCCAAACTACCTCTATATGTATAACAAACAAAGCGGCGGCTATTAAGTGCGTTTTTAGTTTTTCTTTGCGCTTGCTTTTGCTTTTGCTTGCGTTGTTTTTGCGTGGTGAGGTGTGCTTTTGCGTGTGGGGGAGGGGGAATCGTGGTGGGAGATGCGGAAACGTTTGTGGGGCTGGAGAACGTGTGTTTCCTGTGCCTTGACGAGCGGTCCATACGTTCGTGGCAGTGTATGGCTGCGCGTTCGGGCTCGGGGTCGAGCTGGCGTTATAAGCGCCGAGCTCTGTTGTCCACTCGTTGCCCCTTGCCTGGCGAAGGTGGTGTGCCATCCTCCTCGCAATGTGTAAATGGTGTCCGACGTCGTGAATCTGTTCGGCGGGCATTCTTGGCGTACGCGGGTACAAGGCATAACACCCTAGAGCTATGTGGCAGGCCCCGCTACTCGCCTTCAGATTAATACCACAGACATGCATTTCGTTCAATCGCAATTCCACTAGTGAAGGAATGCTCGGTTGAGCGGGTGTGCTCAATATTCGGATTAGTACAGTTTTAACTCCAGTACGAAGGGGGCCAGTGTTTTGCCAGATAGTAATAAAATGGTTAGATGAATGTGTATTGGAATTTGGTTTCGCTTTACCTGGAGTGACTGCTTCCGAGCGACTTCCGAATGCTGGAAAAAATCGAGCGGGCAATTTACCCTATCACGTGACGAGCTGGGGGCTGAGTGGGGAGACAAACAAGAACAAAGTGTATGGAGCGGCTGACAATTCCTGGCCCTTTCAAACGCGTTCAATTTTGAGAGTACGCGGATGAGGACTTCCCCATCTGAATCGCATTCTTCGGGGGGTTCGAATGGTGTCCCGTAGTTCAGGATTGGCACAGAAATAGTCATTCCACTGGGTATAAAAATGGAAAAAAAAGTGGAAAAAGAAATCGAAAAAGGAAGGACCCCGGAAGGGTCCGGGAAGCCTCAAGAAGGGTCATACGTCAATTATTTGAGTGAAGGTGCCCGCATACAGTAGAATTATTTATGTCTGAGCTGAACATTTCCCCTTATCAATGCCCTGCACCCTGTAAACCTACCGCAACGCGTACAGGGGACTGTACAAACAATTTTACAGTTAAAAATGTCGTTGTTGCCTGGGCAGGGTGGTTGACGGCGGCGACATCTTCGGATGCCGCGCTAGCGCGTCTCCACAAGGACAACTCTGCGTCGTGTATTGTTGCCTTGGGAGTTGTCTCTGCACATTTATGTAAATGAAACAAAATAAAAAGAATAGTTAAATGAAAGATTACTGAGCTGTAGCACCTGTATCTGCGGAAGTATTCACCATGGGATTAAGCTATTGAACTTCTGGTCTTGTCTCCGGGCTACCATAGATTAGGCGGGAACAAAAGATTGAATGCACATACCAAGGTTCCGATTCAAGGGGATCCGTATGATTGATAGAGTCCAATTGCCGTGATTCTATATTTGATACAGCGGATGTTTCGACATCGGGTGGTGGGGGATCAGGGTAATGAGTTACCACGTTAAGAAGCGTAGATTGATGTGCCACAGGAGTTGAACTTGATACGTAGGAATTGGTAGGGGGGCCGATATAGAGAAGACCATCGAAAGTGAGGTGGGAATATTTTCGCTGAGGTCGAGTACACCTTGAGCGGGTTGCATAGATGAAGCAAAGTCGGTCGCAATAAAGGATGGGAATGGAAGATCCTGGACCATAAAAATGTCGCGAGTCTGGCGGACAAGATTCAACTTGTCTGCAATCAGCTCCTGTGAAGCGCGGATGTTGCTATTCTTCTGCCAGGTCTTGGCATATTCGACGAGGAGCTCGGTTGTGATATAGTAACAGTCCTTTCCATCGGCGCTCTGGTTCCATTCCCGTGCAAAATCTTCGTGGTTGATTTTACCCCTCCCATTCGCACTCGCAAGCGCGGTAAAATCTTGTACTTTGATGAAAAAATACTTCCGAGATTCCGGGGTTGTTGGCCCAACGCATGAGATGATCACGGAGGGCATGGAGAAATGCGGCCCGAAGACCGTGGGTCGTTGGAAGTGGGGATCATGTGGAATGCGTGAAAAATATCCTTTAAAATGCAGCTGTAAATCTTGTGCATGTCCTCGGGACTGTCAACAATTTTTCGAAGTGTGCTGAAGAGATCGTCTTCCACTGATGTCGATGAAGTACAGGGCTCTGGCGATGAGTTCTGACGCTGACGCTTCTTTCCTAGTTTTTTTGTAAGTCCACAAGATCAAAGTACGTTCAAGTTCACCTCTTTTCTGCATTGAATGCACTTGAGAATTTGCTTCAAGCATCTGTAAGTTTATGCTGGAACTATCCCGTGCACGATCTGCATCCGAGTCAGATTCGTCGTGGCCTGTGTTTGATTCTTCATCTGATTCTGACGCCGTATCGGAGACCACAGGGCACGAATTCGAGGGACCCGGTACATCATTGACATCTAAATTAAATTTCAGAATGCCCTGTAAAAGTATAAAATTAGTGCAGCCACGGCAACAAAAAAACAAACACTTACGGCACCAGTGCGATCGAAAACGAGGAGTGTGATTGGACTCACACCTCGGAAGGTCGGAGAGGATGAAGCCATTCTAAGCTGACCAAGGGTATATGCGCAAGCTTTTGTAGTACACCGGCGCTGGCTCCCTGGGGGTTGGGGCGGGAGATGCAAAATAGCCACGGCGTGCGGTAAGAGCACCACATCGATATCAACCACGACCTGGGAATTTGTTTGGGTTTTTACACGCACACCAGTCAGTGTCGAAGGTTGACTATGTGATATCTTCCCATACACCGCTACTTCACCGCTCTCATGCACAAGTAGGGAAACACGAGTCCGCTGGCGAATTATGGTGAACCCAATCCAGAGGTGCAAGCTTAGCCACCTGTTCAAAAATAAGACAGGACATATACACGTCAAGTGCTGCATAGTGGAGGAGATCCGGGCGGAGCGGAACAGTTTCCCAGCCCTCCGTTTTGCGGAGGTTGTCGTCTTTCGGCAGATAGACATCGAGAACCTTCTCAGCAAGTGCGTCAAGAGATCCCGGATCCTTACGTCCAATAACACCGTGCTCAAGGGAGTACTCCTTGAGATCAATAAGATTGAAACTCGTCTGATCATAGAGCTGGGTGAATTGTTTCTTGAGCCACGTCAAATCTGTTTTGATTGAATTGCCGATTTTGAAGACTTGATTTGAGAGCAAGAGTCGCAAGAGAGCAGCTGGGAGGTGCTCGAACTTGTGACCTTTTAACAAGTCAGTTGGAGTTATATATATGAAAGAGCAGCCCGCCGGGATGATGAAGATCGAATTTGAATCGGAATGGGGGGCAATTTGAAGTACCGAGATACCAACTCGCCGAGAAGTATTCCACTCCCCGTCAAAACTGACACAGATATGTGCCTCTGGGCTGCCATCGAGGGTGGCCATCATGAAGGAAAATGTCAATTCAACCAAGGCGGGCATGTCAAGAAATTGAATTGATGGAAGATTGAGAGATTTAAGCCCATAGGCCACAGCAAAGGGTGTCAAATTTTTGGCCAACGACAGAAACGCAGCTAGCACTAGCGGCTTTTCCTGAAATCCTATGAATTTGAAAGAATTAGAGAGCACATTAAATTGTTGTACCTTCACAGGGTCATCAGAAAAGGGCACAAGTGGATCGGTGAAGCCATATTTTTTCACCGATTGAGCGACGCCACGGAGAGGACCATAGCGCTCTTCGTGGCTTTTAGTGAAAGTCAAAACTTGAGCGCGAATGTATCGGGAAGTCACGTCCGCAATGCGTTGAACACGGGGACTCCGTCAACTTTCGCAATGTGTTTATTTACCTGAAGAAATTAGAAAAAATAAGCTAAAGAAAATTCGACATTTACCTTGTGTGAATCATCAACCGCTAATTGGTCAGTCTCAAGACACGAAGTGTGCTGATCCGCATCGGGTTCATCTGCCTCTATTGCTCGGTTGAGCATCGCAGCGAGATAATGTTCACTAGGAACTCTCCAAAACCAGGATTTTGGTCGGATAGATAATCGTGGAGATTGGATTGGATATTGTTCGACTCCAAGGTAGAGTGCCCCCATACATTTTCAAATACAGCTTCAAGATACTGCGCTTGAAGGATACTGAATTTCAGTGTGTGATTTTCGTATAGGAGGGAATGAACTCCGCTCGGGCCCATCTTATGTTGATTTCCAACCCGCAGGACTGTCAAGACAGTCCTTAAAAGCCCAGATGTCCACTATAGAGTTGCAGGAAAAGCAAGTTGTAGGAAGGTGGTAAGGAATCCAGAAGCTTTTGACTCCAACCATGAAATGGGTCTTGCACCCTTTGCGACAGTAGTAGGCCCAAGTGACAATATAAAAGGTTTCCTCGATGTCAGTAACCCTGCAAGGCGAGATTGCACCATTTTTTCCAGAGGTACCCCGCAATTCGGACAGCAAAGTTTGTTGACAAAGAAATGCGGCAGCCACAAGAATACACGGAGACAATACAGCACAGCACAGACGGACGGGACCGGTTACAGGAGAGCTCGAACACGGGCTCGAGTGCGTGAATCCACATTGAGCGAAGAGAACACGGGGTTTGCGATCTAAAAGAGGGCGGCGAGGCGCACTTTCGACCTGCCTTCTGGACAACCATGGGCTGTATTGTATCGCGGAAGTAGGCGTAGAGCCAATCTGCCATGGATTTCGGCTGTTCAAACCATGATTGCACCAAAAATAAGTAAGGCCACGGTGAAAACCTGGAAGACGACACGTACCTGAATTCGGTTTCTTTGCCTGATTATTACTTCCTCCCGTGGGGTCCAGACATTCATCTTCGGACTGAGAAGCTTGGTCCTCGGTATCGGATTCTTGATGTGATTTTAAATCCTGTATTTCGAGTGAAGAAGGGAACTGGTAGAATGAATATATTTATCTTGAACGGGGAGCTAATTAAGACTACTCACTGCTCTGCGCGCGTTTTTTCGCTTCACGGAGTTGTTCAAAGGATGGACCCAATGAAATAGGCTCTTTAGACATGCGGACATTTTAAAGAGAAATCAGTACTGCGTCCCGAACGTGAACAAAAGCCACAACTTACTGCCAAGTCCATTATTTGTACTTTGATCAATATTAGACCAATCAGCTTCCGTAAACGTGTCGAACGCGTCGAACGCGTCGAACGCGTCGAACGACGTGTCAAAATCATGTTCGAGATCGGTAGAGTTCATGGCTACAGGCTCCATATCACTTCCTTCGTTGTCCGCGTCGTTATCTACATCGAGGTATCTAGAGTCAGCCAAAAAAAAAGACATAGCGGAGGGATTCTGGTCCGTAAATCACCTGATGTATTTTTTCTGGGGTTTCCTCTGACGGGTGCTCCCTCTGGCCGAGGTCCACCTTTCGAGCCTTTTGGATGGCCGCGTTTGTGAGGTGTCATCAGTCAGGGATATAAAGAAAAGAACTTGCCGAATTGGGCAGGAATTAGGCCAGATATTTGACAAAAGCAGCTGTGGGAGTCCGGTTTCCAGGTTTTGTGGGGCTGCTCAGGACCAGAGAGTGAATGCGGCGAGACGAGAGGTTGTCAAGAGTTACGAGATTGATGGAGTGACAAAAAGCACCTGACAGTAACGGATTTATCTGCCCGTCACGCAGCTATCTGCCATTGGTGAATTCTTCAACTATTGTGAGTCTGATGAAAATTCAGAACTAATGGAAACACTCTAAATTCTTTTATAGGTCCTCCCAAATATATTCATGATTTGAAGTCGACTCCAGAACATGCAGTAAGTGGATGGCAGATAAGTGTACAGCCACATGGCAGATAAATACCCAGCTGATCGATCGGTAAACCAAAGAAATGAGCAAAATAGAATTCGTCCCAAAACGGGAATCTCCAAGGGGGTGTCGGCATTCGAGATTAGCATATAGGGTCGGAAAGTTTTTTTCGACCTTGTCTGGACCCCCCCCCCCCCTTCCCCCCATCAAAATGGCTCCCACGCCTTCAAAAACGACCCAAATCCCCGTTTTTTTTCCCCCAGGGCACCTCCAACGATGCGCCCGCTCCCTCCTACAGCATCTCCAATTTTTCCGGGCCGTTCTCGATGTCGTCCAAAACTCGGCGGCTAGGTCCGAGAATCACTCACATGATAAATTACCGTCTTCGGAGTGGCTGTACATGTCAAACACCCATTATTTCACTCAATCGAGTAATAAAGTATTGCCTTCTGGTGCCATGAATACTCATCCCAGAGCTTGTGTGAGTGCATTTTTGGATTCAGCATCGAAATTCACGTCAAAGCCGAAGATAATGTCCGCGATTCGAATTCCGACACCCCCTTGGGAGTCTCTTCTCCAGCCAATGGGATGAGGCTGAGGTAATATGGAGAACACCGACTCGGCACCGACGGCACGGCAACTTCGCAGCAGGGTCGATTTGCTCTCGCCTCAGGATGTTCCATAGTCTTTCGTGTTCAATAGCCTAGTGTTGCTCCTTTACTCGCACCCCCGCTTCGGCGGATCCTTTATAAAATTAGCGAACCTGCTTCCACGTGCTGCATGGCACACGTCAACTAGTGATGGGGCGGTGCCACAGGCCCCCGGTCACTCCCCTATAACTAGCTCCGGCGTAAGGTAAATCAACCCTCCAATTTGGGGGTTCCCCGGTCCGTCTCGTAAGGTAAATCAGTGCCCGGTGAGCTGCCGTAGGTCCACAGTAAGGTACATCGGGCGCAGCCCAAGAAATTTTTTAGGGTAGTAGTCTCTAGAGCATGGAATACTACCTACCTATCTACTGCTATGGCTCAGTAGGATGCACGTCTGTTTCACAGGTACTCGGATTGTCTCAGGATTGACCCTCACTGAACGCTTTTTTTGAAAAACCTGCAAAACGGCCAAAAAACTTGGCGTGGGAAGAAATTTTGCGTCCGATGTAAGGTAAATCAACGAAAATTTGCAAAAACAGGCGGACCCAGTTATAGGGGAGTGACCGGGGGCCTGGTGCCACACACAGCTTACCTCGACCACGATGATGACCCCGCAACCCACACCCTCGCCTGGCCCTCCGGGCACCAGCCATTCATCAGATTGGCTGGCAAACTTGATTCTAACGGCCAAGACAATCACAGCTGCCGCAGAGTGCCTGCCGTTTCCCTGCCTCAAAGGGGCTTTAGGCCCAGTCATACCAATTTTGGAGGCAGTCCAGGTGTGTTTCCCTAGGGTAAGATGTGCATACTAATCTGATCACTGTTGGGTATCAGAAAATGATCAAAAACCGAGATGATTTCGAGGAATTATGTGAGAGCATTGTCAGCACTGTGAAAGTACTGCAGGAGAAGATTTCCCGTCATGGTGTCGCTGCTACGACGAGCCTTCAACAACTTTGCGAGGAGCTTGAACGGTATATCAAGTGCATCACATTCTTCAATCTATTCATATCATTTGGTCAGTTTGCTGGACAAAATTCAGCTGAAAGTGGGACAAATCCAAAAGAGTCAGAAGAAGCAAGTTCTCAGCCTCCTCAAGGAATTGAGCAAGTCAACAAGTGTCAGAGATGAGCTGGCCAGATACAAAACACAACTGGAGAAGCTGCGTAGTGATTTTATTGTGAGTGCATCACTGCCAATTGACTTCTGGCCCTCATGCATGTTTCAAGCTGATGTCTGTAGCTCAACTCAATATCAATGGTGTGCTCATTTCTCGTTTTCTAATCCCATTTGACTGAGGCACCCAATGAAGCAAGTGTGCCTGTTACACAAGCTTCACTTCCTCCCATAACCACAGTCTGTCCGCCTCCTTCCCAAATGTTCCACGGAAGAAGGGAAATCCTGGACAAAATGCATGCCTATTTTTCACAGGATATTGGGAAGCGGCATGTTTCTTTGTTGCATGGATTGGGTGGTGCAGGGAAGACACAAATTTGTCTCAAATTCCTGGATGAAACTGACAAGTCTCGGTGCAATCTTTTCTGCTAAGCTGTATTTAGTTGCATTATTAAACTCACTCCACAGGTTCACGGATGTATTTTTCCTTGATGCCAGCGGAATTGACACAATCAAGAATGGGCTCAAAAATATAGCTCTCACTCGGTCCATTGGAAGTGAAGATGAGGATGCTTCTTGCTGGCTGGCTTCATCTCAGGATGAGTGGTTGTTGATATTTGACAATGCAGATGATCCCAGCATCAATCTGTTCAACTATTTTCCACAGAGCTCCAGTGGAAATATCCTGATAACCTCACGGAACCCAGAGCTTTCTGTGCATGCACCAAATTCCCATCACCACATCTCTGACATGGAGGAGGAGGATGCAGTGCAACTGCTACTAGCCAGTGCCTTGCAACCTCTCAGCACTGAAACAGAAAGTCTTGCAACAGACATTGTTAAGGTATTTGTTCTTCAAATCTTGGGTGATTATCTTCCTCACCCTTCAAAGGCCCTCTACTGTTTCCCCCTTGCAGTTGTACAAGCGGGTTCATTTATTGCAAGAACTGGGACTCTCAGAAAATACCTTGCACTTTACAAGCAAAATCGGGCCAAACTTCTGAGTATGCTGCCTTCCCAGTCCCATGACAAATATGCCTGGTCAGTGTATACAACATGGGACATCAGCTTCAAGTGCTTGGGCCCACTAGCAGCCAGATTTTTGCAGATATGCTCCTTCTTGCACCATGAGAGCATATCAGAGGCCATTTTTTCAAATGCTGCCACATACAAAGAGACCCTTTGGGGACCTACAGAGGAAGAAATACAGGAGCCTCAACAGTTCCTTGACAACCTTTTGACACAGTCCAGGACATGGGATGAACTTGGATTTGCTGAAATAATTGCTGAAATCAGGGGGTACTCATTGATCAACCAGGATCCAAACACCAATCTGCTCTCAATCCACCCCATGGTCCATGATTGGAGCAGCAAGACCATCACAGATACCACTTCCACTCAACAATGCTGTGGAGCTATACTTGCAATGTCGACTATGTCTCTTGTGAATGACCAAGTGTTCCTCATCAGCCTCCTGCCTCACATCAATTCTGTGCTCCGGGAAGACCGGCAGCTGGCACACAAATTCCCACATCCATATCAGCGTGTATTCTATGACTCCGGTCATTTTGATCGTGCCCAGGAACTCTGTGTGGCTCTACTGGAAAATAGAAAGTGCATCTTGGGCAGTGAACATCTACAAACATTGTTTGCTATGAAGGAGCTTGCTGCCATCTATTCACGGCTGGGTAAATTCATGGATGCAGAGGAGCTCAAAGTAGCTGTGCTGGAAAAGAGGAAACATATATTGGGCTCAGAGCATCCTGATACTCTGGATGCCATGTCAAATCTTGCTTCCACATACCACAGTCTGGGGAAATTCACAGATGCAGAGGAGCTTGATATAGCTGTGCTGGAAAAGAGGAAACAGATATTGGGTTCAGAGCATCCTGACACTCTGGATGCCATGTCACGTCTTGCAACCACATATCACAGTCTGCGGAAATTTGTGGATGCCGAAGAGCTTCAAGTAGCTGTGCTGGAACAGAGGACACAGATATTGGGACTGGAGCATCCTAAAACTCTGGCTGCCATGTCAAATCTTGCTACCACATATCACAGTCTGGGGAAATTTGTGGGGGTTGAGGAGCTCGATTTAGCTGTGCTGGAAAAGAGGAAACAGTTATTGGGTTCAGAGCATCCTGATACTCTGGATGCCATGTCACATCTTGCTGCCACATATTGGAAGCTGGGTAAATTTACGGATGCCGAAGAGCTTGAAGTAGCTGTCCTAAAAAAGAGGAAACAAATTTCGGGTTCAGAACATCCTGATACTCTGGCTGCCATGTCAAATCTTGCAACTACATATCACAGTCTGGGGAAATTTACGGATGCTGAAGAGCTTGAAGTAGCTGTGCTGGCAAAGAGGAAGCAGCTCTTTGGGACAGAGCATCCTGATACTCTTGTTTCTATGACAAACTTGGCATTCATTTACAGGGATATGGGGAAATTTGCAGAGGCAGAGCATCTCCTGGTGACTGTGCTTGAACAGAAAACTTCCACATTAGGTCCGGAGCATAAGGAAACCCTCGAAGCTCAGGAGCTCTTGGAAGAAATGCACCAGCATATTGAAAATAATACTACCAGCTAAATCTCAAGTGATTTCCCATTCGTTGTAATATAGTACATACATGACTGCTTTTGTGAAAGAACCCTGATTACCTGCCAATATTATTTTAGTTCTATGTAGTGAATAAGGCACCCAGTTATTTTGCAGATCATAGAACCTTTACATAAGTGACTCTCCGCTGCTGGGAACTCGATTTGAGTCATAAAAATGCCTGGAATGGAATGGTATTTAGGTACAGAGTTTGTTCGGATTACTAGCCTTTGAGAATGTATACCAGGAATATCTTTACCAAGATCTTCACTCACCTCGGAGCGCAAATTGACTTTCGATGTCCATCGATATATTTTGATTACGGTTTCCCAGCTCTTTCAAAGTTTCATAGACTGAGACTCACAAAAACTTCCACGCTGACCACCGAACCAATTGAGGTACACCGATGCTCTTGAACCTCGTTTACTTCCATTTCCAGGCTACCGCTCACTTTTGAGTTGAACTGCTATTTTTTCCTCCCTTCTAGGCGTCTATCAGTCGAGCGTTTTCGACCGCCTTAACGCAATCGTGTGGGTTTGTAACGTTAGCGGACGTCATGTTGAGATCTGGTCCCATAATTTCTTTTCAGGCAACGCCGTCTCGGCACCGAACTTTTGACACAGTTCGGTTGTTCGGTGTCCTTGAAAAGTTACTTATACAATCTCACAGCAAGTTACAGCAAGTCAGCGATCTCCACACCGAAGCTCGACATATCTCCCCCAACTCGTACCCTTCCATGCTCTCTCCCCAGAATTGAATTTGAAGATTCTCCTCGACTCTTCGACGATCAAAAATAACGGCATCTAAAACATACGCTGCAAAGATGATGATCAATCGCGACTCAGTCGATGGGGCTGATACCTGCCCTAAATTCCCCAGAACACATCGCCCAGGCGCTCGACCAGATCCAGAACCGCCCGCCGCCGCCCGAGATCGACTATATCCAGCACACTCTCGAAGACGGCACAGAACCACTTCTACCGGGAGGGCCGCTTGAGCGAGGAGCAGGCGCTCTAGTACATCCCCGAGAACGGCACCGAGGTTCTCAAGAGCGAGCCCAACATGCTCGCGCTCGAGGGCCCCGTCACCAGTACGTCCATCCCCCATATGCGCTGAGCGCCCGCTGATGCCCTTGCAGTCTGCGGCGACATCCACGGGCAGTATGTGTGTCGCTTTTTCTCTTCTCTTCTTTTTACCGACACGGGTGGTAGCGCAGTACGATCTGGCGAGAACCCCGCAGAGACACGCCGTACCTCTTTCTCGGCGACTACATCGACCGCGGGTACTTTAGCATCGAGGTGCGTTCGTCGCATTCATGCTTGCTCGGCTGACACCTCTATGTAGTGCGTTCTGTACCTGTGGGCACTCAAGATCTGGTACCCCACCAGGCATCTGACCGACTACTTCACCTTCAAGCTCGAGTGTGCGTCCTGCTCGCCTTCCCTCCCTTCCCACATCCCCCGCATCCCGCTCCTCCCCACTCCCCCCATTGTATCCCACACACTAACCCCACCCCAGACAAACACAAATACTCTGAGCGCATCTATGACGCCTGCACCGAGTCCTTCTGCGCACTCCCCCTCGCGGCCGTCATCAACGTTCCTCTGCATCCACGGCGGGCTAGTTCACCGTGCTCGATGATTTGCGTACGGTGCGTCGCTTGCGTTTTTTGTCTCTTGGTCGGCTTGTCTACCTTGTCGGCTTTTCTTTGTTGTGGCGTGGTGGTCGATGGCGGCGGTCCTAGACCCCATCTCCGCCACGGCTATCCATGAGCGCCTGCGCCGCGGCTATCGGTCACGGCATGGCGTGTCGTCAGAACGATGAATGGATGTGGCGTCTGAAGGACGAACGGGCGAGCGCCGCCCGGGCGCCAGCGATCCGTGGTCCATCGATTGCCTAGCAGGCGGTACGATCCATCGATCGCCTAACGGGCGGTACGATCCGTCGGTCGCTTCGCGGGCGGTAGGATCCGCCCATCGCCTGTTCCGATCCGCTAGGCTTAGCGGGTGTCACGATCTGGCGGCGCTACGATCCGTATGTGGCGTCCAGACTTGGCCCAGGCCGGCGGGTGTCGTGTGCTAGTCTCGAGCAGGTCGCTCTTACGAATGTCGGGCCGCCGACACCCCCGGGACGCAAGCGTCTCGACTACGGAGTCGCAGCGGGCGTTCGTCGTAGTGTAACGCTCGTCATACCGCGATCTCGCGGTGGCACTCCAGCTCTTGCGCGACGGGCACAACGCCACCCTGGGCACACTGTGGGCGAGCGGCGCCCCTTCATTCTGACTGCAACAGGCGTTTTTACTCTCCCCCCTCCTCCTTCTCCCTTCACTCATCGTTCCTTCCCACCTTTTCCCCCTCCCCGCCACATACTCACACCTCCCCCGCAGATCGACCGCTTCTGTGAGCCGCCCACGCAGGGCCTCATGTGCGACATCCTGTGGTCCGACCCCGCGGAGGACTTTGGCACGGAGAAAACGACGGACAGTTTCCTGCGCAACCATGTGCGCGGGTGCTCGTATTTGTTTACGTGCGTCTGCTTTTTTTCCTTTGTCGGTCTGCTTGTTCCCTACGTCTATTGCGACTCTCCTTATTCTCATTTTCGATACATCATCGTTTATTTTTACTTTAACCTCTTTGCTCTCCACTCCCTACTCGCTACCTCGATACACCCTCCCCCCTCTCCCCGCCGTTTTCACCGTATCGCGCTTCCACCGCTCATGCGTCCTTATCCGTCCCATCCGTCCCCATCCGTCGGCTCTCCATCTCGCGACGTACTCCTTCCCTTTCTTCATACCTGCCAAGTACATTGTCTCTCAAGCCCATCCTATTTTAACTGCGTCTACTCCCGCCACCTACTACTTCCCTTCCTACCACCCCTTTCCTCCCGCCCCTTCTCTTCCCTTTCCCTTCCCGCCCAACTCCCCCGTTTCTTCCAGCCGGCTGACACTGACACGATTCACAGATACACCGCCGCCTGCAACTTCCTCGAGCGCAACAACCTGCTGTCCATCATCTGCGCGCACGAGGCGCAGGACTCGGGGTGCGTTCCTTCTTTCTTTCTTTCTTTCTTGCTGCGGGTCCCGTATCCATCGTTCCCCTCCGTGGTCCTCCTTGCGCCCGCAGAGTTTACTTTCCTCGTCGCCATCGCGTCCCGATAGCCGCCTCCGCCATTCTCCGTCCCCCTCCCCCACTCCGTCCCTCCTCTCTCCCTCGTCCCCCCTCCCATGTACAGCAAGACCAAGACAACGGGCTTCCCGTCTGTGATGACCATCTTCTCCGCGCCCAACTACCTCAATATGTATAACAAGGCGGCGGGTATCAAGTGCGTTTTTAGTTCTTCTTTGCGCTTGCTTTTGCTTTTGCTTGCGTTGTTTTTTGCGTGGTGGGGCGTGCTTTTACGTGGGGGGAGGGGGAATCGTGGTGGGAGATGCGGAAACGTGTGTGGGGCTGGAGAACGTGCATGTCCTGTGCCTTGACGAGCGGTCCATACGTTCGTGGCAGTGTATGGTTGCGCGTTCGGGCTCGGGGTCGAGATGGCATTATAAAGCGCCGAGCTCTGTTGTCCACTCGCTGCCCCTTGCCTGGAGAAGATGGTGCGCCATCCTCGTCGAGATGTGTAAATGGCACTGCGTGCGCTCCCTTCCGCGTTCGGCGTCGTGGATCTGTTCGGCGGGCATTCTTGGGTACAGGGCGTAACACCCTAGAGTTATGTGGCAGGCCCCGCTACTCGCCTTCAGATTAATACCATAGACTTGAGTTTCGTTCAATTGCAATTCCACTAGTGAAGGAATGCTCGGTTGAGCGGGTGTGCTCAATATTCGGACTAGCCCAGTTTTAACTCCAGTACGAAGGGGATCAGTGTTTTGCCAGATAGTAATAAAATAGTTAGATGAATGCGTATTGGAAGACGAAGACTACCGAAATTTACATCCAGAAGATTCGGCATCCACAAGACACTATAAATGGCGAGCACAGTAATACTGGCAATAAAGAGCACAGCTGGGAAAATGAGAACCTGTCCATATGAAGAAGAAATAAGCCTCTGCGGGTACTGAAATCCGGTAAATTCAACCGCTCTAATTTAACCATTGGTTCCCTCGACATTGCTGGACGTGGTGTAAACATGTCCATGCCCACAGTAACCATAAATTTAAATTTGTCAAAGAAACCATTCCTCGGAGTACAAGAAACTCACTTTGATGCTGAATCCGCAACACAATTTAATAACATTTTTGGCCGATAGTTTGCATTATACCACTCGGTGCATCCCGAAAACCACTGTCATCCACGGCTGGAGTAGCTTTCGTGCTTAATAAGAAATTTTTAGATTCGGAAAACATGCGTGAATATGAACTAATCCCCGGTCGCGCCTTGATGATTGTTGTCCCATGGCACTAAGGGAAGTCCCTGAACATCATATGCTCCCAATCACCCAGAAGAAAGAGATAAAATGTGGCAAGAGCTCTGGAAGATGTGGGCTGACGACCCGCAACTCCCACCCATTCCCCGATATTTCTTTGGGGGACTGGAACTTTAGGAATTCTGGGACTTGGGCACTGCTACATTGAATAAAAAACAGGGTGTTAGGTCGAAACATAGAAAACTTGAACCGGGTTTATAAACAGCTGTTAATAAACATGTTTGCAAACCAGCATTAAAAACGTACACAGTCTGGCAGGGGGATATATCAGCCCTTGCCGACCAGAAGAGATGCGTGATGTATTAAACCCTCTGGTCTGTGGACCAGTTTTGATATATCAGCCCACACCCAGTATCAATATTGATGGAAACCATCAACTGTCTCAGCTGAGTCCCACCGCCGTGATGAACGATGAGCAGGACTACCCGCATTGGGAATACGTCGATCAAATAGCTCTTGACGCCGCCCGGGACGACGAGCATAAAATGTGATTGGAAAATTAAGAAATAAATTAGGGGTGTGTAAGTTGTATGCAAGATGCATGGTGTGCTGTAATTGAGCTAAGTGCGGCGCGGAATAACAGGAAAGTACAGGTTTAAAGCGAAATGCCCAAAAATTTGCTTGCGTTACATGTAGCGGAATTAAGATTGGGGCGGGCTTTCTGATTAGTACGTGCCATACCCCGCGCTATTCTTGACGCGCTTTCTACGCCTCGCCGTGCCCTCGTACACCCTATCCCGCCGTGCCGTCTGTCATCACAGTGCGGATGGCGTGCACGAAACACACCAGGCGGCCGCGCTCCCGGTACGCCGCAACAAAACCGCTGAAGGTGGTGCGGGTGCGCGAGGGGGCATGCATCTCGCACGCGCGGCGGCGGCGTCATCGCGGTCCGCTTCGCAGCCCACGCCGTGTCCCCGCTTCGTTACTCCCCTCACACCCACTGCTCTCGGGCGCACCCGCGCTACGCAGCCCTCCCATCCCTCGGCGCGCGCGGCGTCGGAGTGGTGCCGGTGCTGGTGCACGTGTAGGCGGGGGCAGGTCGCCTGAAAGGTGGCTGATGCGCGAAAGGGCGCCTGCACCGCGCACGCACGACACACGGTTGGTGCAGCTGGGTCTGGGCTGTACGCGTGCTCATAGCCAGGGGCAGCACCGCCAAAAGCCGTTGATGCATGCGGAAAGGCGTAGAAGCGGTATTGTGTGGCTAGTGTAGCCGAGGCAAAGCTCCCCCAAAGCCATTGATGCGCAAAGGATGCGCGACGTGCCCTTCGGCTGATGCGCGAGGGGTGCGCGAAGAAGGTGCACGGGGTCCTCGGATTGGTGCTGCGCAGCGAGGTGATGGTGCAGAGTGTGCAGTCGCCGGGAGGACAGAGTAGCGTAAAGAAATACGAGAGAATGGGCCAAGGAGTGGACATTGAGAGAGCGCCGCGCACCAGTTTAGAAATCGTAACAAAATGCCAGAGAACCGGGTTGAAATCTAGAGGATAGCATGCTGAAGTCTATTCATTCGCCCTCCATGCGAAAAAGTTCATGGAATTGAGTTTGAGAGGCTTTGAAGCCATTTTACGCGCAGATATGGGGGTGAGAAGCAAGATAGTCACGCCGTGACATCATCACACATACTTATTTTGGGACGGTCAGGAAAACAAGAATCGTCTTTGTGTGGGAGCCCAAAGCACTTTAAATGGATTTTAAACCGACAGAACATTCATAATTCTAGCACCAAAGTGTTTTGTATCAAAAACATGGCAAAATACAAATGCTCAAAAATCAGGAAATTGGAAAACCACGTCGATGAGGGCAAAGAAGTCTGGGCATATGAGGTGTAACACCAGAAAAGGGGTCAGAGAGGCTAACCGATTAGATCAATAACAAGCCTCACGCAATCCCGGGGTGTAATAAAAAAGTTGCACAGAAGGTGCGTGTTGAGAAGCATAAACCCAGTACATAACCTGGGCTGGGTTCAACTGACATCGAATCTCATATATAAATTCTCAGTCTTTGGTCCCAATTGAAAAAATGGGTACACAGAGACTATAAACCTATATTGCATGTGTTAAGAAGATGCCGACAGCGCCAAAACGATGCAACAATCAATATTTCTTTGGACCCCGAAATGGCCGGATCGGGAAATTTTCGAATATGCGCTGATTATCGCAATGAGGGGCTAAAAAAGGATGTAGTTCACTGGTGCCGTTACTATACAACACAGGAAAAATGCATACAGGTCCTGCAAGCGAAGTGTTTGCCAAAGAGACACCATTTCATGAGAAATCCAATGTTCACCTGCAGCAGCACGTGTAAGGACCAGAAGCGATCTAACGAGGTTGCTAATTAGTGTACAGATTCCCCGAAATCATATAATGCGAGTGTAAACACAGAGAGGAGGTGGGAAGGAACAGCATTTCGCTTTCTGTAAAAATGAGCAAATGGCGGGCAAGGAGCCAGAAAGACCCTGGAGGTGATTATCGTAGGATAGAATATTTATATTTGGTATTAGATGATTTGTAAACCACCCACAAATAGCCTGAGGCACTGGGGAAAGAAGGAGACAATATTCTTCGTAAATCAAGAATATAGCGTGGTGCGGCCACAGAAGGCAGAGAAACGCGAGATATAGTCAGAATTATTTACACAAGGTATCTGATTATTGAAGTCGTGAACTACAGTACAGGGATGGGGGCCAAGCAAAGGCGCAATAACTGGGCATGAGGTGGAGCGGAGAAGTGAAAAACTAGGTCCAGGATTTGATCGAACGACTTTGAGGAGCGCAAAGGCAGATCTCAGACATTGTAACACTATTTCAGTCCACTTTTGAAGCGTACAGCGACGGTACAAGCGTGGCAGAGACACAATTTACGAGGGAACCGTGGCTGGGAAGCGACCCAGGAGAGCGGGAGGCCATAGGGAGCCCGTTGTCAAGTAGATTACATGATCTGCGAACGATATGCGAAGAGGAAGTACCAGTGCGCAGCCGGCGGCGCTGGCAGGTCCCAGGAGCAAATTCGCGGTGGCGGAAGGTGGCGGAAGCAAAATGGAAAGAGGGTGATGGGATCATGTCACATGTTACTCTCATCCGCATTTGGACCATTAGACGTGCCCAGGCGCGTTTGGGCTGCGCCATCAAAGTTACGGGCAACGACGCCGCCAACTGGCGCCAAGCGGCGCTGGTGCGCGCGGTCGGAATCACCCAATATTGATGGTATGACGGTTCCTTTGTACAAAAATTACTTTCCGCGCATGCGACCACAAAAATGCGCGCGCACCCGGTGGTTTCTTAAATAAGAGGTAATACAGGTGCTACAACTACAAAAGCGACATATGTGCAAGCGTTCAGGAGGAACTACACAGCAGGAAGTGGTCCTCAGCGCTGAGCGCTGAGGGGCAGCTCCGACTCTCAAGCAGAGAGTCTGTTGGCTACACTTGGCATGCCCATGGCTACGCCATCGCCACTTTGAGCCCCGCCAGGCATTATCCGCTCGCCGTACATCCTCTCGCATCGGAACTCGCTGAAGCCAGCTACATTGTGCCCCAGGATTTCGTAAGGCCCTAGCCTTCGGTCGTCCAGCTTCTTTGTCGGCCGATCTGTGGTGATGTCTCGACCATCCAACCACACTTTATCGCCGACCTTGAACTCCGGCGCATCGCGCCTCTTCCCGTCGTACTGTTTTTTCATTGTTTTCTGCATTTTCTCCAGCGCAGCTGCCGCTTCGTCACGGATCTTTTTCATTTTATCGGCGAAGTCGTTCGCGGCCTCGTTGCGCGACTCGACTGTGTTTTCTATCCCCTTCCAGGGGTGGTATCCCGTGTTCGTGTAGAACGGCGACATGCTCGTCGATGAACTGGCTTTGTCGTTGTGTGTGAACTCGGCTAGCGCAAGCCACTCCGCCCAGTCCGATTGTCGATAATTTACGAATATGCGGAGATATTTCTCGATCTCCTGATTCATCCGTTCGGTCTGGCTGTCCGTGATCGGGTGGAATGCCGTCGAGGGGTTCATTTCAGTCCCGAGAAGGCGGTTTAACTCCTTCATGAATCCCGAGACATATCTCGTGTCTCGGTCCGAGATAATCTTCTGCGGTATCCCGTGATATCTAATCACCCTGTCCCGGGTCAACCGGGCCACTCCCTCGCTCGTCATCTCCATCGTGGTCGGTTCGGTGTGGATCATCTTTGAGAAGGTATCCACCCAAACTTGAATAGCGTTAAACCCGTTGCTGTCCGGCAACGGTCCGATCATATCCATAGATATTATCTGCCAAGGTCCTTCGGCGATCTTGTGAGGGTTCAGCTTTCCCTGCTGATACCGCTGCACTCGCGTTCTCTGGCACGCCTCGCATGATTTTACGTATTTGGAAACCTGGTTGCCTATCCTAGGCCACCAATAATTACGCTCGATCATCTCCTGTGTCCGGTTCTCTCCGGGATGACCAAGCATGGGGGGGTTGTGATGTAACCCAATAATCTTATCACGCAGTTCCTCATTCCGGGGAACATATATAAGTCCGTTATAGTAAATTACTCCGTCCTTCTTTTCCCATGCTTGTAACTTTTTCTCGAGCGCAAGCTTGACGCTCTTGTCTATCTTTTTCTCCTTTAGGATCTCTTCCAGTATCTCTGCCTCCGGTCCTTCGAGCGTTATGTCTTGTGCTCGGAAGTGGTCGGGTTTTAGCATCACGACGTTTTCGTTGTCGTTTTTCCCCTGGTCGTGATCTGATCTCCGAGATAAGAGATCCGCCTTCTTGTTCAACGCTCCGGCCCGATGTCTCAGAGTGAAGTCGTACTCCGCGAGTTCCGTGATCCATCGGGCTTGTCTCCGATTCAGCTTCTGCGGTTTCCGGAAGTACTCAAGGTTCTGGTGATCCGTCAGAACCTCGAATGTTTGCCGCGCTCCCATCAACATCTGCCTCCACTCGTCTAGGGCGAGCATGATCGCGAGCATCTCTTTGTCATAGATCTCGTAATTCCGTTCGGTCTCGTTCAGTCCATGTGACTGGAACGCTACAGGGCGCCATTCGCCCTCCTGCTCCTGTTCCAATATCGCTCCTGTCGCTCCATCTGATGCGTCCGCTTCTAGTCGGAATTTCCCGTGATCCGTCGGGAGCGCCAATACTACGTCATCGGCTATCCGGTCCTTCAGCTTCTGGAACGCATCTTTCTGCTCCTGTCCCCACGAGAACCCTTCCTTCCCTGTCAGCCGTGTGAGCGGCTTCGCGACTTTGCTGTATCCCCGGACGAACCTCCGGTAGAAGTTGGTGAACCCCAAGAACGCCTGTGTCTGCTTAAGGTTCTTGGGTTCGGGCCATTCCATCACGCCTTTGATCTTGGCAGGATCCATTCTCATCGAGTTGTAGGAGATAATGACTCCCAGATACTCAATCTCAGTGCGTTCGAACTCGCACTTTTCTGGTTTGAGAAAGAGTTTGTGTTTCTGGAGCGTCTCCAACACTCGTTTGTTGATTGTCCGGTGTTCCTCCAAATCCTTGGTGAAGATAAGGATATCGTCTAGGTAGACAATGACTTTTCCCTCGTTGATTAGATCTCTGAGGATGTCGTTCATCATCGTCTGGAATGTCGCCGGTGAGTTCGTTAGGCCGAAAAACATCACTAAGGGCTCGAATAGGCCCCGATTGGTCCGGAAAGCCGCCTTCCACTCATCTCCCTCCTTGATCCGCACGTTGTTGTACCCCCAGCGTATGTCCAGCTTTGTGAAGTACTTGGCGCCGCGAAGCTTATTGACTAGCTCCGAGATAAGCGGAAGTGGATAACGGTTTTTAATCGTCATCTCGTTAAGCTTCCGATAATCCTGTACGGGCCGCAAACTGCCGTCTTTCTTCTTGATAAAGAAGAACGCCGAGGCCATCGGTGACTTTGATGGCCGGATCCGTCCGCTCTTCAAGTTCTCTTCCAAGAACTCGTTGAGTTTTTCCTGCTCGACTACCGAGAGTGGGTATATCTTGCAATCTACAGCCTTTGACTCTGGCTTGAGTTCGATCGCGTGATCCCATGGTCTTTTCTCCGGTAGCGAGTCGAACGATTCCTTGGCGAAGACTTTGACATAGTCGCGGTACTGCTCCGGGATCTTCTCCTCCGTCATCCGTTCTTTCTCACGGTCTCCCTCCTGCGCCATGCGCTGCGCCTGCGTCTCCTTGACCCGAAGGTCGATTGCCTCCGCAAAGTCTACTAGGAGTAGAGACTCCCCTTCCTCCAGCTCGTTCGCTCGGCCTTCCCCGGCTCCTGATTCCGTCCCCTTCATGTTGCATTCAGGGGGGCATCTGCTGAAGAGTATTTTTTGTGCTCTCCAGTCGATCACGGGGTTGTGCTTGAACAACCAATCATATCCGATGAACATCCGGGCCTTTCCTAGCCCGGTCACCAGGAAGCAATGTTTCTCCCGGTGTGGTCCAACTGCCATGATCAACTCGACGTAGTGAGTGATCTTGCCTCTGGCGTTGTCCGTCCCGTCCACGTTGCGGGCGACAATGTGCGCTTCAAGCTCATGGAGCTCGAAGTCTTCAGCCTTGGCATAATCTCGATCGATGCACGATGCTGTGCTTCCGTTATCGAGAAGTGCCTTGACTGTGCGCGTCTTCCCAGTATCCAACGTGGTTATCTGGACGTTGACCAACATCTCATGATGTTTCCGTTGCCTCTGGTATTCCTTGAGCTCCTTCGCGAGCTTGTCCTCCGGTATGCCCATAGCCTTATGTGACAACCACCTTGCTGCCTTTAGCCCGGTCAAGCCGGCCGGTACCGTGGGCGCCTTCCCTTCCTTCTTCGGCGCTTCCTCCTTAGATAAGGATTGAGCCGTCGTGACATCGTCACCCTTTTTCGTCTCCGTATTTTTATCACTGGTTTGGATTCCAGGGGCCTTTTTGAAAGTGCTCCAGCGCTTGTTCGCTTCGTCCATTCTTTTGTTCTTTAAATTATTTTTCCGGTTCTGATTCTCTAAGATACGTATTTTTTTGTTGTTTTCTACACTAGCTACTAAGAAATTGTTTATGTTCTTTCGTAAACTAGAATTTTCTTCCGTGTACATGTCATCCGTATCAGTAACTACAGTGTCCGTGGTATCGTATGTATCAATATTTAAGTCCGAGAAGCGAACAGTCTTCGTAACCGGGGGAGGGGGCGCCGCTTTGGCCACAAGCGGGGGCCCCTTTAAAAACCCTTCTCGCGGAGGGTGGCCGCTAGGGCCTGCAGGTCCTCCTGCGAATAGTCGTCGGTCTTGATAGACCGGATATTGAATTTGTTCTTGCGAGGCTCCGGGCACTCGCGTTTCATGTGGCCCTCCTTGCCACAGTTATAACATAAGAAGGGCTTGGCCGCCGCCTTTGCCCTGTCGATGTCCATGGCGTCGCCGCCTTTCGAGACCGGGATCTTCGTCCGGTCTGGTCCCTCGTTTTGTTGACGGGGTTGGGACGCCCCGGTGGTCTGTCTGGGCCCTGCCGGGGTCCAGAACATGTTTCCTTTTAGGAGCTTTCCTCGCTCCATGATGCTGTTGATAACAAGCATCCTTTTCTTCAGTTCCCGGTACTCTCCGGGAATCTCGATCCCTCCGGCGTATAGATTACGTCGGACCTCCTCGTTGACGAGGGTCTCCAATAATTGACACAGGAATGTGTCAAAGATTGCGGTGCCGGGTGTGTATCCGGCCTCCTCTGCAGTAAGTTCGAACTTCTGCAGGAAGTCGGCGAGGGGGTCCTTTCCCTGCCGAGTGTTGATCAGGCGCACGTGCGCCGTTTCCCTGACGTTCGTGTCCCTGAACGTCTTCTCGAGCTCAGCGATGAGCCCTTCGAATGTTGCTGCGGGATGCAGCGTTCCGAAAGCGATGTATTGTCGCTTCCAATTCCGTACCCAGTTTGAGGCCAGGCAAGCCTTTCCATCTTCATCCCTCAATAACGAGAGGGTGAAGAATATCTTCGTGGACTCGAGGGTGAACTCTTGTCCGTATGCCGCCATGTAGGTTGTGAGGGTGTCGTACCAGGTATCCCACCTGGCCTTGTCGTTGCCGTCGAACAACGGCGGGGTCTTTGCTAAGACTATTTTTGAGCCCTGTCTCTGGGCGTTTTGGAACATTCCTGTGAAGAACTGTCCTTGGGGATGGGGGTGGCGGTGGTGAAGGCGGTGTGGGTACTCGGGGGAGGGGTCGCGGTGGCGACCTGGGGATGAAGGGGGTCGGGGCGGGGATGAAGTTTCCATCCGGTGATCGGATATAGAATTGTTGGTAGGGTTGGGGTGCGGGCCCTTGGTGCATAGGGGATCCTTGTCGGGACATGTCGGGTGCGGGCGGAGGCGTAGAGGAGTAGGTGATTTGGGTGAAGGTAGGAAAGGAAAGAAAGGTCTCTCCTGGTGGTGAGGCGGATCGGGCTCGGTTGTCTATCCACTCGTGGATGGAATCAGGGGTCGATGACCCGTTCGAGGGTACGCGGTATGTCGGCACTTTTGCTACAACCCGCACGAAGCGGTTGGTGAAGTCGATGTGGTTTGTTGCTAACAGAACTACCCCGGGTCTTCTACGACACCCCCGGCGATAGCGAGGTAGCCTTCCCCGAAGGTCAAGCTAGCACTCCTGCGACTGCTATAGGGCTGGGGACGGTCTCAACGTTTCCTGTGGCCTAGCGTCTGTCTGTTCGAGTGAACCACGAACGATTGGCGCTGCAATTGTTTAACGTCGGTGTGGACGACGTGAATGTTGGTATGGGGGAATGGATCTTCAGGTAAGAGGCTGCCACGACGGCAGAAAGGGATAACTAGAAAGTGGGGGGATGGCAAGGAAAGGAGGTCGGTGGGGGCGGTACGAGGGTATGATGGGTAACCTTTTATTATGTCACAGTCAAGACTCAATCTCGTCCACTCTCGGTAAGATTGAGAGGGATTGGGTAGTGAGATGTGTAGAGCTCGAAAGATGATGGAATAAAAGGTTGACTACTACAAGCGAAACACTACTCTACTTATACTAAACGGTTGTAACCGTGTGAACTATGTACATATGGAAGCCTGGAAGTAAACGTTTCGTAGCCTCATGTCCGAATGTTCTTCAATGTTCCACAACGTTCTACGGGGATAAATATATCCGTGATGTCATACCTCGCCTTAACCGGCCATCTCCCAGTCCTCTCGGCTAATCCCGACATTGTTGTCGTCATCGATATATATAGTCTGGGCGCTTATGATCTTGGGCGTTAAGATAGGGGATGTCGGCGTTGTCTCAATTAGATTAGATTTGGCATCGAATCGTGACAGAACCTCATCTATGATTCGAAATGCAATCTTGTCAAGGAGAAGATAAAAATGACCGGGGCACACTTTAACGGCGCAGCACAGGACCTTTACTTCCCTGATGACCACCCGCAACACGCCGGTAAATTTAAGGGGATGAAGAAGATCTTGGAAGAGCATGGGATGCACGAGTATGCTGATTTGCGTACTGAGTGCCCCAATTTCAAGTGCGCAGATCCAAACAAGACATCAAAATGCTGCTGCAGGCGAGTTGTATTCAATCTGAAGTCTTTACTGGAGGAGGATTGCGAACGCGAGGGCATTGAGCTTTTATTCCTGCCGAAGTTTCACTGTGAGCTCAACCCCATTGAGATGGTGTGGGGCTATGCGAAGAGGCTTTATCGGCTGAAGCCTTCGTCCTCCCGGGAAGATCAGCTTGAAAAAAACACAATGGATTCTTTGAACGCGGTCCCTCTCCTATCCATGAGGAGGTAAGCTGTTTTTTTACTTCGTTTTTGATGCTCTCAAATTCTTGGCAGATTTGTTAATCGCTGCCATCGTTTCGGGGATGCGTACTTCACCCACAACCTTAATGGGCGACAGGCAGCATGGATTGCAAAGAAATACCCTGGCCACAGAACTTACCCTGCCTCTATTTTAGAAGAGCTCGACAGAGTGGGCATTTATTGATCACTAATATCTTAGATTGACTACAATTCGCGTAATTCACTATCCAAAAATGGCTGAAGAGCTCTGATTTTTTTTTCTATAATTCATTTAGATGTATATACATAATCTGGTCGAGGGGAATTGCACAGGCCTCCCTCGTTATTCCAATACTAATTGTTTTCTTCGTTGGTGCCCAAAGTGGAAGTGTTACTGTCACATCATGTGATGTTTGTCGAGGGTGGAATGTATTTACTGAAGACTCGCAAATTTATGAACAGAGTTCCGGCTCTAGCCGCTCAGCTGGTGAAAGATCTCGATGATCTACAACACTCAGTTCGGAATCTGGAGGATAATATTCAAACCCTCTAGACAAAATTTAAATCTGATATTACGGCCTATGGAAAGCACTGTTCTAGATTCGTCACTGATGAAGACACTCGCAAAATAAGAACTTAGAAGGCTCAGTTGAACCTAATTATCCATGATGACGAAATACCGCAAGAGGATTGGTCATTGTCAGTATATATGCTGGAGAAAAATTGCCGGCTGCCTAAAAGAAAAATCTGAAAGAATTGGAAAGAAAGAAAGCATTGTCAGAGGCACGCTATGATGTTGAAGGGGAAACCTTGCACACTAAATCCTGGACACATTCAGCCAACATTCAGCTAAAGGATACCATCCAAAAGAGTCAATATGCGAATTCAGGGTAGAAGATGGATTCAATTCATTTATACCACCGTATTCCTGGTTCCGCAGGTAACCAGGTATAAAAACGCTAATGTCCCTTTGGTTCATCCTCGAACTGACCTATCCCGGTTACCTTTACTGTTCAAAAGTTCTGATTGTCGTGCCTAACCCCCACCTTCGTCAAGTACTTGTATCGCAGCTTCGCTTCCCATTGTGGATGACACATCAAACACTGGTCCTGTTCTAGAAAGAATATCGTACATTGCATATACAACGCTGGACACACACTACTCATTTATTATGTCTACATCGTTGTCTTTCCTGGAAAACTTGCACGTTGATGATTTCTTGGTAACACAAAAATATATCCTCTACCTCTCGCCACCTGTGGCGTATTTTGTGACTAGGTTTCTGCACTTGACCGTTGCCCAGATGAAAACCTTGGGCATGACCCATGGCATAAGTTTTTCTGAGGACAGAAAAGCCGTCGTCAAACAGGCTTTGCTGGACGACAACTGTTCTGCTGAGTGCGTTGGGGAGTCTCTAATCTCATGTTCCAGTTGCACCCTATAAGTCGTGCACGCTCTGCTGTGACACCTCAAACTGTTGCCGACCGTTGAACAGCAGAATCAACGGGAAGAGCTCTGGTTCGGTCCAAGATGTCAGCATCCGATATTGCGCCTGTTCGTGAAGCTGACACCGAAGCTCACTCTTCCATGAGAGCGGGGCTTCGTTTTGTGCAGAGTTAAAGTACTGCCACTGGTCCATTTTCCTATAGTTAGGATGATTGGACTCGATTGACGAAGGAGATTGCTAGACTCATAACCAGTCTGTAAACAAATTCCGAAAAAATACAGCAAGCACTTTCGGTGTTGTAACCACTGAAGTGCTTGCCACATATTTTCAGCAATTGGTTACAGACTGGTTACAAGTCTAGGAGATTGCTGTGATTTTGAGAGGGGAGAGGGGGGGAAATGACTGGGATAAGAGCCAATGGCTCAGGCCTGAGTCAAACGGGTCATGCCACCTCTCGAACAAATACACATACTCCGTCGACTCAACGTCGACTCCAATAATTATAAAAATTGTAATAAATTGTTGGGTGAATCAGGTGTGGCTGGTTGAACTTTGCCCCAACACGAGAAAATCAAGTCAGTCTTTCCAAGGTCAAGAGGAGGGATATAAGGTTCGGTAGCGCTCGGTGCGCATCTGCATTCCATTCAGTGGAATCAAATAACCGTTCGGCTCGGGCCTGAGCCTATAATAATGTGCTGAGAAGCTTTTCTTACAGTATTTCAATCTCCCACTTCCCAACATTCCAATAGCCTTCGCCTCCTTGCGGAGTTATTATTCCAGCCAGATCCTGAATCACCCGAATAAGAGAGGCCACATCCATACGTATCAAGTGTGATGTCATATTATAAATAATCAATTCCTCGAGCACCCGCATGAAATAAATCAAGTCTCCTGTCAATCTACTTTAAAACTTGCTACGAATCAATAGCCAGAAAAAGAGAAACTTTGAGAAGAAACTGAGAGACGAGATAGCTTTTCCGTGGTTCCATCAATATTCTGAACTTCCCATCAAATTTACCAAAAAGCTATCTAGTCCTGCAGTTCTTGTTCATATTGCACAGGAATATTCGAGTACACAGAGGACCAATTTTGCAATAGTTTGAAGGGATATTTTATTTTATTTCAGCCGGGTGGTCGAGGAATTGCATATTTAAGTTGTCATGTCACACCTACATGAGTATCGACACGGCCTATCTTATGTGTCACCAAGCTATTGGTGCGTGTCAGTCGTTGAATGTTCCTTCCGTTGATGGTCCAGGGAAAATCAAATCAATCTATGCAAGCCCAATTAACACACTACAAGGCTCGGTAGCACTCGGTGCACATCTGCATCTCATCATACGAGATCGAGAAAGTATTGCAGACACCCACCCACCCGTTCGACTCGGGCCTGAGTCATTTGAAGGTTGTCTTGGTTGATTTTTTATTTTGTCATATAATAATTCAACACATCCCAGGTATCTAAAGTCAAAATCATGGGACACATGGCTTGGTAGCATGCGGGGCGCATCCACATTCTGTACGAAATCTAGCAAGGGAACTAAAGCAGACCCCACCCATTTGACTCGGGCCTGAGCGCTGAGCCATGACATCTGATCGCAAGAACTGTGGGTGCACTTTATGTTATCGAGACCGAACACAGTTTGGGTGTGAGAATCCGGGAGAATGTATCGAAACTGCCAAATGTCTGATTGACAGTATCACGAAAAAATGGAACCCAACCATCTCAAATGTAGATTTGGGCAAAGAACTATGTAGCTCTAACAAACCAGGAGATGGAAGCGAATAAACAGGCCATTGAAGCAGATCACCCTATGAGCTTTGACCCAAATTTTACCCCATCTGATATGCAGCGTGACTTCCGAATCTTTGCTTTTGAAGACTCGCTCCTTGGCACCCCAGCAAAAACATACAAAATATTCAAAATATTCGGACAGGATCCAAGCCTGGCGACAGTATTTTTACATGCACAGGTATGGCATGCGGGAGAATTCAAACCGGATATCGCCGTCATGATCAAAAGAGAAACTTCAAAGCGAATTCTTATCATTAACTTTTGACAGGCCAGAAATACCATTAACATTTTCATCGGCATTATTAGGAGGGCTCCTAATTATATTACAAAATACCGAGAGAAATGTGCCTTTGCTCATTTGCTCCTTCTCCGATTTCTTTTACAGACACTTGTTAAAGAAAACACAATTCTGAAAACAAACTCCTTGATCCAGAGTTCTGCCTATTCAAATCGGTGATTGCGAGAGTCGCTCAAACACAGTTCCTGAAAGTCTCAGAATATCAAGCTACCAGTAAATTTTCAACTCAGGATCACGACTGTACAGTGCAGGTTTGAGTGCCCAGGAATCCTCCTATCACAGGGCTCTCAGAGATATTTCACTAAAGTTATAAAAATGCTGCATCCGAGACCGGATCAAAAATCCACATTTACGAACTCAAACCGCTCAGTTGAAGAAATCTCCAAATATACACCGTCTGATGAGATGATCTGGAAATCAATCCGATCCGAAACATTGCAACATTTGGCGCGAGAATTCTTCTGGAGGTGTATTTATACTACATCCAGAGTCGGTCATTTTTGGACCCACATTGATACATTAGAAATAAGAGGGAGGTGCCATGTTTGCGAGGTCCCAGATTCATTAGAACATATCGCTTTGGAGTGAGATGCATAAGACCAACAATGGATATGGAACTTAACCCAACAACTCTGGTCATGAAAATATAATGACTGGCCAACACTTAGTTGGGGCTTAATTGTAGGGTGCAACCTCGTGAGGGTTAAATCTGATAAAGGTGCCATACTGACAGCAAAGGGGCCACTGTTTGCGATCTTGATTTCAGTGGCATAGAATTTAATAAGGAACTTACAAATAAACTGTGTTATTATAAGTCAAGACAGAATGATCTCTGCCGCAGAAATTCACAAATGGTTGAATGCTGTAAACAGGACCTTGAGGCACGACCGCCTCCTTATTGATAAGATTGAATTTGGGCCGCTCGCATTGAAGAGCCAATAAATACGTGGAGTGGCATACTTATGGATGAAGACTCACTGCCAGATGATTGGATATATGAGGGGTTTTAGTCGGTGTGCGGCCCATCAGCAATGACAATAGAAACGGGATAGGTTAATTTCTTCAGGCCGAAGTCCCACACTGGTATAAATATGTAACGGCATTTCCTCCCGGTCAAAATTCATCGCCAATGACGGGCTAATAACCAGATAACCAGTAACACAAGCGGATGAGCTTGGAATGCTTCTGCAGAGTAAGTTTCATTATCCCAAATGATCAAAAAAGAAAGAAAAAAGGAGGAATTTGACTTCGCTTTACCTGGAGTGACTGCTTCCGAGTGACTTCTGAGTGCTGGAAAAATCAAGTGGGTCCTATTTCTGATGCTCGGATACATTCAAGTACTGTTCTTTCCTGAAGAATTCGACAGTGCTCCCAGGTAAATAATAAAATTAGCCCTCTGCTTCCCACGTGCCGCATGGCACACGTCAACTAGTGATGGGGCGGTGCCACACACAGCTTACCTCGACCACAATGACGACCCCGCAACCCACACCCTCGCCTGGCCCTCCAGGCACCAGGCACTCATCAGATTGGCTGGCAAACTTGATTCTAATGGCCAAGACAATCACAGCTGCTGCAGAGTGCCTGCCGTTTCCCTACCTCAAAGGGGCTTTAGGCCCTGTCATACCAATTTTGGAGGCAGTCCAGGTGTGTTTCCCTAGGCTAAGATGTGCATACTAATCTGATCACTGTTGTGCATCAGAAAATGACCAAAAACCGAGATGATTTCGAGGAATTATGTGAGAGCATTGTCAGCACCGTGAAAGTACTGCAGGAGAAGATTTCCCGTCACGGTGTCGCTGCTACGACAAGCCTTAAACAACTCTGCGAGGAGCTTGAACAGTATATTAATTGCATCACATTCTTCAATCTATTCATATCATTTGGTCAGTTTGCTGGAAGAAATTCAACTGAAAGTGGGACAAATCCAAAAGAGTCAGAAGAAGCGAGTTCTCGGCCTCCTCAAGGAATTTAGCAAGTCAACGAGTGTCGGAAATGAGCTGGCCAGGTACAAAACACGATTGGAGAAGCTGCGCAGTGATTTTATTGTGAGTGCACCACTGCCAATTGACTTCTGGCCTCATGCATGTTTCAAGCTCATGTCTGTAGCTCAACTCAATATCAATGGTGCGCTCATTTCTCATTTTTTAATCTCATTTGACTGAGGCACCCAATGAAGCAAGTGTGCATGTTACACAAGCTCAACCTCCTCCTGTAACCACAGTCTGTCCCCCTCCTTCCCAAATGTTCCACGGAAGAAGGGACATCCTGGACAAAATGCATACCTATTTTTCACAGGATATTGGGAGGCGGCATGTTTCTCTGTTGCATGGACTGGGTGGTGCAGGGAAGACCCAAATTTGTCTCAAATTCCTGGACGAAACTGACAAATCACGGTACAATCTTTCCTGCTAAGCTGTAGTTAGTTGTATTCTTAAATTCACTCCACAGGTTCACAGATGTGTTTTTCCTTGATGCCAGTGGAATTGACACAATCAAGAATGGGCTCAAAAATATAGCTCTCACTCGGTCCATCGGAAGCGAAGACGAGGATGCTTCTCGCTGGCTCGCTTCATCTCAGGACGAGTGGTTGTTGATATTTGACAATGCAGATGATCCCAGCATCAATCTGTTCAACTATTTTCCACGGAGCTCTCGTGGAAATATCCTGATAACCTCACGGAATCCAGAGCTTTCTGTGCATGCACCAAATTCCCATCACCACATCTCTGACATGGAGGAGGAGGATGCAGTGCAACTGCTACTAGCCAGTGCCTTGCAACCTCTCAGCACTGAAACAGAAAGTCTTGCAACAGACATTGTTAAGGTACCTGTTCTTCAAATCTTGGGTGATTATCTTCCTCACCCTTCAAAGGCCCTCTACTGTTTCCCCCTTGCAGTTGTCCAAGCAGGTTCATTTATTGCAAGAACTGGGACTCTCAGAAAATACCTTGCACTTTATAAGCAAAATCGTGCCAAACTTCTGAGTATGCTGCCTTCCCAGTCCCATGATGAATATGCCTGGTCTGTGTATACAACATGGGACATCAGCTTCAAGTGCTTGGGCCCACTAGCAGCCAGATTTTTGCAGATATGTTCCTTCTTGCACCATGAGGGAATATCAGAGGCCATTTTTTCGAATGCTGCCACATACAAAAAGGCCTTTTTGGGACCTACAGAGGAAGAAATACAGGAGCCTCGACAGTTCCTTGACAACCTTTTGACACAGTCCAGGACATGGGATGAACTTCAATTTGCCGAAATAATTGCTGAAATCAGGGGGTACTCATTGATCAACCAAGATCCAAACACCAACCTGTTCTCAATCCACCCCATGGTCCATGAATGGAGCAGCAAGACCATCACAGATACCACTTCCACTCGACAATGCTGTGCAGCTATGCTTGCAATGTCGACTATGTCTCTTGAGAATGACCAAGTATTCCTCATCAGCCTCCTGCCTCACATCAATTCTGTGCTCCGGGAAGATCGGCAGCTGGCACACAAATTCTCATATCCATATCACCGTGTATTCTATGATTCCGGTCATTTTGATCATGCCCAGGAGCTCTGTGTAGCTCTTCTGGAAAATAAAAAGCGCATTGTGGGCAGTGAACATCCAGAAACATTGTTTGTTATGAAGGAGCTTGCTGCCATCTATGGGCAGCGGAGTAAATATATGGATGCCGAAGAGCTTGGAGTAGCTGTGTTGCAAAAGAGGAAGCAACTCTTTGGGACAGAGCATCCTGATACTCTGCATGCTATGTCAAATCTTGCAACCACATATCACAGACTGGGGAAATTCACAGATGCAGAGGATCTCTATGTGATGGTGCTAGAAAAGAGGAAACAGATATTGGGTCCAAAGCATCCTCAAACTCTGGATGCCATGTCAAGTCTTGCAAGCACATATCACAGTCTGGGGAAATTCACAGATGCAGAGGAGCTCAAAGTAGCCGTACTGGACAAGAGGAAACAGATATTGGGTTCAGAGCATCCTGATACTCTGTATGCCATGTCAAATCTTGCTGCCACATATCGCAGTCTGGGGAAACTTACAGATGCCGAAGAGCTTGAAGTAGCTGTGCTGGACAAGAGGAAGCAATTCTTTGGGACAGAGCATCCTGATACTCTGGATGCCATGTCAAATCTTGCTTCCACATATCGCAGTCTGGGGAAATTTGCAGATGCCGAAGAGCTTGAAGTAGCTGTGCTGGAAAAGAGGAAACAGATATTGGGTCCAGAGCATCCTAAAACTCTGCATACTATGTCAAGTCTTGCAACCACATATCACAGTCTGGGGAAATTTGTGAGGGTGGAGGAGCTTGATTTAGCTGTGTTGGAAAAGAGGAAGCGACTCTTTGGGACAGAGCATCCTGATACTCTGGATGCCATGTCAAATCTTGCTGCCACATATCGCAGTCTGGGGAAATTCGCGGGGCTGGAGGAGCTCGATTTAGCTGTGCTGGAAAAGAGGAAGCAACTCTTTGGGACAGAGCATCCTGATACTCTGCATGCCATGTCAAGTCTTGCTGCCACATATTGGAAGCTGGGTAAATTTACGGATGCTGAAGAGCTTGAAGTAGCTGTGCTGGAAAAGAGGAAGCAGCTCTTTGGGACAGAACATCCGGAAACTCTCAATTCTATGAGACACTTGGCACTTATTTACAGGGATATGGAGAAATTCACAGAGGCAGAGCATCTCCTGTTGGCTGTGCTTGAACAGAAAACTTCCACATTAGGTCCGGAGCATAAGGAAACTCTCCAAGCTCAGGAATACTTGACAGAAATGCGGCAGCATATGCTAAATATCCAGTGATTTCCCACTTGTTGTAACATAGTACAAGTTGTACATACATGACTGCTTTTGTGAAAGAACCCTGATTACATGCTAATATCGTTTTAGTTCTATGTAGTGAATAAGACACCCAGTTATTTTGCCTTAAGTTGCAGATCACATATGTTTTTCTCTGCTGCGGGGAACTTGATTTGAGTTGTAAAAATGCCTGGGATGGAATAATGGTATTTAATTCACTTCAAATCTGATAGAGTTTGTTCGGATCACTAACCTCCGAGAATGTACCTCCAAAAATGTGGCATCATTGCTAGACGCTGACATCACGAGGAAATGGTCTTGGATTACAAGGGGTATTTCACAACAAGTGGGCCGTGGCAGAATTATTGCAAGGAATTAAATGGGTTTAACGGCCATGCAGTTGGGGCCAAGAGACCATATACTTCCACATATTGAGACTTCATTATTCTATGCTATTTAGAAATAGGAAGACAATTTTGTTTTACTTTCTGCTCGCAGGATTTTTTGTTCGTTCCCGATTCGACGCGTCTCAGGGGCGTGGGAAGTCATTGACGCGTTCTTTGCGCATGCTTGTCAAGCGCTTCCGAGTCCGTTTCCTCCTTCTTTAAGTTCCTCCCACGTCGACGTCGTCCGCGCTCTTCAGTCTCGGACTAAGCAACAAAACAGGAATTACATCTGTTAGATATGGCGTTCAAGCGCAAGCGCTCGTCTTGTATCTCGGCTCCTCAGCTTACCGACGCTGAAGGCTGGATTCCTCCATGCAGCTCCAAGCTTCTTTACCAAGACCTTCACTCGCCTCGGCGCGCGAATTAACTCCCGATATCTCTCGTGCCCAGCTTCCTGGTCAATGTAGTTACCCTGATTACGGTTTCCCAGCTCTTTCATAAACTGAGGCTCAAAAAAACTTCCGCGCTGACCAGCTACGTAGAACCAATCGAGGTACGCTGATACTCTTGGACCTCGTTTACTTCCATTTCCAGGCTACCGCTCCTAGCACTTTTGAGTTGGACTGCTATTTTCCCCTCCCTTCTAGGCGTCTATCAATCAAGCGTTTTCGACCGCCTTAACGTGATTGTATGGGTTTGTAACGTTAGCGGACGTCATGTTTATGAGACCTGGTCCCATAATTTCTTTTTAGGCAACGCCGTTTCGGCACCGAACTTTTGCCACAGTTCGGTTGTCCGGTGTCCTCGAAAAGTTATAAAATCTCACAGCAAGTTAGCGATCCCCACAGCAAGTCAGCGATCCCCACGAAGTTCGATATATCTCCCCCAACTCGTACCCTTCCATGCTCTCTCCCCAGAATTGAATTTGAAGATTCTCCTCGACTCTTCGGGGATCAAAAATAACGGCATCTAAAACATACGCTGCAACGATGATGATCAATCGCGACCCAGTTGGGACCAGATATCGAAGGGGCTGATACCTGCCACCATGAGCATAAATTCCCCAGAACACATCGCCCAGGCGCTCGCCCAGATCCAGAACCGCCCGCCGCCGCCCGAGATCGACTATACCCAGCACACCCTCGAAGACGGCACCTCCGTCAGCACCCAGGAGCGCGTAGTAAAAGATGTGAGTCGTCGCCCGTCACCCCCTCCGTCGCACCCGCCTCCCGCCGCCCAAAACCGTACCGCCCACCGTGTGTGCGATGGCCTCGAGTCCCAGGCCCCACGAGGATCCCGGGATCGCAGCGGCGCAGTCTGCTGACCCTATTATTCTTTGCAGGTCCAGGCGCCCGCCCCACAGATCCCGACGCCCGAGCAGTTCTTCGCCGCCTCTGACCCGACGAAGCCCGACATCGCCTTCCTAAAGAATCACTTCTACCGGGAGGGCCGCTTGAGCGAGGAGCAGGCGCTCTACATCCTCGAGAAAGGCACCGAGGTTCTCAAGAGCGAGCCCAACATGCTCGCGCTCGAGGGCCCCGTCACCAGTACGTCCGCCCCCCATATGCGCTGCAGCGCCCGCTGATGCCCTTGCAGTCTGCGGCGACATCCACGGGCAGTATGTGCGTCCTTTTTCTCTTCTCTTCTTTTTGCCGCCGATGCTGACGACGGATGGTGGCGCAGTACGATCTGATGAAGCTCTTCGAGATCGGTGGCAACCCCGCAGACACGCCGTACCTCTTCCTCGGCGACTACGTCGACCGCGGGTACTTTAGCATCGAGGTGCGCTCGTCGCATTCATGCGTGTACACGCCCCACGGCTGACACCTCTATGTAGTGCGTTCTGTACCTGTGGGCACTCAAGATCTGGTACCCCACCAGCATATATCTCCTCCGCGGAAACCACGAGTGCAGGCATCTGACCGACTACTTCACCTTCAAGCTCGAGTGTGCGTCCTGCTCGCCTTCCCATTGTCCCCCCCCTCCCTTCCCACATCCCCCGCATCCCGCACCTCCTCATCGCACTCCCACATACCCGCTCCCCCGTCATATCCCACACACTAACCCCACCCCAGGCAAACACAAATACTCTGAGCGCATCTATGACGCCTGCACCGAGTCCTTCTGCGCGCTCCCCCTCGCGGCCGTCATCAACAAGCAGTTCCTCTGCATCCACGGCGGGCTGTCCCCCGAGTTCAACGTGCTCGATGATTTGCGTACGGTGCGTCGCTTGCGTTTTTTTGTCTCTTTTTGTTTCTTCGTCGGCTTGTCTACCTTGTGTTCTGGCGTGGTGGTCGATGACGGCGGTCCTAGACCCCATCTCCGCCGCGGCTATCGGTCTCGCACGGCATGGCGTGTCGGCAGAGCGATGAATGGACATGGCGTCTGAAGGACGAACGGGCGAGCGCCGCCCGGGCGCCAGCGATCCGTGGTCCATTGATTGCCTAGCAGGCGGTACGATCCGCCGATCGCCTAACGGGCGGTACGATCCGTCGGTCGCTTCGCGGGCGGTAGGATCCGCCCATCGCCTGTTCCGATCCGCGAGGCTTAGCGGATGTCACGATCTGGCGGCGCTACGATGCGTATGTGGTGTCCGGACTTGGGCCAGGCCGGCGGGTGTCGTGTGCTAGTCTCGAGCAGGTCGCGCTTGCGAATGTCGGGCCGCCGACACCCCCGGGACGCAAGCGTCTCGACTACGGAGTCGCAGCGGGCACCGTAGCGTGACGCTCGCCATGCCGTGACGGCGGCGTAGACTCGGAGCCGTTGCGTCGGAATCTCGTGGTGCCACTCCAGCCGCGCGCGATGGCCATGACGCTGTCCTGCGCACAGTCGACCACAACGCCACCCTGCACAACAGGCGGCGTCCTCTTCATTCCTTCTGCGCCTTCTATGCGGCGGGCGTTTTGTATCCACACTCCGCACTCTCTCCCTTACCCTCCCTTACTCCCCTCCTCTTCCTTCCTTTCCCCTACCCCGCCACATACTCACACCTCCCCTGCAGATCGACCGCTTCCGCGAGCCGCCCACGCAGGGCCTCATGTGCGACATCCTGTGGTCCGACCCCGCGGAGGACTTTGGCACGGAGAAGACGACGGACAGCTTCCTGCACAATCATGTGCGCGGCTGCTCGTATTTCTTTACGTGCGTCTGCCTTTTCCTTTGTCGGTCTGCTTTTTCCCTACGGTCTACTTACATATTGCGTCTATTGCGACTCGCCTTATTCTCATTTTCGATACATCATCGTTTATTTTTACTTTAACCTCTTTGCTCTCCACTCCCTACTCGCTACCTCGATACACCGCCCCCCCCCTCCCCCACCCCCGCCGTTTCCACTGTAATGCACTTCCACCGCTTATCCGTCCTTATCCGTCCCATCCGTCCCCATCCGTCGACTCTCCATCTCGCGACGTACTCCTCCTTCCCTTTCTTCCTCGTACCTGCTACGTACATTGTCTCTCGAGCCCATCCTATTTTAACTGCGTCTACTCCCGCCACCTACTACTTCCCTTCCTACCGCCCCTTCCCTCCCCGCCCCTTCTCGTTCCTTTCCCTTCCCGCCCAACTCCCCCGTTTCTTCCAGCCGGCTGACACTGAAACGATTCACAGATACACTGCCGCCTGCAACTTCCTCGAGCGCAACAACCTGCTGTCCATCATCCGCGCGCACGAGGCGCAGGACTCGGGGTGCGTTCTTTCTTTCTTTCTTTCTTGCGATTCGCTCGATATATTCCCCGATATTCTTGTGATTCGCTCTCTATCCCCACCCCCCTTCCCTCCCATCCCCCCTCCCCCTCCCCGCTGCCTTGTCCTCCTTCCCATCCCCGTCCAGCCCCCTCCCTCCAGCTAACTAACTGACCCCCCGCCAGCTACCGCATGTACCGCAAGACCAAGACGACGGGCTTCCCGTCTGTGATGACCATCTTCTCCGCACCAAACTACCTCGACATGTATAACAACAAGGCGGCGGTTATTAAGTGCGTTTTTTGCCTTTTATGGGGAAATACGTTTGTGTTGCGTTTGCGTGGGGGGGAGGGGGTATGGGAAAGATGCGGGGACGTGTGTACATCCATCGTGGCAGTTCGGGGTCGAGATGGTGTTATGGGCGTCGCTACGCGCCAAGCTTTGTTGTCCACGTCCACTCGCTGCTCGCGCAGCTCCCTATCGTCTGGAGAAGATGGCGAGCTCCCTCCTCGAGATGTGTAAATGGGGCTCCCTCCATCACCCATCGTCGTCGTGAATCTTGGTGTACGCGGGGACGGCGTAACACCCTAGAGCTATGTAGCTGGCCCCGCTGCTCGCGGAGCTTCCCCTTGCGCGGCGACACTGGTGAATAAGGCGATTCCGACTGGGCACCCCCTTCTCGCCCATCGCTCTTCCTTCTCCTTCCGCTCCCGCCTCGCGCCCTGCCGGCTTTCCTCGTCGACTGCCCTCCTACCTTTTCTCGACGCGTCCCCACATTACTAACCCGCCGCCGCCTTTCCAGGTATGAGAACAACGTCATGAACATCCGCCAATTCAATTCGACGCCGCATCCGTACTGGCTGCCCAATTTCATGGACGTGTTCACGTGGAGCTTGCCGTTTGTGGGAGAGAAGAGTGCGTGGTGCTCTTATTTATCTTCCCCCCCCCCTTTCTTCTGCGATTTACCTTGTCCCTTCCTTTCTTGTGGCTGCGGGAGGTGCAGATGCTACTCTCTGCTCCAGCACCGTCCTTTATTCCTTCCCGTTGCTACGCTCCCTTAGCTTCGGTCCGCTGACATGCTTTGATCGCAGTCACGGACATGCTGGTCGCAGTGCTTAATACCTGCACGAAGGAGGAGCTGGAGGACGAGGACGTCGCGATGATCTCGTCCCCGACGTCCCCCGTGTCACCGACATCGGCCGAAGAGTCCCAAGAGCGGCGGAAGGTCATCAAGAACAAGATCCTGGCCGTCGGGCGGATGTCCCGCGTCTTTGCGTTGCTGCGGTACTTGTCCCGTCCCTCCGTGTACACTGCTTGCTCATCGCGACTGGCACAGGGAGGAGTCGGAGAAGGTCTCCGAGCTCAAGAGTGTCTCTGGCTCGACCCGGCTGCCGTACGGTACGCTGGCGTCTGGCTCGGAGGGCATCAAGAACGCGATCACCGGATTCGACGATGCGTGCGTATGCTCTTCTTCGTCTTTGCCTCCGTTCTGACGTGCTGTCCCCAGCCGCAAGTCCGATATCGAGAACGAGCGGTTGCCGCCTGACCTTATCGACGTCGGGTCGGAAGAGGGCAAGGCGATGATGTCGTCCGCCTCTACGTCGTCATCCGCATCGTCCTCGATGCCGACAACCCCGACGGAGATCGAGTCCCTGGGCTCGGCTGCCGCTGGCCTCGGCGGAGATAAGCATAATTCCCTGGAGCTCGACACCAGCGTAACGCCGGGTACCAGCTCAGGGTCGCCGTCGCCGACGACGCCGTTCCGGCGGGGCCACGGGCGCCAGGCGAGCCTCGGCACCACGATGACGAGCCCCAGCACGCGGCGGCGCGGGCTCGAGAGCACGATGAGCCTGATCCAGGCCGCGTGGGAGGGGAAACCCGTGTCGGAGGACGGGACTATCGGCGAGGAGAATCCTGCAACTCCAGCTTCGGACAGTGGAGCGACCGCAGCCAAGGCCTGAGTGCTTGCCCTGAGCGCTACGCTTGGGCGCTGCGCCAGCATCCGATTTCGGCCATGTGGCCGCTGATGCGTGGTGGCGGGCGCCTCCGCTATTTATCGACCGTTATTTGTAGTCATTTTTGTGCTGTGGAATGCATGCTGAAGTGGGGCTGAGACTTTCCTGACGGTCCTCCCTTCGCGTTGTTGTGGCATATTTGGTACTTTCGCTGGATGTGACGAGGCACTAGGTAGGCTCGTCCCCATCCGGTATCTGAATAAACATGTACACATTGATCGCTCGAGACCTCGCATCATCAGATACCGGCTGGGCCCCCATGGAGCCGTTTTTGGTGATGGATTTTCCCCCCGCCATTTGAAGCGCTCGACTTAGTAGAATTTCGGGAAAAGTTGAAAATTTTGGGTAAAGAGGAAACATGGACCATTTTGAATTCTCTATCGAACGAGCCCAACATGTTTTTTGACTAAAAAAAAAGTATGTTGGGCTCATTCAATGTAGAATTTAAAACTGTTGCTGTTACAACCGGGGTCCAATTTTTCAAATTTCTGTAAAATTTCTCTAAGTCGAGCGCTTCAAATGGCGGGGGAAATTTCCTTCCGCCAAAAGCGCGACATGGGGGCCCAGTCCGCTCGCGATTGATCGTTGCCATTGTTCTTGTTTTGTCTGATGTTGGCTGTGTTTGCATATCTCCCCGATTCAGCCTTAATTCCGAGTCTGTGAAATCGCGAGCGTCGACTGGCTCACGAGTCTTAGTCTAGGCACTAGGCTAGGATTTGAAGGTGCGTCGGAGTTTCAAAATTTAAGCGGGGCCATCACTGATATGTCACTTCTTCGCTTGCAAGACCGAAAAGGCGCTGAAAAGAAATGCCTCAAGGTCCTTTATAGCTTACCCATTTCTTATGAAAAACATCTCAGTGTCTCAAAATGAGGTTCCCTCCACCTTTACAAAAAACAACCTTCGAAAAACGATTTAAAAGATCTCAACGGATGTCAGCAAACTCTGAGGCACCTACGGTTCGCTACGCTTATCAAACTCCAGCCTCTATAGCATAGCACTTGTGAACGACTACTTATCTTCCAAGTGCGTGGTCCGCTAGAGAGGCTGGATCGAGCCTAACGAGGCACGTAATGTCTATATTCCGCGAGTGCTTCTAACCGAAACAACTTCCTAATAAATTCCAAATATGTTGTTAAATATTCTACGCCGTCGTTGCCTTTGCTTTGATCTGCAAAAGAAACTGCTGGTAGCCAAGACGCAACTCATCCGTGCGATCATGGATGAACATATCAGCGGCTGCATTTCGAAGCGAAGGGTCTTCCTGCGCGTCGTCCTTTACAATCCACAAGCTCGGGCGATGTACCCCTTCTCGTTCACGAATCTTCCCCACAATAGCATTGATTCTCTGCGAGATGGCGGTATCCAGCTCGAGAAGAGCGACCTAATGTTTAAGTGGTTAATGCTGATTGAGAGCGCAAGTGGGAAAAGCCGCCGAACCTTGCCTCCGTGAAGCATCTGGTAGCTCTCGACGCCAAACATGTCCTCTATGAGCTGAGGTACGGTCTCCCGGCCGACCCACAGATATATCACCTGGCCGTCCTCGAACAAATACAGGCCGTGGGGCCGCCACCAGCCGGAGGCGAGTGGGAGAGGAGCTGGCATGACGAATTCGCCGTCGCTGTTGAAACCCACCTGAATGTATGTACATTCAGCGCACGCATCCAAGAAGAATGGTAGCACACTTGCCTCCGCGGGCATATTGTGCAGAGAGTACACGTTCGGGTACAGATACCGAAGCAGCTGCGCGGGAGTGAGTGGGTTCAGCAGCACTCTTGAGTAGTTCAGCAGCACTCTTGAGTAGGCACGCGCGTCGAGCGCCATCTCTGTATTGATGCGGGTTGCCATCTAGCTCATCCTTGTGTAAGCGAAATTATACGCAGGAAGGTCCGGCGAACTTTTTTGAACAGCCCGAGGATTAAAACCGGCAGCATCTTGAGGTTGTCCGGAAGTAAGAGTTCTGAGCTGCTACCGGTGAGCGGGCGCTCAGCCTTGTAGGCGGCACACATGTCCGCGATGGTCTGGAACAGCTGCTCCCGCTTGTCCTCGAGCGCCAAAGGTGATGGCCGCTGCACTGTTTTCTTGGCGATGAGTGTTAATATAGCCAAAGGGTCCGCGGACGCGAACACCTCGGTGGCCACAGACGTCGTGGGTAGTGCCAATGTGAGGACACGGATGCGCCTTTCACCTAGGAAGGGAAATTATGACGATCTGGGATAGAGGAAAAAGCTAGTCGGACCGACCGGAGGAGGTGGTATGAAGGAGGGCGCTTTGGAAGATAGCAAGTGGCGTGGTGAGCGTCTCATGGATCTCAAGCTCAAAAGCGTAAGATTTGTCCATCGGGACAGCGGGCATTACTACTCGATCGGTACCCTGCACGAAAAAGTTCCCGTGTATAGATTTGACGGCAATACCTAGTTAACCAGTCGGTCGTTGACATGTGCTCCACGAATATTACAACTTACCATGTGAGACGCGCACACGCAGCTCTGCTTCCCAGAGAATAGGCATAGCGAGTACGCGCCCAAGCTCGGACGCGACCTGTAACGCGTCTTCAGGTTGTTCTCCTTTGAATGCCGGATAGTAGAATATTTGTCCGGAGGTGTAATGCGGGATAAGAGCTGGCACCGAGGGAGGTCAGATTCACGCAGAGGGAATGGCTGAACAAGATTACCGAGCGTGGCCAAACCCCGATACCGATCGCCGAAGATGAACATGTCTACTGAAACACAATCTTCGATACAGGAAAGGGCAAAGGCATGGTAGAATGCCGACGCGGCTTTGTCGGAATCTGAGTCCTATAAATGGCAATGAGCATGGAGGATATTAGTGAATTGAGATGCGAGCCTTCTGAATATCGACGCTATTTGGCTGTGTGGCGACACCCAAGGCGCCTTTTCCAACCGTCGGTAAAGAAGCCGACAGTACCACTATTTTTCCTCCTGCGGGCCCCTGTGAGTCACATTAAAGGATGCGCAAAATAATAATAATAAATGAGGTGACTCCGTACAATGATGGCGAGGGCGCCTTCCAGAGCCGGTCCCATAGCACTGACAGAAACTCCCGTATCGACGAATATATGTGGGACTTGCAGAAGAACCGCTTCAACAGACTGCCGTCCGGTGGAAAGGTTGACGAGAAGGTCCTCTGGCTGTGGAAGAAACATATCCTCCACGTCTGGTACCACGAGCATGTCGAATGAAGCAGTGCGAGGCTGGATCACAACACCCAGTCAGATCCACGCAAAACCAGGCAAGTGTGTTGACGCACTGGCATACCGAAAAAATATACAGAAGCATTGTAACAGATAATACCTACTTTGGTTGCTTGCTGATCGTTGGGGAGCTCGTCAAGTTTCTCCAGTATCACACGAATGGCGGTGGCGACCATTCCTGGACAAAATATGAGAACACCAGTGAAACGATGCTAAAAATGCCTCGCCTGATTTGATTGCTTCATGCCCCACGTCGATCACGAAAACGTACGCCAGCGTTGAGGGGCTATTGGGCACATATTCCTCCGTCGCGGCAAACTCAATCACATCATGGGTGAGCTCCAATCTACTCGCGTCGTCGACCGATCGGTCCTCTGCTGAAAACGACGATGGGGTCTCGTTTCGCGTGCCGCAGAGCGGACATTGCCATCTGCACAATAATAAGTCAGAAATATATACATACACATCGATGGGTTTAAAGTCACCTAGTGCCATTCTCGACAAACTGCGCATAACGGTTTATATACGCTCTGCACATATCGCATCTGGTGATTATCCCATCTTGAACCGTCCGAACTGCCTCCTCGCTGGTGTTCAAGGTTCTGTATGGCGACAGCACCAGCCCAAGTGGTATCTTTACAGTATGCAACAGCAATTGGGTCGTAGGGATTGCATTTAGTGTGGAGGAATGGTAAAATGAGTCAGGTTTTCGAAAGGGTTGCCCGATAAGGTCGAAATCCCGGGGATCGGGTGGGTAAGTAAGCAGATTGGTGTGAGGGGCGTTGGGAGTTTCATGATATGGGACTTGGCCCACAACAGCAGGTGGGTCATCGGGAGACCCTGTACCATAGTACACCTGCGTTTCACCTGCGGCATATTGGCGCCTTTTGGGTCCGTGAAAAGACGTAGACATGCAGATGAAGGCTGAATAGGTCCGATCTATCATAGAATCCGGTTTTAAAAAGCAGCTGCAGCGTGGACTTACGTGGTAGTCGCAACGAGATATCTAGTACCAACCGACGTAGCAAGCCCCGACAGTATATTGGTTGAACGCCAGGCTGCTGGTCGTGCTTGAGTCTTCACGGTGCCAATAGTAATAATTTCTGGGAGTCTGAAATCTGGATATTTTTTGTATGCTGCAGAGTCGGAGAATAGTCTTAAGAAGCGACCGAAAACTTCATCCCGATGCGTTGGTCCCTCAGATGCCGCTCTGACCAGGTTTTAAACTTGGGATGGTGGCGAGATGCGAGTTGGTGTGTGCCACGTGCTGACCCGGGAAATGCCGAAGTTGTGTTCAGCACAGTTGAAGATTTTTTCTGAGTCAGTCCCGTTCACTTATCACAAGAGGTTCCTGAAAATTGGTGGTACGCACTGTCCGCGCCTAGTTCGCTGCAACATTTTAACTCGTACATCCGACTTCCAGTTATAACCAAATTATAACATCGTAGTATAGTCTCTCAGGGGACAGACGCTTTAGTGGTTCTAACTCGTACCTCGCTCACTAATCGTAGTACAGCTTTCCGCCAAGGCCAAAATTCAAATACGCTTAGCTTCTCATCTTCAGCTTTTGCGTTACGAATCTGAGTTCAGCCCGTGAGTGTACTTGATTCTATTTGCAATCGGCGCTCAACATCACGATTCAGGGTGATTGTACGTGGGAAACCAACACGAGCAGCGGAAATCGATCTGGTCGTCGTGCGCCACCGATCCTCGAACTTCTCGAAGCTTCTCCCGTGGCGCAGGGTTTTTAAGGCGCCTCGCTCGAGGAGGATCTTACCGCGTGCGCCTTCCCTGTCCTTGATCTGCTTTCCGAAGATATTCATCCGCTTCCTTCCACCCTACCCAGAATGCCCGCTATTAAATGGGCTTGGCTCGCCGGAACTGCATACTCAAATATGTTCGCAGTGGCGAAATATAGCGCTGTCCACTCCTCGACTTTGAAGAGCCATGCGAGTAAGGCTCCAACCGTTCCGTTTCCGTTGGCCAATCTGGGAAAACTAAACGGAAACGGTATGCAAACCGTTAGAAACGGGTAGAAACGGTTTCAAACGGTATTTTTGAGCCAGTTCATCCGGGCTATATATTCGGGGTACCTGGTGTTGTATCACAAGAATAGGCTATTGGGGCATTTCCAACAGGTATTCCCGAGGCCCCAGAGTGACTGGGAGGCATTTTGGATGCGGTGGAGCATTGCCAAGTTTTGACGCACATGCGGCACAAGAGCCTCATGGACATTCAGGCCAGCAAATCAATCTGATATGCGAGGGAGAGGTCAGCGCTAAGTTTTATTAGCACAAATCATTTATTTTCACCAGAGGAATGATTTGGAAATAGATTAATGCTTCCCTTGGTACCTGTCAATTGAAGCGGCACAAACTGTTTGCAAACCGTTTCTGGGACCGTTTGTCAAGCCCCGCGAACGAAACGGAAATAAAAACGGTTTTAACCGTTCGCAAACGGTTGCGAACGGAAATAGTTGGAGCCTTACATGCGAGTGACCTACGACGTGCGCATCGAACATGGTCTACAGACCATCGACAATTGGCTCATGCGCTCCAAAGACTGTGCTCTATCAATTTTCTTGTCATGGACGTAGCATCCAGTCCTATCGTTGAAGCGATTATCGTTCACTCTTCGCGGTGGGAATATATCGAGTTGCTTCTGCCTTCCAGTTCTTTCGCAACTCTAGCCACCATCTCGCATTTCCCGTCGGCCCATATTTGGTCCCAGTAATTGGTTTCTCGAGCTCAGGGATCCCCCACTAAACGTCTTTCACGATGCGCCGAGATTGAAAGCCGCCACTCTCCCAAGGTTCTTCAGCCCGCTGCATACGAGTCTGCCCTGGGCCCAACTCACCACCCCATTTGCACAAGCCCTCATCCCAAAGAATGCACCCAAATTCTCCAGAGTGCTCCTTCTCTCGTGGATTTCACTTGTCATATTTGTGACGAAGTTGGCACACCGGCCGAATGCTGGAACAATCCTAGACAGTGTTCCGCCTCTGTTGCACCTCCGAGTCAAATCCCTGATATTGGGATTCGACACGTATTATGGACGCCCTATCGCCCGGTCCTCCCAACAGCGGGTTCTCGATGCCCTCGTCGCGCCTGCTCTTACCCATCTCACGATCTCGGGGCTCTTCTTCAACTTCGAGCCACTGCCCCCTTTTTCTCTCGTGATCGCGGTGTCCTCTTGTGTCTTTACATGTAACCGAGGCCCGCATGTCTGCGGACGAATATCGTATGGCATTTCCCCGCTCATGCCTCTTATAAGCAACAAAATTAAATCTAAGGAGTTGCCCTATAGTACTTATCATCACCCCAGTTGGAATTATGACTAGTGTAGTGTACTTTCAATTTCGACAGACGATTCCACGGAACGCTACATAGAACATTGGACGTAAAACACTCTCAAGAATCCCCATATCCCTCAACATACAGCTCAATATTCGGCCCACCTCGCAACACATCGAGGAAGCGACTCACACCGCCGCTCAATGCGGAACGCACACTCTGCGCCAGCTCCATCGTGCCACATACTGCAGCGTAAATCAGCAACCGACTAAATAGTTCAAAAATTAAGCGCACCATTAACGCAAAGGGATCCTCGCGCGCCAGCGATCTCGGTATTTAGGATACCTGAAATGTCAGGGCGGCCCTGCAGTAGTTGTACAGTAGGGAACTCGAGTAGGCGCTCTTTTAAACCAGTGGTCGAGGGATCGGCCTCGACGGTGCCGGTTTCAGGGTCGATGGTAGAGGAGTCGCCCTCGAGCGATTGTGCATCCTCCGCCGAGGACGTTACGTGCACGCGAATGTCGATATCAAGGGAGTTTTCAGCGGTCATTGTGGTCAGAGCGTGAGAGACGGCGTCCGAGATCCATTTAATTTGGTCTGTGGATCGCGTGTATTCTTTGAGTATGATTGCCTATAGGGAATATGAAAACGCACCTGAGTCCCTAACGGCCCAAATGAAGACGACCCTCCGGCATATCTTATTCGTATTCGCGGTTGAAGCCCTGTTCTCAGGTAAGCGACGATACCGACAAGGATTTTTACGACATACTGAATGAGGTCGAGCAGGAAAGGAAGCACGAACGATACACCAGATCCACCTGAATTCCTCTTAATGAGCCAAAGACAATTGAGCGACAGGAAACACTTACCGCCAAAGAGGACTACCGTATCGTATCCTCTAACGATGGGGGGCGAGCTGTATGGGCCGTCCACAAATGCCTTGTACGTCTGTTCCCTCCCATTAGGCGAAGCCGTCACCGCTTTAAGAAGCCGCTTTGTAAATCCGTGGCGGACCCTGAGGATGAATACCAGATTTCCTGCGGTAATGGGGACCCTGGATTTCTCATTTTCTTTCGGCAGGTCCACAGATCCGGACTTCTCGGCCGAGCCGGAAGAAGGACTCGACGGCTCAGAGGGGGTCCAGTTTTTGTCGTTCGGTGCGTTCGAGATGGTAAATGGGTGGGCTTCAGAGATAGACGTTGGGTACGCGCCACATAAGGTGAGATATGCGCTTTGACCGGCGCTCCACTCGAAATATGGCGGGAACGGGATAGAGATGCGGAGGAAGTGGGGCGACAGAATTTCAACGGTGGCGTCCGAGGTGAGTGTCCTAGGTCCACCACGCTTGCCTGGCGAAATAAGGCGCGAATTGACAAGGACGATACGAACAAGGCGCAAAAATCGATCGAGACCCCAGAGAAACAGAGAAGGCCAGACATACACTTGATAGCTGGGTACAATATTGAATAATTTTTATCGCATCAGGCAGACGTCACGTACCCAAATTCAGCGAGGTGAAGATATGCTCCAACCAGGGTGATCCTAAACAACGGATAAGAATGGGGTCAGCGATTTGTATGGTTCCTCTACTCACAGTCCAAGCACGATGTGCATAAAAAGAAACCATTCGTACGTGCGAGAACGAAGGGGTCGCAGTGAGAGTAGACACAGAAGCAGAAGGGCCGAGCCGCCTGCTACGCCCCATGCGAAAAACGATGCTGCAAGATGTTCTGGCGTGTAACTGAGCAAATATAATGAATAGTTAAAATTGAACTGGATTCGAGTACCTACCCGAGTTCACCCTGAGTTTCGACAGGTAAGAGGAAAGAAGTTCATAGATGAGTCTAGACTTACGCGTCCAATCGCATGGACCCAAAATATAACACAATTAATACGGGCCGTCATACGATGAAGATGCTCAAGCTGGGCGAATGAAGAAGGTTATCAGGGAACGCAGACTCCACGGAGTGCAACGTACCTTGTCAAAGCTAACACCGGTAATGACTGCATGGCACACCTTCAGTCACAGACACACATCCGAAGGTCAAGAATACGTACGGGAAATGAAGTTGTTCTTCATTCCAAATGCGGTCATGAGCGGAAGCTGCGCTGCGCCGATGTGGGAAATTCGGTTAGCCCAGTATTTCGGATCGTAGCGTAGGCCTTGCAGGTTCGTCGCTAACGGTGGGAGGTTAGGCCTAGATAGCATACACAGACGATGTCACACACAATTGATGAAGCTCCAGGTGAAGATGACGGTGATATACATCCCCGAGAGAAGGACGTCCGCGACGTTCAGCGTATACGTCTTTGCGATGATGATCGTCCATCGGAAGGTGAACGCGCGGAAGAGGTTCAGCAGAGCGAGAGGAAGTCTACGCCACGAGATGGACCCCCTCGGAACGGCGTCCGCGGGTGCTGGGGCGTTGCGTCGACGGCGTGCGACGAGGACGGAGGCAAAGTGCCAGGAGGACATGAGGGTGATAAATACCGCCAGGAACCACCATACTTGTTCAGGATACAAGTTGGCAAGCCGAATGCGTATTAGACGATTCGGATCCACACTCTGCGCACGACGGATAAGGGGGAGTGAAAACGGAGCAGTCGCCATTCGATCGTAAGTGGGGAGGGCGGATGAAAAAGGGCAGGTGTGCGTAATTCATTTTATAGGCCGGCAAGAGACGGGAATTCCTGCGAGCTATCCCAGCAGGTGGGTTTTAGACGAGGGAACGATACGCCAGATGAGGCAAAGAATTAGCACTGAATCGTTATCAGAGTAATGAGGTCAAGCTCATGCCGTATCGACCGCGTTGAGTCCACAGCAGTGACTGCACCTTCATAAAATCCGAAAAAAAGCGGGAAGTGAAAGACGGAGGCTTCGCAACATAATTCTCGAATTTTTTATCCGAACTGCCCAGAGCTCGTCGTGCAAACTGTAACCAGGTCGAAGTTGAAAATTGCGGCAAGAAGCGGCACGCGACTTCGCCCTTATCAGATTTGATAAGATGGTGAGATTATCGGATTAGATTACGATAGGATATCCCCACTGATAAGACATGAGGCACAGGACCGTGGAAAGTGAACTGGACGCAGCGAAAGGGAAAGGTGCTTGAGGCTCGGTAGTCAGCGGGCCCTGTCCAGCTTTCGGAAATTTGCCGTATCCATTTTCTTTGCCAGCCTTTTCAAGGAGTCGGATCCATGCATTGGCGCCACGCTCCACAATGTGTCTCGGGGATTCGGAATATACGAGACCAGCTGGTCCGATGGATATAAAAAACCCACGGTTTCGGCAAAAGAGGGAGTACGTCACTCAGGCCAAGACGCCTGGGCACAAAACGAGCAGCGTTGGGGATCGTGGGATGGACAGGAAGAATATGTACCAGATTGAATGGCAGATTCTGGAAGCCTAGTAAGACATGAGGCGGCCGAAGAGGAGCACCGCAGAAAGTCGACGATTAGAAACCAGGACGGCGTTACAAGTAGAGGCGAAGTATTTTTGGAGTCGTAGTATGTGATTAGGGATCGAGTGTAATACCGTGGAACTAAAGGGCTCCGAGTAAAATTAGTATGCTAAGACGGGGAGGTATTATATGTAGATAGAGTACTGCAACATTAGTTCGGCCAGATCGGCGTCGTTCATCGGGGCCTGGCCAGAGGATGGATGTTCGAAATCCAAATAGCCAGACGGCTGCGAGTAACAGGCGATCCCTTCCACGCAAGGGACTGAGTTCGGAGCGCAATACGCTCCGGTATTGGCGTCCTGGGGCTGCAGCTTGTGCCAGTCATCGGCGATCAGAGACCCGATATCCTGCGTCGGGGGGAAACCCAATTGCAATGATCCAGTCGTGGACTCGTATGTATCGCAGATGAAACCAGTTGATGGAGGAGCCGGCGCCGAAAAGGAAAACTCGTTGAAATCCTGAAATAAAATTTCAGCTCGACCCGTTTCATAATCATTAAACTCTTACAAAATAATCCGACTCGGGCTGGAGAGTCCACGGAGAAATGGACGAGTCGAACGTTTCGGCGATACTTTCGGCGGTCAAAGCCTTGTCCGCTGCAGGTGCACTGTGTTCTTCAGCCGTCAGTTGCGGCGGTTCCTCGCTAGAAGAACGGCGGCTCGAGGAGGAAGTAGGAGACGAGTGTAGGAAGCCAGTAGAAGGCGCGGTATCAGGCACGGGTTCAGATGATGATCTCTGGTACGTCATGGCGGTAATGGGGGGTTCGAAGCGGGCAACGATATCAAGCGACCTATCTCTATCGAAGTCGCGCACGGCCGCATTAAGCTCGCTACCCTGTTTCCCCTCGACGAGCAGCTCCGCGATCTTCTCGCACCGCGCGGGATCGTCCACGCCCGTCTCGCGCGTCTTTCTACGCTTCTTCCCCGCGCCGGACGCGACTGCTCTTTCCCGACGCGCTACGGGGCGAAAGGCGTATGCGGGAAATTTATGCTTGTGCTCCTCGACGGCTAGACGCGCCTTCTCGCGCCAAACGCGGCGCTCAGCCTCGGGGAGGTTCTGCCAGGTCATTCCGATGATCTTGGAGAGCGTGCTGTGGTTTGTCTCGACTTCAGAGGAGACGCGCTGGCTCCGGATGAAGGACGAGCGGAAGAGGATGAAGGCGTTGGGGGGGCGGGGGATGTGGCCGTCGGGCTGTTTTCGCGAGTGACGTGCGCGAGTTGACTTCGGAGGAGAACTGGCGGGCAGGTCGGAAGACGAGTGCACGAACTGGTTGTAACCTGGCGGCGCTGAGGCTGCTTCTGCAAATTGTGTGAGGAAACGCTGCTAGGATCCCCCCAAATTCTACTTACCGCTGCTGGGTTCAGTGCCGTATTGAATATGTACACCAGACATGGTGAAAGGAGCGAGGGATGGAAAAAAAGTGTGACGCCTAAATCAGGTATGTCTCTTACTTATGAAGGCGGCCGCGTTACTCATCCCAAGTAGGAATGGTCGCCATGAACGGTCTAATTGGGCAGCTAAGTTTCGGAAGCGACTAGCCCAGTATGGAAACACAGATCCCAGACCCTGGATTTATGGCACGCTTGAGCCCGCGTAACAAGTTTATTTGATTGTAAGTTGCGCTGAGTCCTGACCCCAAAAACTGTTTACGCAATCATTGCTGCCGCAGAGAACACAGAGCATAAATAAGATATGCGAGATTACGCCACACTAGAAAAAGCTTCAGGGTCGAGGCCTCAGAAAGTCGGAGTGAGAAAATGAACCGGATGAAGGCAGGAAGAGAACAAGAAGATATGTCATTTGTACATATTTGCCTGATGGCGCTGATCGCCGCGTCACTTTGTCTTTCCTTCCACGTCCGAATGGCGAATATCCTCTTCAAGCGCGTTTGCGGCGATGCTTGTGACGGAAATATGGCAACATCCCGGCTGTCGAACTCCCTCAATTTTTCAGGATGTGCCCAGCCTGCCTAGCTCGTGTCTTTCGAAGTCAAACTATATCAAGTTCTATATGTGCTATCCCCCGCTCTCCCACCCAGCCCAAGACGCCGAGGGGCGTTATCTCGCCTTGCCCATCAGTTGGACCCATAGCTTCTGAAGGCTTCTGAGCCGCCATCTGGCCCAGAAAGACGGCAGTGGATCTCCATGGCACTTGACATCACCGCTATCCTCTTGTCCTTGTTCCCAGAGCGGCGAAGTTCTTGTTCTTGTACTCCGAGAAATATTTCGCGAAGAGGAGCCTGATCTGTTTCATGCTTCATTCAAAGCCTTAGCCGACTGCACAGCGGATAATTCCTTTTCTTTCACATTACTATTTTCGTTCAGCGCTAGCTCCTCCTCCGACAGACTCGCATACTTGGAAAGCAATCGCACCCGGGGAAATGAATATGCCAGTTTGCCTGGAGATCGCTTCCTTCAATAGTCCTTGGATGGCGTCTACTAGTCGCCGCTTAGCATCGACATCTCACGAAGACCAAGAGACGCGAAGGGTTTGTTTAAAATATGCGAAACGAAGCTGATACTGAATTATTCTGTATCCGGCAGTTTCTCCATGTACGCCTTGATCTCCCGCAATATTGCCTCCCTGTCATAAATTGCCTTGCAACAGCCCTCCCCCACATTTAGCTTCCCAACAGGAAAATCTGCACGTCGCCGGCGTCGCCGGCGTCTCCCGGTGGATCAAAAAATGCCTTCAACCAACATTTTGCTATTTTGGTTCAGTGCTGCGCGAGTGGTCCTTGTCCGACAGACGCTAATAGCAACCAACCGCAGCCGGGAAATGAATGTACCAACTTCGTTGGTCGCGCTTCTTAATAGGTCCTACTGACTTTCATAGGCGGCACATCCCGTCCTCTAACATTTTTAAATGTCATCTCATCGCCGCATAACAATCGATATATCACCACAAATCCATTCACACGAAACGAAGCAAAACCCGAATTACACTGTATCCGGCAATTTCTCCATGCACGTCTTAATATCCCGCAATATTACCTCCCGATCGTAAACCGGCTTGCCACAGCCCTCCCCCAAACACTTCACGTTCCAACACGCCACCGCCTCTCGCCACTCGTCCACCGCGAATCCCAGCACTGTATCGCCCAGCGGTCTCACATCCATCTCGAAGAAAATCTGGCACGTCGTCAGCGTCTGCCCAAGGTTCAAATAAATGCGGTAGCTCCATAACGACTCACCCGCGCCAGCAACTCCCGCCACGCGTAATTGTCCGCCGGCGTCCCACACGCCACGCACACAACCTTGTTCCCACCCGGGACGCTCCCCGCCGGCAGCCCGCGCAGCATCCCCTGCAGCGCGTCCCTCCTCCCGCGGTGCAGTCCCAGCAGCTCCATCAAGTGCTTCGCGGGCAGTCGGCTCAGCACGTCCCTGTGCTCCCCCGCGTGCAGCGCCAGCGTCAGCGTCAGGCGCGCCGCGAGCCTGGCTTCTTCCGCCCACCCGAAGCGCACGGCGGCCGCGTAGAGGCGCAAGGGCTCCGCGAGGAGCACCGGGCGTGTGATGGCACTGCGCACCGCGGAGAGTGGGCCGGGGGCGTCCCAGCGCTCGATGAGCGCGAGCACGTCCTCCACGGCGTCGAAGGACGGGGGCGGCGCAGCGGGCAGCCCGCACATGAGGCGCAGGACGTGCGCGAGGACGGCGTCGGGCTCGCGTATTGGGATCGCGGCGTCCGCATTGCTGTTGTTCGCGCTGCTGTCCGGCGTCACGGGGAGCGTGGCCGCGAAGTACCCCGACGTGCGGCGCAGGACGAAGGCGGGGACGCGGTAGAGCGTGCCCTCTATGGAGCGCAGCACGGTGTCCGCGTCGGGCTCGCTGAATGCGGGGTCATATCTCGGCGGGGCGTCGTTGTCCGTGGGTGCGGCAGTACTTTGCATGATGGTTCTGGTGTGGAAGGGCTCGAGCTGCTTTCCCAATGCAACGTGTTGCCAACGTGCCTTCCGTAGTCGACAGCGCCATGAGGCACTCCGCGAATGCCCCAGGTTGTGCTCGAAAATGCACTAGCCTTCCGAGAGGACCGGGGCGGGGAGGAGAGGTGGACATCATCGTTCTTGTTGAAATAGTCAACTACAAGGTAGTGATCTGACGCGATAACGGTGTGAATAACCCGCACCATGAACAGGACACGAAATTTCCTCGTGCGTCTCCTCCATTTCATTAATATTATGGATCTTTGACGCGCCGCCCTAGCAGGCCTCAGAACGGAATCACGCCGGGATTGAGTTGAATTTGCACCATGTCATCTCTTACCACACGAATTCGGTTAATTCAAATTGGAGAACATCGTGAGAGAAGTCCTGCGGTGTATAGCCAGCTTAACAGCACATTCGTCTATATTTGAATGCAACCCCAGGTGAAAAGATGAGATAAGATTGATGCGGGGACTAAGTGGCAATATCCTCATCTGGAATTGTTTGTTCTTTCAGCGGTTCCCAGTGCGATCGACGGTATTACATAAATTGCACAACTCCATGTTAACATGGGCGGCCGCTCAATTTATTAATAATAAACAGGGCCGAATTTTAAGGCTGCAGATACTATATATCAAAATTCGCTTCATGTACGTCCTCCAACGAGCCGAAGAAAAGATAAACAAAAACCCATCCGGGGAAAAAGATGGTTAATCGTTGAACGAATGGCTAATCATTGAACGAGAAAGTTGCCAGAACCTGAAAGATTTCGTCAACTGAAGGCACATTATTTCAACACCACAGTCTAGATATCGTACCCTTGCTTGATCTTGAGCCACATTGCGAGACACTCGCTTGGCCTCGGTTTCGAGATCTCGTGGAGCAGCCTCAGCACATTTGGGACATGCAGCCAAGCTTGCCAGTAGCGGGGTTGTGAAATCGCACATGACTCCCGAGATGGACGCGGCGTCGGGACGCTTTTCCAGGATGGTTTGGACCCTTTTCATGTGCTCATTGAACCACTTTGCGGTTGTAACTGCCAGACAGCTATCCTCATCCGGATCTCCAAGTACCTCGACAGTGATCCCGCAACCCTCTACATGACCTGCCTCGGACCACCAGACGTAGTCGGGGCGGTCTTCGCTGTCGGACGGATCTTCTTCATCGCGAGTCGCAGCGAGGGCTGCAATCCAGTTCGTCATTTCAACAGTGCAAAGGTGGTGGAATTCCTTGAGTCTGTGAAGTTGTTGCGCAGAGATGATCCTGAATTCGGGGATCGACAGATTCGGAATATGTGGTGGCCATTTGAGCGTCTCCATGGCTGCAATCTTGACCAAAGTGTCCATTCCTCGATGGATGGCGATGGCATAGATGCGATGGGGATGCTTTTTCAGGATTCGGGGGTCTGTCAGCAACTTCTCGATGAGGTCCTGTCCGCCAGCGACCATGTACTTGTCGGCAGCCACATATGCATCGACCACTCCATCGAGATTACTGACGAGCTCGTCGCTCGCGTAGCGCGGATAGCACAAGACGAGTAGCTTTCGCACTGTCTGGCTCGATTCATCGAGTGTGACGACAGGTTTTCCATCTCGGACCAGATTCGCATCCTCCCCGACAGGTTCGGGCAAAGAAAATAGATCGCGGAAGAAGATGGATTCGAAGGCGAGGACACCCTTGTGAACATGGAAGTCGACGCCATCCGACGAACGGAGGATACAGTCTGGAGGGTTCACCTCATTCGATGTTGGAGAGAAGGGATCGCTTGCGTCGCTATTGTGGTTCATGTCTAGGCTGTGTGATTGTGGACGAAGGGTGGCACAAATCAGGGCCCGATACTGATGTACGTGGGCGGAAATTAAATATCAATTAAAATATTTTCTTGTCATGTATGTAGTAGTTGGTAAAGTGGTTAATTTGTGATTGTTTAAATTTGTGTCATTTTGTTTTGCGCCAACCCTTGTCGAGTCCCGTTGCTGTACCATTTCGGCCAAGTGTTCAGCCCATGTCACCCATCACCATAAGTGTTCATTTTTGAGGTGTTCATTTCGCCATTTCATGTGCAGAATTACCATATGGGGGCGGCCGGGCCGTATTTTTTTGACAGATTTAGCCCCTAATTGGGCCAAAATCCTTGAATGTCACCGTCACTGGGACCAAAAGTGTTCAGTAATAGGGTGGTTCTGCATCTAGTCTTTCAGGGGATAAAATTATCATTGCCTTGTTCCTCAATACAATGTCCCATGAACTACAACTATTTTATCGTGTGATGCCAACCTTGTACAAGAGGTGCCGAGATGCCAACTTGAACAATGGAATCTTGATGGAATCTAACATTTTTTTCTTGCTCTGCGGGTGCAAAAATTAGTCTGAAGAAGCTTTCCACGAGACAAGGCTTGGCAAAAAACGCGTGCGGCGCATAGCTTCGCCTTGAACTTGGTTTGCATCCATCAAACTCACGGTAGGCTGTTTTATAACTTTTATTCGGAAAAGTCTCTTCCCAGGTGTCCTATTGGCATTTGTGATAACTTTGCGACGCTCCTGCTGTGTGCAAAACCGCAGCAGCCAAACATAGTTGCTTTCTGGAGCTTTCTTGACTCCCAGTGACTTCTCTGACACGTGCACGGCACGGAGCATTGCCGCAAAAATTTCTCCAGCACCCAGGATGGTTTCGTAAACTGTAGCCTGCACCCTCGGCATCTCAAGACGCGCGGGCTGCGTGCCACGCTGCAGCGAAGCTTTTTTCTGCCAGTGGTCATTCCCTGCGGCGTTGCTACAAATATTTTATTCGACTGGACTCCCGGCCATGCCGTCAGCTTGCGGGTCAGGCCGCGCTCTCCTAACTTGATATATTGTGTCCCCATGAACTCCCTCATCCACCATAGACATCTACCGACGCGACCACGACGCGACCCACGCGTCATCACAGCCTATCAATCGATCACGTCACCCACGCTGTTTATTATCAGTATCAGCCAAATCAGCGCCTTGAAGGCGCCCTGCCTTCAAATGAAAAGAATATGTTTTGTATGCCGGTACCCGGCTACAGTTGGGGGGAGCTTGCCTAATCCGAGTTGGAGTTTTATATGTAATCTAATTATTGAATACATATTCACTAAGATCCATACCGTAAGTGTCCAATGTAAATCGGCCAGCCCTTTGTGCTGTATCGGTCTCAAGCATTGTCATTGACTCCGTCACTTTTGGTCTCAGAAGCCGGCTCAATACAAAAGGAGCACGGAATGCGATGCCGTTGAGTTTTTTAACTCTCGAAATTGCCACAAAAGAAAGTCCGGCTGAGAAATCTTTAGCGCGCAGTGGCCTAATCAGACAGATGTCCCACGGGGCGACCATCAAACAAACAAACCAAACAAGCGTTTTGCACTGCTGCCACTGCCACTAGCAATTTCGGTCTCACACTGATAGATGGGGTCGCAAGCTCCCCCAATAAGATAAGATTGACACCTGTGATGCGGCCGCAGTTCAATAGACACAAACATCGCCAACACTTCGTCCCAAACCACCATGCACCCTTCACTCCTCCGCCGCCAGCTCGGCGGTCTAGTACCCCCCAAAATCGCTACGCCAGGCCTCGTCGTACGCTACCCCCCATTTCTCTCAATATTGGTCCACAGGAACTCACCCGAACCCTCATGATAGTCTGGCAACTCTGGGGGCGGCCTGGGCCCGCTCGTCGAGTTCTATTCCAAGCTGCCGAAGGGCTCTGCACCTGCGCGCTACGGGGGCATCAAGGCGCGCTATTTCAGCGGCAAGAATGCGTCGGCGGCACCTGTGCTGGTTATCATCGGGGGACTGTTCCTCATCGGATACACCATGGACTACCAGCGTGCGTTTTCTGCTAGTTTTTTTGCCTCTGGTTGTGCTGACGATATTTTTACCCAGTTCACCTGAGTATGTGCCGTTTCTATACCACTTTCTGGAAGGTGCTGACGTTTTTTTCTGGCAGAACACCACAAAAACAACGCCCACTAAATCTAGATCAGAGGGTAGACGTCGGGGACTTGACTGCGAAGCGGGGCTATCTAGACGAAGGTTTCTGCCTTGCACCTGTTCTTAATGATGATGACTACTTGCCCACCTCGGTTTATTTTAAACAATTACAGCTCATGGCAGCTCAAATAACTCTCCACCCCCGATTCACATGAAGTGCGTAAACCACCGCACAATGCCGTTGGCGCTCTCCTCCTTGACGAATCCTAAATCCGATAAATAAATAAACACGGTCAATAAACCAGCCACGCACTTTCGTACTTGTCCTCCAAGTTGCATCGCAGTGCAAACCCGTGCTCTACGCCGGAGAAGAACTGTATGTTATATACACGCTTCCCCTTGGTGAGCAGCTCCTCCGCGCGGTGGCGTGATTCCGCGGGGAAGGTGTGGTCCGTCTCAGCGCAGGACATGAACAGCGGTTCTGCAGGCGAAAAAAAAGAACAATGCCGTGAGACCCATGGACTGCACAATGCGATAGATGCGTACTGGCACATTCGACGAAATGGTGCTCCTTCAGAAACGCGGGGTGCCCGAAGGCGCCGACGCCTGTTTAGTTCGGATAAATAGCCGAACTGGGCTGGTAAAAAAAATGATACGTACAGGCGATCGAGGAAGACTCGGAGAGCGCATTCATCACGTATGGGGCTCCTGCATAATAAAAACGTTTCTAGTGAGTCGCTCAATTACAATCGAATCAGTTTTTTTTTTCTCACCAAAACAGTACCCGACGACGGCGTATTTCGTTTCAGGTGTACCTGGCCAAGAACAAGCATATCAATATTATTGTTGGGCGGGAAATTGGGTTCGGCGCTCACTGACCGAACTGAGCGACGGCGGCCTCGGTCCACTTAGGCACGGCGACGTCCGCAAAGGCAGCGTGCTTCGTCTTCCACGCCTCGTAGTCGAAGCCGGGATCAGTCGTCGTGTCTGTCCGACTTTTGCGATGAAGCAGCACTGGATCCTGGTGCGCGCATCGACGACATTCATTTATGATGGATGGAAGCACAACATATGCACATACCCCGCGGAAATAATCGATGGCCAGAACGAGGAATCCTGCAGTGCGTGCATTTCCTGAGCACTCCGAGCGCTAACATTATATATAAATATATAAACCGCACCTTGCGACGCAAAATAGTCGCAGAGCAGCTGCCCATTCACGAAGATATCGATCCCCCACACGTCCGGGAAATAGCTGCGCGTGATTGCAATCAGTGCGGACAGTGGCGTTTAAGTATCTGGATGTGAACTTACAAGATAACGCGGTTCTCCTGCGCGGTGTTCGGTGGACGCGAGATGTACGTCGGCACGTCCGCGATGGTGATGAACTTCCCGGCGGGCGTCCCTTCGTGCGGGAAACAGTTCAGGCAGCATTCGCCGGGCGCGCTAGCAAGGACGGGGTCGGACATGGAGAACGATATGCACGCGGGCCATCGCACGTCATTCCTTAAAATGTTCAGCGGAGGTCCGCAAACGGGTGCCGTTGAACACATGTTCAACATCACCTGCCTAAAATAGACCAAATATTACCCAACGGTCCCATGATCCACGGTGTCTCAATTAAAAATACACACACGCGATTGGGTGCCTGGATATTAGGGAGCCTGGGATTGTTTTTAACGCTCGAACGTATACTTACCTCAAGGACGCGCTCCAACAGGCCCCAACCTTCGTCGGACTCCCTTCTTTGAATCATCAATGGCGAGCACTCTGAAGCGTTCGGAGAGTACCGCCACGGGAACGTCCTTTTCCACAGATATCCAGGAGAAGGGAGCTGCAAAACCGGTCACCACTTTGGGCGCCATCGCAGAGGGCGAGGAGGACGACAATGTGGGGTACAGCGCGTATAAACAAGGGTTGGTGGAGAATGTCGAGATAACGGCGGCGGAGAACAGCAGCATCCGGTGGCGCATCGACCTCATCATCCTGCCGATGTTTCTGATTACGCAGACGCTGCAGTTCTTGGATGTAAGGCGGTCTAGGGTCTTGAGGGGTTCTCTAATTTTTTTATTTAGAAAACGGCCCTCAATTATGCTAACTTGTTCGGATTCCAAACCGCGCTGAAGCTCAAAGGAAATCAATTCAAGTACGCTACATCTTACTTGTAATTTCCCGACTCATGATCTTGCAGCTGGTTGTCAGCGATGTAAGCTTTCTTCCACCTCCGAACATCTGATGTTAATATTTCCTAGGGTTTACTTCGGCTACGCAGTTGCACAGTAAATAAATTCCACGTGTCCCTTATAATGTTTCTAACAGCTGTTCAAGGTACCCCATCCAGCTCCTCATCGGCAAGTACCCAGCACAGAAGGTGGTCTCCATCACAGTCTTTATGTGGGGTCTTTGCGTCCTGACGAGTAAGTTATATTGTCTTCACACCGCGTCTACCTTGTGATTACTGCTCAGTGTCCCAATGCACAAATTTCACGACAGCGATGGTGAACCGATTCTTCCTCGGCTGCTTTGAGGCTTCTGTCTCTCCAGGCCTGACACTCATGACGTACGTGTTTGGTTCGGCTCTTGTAGAAACTGGTATTGAAATCGCGCAAGCGGATGGTGGTACACTCGCGTCGGTACTCCCCTCCCGTCCGATTTTCCATTTCTTATTCCCTCGTTAGCACGAAATTCCTCTGAGGCAAATGATATGTGCGCTCTTTTTTCTTGTCGGAAGGGGTTCAAGCTGAAATACTTTTTGCCAGGGTACTCTGGACTGGGTATGCTCTTCCATTGTCCGGTGTTCAGCCGCTCACACGCTTGGTAGGTTGGGGCGGAGTCATCGGAAGCTAGTCAGTCCTCTATCCCATTTTTAGCCAGTATCTCACATCTCTCGCAGTATTTCAAGTGAATATATTGTTATCTTGTTGGTCACTTCTAAATTGTGTCAGCCGGAATCTCCACAATCAGCCCAACGGCCCCGGGACCTGAACAATGGCAATACATGCGAGTCAAGTTATTTTTGTGTGGGAGCCTCTGGCTCTGACTATTTTGGGGCAGATTTTATATCCTTGGGGGCATAACCATGCTCTGGGCGTTTGTCATTTATTTCTTCTTGCCGGATTCACCCGTGCGTATCTTTTTTATTTATTTCCGATATGCAGCATCATTTTCAACATCACGCAGGCGTCTGCGCGCTTCCTGAGCCCGCACTTCCGTGTGCTCGCTATCCAGCGTGTTGCGGGGAACCAGCTGGGGATCAAGAACAAGAAGTTCAAGAGGGCGCAGGTTATCGCTGCAGGTCAGCTCGCGCCGTGTTATTCGTTGCCGCGGTCAATCACTAACCATAGTGTGGATCAGCGAAAGACCCCAAGATATGGATCCTCTTCACCTCTGTATTTGCGGCAGCGATTCCCAACGGCGTGGTCAGGTAGGTCCCATCTCGTTCGTATAATTAGCAATGCTTATTGCGCTCAAGCAACTTCTCTTCGATTATCATGTGCGTCACTTGGCTCCTCCTCTCATTTAACATCTGACCCCAAACAGCAAGGATATGGGATTTTCCAGTGCGTCAAAAACATTATTTTCTTTTTCCATTCAACAATTGTTGAGTTTAGCCACGAAGACGACTGTGCTCAAGAGCGTCGGCGACATCACTCAGATCGTCGCCCTCCTCATCGGCGGTGTGATCACGTTGAACATTCCGAACAGTACGCTCCGCGAGTGGTTCAATGCATTATTTAAGCTGATTTGTGCCAGCCCGACTCATCGCTTCGACATGCGCCAACATCATCTGCGTCGTTTCGGCCGCATGCATGGCGTACCTCCCTCGCCAGCACGTCTGGGGCAGACTTGTATCATTTTGGCTCGTGAACTGTCAGTCAGTCGGATTCGTACGTGCTTCATTTAGCATAATTCGACGGGCACGGACTGAAACCACTGTAGGCCGTCAGCCTCGTCATGGTGTCGTCGAACATGGGTGGATACACTCATCGGGTGAGTAGGAACTGTCTTGGTTCGTCTGATGATTTATTATACTCATGAACTTGCAGACGATTGCGTCAGCTGTAATCTTGTGGGTGGCGTATGCATGACTAAACCTTCAGCTTTTCTCACACCCGTCCAAGCACTGCATATTGCTTCGGCAACGTTGCTGGACCATTTGTGTATGTGCTTATATATATGTTATCTTCTCAGCTGATATTCCTTTAGCGTGTACGGCGTTTCATATTTGAGAGCTTCCGCAACACTCACTTCTTAATTCAGCAAACAATCCCAAGCCCCGTTTTACGTCGGTCTTGTTTCACTTCCCTAATACATTTGGGCCGGTATTTATTTATTTCTCGATCAGCAAGACGCCACCGCTGGTCTTCTGGCCGGATATTCGGTTAGTGTTCCGCTAATTGACTTATTGACGGCGGTATCTTACTCGATTGATGTCCACAGATTAAACTCGTCTGCCAGATCGTCCTATTCTTCTAGTGCGTCCCAATCCTTCCTCTGTGCTGCCGTCTTACTCAACATACACACATTCAGCATGCTGTACATCAACAAGCGCCGAGACAGGGTATACGGACCTCCAGACGTCGCTGCGTCAAAGGAGGCGGGCATGCAGGACAAGACTGAATTTGAAAATAAGGTTCGACGTATTTTGGCCGACGCGTTCATTCAGTCATTCATTTTTCATGTAGGATTTCCGCTACGTGTTGTAATGTGCTATATTATGAGGGGCTTGTACTATATTTACGAAGATACGATTTCAACTCGCCCGAATTATTTTTCAACAAGACGGGATTGCCCGTGCAGAACCGACATAATCCGATATCAATTGAATCCGACATGATCGATCCGGGACTCGGCATTCATCCGAGTTACCGTCTTGTTTCTGCGTTAAAAGTTTTTATCTGTAGGAATTCAAGTTTCGACAAGCTTGGAAGCTGCAAGGAAGGTCACGGTGGGTTTAGTATGCAGATAGGGCCAAAAATTCGCCGACCATAATCTCATGGGCTACTACCAATAATTATAAAAAACTCTGGACAAGGAGCACCTGAATCGAACATCCTAAACATTTTTTTTATGCCAGTATGTATACACCGAGACGCTCGCCGCATTTCTTTCGGTATTGTTTAGTAAACAATGCAACAATACCGAACAGTGTTTACAGACTGGTTCATTGTTTACAGATGGGTTATGAGTTTGGCAAAGCGAGAATCAACGCGTCAAACACGTCAAGTAAGTGCATTGACCAGAGCCAGACACTCCCGCAAAGCGGATAAAAAAATCCAAAAGCCGAATCGACAGAAAAGCGCGCGAGATTGTCGGCAAGTTCGGAGCTCGAAGTTGAAATTACAGTTCTGTGTTGATCCTTGGGGCGGGAGCTGGCAAATGTGAGCATGTTGCATGTCTAGAGTTAGAGTTCTAAACTGGCAAGTCCTGGTTGGGGGAAGTAGTATCTGAGTTGGCGGCAAGTTCATGGATTGAATTTAGAACCCGGGGTATGGAGTTACCGTTTGAGGCCGATTTCTGAAGAGGGGAAGTCCAGGTATTGAGCTCGAGGCGGCGGAAAGCAAAGCCAGAAATTTGGTACACTTCATTTTAAATTCCGGTGTGCCGAGTCGTGATTTTTGCGCTGATATTCGACGTAAGCGGTCGCAGGAGTTCCAAAAATCAAAATTTGAGTCAATGGTAAGGAAATCTGTAGATGGACGCGTCCGCAGAAGAGCGCCTCAGATTATCTACAGCTGAATTTTGGAATGATGAGTCACGAAATCAAGTTATTGTGCTGAGAGTTGATTTGGGAGTTTGAAAACCGAACGGCGGGAATCCCCACTATCGTCCGCTGGGATTCTGGCCACTTGAGAATAATTGGCCTGTGGGCGACCATCTGACGCTCCAACCGGCCACTCCTGTGTCCTATGATGAAGGTAGGCATACTGTCAATGAGTAGAACACAAGTGGTCAATTTATTCTGCCCTCTTGGTGACTCAGTAAATATTTCTTTCACAGCAGTCTCAAACATGGCAATACTAGGAAGCTGGCCAGGCAGCCAAAGACAACGTTTCTGGACATATCAATGGCACGAACGTATCCGGGATTGTACTTTAGATACATATGCTCTGTTTGATACACTTGAGTGGTACCCCACATCAATAATAGCGGTAGGAGGGCATGCCTCTCACAGGCAGAGATGGGATCAAATGTGCATATCTGACTTTACGAGACTAGTGGAGCCATCAAGAGCATCCCTGGGTACAAAATACGCGACGTGTGGATAGATATAAAGGATTAGAATGTATTGTCACTTGCAGTTACGCACCTAGACCTAGATTGGGCCCACAGAAAATCCACAGAGTATGACATTGGAAAATCACCGGTTTTAGTTAATGACGAGTGGTTAGTAGTAAACGGGAAAGATAAAAACCCGGTGTATGGTTAAACATGGGGCCCTATATATCCTTAAGACCCATGCAGTTTTATGAACATGTCCCATTCAGTGTTTGCCCGCTACAGAGGGTGCCACTCGGAGCAGGCAGATAATGATTTGAGAACTTGGTGCAGCTGGGGTGAATGGGTATGCGGACTAACGTGTTCAAGTATAGTTGAGGGGTGGGGGAGAGCATTGTGCGATCAAAATGAGCCCTAAACATTGTGCATCGGCGAAGAACTTGTCGAGCAAGAGACGATGTGAGAGAGCGCTGCTAAGCGACAATGTTCCCACCCTGCCATTTTGCTGTCAAACACGCAACAACTTTTGATCGGCGCATCGTCCCGACCCCAAAATTTGTACAGGCAACGCTCAGAGGTCCCATTCGGATCCCTGAGTGCAAAATCCCCTTAAACATAACTGTCTAGTTTGTTATTCCCAAGTGGCCAGCTTCCTGGGGGTGGCCAGCTTCCCAGCGCACGATAGTACTTCAAGTTGCAGGCTTGCATGTTCAAAAAATCAAGTAAAGAAATGACAAGGCGGCGCTGTGTTGAAGTTTCTGGAGCGAGCCAGTAATGCCACAATAGAATAAAGAGAGAGAATGAGACTCAGCCAGCCAGAAACTGGTATAAATATTCGGAATGCGGCTGTGCGCGCCGCAAACGGGTCGGAGAAGGCAGGATGCACATTATCAAACGAGAAGCCTGACTTGCCGACGGACTGGTTGGCACATTAAGCTTTAAAGGATGCGGCAGGATTTAAACGAATAGCTGTCTCGGGTCGCAATAAATGTACAGCTTGATCAGAACTGGTAGCGGCTGATTGACGCCGTCAAACTGCCAGCCTCGGTGTTGGGCTCAGAGGGTACGGCGAGTATTCAAGCCCGATAACAAAGGAAGAGTTGGGGGTCGTTGGAGCACTCACTGTAAATTTGGCGACCAGGAGCAACTCCAAGGAAACATGTTGATTTTTTTTGTGGAGGAGAAGGCTGTGGTGCAACGGCAAGTCGTTTCCGCTTGAAGCGCAAACGACTCACGACGACTCACAGTGACAATTGAGGAACAGGAACAAACCGGGTTCCAAGACCCGTTGATACGGTTGCTGGTTTTAGTTGCAATATGATCGGGACGAATTTTGGAACTGGAATTATCGAAAATAGCAGACCTCCACAAGATGGATGACGGCCTTTGCTAGTAATAGCATGGGTCCGAAGATGCGTGGTGCGCGTTTGTATACGAGTTGAGACATGCTACTCACCATTACTGAGCAGTGGCCGTAATCGTGGTCGAACCGTCGTATTACGCAGCAGACAGACGACAGGCTACATGGTCAGTCTTAGAGGGTTAATCCAGCTCCATTATAGGACACTGGAGTTGAATTCCGCTCGTTGCCAGACATGGGGGTTTTGCTGCCGACGACAAAGGCAGGATTTGGACTGCCTAATAGGCCAGTAACAGTGGGTATCTTGCTGTAGAGGAGGTCCTCCTCCGTTCGGGCATGATCCAGGTGAGGCAGAGAGTTTTCAAAATCGATGGTGGTGGTCAGGAGCAGGTGAGTGGGTAGTGACATATCATATGAATGGAAAGTACCAAGCTCACATTTACATACATAATAACACCGGCGTGGAATATTACATGGAAGGAATGGAAGCAACAAACCCACAGCTCCTTCCGAGAGGAACGAGTACGTTATTATTAATGTTCAAATCCCGTCTCAGGTTCGGGATTTCTCAACGACGATATAGGATTGAATTGACGAGGGCGCTGTATATATGTGAAAGGCGAGGAAGAACAGTGTTAGAGAAGTTCGAGGATCACAGACGAACTTGAACCATACTTCTATTCCGAGCGCTCATGCCGTTTATTTATCTATCGCAGTGGAGCGAACGAGGGTCGAATGATAATTAATTATGAGTCGGTCTGTTGAGTTGAATCGCGGGAACGATTAAACACTGCGTTCCCTGACCCCGTCCACCTACCCTGCAGAGCTGGGCTGACATCTGTAGACGTCTGCCGACCGCAGACTCTGACGACGCAGGGCTGACATATGGTTACAGACTGGTTACGAGTCTAGGGTTGCCATAATTCTGGAGGCTGGGTTAACACTCTGCCGACATCAGTAATATACGCGAAGCCGCAAAACGCCGGCAGATGCCATTGGACTTCGCTGATTGTCGTTGGACCTAATCTTCCAAAATACTGGGGTCCATTTCTCTCCAGTGGAATCCAATGGGTTCAAGTCGTCCCCAAATGGCACAACTTGCACCGTGATCTTCGCTGATCTCCACCAATAACCACCAGGGATCCTCACTCCATTCTTCTCCACATCTCCAGTGGTTCTTGGTGATTTCGAGTAAAATAAATGTTTCCACCGGTAGAGTTCAGTAGATTGATATCTGGTGAAATTGCTTATACCAATAAACACCTTGTGGTGAATATTTGGCGCTACAATAATGGGCAGCATACTAGTTACAAACAGTAGCGAAATGCTGGTGGATGGATGTTAAAACCACTACTTAAAATAATTGGTGTCATGGGACTCCATCCAAATCCAATGCCTTGCACCGGAGGTATGTTTGTATCTTCACCGAAATCCACTAGTCTTCACCGCATTTCCAGAATGAAGACTTATAAATTTAATTATTTGAATTCAAACCATTAACAGGGAGAGCCCAATCCGAACCGTAGTAGCCACCAGTGGTGGTTAAATGTGAAACGCAGACTTCGTGTTGCCGTCAATCCCCGGCAGCTTTTGGTTAACACTGGTGATGGCCGACCCACATCAACTGACGGTACAGACCGGCACTCGCCGGTGTCCAGCGATGGCGCCGGGCGGCGGGTATATAACTCGCCGACGTTTGCTCGCTGAACAGAGCTTGTACCCGATGACTTTAAACTGCCGGTAGCCCACTAAAATGTCTCCCATACATATTTTGAGCCACAGACAATGATTTCAAGGCCCTCCGGAGTCAAAATATTGCAGCACGGTGCCTATTGTAAGGTTGGTCGAGGTCGGCGGAGCCCCATCGGAAGAGTCTCTGCCGACGGGCCCACGGAATGCAGTGAAAGATACCTATTATTACCTATTCATGCATTCCACTGGTGCGGCTGGATGCGGAGGGATCGGCGCGTCCGTGGTCCGTGCTTAAAATAATATTTGACACCGGTCCGCGAATCTCCATAATTATCACGGCGAGGGACGAACAAGCCAAGAAGCCAAGTACACGACGTCGTGCTGTGCGTGATGGGTCTGGTTATGGTTTGCCATATATGTCAGTGGTATTAATATTTCGAATGTACAATGATACATAGAACTAAATAAGGCAACTCACTTGTACAATATTCACCCCGGACGTGCAGAACCTCCGTCGAGTGCTGGTTTGTCTCTTTTTGGGGGTTAGAGGTTCAATTTGTCTTGTTATCTCGCGCTGAAACGCAGATTTATTTTGAGAAAGGAACTATCGCGTCGGACGTACATCGTCTATGCACAATACATAGAACTAAGTAAGGTAACTCACTTGTATAATATTCATCCCGGACATACAGATCCTCCGTTGAGTACTGGGGATAGAGGTTCGACTTATCGTTAATATCTCGCGCTGAAACGCAGATTTGTTTTGACTAAGGAACCATCGCGCCGGACAGACATACTCATGACTGGAGAGCTCGAAGTCAATTAATTGTGAATATGGGGAAGCGAGGACGGACCGAATGGACGTCGGATGAACGTGGCTATTTACCGAGGCGCGAATTTCACAGTCCGGCGCTAAGAGCCGTCTCTGCGCTCCGCCAAGACAGCGTCACACAGCAGTATCCGTCCTTGAGGCGGATTGCTGTGCAGCCTATTTTGATTTTAGTGCGGCCCGGCTAGACTTGCGAGCTCCAATCGGATAGACGCAGCGGACTCTCGGAAACGCGAAGGCCTTGCGGCGGCGCGTCCCTGAGTTGAGTCATCCGTGCCCTGGCCTAATGAATCCATTCCTTCCAGTGTCCTCAGTTTATTCGTCCTGAATGGTGTGCCTCAATATATTAATTTCATTTGTTGCGAGAGTACGCCGAGATTTCTGTCTGTTAATTCCATACCACGAATCCATATGTCTAGAGTGGGTTGTGAGTGTCTTTGAGCTTTCTGGATAGTCATCTTGTAAATTCTGGACCCAACGCTTTTGAATCTAGCGTCCAGCCAGTAGCCGAGCCGAACGAGTAGTAGACCCGTTGATAGTAAGCTCTAGTGAATTGCTGTGCAGCCTAGACCAGGGACCAGCGATATTACCGTATCCATGTCCGTTCATCGGCAAGCGGTGCAGCTGTGCAGTGCGCCGCAGGCGCCGAATATTTCCGAATCGTGCTGACATTGAATTTGAAAGAATTAACGCGGTCACGACGGTGAAAGGGTGAATGACGGATGCCACGCGGCCGAGGAGGGCCTGATCGGCGTCGACGGCAATTATTCGTGTGCCTGACTGTACATTGAACGCCCAGTGGAGAAGGTTCAATTTGGATGAATGAGTGCCACTCCCCATTTTTTTTGTCAACTTGAAGTGCTGCCAACGGAATTCATTGAAGCCCTGATCTCCTTTCTTGATCCGCCGTGATTCATACTGGCCGCGGAACGTGGAAGCAGAGACGATCTGGCAGATAGACATGTGCACCTGGCAGAGAAGACCTGGTAGGTCCAGACTGAATGTTGAAACACCGTGTGAGAGTCACGTGTTTGTACATGTTATGCACGGCCGTCTGTGTTCCTGACGTTGTCCTGCCACCATGACAAACGCTTTGGTTACGTGCAGCTGTCGCGACCAGGGCCAATACGCCGTCTGCTTACCCTCATGTCCATCGACGTCGATTAATGCCCGACTGATGCAGCTATCGATACACGTATCCGGCTTTGAAGTGATATCATCGTTTCACTTGAACATGTCCCCGGGTTCTTGCGCCGAGGAGGACAGACGATGGGCTGACGCCGAATCAACCCTCTTGAGATTCTAGTTTTTTCTGGTTCTGGACCAGCTTTCGGGTGGTCTACTGCTAGCTTTCAGGGCGGCTACTACTCGCGATCTGTTAGAAGTCCGGACTCAATGTTAACCTACGCGGAGGCATGCGCAATGGATCCACGTCAACGCTGTGCACATAAATCAGCTTCCCGATGATGGACGCGCCCGCTCTTGTTTGTTGTGCTCACCGGACATGAATCTGAATCAGGATCCTACGTCCGCTGGCTGGCAGAGGGATCTGATGACGGCCTACATGCATACAGCAGAAACAAGGTCCACCTCAAAGTATCCCAGACGGGCCACGCTACTCTCGCCTTTACGCCGCTGTCGATAGTACTTACCCCTGCTTCGCTATCGGACGCGAATAACTCTCGGACTCCCTAACCGGACTTGTTGCATTTATCGGCATTCCGCATACCTATTTAAGCGCGGTGGAACGAAGATCAATAACCCATCGACTCTACCTCGAAAAGAAGCACGCACACAATGCCCTCGCCAACCCAGACGCTCACGCGCCTCCTGCTGCTCGCAGCCGTCCTAGTTTGTGCGTCTAGCTTCTTTCATACTACCCTCTAAACCAACACTAACTAACACTTACCCGCTTGCAGCATCCACCAACGCCCTGACGCCCCCCGGCCGCCAGGGTCTCCCCAGTTCCCACACCTCCTCCCTCGCCACCCCGCCGCCCCCCGACTCCGAGCTCCCCCACACCGACGCGACCCAGATCGCCTCGACCGTCAATGAGGTTGAGCAGAAGGCCTCCGTCCCCGTCGACGCGCTGCCCGACGCGCCGGTCCCCGAGACGGCCGTCACTGCTCTCGACGGCACCGTCCAGAACTCGACCGTCGCGGAGGTCGCCGGGCACACGGCGCGGCGCAGCTTGGGCGCACAGCGCAAGCGCGCGCCCGATGGCGAGTTCAAGATGGTGTTCAACGGGACGGAGGGCAGAGACGCGTCGATTGAGGGCACGGCGTATCTGACGTATACGGTCGTGAACAACGCTACGTATGATGTCAAGGCGTGCACAGATTGGTGCCGCGACCGCGTTCAGGGGTGTGGTGAGTTTCTTTTTTTTTCTTTCAATCGCTGCGTCTATCTGTGTTGTCTTTCTGCCTTCCCCTCCTTGCCCCCATTCTCCGGTCCTGTCCCCTCTCATACCTTCCGTCCTTTCATATCCCTGCCTGTTCTCCTTCCCTTCCTCCGCTCTCCTCCATCCTATCTTACTGACCCACCTTCCAGTCTTCGTCAACCTCTACTACGAATACAACAACTGGCTGCTCGACCAAGTCTTCTCCGAGCACTCCAACCTCAAGTGCGCGGCGTACGGTGACGTGCACACCGCAGCGGAGAAGACCAACTTTGGTGGACAGGAGAGCTACCCCCGCGTGAGTGTTCTTTCAGCCCGACCCTTCAGTGCAACGCCGACACTAACATCCCCCTCTGCAGGTCGACGGCGTCCCCCCGCCGCTCACGCGCATCGAGCGCTCCTCCGGCTTCGCTCTTGACGACCTCGTCGACCCCGACGCGCCCGAGGGCTACGAGCTCGTCTTTGGGCCCACCGGCGGTGCGAACAACGCGCCTGGGGTGAGTTTCTTCTTCCATTTGCATCCTCAGGGTAGTAACCCCGGGTTTACAGTACATGGGCTTCGCCTTCATTGACAAATACGATCCCGATGCCTGTGCGCTTCTCTGCAATGGCCGCGGTGCGGACCCCAACGGCGGTGGCTGTGCGTACTTTAACATCTGGCGCGCGGTCGTGAGAGGCATTCCGACGACCTACACCTGCTCCATGGTACGCTGCCCCTCTCACCGCTAATCCGCAAATGCTAACAACCCACTCGCACAGTACTGGCTCGTCGCGGACGAATCCACCGCCGTCAACTTCGGGCAGGGTGACCTCGTCGTGACCTACTCGCGCGGCTACCGCCGCATCTCTGTGCTCCCGGATGGCGGGTTCGAAGGCTACACTGCGTGCGACGACTTCTGCTTCGATTCCTCGTACGCCTCGTGGACCGGCACCAGCGCCACCGCCGGCAGCACCGGCCAAGACGCGACCGTGTTCTTCTTCCCGCCGTTCGCACACTCTGGGCACGGCTCCGCGCTGCTCGGCGAGGCGCTCGACTCTGACACCTTCTCCGGCGTGCTGACGCCGTCGGCGCCGCTGCACACCGTCGCGGGCAAGACATACACGATACAGTGCTTCATGGCGTCGTCGTTCTCCGGCGAGCAGCTCGAGGCCCCGGCGCGCGTGGACATCAAGTGGAACGGCGCGCGCGTGGGCGGCGTGACGGGCTTCCACGAGTACAAGTTCGTCGAGTCGGACGCAGTCGTGGGCACTGGGAGCGATGTGCTGACGTTCGAGGGCGGGTCGGCGCCTGCCTGGACGTTCATCGACGACTGCTTCGTCTACCTCAAGTGATCGTCGTCTGTCTAGCGATCGCGCGCTGTATATTCGGCCGGCAGGGGAAAAATAAGTGGTGTACGCTGATGCGGTGATTTATTTGGTGTTTGGACTATGTCTGTAACTTTCCTTTTTTGCTTTGGATACTGGCTACGCTATTGGTTATGGTTAATCGTGGAGATGTGCATTTATTACAGCCCTCTTGTCACAATCGATCGTTATTCTGGCACCTTTTTCGGAACAGTGGGAGTAAAGAATCTAAAGATGGGTATGATGACCTCTATTTCTACAGGGGAACCTTCCTGAATCGTCCTCGTAATCCCGATATGGAGAGCATCCGACGCTTCCCTAGGCGAGCCCAGCGACTCCACAGTTTCTCGTTGCAAAAATCCGGCACAAGAGCCTCCGCCTCCTTGAAGCGCTTGCGGACTTCCGCACTGACCTCCTCCTCCGTCGCCCCCATTTTCCGCGCCAATGGCGTCGAAAATGCTGACACTGTGGCCCAAGCCCTAGCTTTGCTCGCTCCGTATGCCATCAACATCGCCATGAGTTCCTTGCGCCCCTCCTCCGACGGCGGCGGCACATCACTCCCGGGGCTCGCGGGAGGATGCTCCAGCCCCAAAGCCAAGTACAGCAGGGTCGGCTCCAGCATCCGGGGCGGCCAGTCCACCGCAGTGACCTCGGGGTGCGCCCCCTGCTCCAGAAGCAGCCGCACGACGTCCACCCGCCGCGCGCGCACCGCAAAGCCGAGCGCCGTCCCGTCGCTGCCGCGGGCCTCGAGGTGCGCCCCGCGCGCGAGGAGCAGCCGCACCATGTCTGTATGCCCGTGCCGGCACGCGAGGTGCAGCGGTAGCGCGCGCGTGCTGCCAATAAGCGCCTTCACATCGTTGATGGGCGCGCCGTGGTCCAGCAGCAACGCCGCGAGCGCGAGGTGGTTGCCCTGCGCGGCGCGGTGCAGCGGCTGCTCCCCGGCGAGGGAATGCATGGGGTCCGCGCCGTGGGCGAGCAGGAGCGCGGCGCATTCGATGCTGCCGGCGCTCACGGCCATGTGGAGGGCGGATTCGTCGGAGAAGTTTGTGGTGCAGGCGTCGATGCGGTGGGGTGGGGCGAGCAGCTTCGCTAGGATGTGGGGCTTCGCTTCGCCTGCGGCCCAGAGGAGCAGCTCTTTGCCGAGCAGGGGTGTGATGCGCCATTCGAGGGCAGGCTGGAGGCCTTCGCGCAGGCGGCGGCAGGTTTGGAGGAGGGCGTTGAGCGAGCCGTTGGAGAGCGCGGGCAGGAGAAGCGAGAGGAGCTCGGGCGGCAGGTCGGCGAAGAAATCCTTGGGCATGGTGAGAGTAAAAAGACGCTCAAGCCGTGTGGGATGGCGGCGACGTGGCTGCAACAGCTGTTACCGCCTTCATGATGATGCAGTTAGGAACCCACGATGGGCCATTTCGCAGCCCATGCGCTTGACCAGGAGAGGACGACGCTGAGGACCAAAAACGAGTGACGGTGTGAATAATCTTGCGCCAGGGACTCCGACGACGAGGTTTCGAAGGGTTTCGAGGGCTGGGAAGCGGGGTACCTGTGGCTCTGGAGATGGATGAACGCGTAGGCGAGACGAGGGACAAAGAAATCGGCAGGGAGCGAGTCATTCAAATCGTGATGATGCAATGCGGTTCCTTCGCTTTGTCCTACCACGTCGAAAGACGCTTTTGAGGAACTTCCACCCGAGATCATCTGGCTCATTGCACTGCCGCTACTTAACGCCACCGTACAGACTTGCCGGCATCTGAGCGAGATACTCCAGCCAGCGCTTGACGCGCGCGCCTGACGCCAGAATGGGCAAGGCAGGCTCTCAAATGGGCATCCGCTGCGCCCAAACCCCACATCGTCGTCAAGCTGCTCTCGCCGGCGCACAGTATCCACCCGAGTAACGGCTACGGCCTGTACGAGAAAACCCCTTTGCACGCCGCAGCTCAAGCGCGCCAGCTAGTCATTGCGGCACTGCTCTTGCAGGCGGGCGCGGATCCAGACCTTACATGGGACCAGGAGGATTTCCGCTCAGAACGACGATTTGGAGATGATGAGGCTGCTTCTAGATCACGGCGCTGAGGTGAATGGTCGCTTTGACGCAGACGGCCCCTATGAAAGTGACCTCCACTGCGCTAGATCGGTTACCGGTCTACCACTGCGCATGCCGCAGCGGGAACTTGGCCACGGTAGAGCTGCTCCTGGAACGAGGTGCAGACGTCGAATCCCTGAGTCATGAAGGCACGCCTCTAGCAGCTGCACTGCGCAATGTTGTCGGATTTGGGCCGGGCCTGGACATCATCAAGCTACTTCTCGAGAAGGGGGCCCAGCCGCAATCTCCGCGCAATGCAGACCTCACAGGGCGATGGGATTACCGCTTCCTACAACGACAGAAAAGCGGGAGGAGATGTTGAGGATGATCAGGTACAGGAACCCCAGCTGGGAGGTCCGCCCCTGGGGGCCGTGTCCGCTTCCTGAAAACAAGAAGCGGCTCATGGCGATGTTAATGGTGTATGGTGCGACAAAGGAGCTTACAATGGTCACTGTTTCGACAGTCTTGCGTGGTTTGGCGCGCGCTGTCGGCATGAAGGAAAAAAACTACCTCGCGAAGGTGAAAGAGATGCTAAAGGAGGCGGAAGACACGATCCTATTGTATAGTTTTCAGAGAAAATGAATTGCCTGTAGCCCTAACCCCCAAAAATTCTAAAGTTTTTGCCAGGTCTGCCAAGAGCAAAGCCACGCTTTGGCCAGGCTTGGCAGCATCAATGATGAGATCCAGGCATCAAACTCGAAATCTCAACATTAAATCCACAATATTCAACTTCCACGTGGATGAAGATCAGATCCCCGCATGATCCCCGCCGACTTTCTTTCAAACACAGCTATGACCTGCTACGACTTGGACTTGCAGACCCGTAGCCACGTTTTACCGTCGCTCCATGGAGATGCATTCATAACGGCGGAGCAATTCCTCTTTATGACACTTTCCATTAGCAGTAAGTACAAACTCGGAACTCAAGCTGTATGCAACGCTCCCAAAAGCTATCCTACTGGTTGCGTACGTTTTACTCGCACGACATCTCCGGATATCTTATCAGGTTGCGTAGAAGAGAGGCTTGCTTACTACCGACCCCTCAGTCACCGCCCGGGAGAATACGGCCCCGCGGCGTTCCGAAGCTAGTTTGAGCCGCCAAGCACAATTTCTGAAATCCCGCTGATGAAAGAAAATAGGTTTTTTTCAAATTCGAGCCTAATACCGCGTCGTGTAGAGCTACCAGTCACAACACAGGCCAAGGCAGACTAAACCTCTGCATGTGCTTCGCGCTTTTTAAAGCGTCAGTCGCATATAGTTGGCGAAGTGCCGACTCGTATCCTCGGCGCACTTCCATTTCGGACGCACAGACCGAGGTTAGTCGTCTGCATGCGTCACACGGGCCCAAACCGAAGGCGGACTTAGTCCGTAGGCACTATTTTCGTCTTAGGCGCCAGTCTCAGTACTATCCGATCAGAGGTATTTACCGCAGCTTTCTTGGTGAAGTGTAATTCCCGACTTCGCGATGGAATTACCGGTTTCATATCCGACTATATTCCACAGTCTCTGTCGGACGTTTCGCCGCGAACCAGAGGTTACATGTCCCATCCGAATTCTCCCCTTTTTTTGCGAACTAATGTGGCATTGAGATTGGGGTGTCCTGGTCTATTGCCTCGGCGAAATGCTACCAGAAATTTCCCAGTTGCTCGTTTGGCAAGTCAGTGGTCGTTTGGCTGGGTTTCCATAACTCCCCCCTGGTCCGAGATTAAAACAGGAAACCCAAATATCCCCTAGTCGGAGTCTCGGCGATAGTTCTCAAAGGGAAAATTGTCCTCATCCTGACTGTTATTAATTCGTGAGTGCAGATAGAATGTACTAGGGAAAAGACGATGGCCGGGAGACCAAGGCTTGCAGTTATTTTTTTTTACCGAACCAATGTTTTGAGCTGGACCTCCGTATCACAATCAGACATGAACTACCATTTATCCAGCCAATGTTCGAACAGGCCACACCAGAAACGGTTCGAGCCACTGATCGCGCTTTTGCTCTCCTGCGGGGGGCAACCCGTAATCTCAAGCCTGAAGTGGCGGACGCACAATGTGGTTGCCGCTTTCGGAATTCCACCAAATCCACACCGCTTTTCTACCGTCTTGGGAACCATTTGAGCATTCGGCGGCCTCTTGAGCGGTGTTGACCTGCGGCGTTCCTCGGAACATCAGAATATGGGTATTGCTGAACTGCCTCTGCGTTTTGTGTTCGGGATGCGACTTTGTTAGGTGGAAGATTTGCAGTCGTTGAACATCTCCGAGATGTCCAGTCGGAGCGCTACTCCCTCCCGTCCTCGCGTGGCGCCCACGCGACGGCGTATTTCCGGTTGATGTACCGGACCGTTCTGATATCCATGTTTCGCCAAATTTTGGTGAAGCCCCTGGTGCGTGGGCACTGTCCTTGGCCAGATGAAAATACAACCCAGGACTCCTGTGCCGTGCTCTAACTCATAGGCTGTAATGTCTACTCCGCTCTCGCTACCGTTGTCCCATAATATCGTCACTCGAGGATCTACTTAAGAAAATGAGGGAGCAGTTGGTCAGTCCAACAACAACCTCCCCGACAACTTACCGCTCCAACGCCGACAATGTTCAACCCATATTCACAAGGCTGGCCGAACAGTGGCGCTTCCAGCTCAAACAATGGGCGGCCGTCTATCTTCGGGGCCCTCCCGTTCACTTCGCCTGAAACCCAGCCGACTTTCTTCGCATTCCACTTCACTTCGTTCAATCCCACAATAATGAACTGTGCCGTCGTTGGCCCACAATCGAAACCCTATTTTCGAATTATGACGGATGCTCCGATTCCGGGAGTCTCGGTTTTCCAGAATTCAAATGGCGTGAACATAGCGTTGGTCCAGTGGAATCGCCATCCCGAGGTCGAAGTACGCAGTTTTTTCACCCGGCGGCCTACATCCCAGATGTTACCTTTATCGCCAGATCAAAGGTATCGAAAGGCTATTCTACTGTGTTTTATATTTATCTGAGTCTGTCTTGTCTTGCAGCTATCGAACAATGGTGGTCAACGGCAGAACATACTCATTTATTCCCCAAGAGAACTTCATTGGGGTGAGTTTAATTGCGTACTGTCGTTTGAATTTAGAGACTAATGTCTTATAGCTGTACTCTTCTTCTTCTCCACCTGAAATGCTGGGGAGAATATCAAGAAGCCAAAATGGCACTGTAGTCCTCGAGCTTACTGGCGAGGCCATTCACATCGGGATTCTAGAACCCTCGATCGTCTCCGCATTTCTTTTGCAATGCGGAAGAAACATAGATTGATCACGAAACCTTTTATATATAACTATTTATTCTAGAATTTTGTCAAGTACAAAATACCACTAGCTCCGACCATCATGTCGCCGCACGAGAGAATTTCCTCGATGCAGGGATATCCATTGGCAGGCCGCATGCAGCATGGTGCAGCGACAACTCAATTGCAGGGAAGATATTCTCCCAATTTGCCGCATAGATTGTTGCCAGATAACGATTCGGAACATCTAGCAAGTCAATGAAGACTGAATGCTTTGAAGGCTTGAACACCGAATTGGATGAACCCCGTACTCTGGGTCTTGCTCCGAAGCCGAAGTATGCTTTGCCTGAAAGATGGCATTCGGGCTGTTTCGGACAGCAGCAAAGGATGTCTCAGAAACCCCTATCGGGAGCCCCCGAATTATGAGGGGCTTTGCCGAGCTAGGAGGAGGAGCATGAGGAGGATGTATTACTGCGGTGGTCCCTAAAAGGAACAAGCAGGTACTGGCATCAACTTACACCCATTTTTATTTCTCCTACGTGATCCGTGCGTAGACCGCTGAAGACAGGGATGCTGGAGCCACGATGAACATTCTGCCAGTGGCCCGCATTGCTCAGAATCACAACTATTTCCTTCCCGTCTGCATTCGAGGGCTGCGAGACGATTTTTTTGTATTTCTATCACAACGGCTTAAGATGTAGATGACTGTAGCATACACTGTAGAGGCAAGTGTATGTAGGTACACTACCCGTATGTTCTTCAATGGGACCACCGCGGTAATACATCCTCCTCCTCCTCCACTTAGACCATTCAATATGAATTCAGATATGTTGAATCTGGGTTGAATATGAATTAGAGGCTTATCTTCCGCAGAAATAGATTCAGGCCGTGGGTAATAATTATAATTCTACACTGATTTCCTTCGCAGTCTCTGGTACAAGTAAGAGGCTTCAACTTCCATCAAGAACTCGGGATATGCCGGAGCATCACTTGGCGTTGTTTGGATCAAAGCTCAACGAAAGCAGAACCAAACTCTCTCGCCTTTTGACCACCACGTCGACCAATGCTGGCCCGCAGGCTGTCCCGACAGGTCCTGCTACTGAACAGGCCTCGAATAAATTGCATCGCTACTCGCTCCCGCTGGTCACACCTCCCCTCAGTTTCTAGTGCGCTACCTCGGCTTTCCAATTTCTACAGGTCAGCGCGTCGCGTCGATTTTTTGAATTTTGCGGGGTGGCTTACTACTTGGATCCTCGTTCAGGCAACCAATACGCGCCTACTCGGATGTTTCCAAAGCTCAGTTGGAGGCAAATGGACTGCTAATGACAGTAAGCATGGCCTATTTTTTTTTTCGAGACACTTCTTACCCAGTATGTAGCACGCCGAGCAGTCCAAGCGCGCTCTGGTATTATACGGGGAGAACTATTGGTCCATTCTAGAGGCTGCTCCGGAAGGCTGGAGTACGGACTGGGCAAAATGGGACTATCTGCTGACTCTTTACGCGCTCTCGCCATATTTCCTGCGGATACCGCAGATAGAGATGCTGGTAAATATCAAGTACGGGATCCCAGGCGAAACGCGGCCCATCATGTACTCGGACGAAGCCGAAAGCCTCGTTTTCGCCATATATCCACAGCAACCGCCCAAGGACGTTGAGCAAAATACCGAAGACGGGGAGCAGGACATCGTGGAAGAGTCAGACGACGAAGACCCCTTTCCACCTCAGTTTTTCTTGCTCCAATGTCGCACTTCCGAGCTATACGCCTTTTATGCCGACGAGGACTCCGCCCAAACCGTCCCCGATACCGAGGCGGAGCTGATTCAGCTTATAGCTGAAGATCCGGAGTCCTTACCCGTGGCTGAAGTGGAGGTCGACCCCGAGGGCGAGGCGGCGTTGCAGCGCATTCTCGACCGCGACGAAACGGTGATTCCATTACTGGAATCCCAGTTCCTGGGATACGCACCCCGGCCAACGAAGCTCTCGCAAGAGCTGCCCAGCCATTGGGATCACAGGGCATCCTTGGAAAATGCGATGAACGAGGCGAGGACGTTCATCGATGAAACGGAGGAGTTGGTGCGGTTGAACAAGGAGGATCTGGACGAGTTTGGGGAGAAACTACCGAATCCGGAGCTTGAGATGAAAAGCCACCAGCATATGCAACAGGCCGTCGACGAGGCGAAGGCCAAGCTAGGTGAATGGGAGGTGCTGTATCAGAAGCACTATGGCAATATTACCTCGTAGTTCATTGTCTAACCACGCACTGCTACAGTTTATACATATTCTACTCATCTCTCGCTTTCTTCAACTCGTCAAGCATCTCCTGAACCTTGGACCACTCCGGCTCGTCTTCGAACGCGTCCTTGGTTTTGCCCATGAACGTTCGGACGATACTTCGCGCCTGTAGCCTCCACTTCGTCGAAAATTCTTGTGTACGCGGCCCAAAGTTTTGCAAAGCGTCGACAATATCCTCGACGTCACTGATGGCTTCCCGCCACTTGAGCACGTCAGTTTCTCCTTGCTCTATAGTCCCTGCCAAACTGCAGCGGTACGCATCCATTGACGCCTTGAGGGCGTCGTCCCAGCGCAATTGCCATGTGAGCAAGCGGGCGTACGCGCGGAAGATCCGAGGGGATGATGAAACGCGGGGAAGCACGATATCCTCAAGGAGATGTGTAACGGGACGCAGCAGGCTGCGACCTTCGTTGGGATTATTCTCGGAAGACGGCAGGTCTGTGCTCCCACCCTCTGGAACTTCGGGCTCGGTGGTCGGAGCGCGAGTGACAGCATCGACCAGCCTCTCCACGACGTCTTCATCTATTGCCTCTGCACCGCGCATTTCGATGATTCGTCCGAGGGCACGACACGCCTCCGAGAGCTCGCCAACCTCGATCGAAATGATCATGTAGTTATACCACATGCGCCAGTTTTCATAACTTGAACGCAGACCTTGTTTAAGCGCGCGGAAAGCTAGGAGCTTATTTTCGAATGGCACAGACCCTCCGGACGCGTCCTCGTCAACCTGGACGAATGATTAAAGACGAAACTACAAAATAGACCACGCCTACCGATTTTTTGTCTGTCCCCATGTGCATGTACATGCTCGCCAGGTTACTCCAACTCTCTCCATCCTCTTCGTCAATCGCAACACAACGCGTAAAGGCGACTTTCGCCTCAGGCCAGTCCTCTACCCTCATACACGCACACCCGAGAATAAACCACGAGCGCGAAAGCAACGGATTGATAGCCACCGCTTTTTTCAAACACTCGATCGCCTCGGTATATTGCGCCCGCGCGAAATAATACCCGCCCATCGAGCGCATCGCGCGGCCTGCGGTCTGCCCGGAGATTGTCCACGCCTTTTCATAGTGCGCAACGGCGTTGTCCGGCTCCAAATCACCCAAGAGGCACCACAGCTTTGCCTCGCGTGTCAAATCCATATTCGCGCGGCGCGCGTCCGTCGTCGCAGCCTTCCCGCGCGCAAGAACCACGTCTGCCTCCGCCTTGCGGCCTTCGAGTAGGTCACGGACGATTGTGACCGCCTGGTCGCGCCGCTCCATCGCCTGCCAGCACTTGACGACCTCCTCCCACATCTCGAGACGCTCGAAGATGTCAAGGGCGGAGCGCACAGCGCCGAGGCTTAGGAAGCGCGTCGCGAGTTCCTTTTCCATCTCCCACTTGCTCGGAAGGGGCAATGCGTGAGCGTACAGAAGGCGCTCGGCGGTGGGCGAGTCGGCGGTGGGCATCTGCTCGATCAGGGCCTGGAGTTGCAGCGTGGCGCGCTCAACGGTCCGTGTGCGATTGGATTCGAGTCGCGCTCGGAGGAGGAGCGCCATGGTGTGCACGGACCAGTTGAGCGGGTGGGAGATGACACGCGAGACGTACGGCATCATTTGCTCAGAGGTGAGACCGTGTACGGGAGATGTGTTCTTGACGTTGAGACACATTGCGAGCAGGATACTCTGGTCAATGGGATGAAGAGGAGGCTGGGAGGATGGGGAGAGGTGTGAGAGGCGCGAATGGGCGGAAGGCGAAGAAGATGTGAACGCGGTTTGTTCAAGGAGGGTGTCATCGTTAAGGGCGAGAGTTTCGGGCACAAGAGCCTCATTCGACGAGGGCTCGGCAGAAGATTCAGCATCATTAATCTTGAGCTGGCTCTCTGCGAGAAGAACAAGCTGGCTGAGCTCGTCCTGCTGGAATTTTGTGCGTTTGCCGAGTGCACCTGTAAGTTCGTATTCCAACCCTGTGGCCCGTGCCGCTTTGACGAAATATTCTGCTGCTAGCTTGTCTTGGGCTGTCAGATGCTGCAGCAGTCCTTGCTCGAGTTCTAGACGACCAGAAAGCTCGGGATCGTCCGCATAGAGAGAAGTTAAAGGCGCTAAAGCCGTCAACATGGTAGGCGGCATCGGAACGGGCTCGTCCAGAATTTGTTCATGAACCAGAGCCACGCGGAGACTCCACCAGGGCACGGATTTGCAATGCTGGGATGGAACATCCAAGAGAATCTGTGCGATGCGGAGTAACATCCCATATCGGATCAAATGGTAAGCGGGTTCGCCGCCGTACGCCAGCTCCGAAATAGCGCGTTGATTGAGAGAATCCTCCGTAAACTCAGCGGATTTTATCTGCAGCACATCTACGACTTGGAAATCAAGATCCGGACCTGTCCAGTTGATTTGTATAAACGCGTGAAGACAAGCGACAGCGAGGATTAGGCGTATAATCTCGTCGTCCGAGTCGTTTCCAGTTATCGATGAGCTGGGATTAAATAACTGCGCGTCTCTGCCTTCCTCTGCAAGTCGGAATAAGTTCTCAGCGAACGAACTTTTTAGAGCAGCTGCGAAGTCGCCGTCGACAACAGATTTTGCAAGTTGAACGATGTCAGAAGTGTCGTCTATGGCGTCCCATTTCCCAGCAAGCAGGAATCTTTCGATTTGTGGGCCGTGGAGGGTAGGCATAGTAAGCAAGATCGAGATGAGTAAGGACGAAGAGATTCGAAATCAACAGGTGCAAATAAATATATGCAAACAACTCTCTTTCTTCCGTCATCCGCTGTTGAGCGATTTTCAACATCGCGCGTCTGCCTCCGGCGGTTTGGGTTTTCGTGAGCAGTATAATAAAGTTCGGAATGAGATTCTCATAAATTACTAGTAGAAAGACTCCTACCTCGCATCGTCCTCGCACTGTCGTCCTCGCATCGTCCCTCCCTTGGTCCAAAGTTTGCGTTGAACTTGGCCAATGGAGCACATTGACAAAAATACGGCGACCGTAGAGGACTCTCAAGAATCGGGTTTGGGGCCTATTTTTCCACCAGAATTGCTCCAGCTCATCATCGAACATCTTCGATACGACGACGAAACCCTTGGATCAGTATCTCTCGCCTCCAAGCAGTGTCTCTCGATCTGTAGACCATATATATTTAGCCACGTCGTACTCATTTCCAATCGACCAGAGTCCCGCCCTTGCTTTGTCCTCTACAAGGTCCTCTCTCAGTCGCCTCACATCGCCTCCTATATCCGACACGTCACCATTAGCTCGGCGCTCAATGCTGGCGACGGGGCACTCCGGTGGCTTACTTCCCTCCATGGCCTACCTCTTCTCTTGGATCTCCTGCGGTCCACGGATTCCTGTCGGGTTCAGAGTTTCCACATACGGCTATCCGGCAACTACTGGACAGATATCCCCGAGGATCTGCGGGTCGCCATCCGATCCTTCATCAGCTCGCCATCTATACTCGACGTGGATTTCACCGGATTTGATGTCCTCGACCTTGATACATTCAATCAGTGCAGCAGTCTCAAAAGGATCAAGTTTTCCGAGATTGACTTCGTTGAATCTTCCGCGAGTGGGCTCTTCTCCGCCAAGTGCGAATCCGTGACGATCTTGGACACCACGCATGTGGAAACAATCATCTCCTGGATTATCCGCTCTCCTAGTTTCCACGCCCTCCGTGACTTGCGGCTCGCCTTTCAGCCCCGAGCTCGGGACGACGTCGGGTACATCGAGAATTTATTATTGCACGTCTCTGATACCCTGGAATCCCTCCACCTCCAGCCTGTGTACACTGGTACGAGTATCACCATCCGAATTGCATTTAAAAATTAAATATCGCTCGCCAGTCTGGCCCATCCCCAGCAACTTCATCAACATCAGCAGCCTCCGCGCGCTCAAATCGTTGCGGCTCTCTCTCGGGCTCTCTGAAGGCTGCAACCCATTCCCATGGGTTGTCTTCGTCCTCACCAATCTCGGGCTTGATAACACCATTCGCCATCTCACCGTCGACCTGCGCGCGGCCGACAACGCGCACATCGATGCGTTTTCTTGGGCGGACCTCGATGCCGCGTTGACCCAGCTGCCTGGCCTCCAATCGCTCGTGGTCACGTACCATGATGAGATCCACAGAGCTACCATCGTAGAAAAGCTGAAGCAGACGCTGCTCGACCGCCTGCCACGAACAAGGGCACGAGATATATTTGAGGCTCGGGAATTGAGTAGGTCTTCTGACTTCGCTAGATTAATTAATTCATCTCACTTGCCCAGACTTCCCCAGGACCCGCTTCTTCTATTGGCCGGGCCCGCTAAATTGGCTCAATTCCGTGTACACAGAAGAAAAGTACATGGCATTATCCGATTAGTACAATGAGTACAGACTACAGTATCCGTGAGTTCATGATGAGTGGTTGTGCTGCGTTAAAGTAATTAACGTCCGTGTCTTTAGGCGCTTTTGATCGTGATATTGCCACTGAAGTTGCCCGAGTCGCCGAAGACTGTAATGAAAGAGGTCTCAGACCGGATTGATACGAGAGGGGAAATGAAATGGACGTACGAACGAGCGCGTAATCGTCGCCGTCGACGACCCAGGGGACCTTGACTTTAATTTTCCCCAGTAGGATGGAAAAGTTGTCCGCCAGGATTACTGTAGACGATACCGATGGTCAATTCGCCGTTGTAATTTGACATACTGGCCGCGGAAACTCGCCTGGCGTCGTGAGCTCGCCCTTGCGGAGCATGATCCTGCCGATTCCGTTGGTTATTTGTTTGGGTGGGTTGGTAACGTCCCTGGACGGCAGTGTAAGTTACGACGTAGACCCGCAATGACATGCCCACCAAGTAACATGCTGAGTCTGTCCGACAGTCCACACTGTGCCGGCCCTGGGTGTCAGGATCGGGGGAACGAACACGTCGCGGGCCTCGAGGCCTACGGGCGAGGCATTCCCGGAGATGAACACCGAGGCAGACAAGACGGCGAAGACGTTGGCGAAGAAAGCGACCTTCATTAGTACAATGATATATAGGTAGAGGATAGGTGGATGAAGTGGGTGGGTGCTCGGGGTGAGCAGTGGAGAGGGGATAGCCGTACGTCTGCGTCATTTATAGCCACAGGTAAGACTGTCTCATGACTTCCGCCACCTCCTTCCGTGCGAGCCGAAGAGCCGGAACTCGGGTTCGGCGGATAAGAGCGGATAATGCGGTGCGAAGCAGTGAAAAAGCACAGCAGACCCGGCATTGGAATCGTAGCAGCTCCACTAACGGCAGGGAGCATTCTCCAAAATTGATCGGAAGAAAATGAACTTGCCGAAGTTGCATCAAAATTTTTAAAAGTTGAACAAATCGTTATAGACGTTGAAAATGTTTAAGGGACTTCAAACGCACTACAGATCTCAAACTAGTTGGTGTAGTGTTCGCCTCGGGAATGTGGCGTGCCGAATGGTCGGCACAGCATCGCAGGCGGTAGTCCGCCGCTGCTTCCTGGTTTCCGAAAGTATTTAGTGCTACCTGATGAAGATGGCCCACAGATGGATCTTCTCCTTGAAACAAGAGGTGTTATAGTCTGCATCCTTCAAATGGTCCGTGCGAGCTATGTAGCAGATATAAACTCGCGGGACCTTGGAGATTGATGCACATCGAAAATCACTGGCGCGAATCTTCGAAGAACAGCATTCCACGTCTCATTCTCCCGCTCACTTCTGGGAGGATCCTCGAAGCGGGAGAAGCGATCGAGTGAGAAGATGCCCTGAAGATGAAGATGTCGAGAGAAACATATAATCTCGCAGGGGGGAATCCGGTTAGAACTGTGCTTGTATTTATATATAAACCAATATATATATCTACAGTTCTGAGTTTTACATTTGAGCTCACGAGGAGACCAAATGGCTGACTGAAGTTCTATAGCTCTACCTAGTTCGTAGCCGCTGTCGAGTACCCCACATCGACCCATGCGCGCATCCTGTCCCCGTACCGGATAACCAGCCACATTGCCCTGTGAGATCAGTCAGTTGAAGGAGCCATAGCGAACAGAAAGGCAGCTAATGCGAAAGAAAAACTATGCAACTCACAGGAAACCGCTCCACGCAAGGCACGCGATGCCCACGTCCGTGGCGATGAGCCCGAAGTGCTCGATGGAGGGCAGGACGCCCGCGACGACGCCTGTGACGAACAACGCGCGCAACCCACTGCGAGGCATATAGATATATGAATTAGAAGCCTAGCTCCTATTGTGTGCGAGGGAAATGGCACGCACGCACTGGCAGCCATGACCTCCGCACTGCGCGAATGTAGAATATCGACGGAATAAGAAGCTAGCGGGCTCCAAACCATGTCCACCTGCGCGTCATTGTGAGTTGGGATTTATTCAATTTTACGCAGGGAAAGCGGACGCCGATCCCGTTGAGGAACAAGACGAACAGGTTGAGCACGAGCCCGGGCGGGCCGGCAACATATGTGGTGAGCAGTGCGGAGGCGATGATGGAGAGCGGAACGAGGGTCACAGCCGGGAGAGTCGCAGCGCGCAGGCGGTCCTCGGCGACCCAGACGCCACCGCGGCGCGCACGCCACTTGACGAGGGTACGGTCAGAGAGGTACCCCGCGAGGGGGGCTCCGACTGAGGCGGGGGTCGTGTAAGTACATTATACATATGTGTGTGTACACAAGAAGGATTGGGTGGGTGCGCACCCATGTTGCCGAGGCCCATGGGGATGAAGCAGGCTCCGATGAGGGCTTCGTTCGTAATTCCATATCGGGCTCCCTGCCGAAGAGTCGGTCTAAATTGCCAGGCGAAATTATATGGTGGTAGGGCATACTATGGTGTACGCCATCGGAATTTGTAGGCCTAAGAGGGGTCAAAGTTGATTCTGGATATTTTTGCAACAACTGCCGCATACCGAATTCGGTTAACAGCACGGCGCCGGAGGAATATACCTCCAAAACAGAAGAAGATCTCCTTCAGGGGGGGATTGCAACCTTGAAATAATTAAATGAATCACGCACGACGAAGTCCAGGTTGGGGCTGCGGAGGAGCGCCAGGCACGCAAAAGGGTTAAGCCAGACCCAGCGGAACCGGGGCGATGCATCCGGATCCTCAGCGCGCGCGATTTTTTCGAGTCCCGTGGTTCCCGGATGCGACGTGTCGGGGAGGTAGACGAGCATGGCAAGGAACAGCACCAGTCCGTAGGCGAAGAGACCAAACTGGAGATATCGCCATGAGCCGTAGTGGGTGGCCCAGCCTGGGGGTTGGCAGTCGGGTAAGTAGGTGAGGGCAGAGTCTGCGTATTGTTGGACAGACCTCCGATGATGGGCGCGAGCGCGTTCCCTAGGAGGGTCGCCTTGAATGCGGAGCAGTTAGATTAAAAATATTATTAGATGATTATGAATGGAACTTACGGCGAGAAAGATGCCCATGGCGGTGCCCCGTTCCGTGAGCTTATATATATCAGCAATGACCCCGCCGCCTTGAGAAGGAATGTCGGTCTGCTGATGACGAACATGCTTGTACTGAACACTCACCGACGGACATTCCCATCGAGCATCCAAATGCTTGTACGAATCGACAAAAAAATAGCTGCAAAACTGTCGTCGATGCGCCGACTCCCAGAGATCCTAGGCAAAGGAGCGGCAGACCAAGTAGATATACCGCACGACGACCATCTATAACAAGAACTCAATTAAAACGGCTCTTTGCGCACTTGCGCGGCATGTACAAAACCCAGAATATGTAGCGAACACCATGCTTCCGATCGCAGAGCTGGCCACCGAGACACTAACAGCCAAACTGACCCAAGATAAGTTGCATATAATAATACTGCAGGAACTTGAAGAGGCACACAAACCTAATCACCGGTGGTGTAGAATTGAGCTCCCGCGCGATCTCAGGGACTGAGGGGATAAATGAGCCGCCTGCAAAGACTACGGCCCACGTTCAGTAATATTATCCTGAGAGCGCATCATGCAGGCGTACGTGGTATTAACGCGCTGCAACTGACAAGCGCGCTTATCGCGCGTTTTTTGGAGACGCTGAAACGGTCGTAGACCCTTTCATGCGCCGCTTCGGAGGGAGTAGCTAGTAACGGTGTTTCCTCGCCTGCGGTGGTCATTTCCTACTTGGTGAAAAGAGAAGGTGGCTTACTTGCGATTTGGCCTGATGTTACATAAAGTGGTTTTTTTAGCCGGGGTGACTCCGACGTGACTCAATTGTTGATATGAATCACCGGTTCTAATGCTCGAAGTGCGGAATAATCAGCCATAAAATGATTTCTGATCCGCGAAGTCTTCATTTTTTTTCAATTTTTCTTCTGAATCCCACAAACTATTTTTCAATTCCCACTGATTCACACACACATGTTTGGGTTCTCACACACAGTCGGCCACCTGCTGTTTGGTGATGATTCCGAGGCCCCGAAAAATATAAAAACGGTAGGTGCTTTTTGAGAGAATGCCATCAAGTCAGTACCGAGGTACTTCCACAATCGGAATTGCCATGGGAGTCTATAACTCCTAGATTGAGGGTGGAAATTTGGAAAATAATTCAAAGGGTCTCTAAGTCAAGGTTCCGAACGTGACTACCCAAAATCTAGTTGCCAGGACCCAGAACTACAACCACGCAGCTAAGGCTCGGTCCGATGATCCGACTCCATATGGGGCACAGACAAGCAAGACCAAAGTGCGCAAAAGATGCAGCAGGTAAAGAAGCCGTAGGAACACAGTTATTATGTGTCTACCCTAAACTGAATGTATATGTTTAAACGTGTTTTTAAAGTCTGAAATGGTCCATAAACTTCATAAATGGATGTTTGGAAGGCTAGTGCACAGAGCAGGATGACTCCGACAAATTCTGAAGATGGAGAAGTCTAAGTTGGCAATGAGCCTTTAAAAGTGACCCATTTCAGGTTCCCAGGGCACTCTGACGCACACCGATGAACTCACGTCGCGCGTTGTGGATGCTTGGTGATAATTCGGATCAATTCCGGCACTGATCAACACCGTTTGTTTTTTAATCCTTACCATTAGAAACATGCGGGTTATGCCTATTTTTTGTTGGTAGGAATAGTTTAAGACTGCAACTTAAGATTCTCCCAAAGACCACTGAAAACCATTCAGGATCGCGAGATATAGCGAAACTTCGTTGAAAAGCGGTCTTTCAACTTTTAGACACCCTGAGGAATAGCCCTGTCAAGCCTATAGATTTATTATTAGGGACAGTCAGAGTAGGGGTTTCAGAAGGGTTTCACGAAAGCGCTTCAGAAGGGTTTCTCGACGAATTTTTTCTGAAGTGTTTCCCAATTTTTTCTGAAGGAGGCGCTTCGACGTTTCAGATGCGCTTCAGATTTGTATGCTTCTCCCACGCTTCAGAAATAAATTATTCGTCGAGAAACCCTTTTGCTGAAACCCTTCTGAAATCCTTACTCTGACTGTCCCTATTGTATCTGCAATATTTTTGAGAGCCCGTCGCTAATGAATCATGGTTCATCGTGTTCAATGGGCGAGCCCAGAATTGGTGCAAATGATGGGACTTGCATCAGTCGAAAAATGTTTTTCCTGATATATAAATTCATTCTTTCAAATACCCTCATCCATATTATGGGTGGGAATCATGCCTGCGTTCCCGAATTTCTGATCCCCCCCTTCGCTAACTGTGCTGGCCAATTTTACTCGCTGCACCTCAAGTGATAAATCAAAAATTCAGTTCGAAGACATCATACCCTGTATTATTTCCTAGATTTATTGGAGATTTGACGTGAATCTCACGAAAATATTAATAATAATTTGATAATAATAGCGAGATCGGAGTGCGCCCCGGTAATCCGGCAACTAAAGCGTGGGAACAAAAAAAATGGGCGCACTGCCACAATAAACCAATATGAACCGCGACGCAAGCGATCCCTCCTCCAGCATCGGATGCAGTGAACCCTGCTGACTGTATCCTCCGCTCTTCGGATGGCGTCGACTTCCACGTCCACAAGGCCATTTTATCCTTCGAATCCATCTTTTTTCGAGACATATTTTCATTGCCCGAACCTGTGGAGGAGCATACGAATCTAGTCCGAGACGGAAAACCTGTCGTCACACTCGATGAATCAAGCCAGACAGTCCGAAAGCTACTCGTCTTGTGCTATCCACGCTATGCGAGCGACGAGCTGGTCAGCAACCTCGATGGCGTGGACGATGCATATGTGGCTGCAGACAAGTATATGGTCACTCGTGGGCAGGATCTAATCGAGAAGCTGTTGGCTGATCCTCGCATTTTGGAAAATCACCCTCACCGTGTCTATGCCATCGCCATTCATCGAGGAATGGATACCTTGGTCAAGATTGCGGCCAAGGAGACGCTCAAATGGCCCATACATGTTTCGAGACCACCGTCAGTCCCCGAATTCAAGGTCATATCCGCGCAAAACCTTCTTCAACTCCAAGCATTCCACCGCATTTGCGTTCGCTGGACGGTTCGCGCCATCGAAAATTCCAGGATCCGCTTTGGAGAAGGGAATTTTGACCTCTCCGATTACGTCTGGTGGACGGAAACTGATCATAGCGAAGGCTGCGGAGCGAGTTTCAGGGATGTGAATCACGAGGAGGCTGGTTATGTCGGAACGGATGCTGTATCCGCAGAATGGTTCAATGAGCACATGAAGAAGGTCGAGTCCATCTTGGAAACGCGACCTGACGCCGCGTCCATCCCGAGCCTTGTGTGCAAGTTCACAAGCACGCTAGTGGCAAGCTTTACTGCATGTCCAAAATGCGCTGATAGGGCGCCAGATGATCTCGTATTCGCGGCTACGATGCTGTCTCGGGAGGTGGCTCAAAGCCAGGAAAAGGTACGATACCTTGTGACGTTGAAGTACGACCCTTCCGCTGACGAAACCTCTCAGATTCCGTCAATCTTCTCGTTTAATGATTAGCCATTCTTTATATATCGAAGGGACTTTTGCATACTTTGCTTTCTGGATAAAAGCCTTCGCAAATTTCCACCTCCCATGTTCATGTCATGAGCTCCGCCAGCGAACAATGTTCATGAGTTTGTCAATTTTCAGGAGAGTCTTGATTCATTATCTCATAGCAATTTGTTCGGTTCCAGAATACAGAAGGCGAATATACGAACTTATGGTAGCGTCGAAGTACTGAATAGAAATACATAAGAAAGCTGAAATTACGGTTCGCCAGGCGGGGCATAAGATGATGTGCCTTTGGCACCCATGCTTCCCAGTTCGGTCTCGCTATCGAGGTGGATCTTATGCCCGCGCTGACTATTGAAGCTGGCGGCTGTGGGCAATGATTTCGCGCTGGAAGCGCCGTGCGGGAGGACACTGCCACTCCGCGAGGACGAAGATGCCACCTCCAAGGCGCTGCGATGGAGATTGACGATGACAATAATGAGCGTCGGGTACATGCCCGAGATCTGGTCCCCCATTCCCGCACAGAGGAAGTAGACGTAGATGAGCGGCGAGGTGCGGGGGATGTCGAAGAAAATAGTGAGTTGCGTGAGCTGCGAAGGGAAATACGAAGTTAGTTCGATATCGTAAAGCCGCGGCCAAATTGATTTCGTACCCAGAATAAACAGTATACGAAGCCGGACTCGACGAGAAGAGTGAGAACTTTTTCGGTCGCAGTCCTATGGCCCAGCGTACTACGCATCATCCTCCGGTGTTGCCTGATCAGCGCATTAGACGATCGATTCCGAGATTAAATGGAAGTCGCGAGGAAGAACTCACCAGGCCTTAATGCTGATCAAGATTGTGCAGGTAGCGTTGGTCACGAACGAGAAGGCCCAGGCAATGAGTCCGGCCTGTTCGCAGACAGGTCCCCCCAATGCCGAAGCGCTGTGATCACCCCACCCAGCACCAGTAAGACAAGTGACCTGGATGACCGCAAAAACTGGAGAGGAAAAATAGAATCAGAACTGATTCTGCTGCGATACGATGTCGTACTGACTGAAGGACATGAGCAGTATGAAACAGGGGATTATTATTGCCCAGAGCTGCTTCTTCGGATATAGAACCCATGCCCTCCAAATGACGACGGTATCTCCGACGACCATCTAAGAGGACGTTGAATAAGTGGGTTGAGCGTGAAGATGATGAGAGAATATTATAATTTACGTACGTTGAACATGAAGAGGGACTCCATGGGCACCCCGAGCAACTCGACGCTCGCATTCCCAAGATATTTCCGTTCTTCCAACGACGCACTGGAGCTCTGAAGCATGGTGCGTGTGCGGGTAAACCACCAGGTGACGTTGAGTCCCCAGAGAGTAAGAGAGGTGGCGTAGAGGTAAATGACGACGGAGAGCATCACGCACGAGGAGATAGTTCGGACGCCCTTTCGACTAAGCAACCAGTCAGAGGCGATAAGGTCCGAGTGGTGGAAAACATACATAATGGAATAAACCGCAATGCCGAAGAAGACTCCATACGCGCCTGCGGAGCATAAGAGAAAGGAAAACATGTGTGGTTGAAAGGAACTGACTGAGGAAAACCGTTTCCCAGATGAGTCCCACAGCATCCTGGGTGACGGCGCGTCCGATCATATTGAGCATTTCCACGTCGTCATTTGACAGAGTTGGAACGAAGGAGTCGGAATCGGAGGCCATATTGAGGGAAATTGACTCCACGAAAAGCCTGATTTTATACATTAGTTGGACAGGAGTTGAAGAATATGATATAAGACATAACGGCTCCTGAAACATGTGGCTACTTTGCCGAGCCTGAACTAACAGTGTCAATGAATGCGTGTGTGAAGAAAAGGAAGAGAGCGTGCAACTACTGCACTCCGAACGGGGGAGCGCTGAGCAGTATGCGTTCATTTTTCCTTCGGCATGCCGGGGGCGGGATGGAAGCCATCCGCATCGTGGAGGCATCGATGCCGAGAAGAGAGAAACGTTAAGTAGAATATTAGGAGGAGGAAGAGGAGACTTTGCACCACATGCTCCACCAGACCAACCACAAAATCCCCCTGCGTGGAAAAAACTATCAGCCTTCACCGAGAGTAGAACTTGATACCCATAGATTTGCACGTTTCTGGATCTCGGTGACATAGTTGCGGTTGAACCAGAAGCTGACCCCTCCTTGGTAGATGTATGGTGTCTCAGTCCTTTGCCAAAGTACACCGACTCACGAATTGGGCCAGGCCTAAGCAAAAGTCCCTATAAATATTTGCATCCTTCGTCGCTGACCAGTAAAACCATGACCCTGGTCCCTAACCTCCCTGGAGATCAGATGGAAATATAACATCCACGGGAAGCTTTTCAAATCCCGGGACGTTGAGGAGAGCGATTCACAGAAAATCCATTTTTGATAGAGACCACATACGCACCAACAAAAACTCCGAACATGGGAACAGGATCCTAGGTGCCACTGGTTACTAGTACAAGTAAACGCGCACCTAGAAACTAGGCCCATTACGCCTCTGATATCTCGCATGGATTTCTTGTATGAGCGCCACTGGAGGGAGTGACTCGGTCCGAGACCAGCCGAAATCAACCGGAACAACCACCCCGATTCCGGTGTGACGATGTGACTCGCCATGGTTGACTTCAACTTGCATCATCTCGTTCCTGTGGACAAATTTCAGTCCGGTTTTACTGTCTGCGATTCTTTGGAAATAGCTGGAATTGAATCCACTGACCTCGATGACTCCAAATTGGGCGTGCACAAAGTCACCTCTCGAACAAGCCATCGAGTCGTAGTTCCACCACTACCGGTAGAGACTGTTACTAGTAGCACGGACGGAGGCTTGCCAGCTGTGGCATGGGAAGCATTCTACCCTAAAGGCAGCATAAATCCTTCCGCGCCTATTCCGGGAGGATTTGGATTTTACTGCTCTGGAACGGCCGACTTTGCCTCTGCGCTCCAAGCCGGCGCGACAAACGTCATAGTGAGCTATCGGATGATGCTACAAAGCGACTGGGAATGGGTGAAAGGAGGCAAGCTGCCTGGAATATGTCTGTACCTATTTTCTTTCTTTCTGCGCGGGCACTGTCTAATCTGATGCAGTCGGAGGCGACGGTGATTTGTCTTATCGGTGTACGGGCGGCCGCCAGGATGACCGCTGCAAATGCTTCAACATCCGGCCCATGTGGAGGCGCGTGTCCTTTCCATTCGTGGATCGGATATTGACTCACACTTACTCAGATCCAATGGCGTTGGGGAGCTGTACACCTACCTCCCACTCACTCAGAAGAATCGCGAGCAGCTTCTGGCCGTGCCTCCCTCGTCGAAAGAAAACACTGACTACGGATTCTCTGTGGGCCGCGCCGCGTTCAAATTCAACGTCGCTGTAGGCAAATGGACCACTTTAGCGCTCCGCGTCAAAGTCAATTCTATCGGCCACGAGGATGGTGCGCGGCAACCACAGTTTTTCTCGCTCTTCAGTGCTTATGGATTTATCAGGGGAAATCCAGCTCTGGGTTGACGGCACGTCGGTCATTCACGCTGCGGGACTGACACTCCGAGACTCTGAAACGTCCAAGATTAAAGGCGCACATTTTCAAACCTTTTTCGGTGGTGAGTTTTGCCATCTTGGACCGGATGTACCTGAGTTTCAAAGTAAAACTCAGGGCACCAAGACGATTGGGCATCGCCAAAGGACCAGCGCGCTTGGTTTGCAGACGTATCTGGCGTAATAATCGATTAGCTCGCATTGTAACCAGCTTTAATTCGGAACCGCGACAAGATGGCCTAGAGCGCTATTGTACACCCGAACAAGCTTCCAACCGGATTTCTGCAGCACATCGACAAACCCTGCTAGTGTGCGCTCCTTGCCACCGAGCAACTCGTGCATCTGGTTGGGTCAATTAAGTCCATACCCGTATAAACGGAAGTGAGCGACCTACATGCATGTCGTACAGATATACTTTGGACCCGGCTACTCCATAGTTCGGGAGAAGAGGAGCGGGGGCGGTTTGAGGAGAGGCACCAGGTATCTCATTTACCTCGAGAATCCGGGAGACATTGGGAACGATCCCCTCAACAAGCACCAGCTTGGTGGTCGGTGTCGCGGCATGCCTGAGGTGTGTCAGGATCCGTACGACATCGGCGTCAGACCAGTTGTGCACGATGTGCCGCAAAAGAAACAGGCTCGCATTCTTGACCGGCTGGCTCTCGAAAAAGTTGTGCGCTGATAGTGAATAACATCATTGAGTGCCCGGGCCGTTTGTTTGAATGGACTGACCCTGGAATTCAACCATGTTGGTTTTTACGTGGCTGGGCAAAGTCTCTTGCCAGTACTTTTTGGCGTGAGTTCTCAACTACACAAGCGACATTTAGGGTCGACGTACGATTTTCGATTTTTCTACCGTCTGAGCACGGTCTTGAACGACGATGCGCAGACTCGGGTTTCTCTGGGCGATTTTGCACGATGAGTATCCGATCCCTCCTCCGACATCTACGACGATGCTCCCGGAGGGTAACTGGTTCCATTCAAAGCCTGCTAGAATGTTCAGAAAATAGCCCTTCGCTGGAATTTACGTAGACAGAACTTCACCTTCAAAAATGGCATCCGGCGGCTCAACCTTCATGGTCCCTTGCATCGCAACACTGAATGTCGTTAGTCTGTCCTTGTTTTCAGGTCTTTCAAGCCATCCAAAAATCGTTTCTTCCGTCCCAAATGCCCGGTTAAAAGGGACTTTCAGTTGTTCCTTGGATTCCAGCAGCGCATCTGTGATGTATGCAGAGCTCTTGAACCCTTCGTTAGTCCTGAAGAAAAAATGAACAAGGCATCCCAGATCGTCTGTAGGATCGAGTGGCGTACGCGAGTTCAACGAGTGCCGCGACACCCGACGTGTCGAGTAACCTCTCCGCCGGTCTATGCTGAATCAGAAATGGGCCACGAGTAGTGACTGATGAGCAACATACTTCTCGAAGAGAATTTTAGAGGGCTTTCCCTTGTCCAATATCGACGATGTTCGGTTGTTGGCGAACACATCGGGCGAAACCTCGCGGAAAACATGATGCGTTGCGAGACACCGGAGGATACGGGCTGTGACAAAATGAGATCTAAATTAAGCCACTAGTTTTCGTGGGGCTCACCGAGAAATTCCGGGTCGGTGTGACTCGGGGAAGCGATGTCGCGCACATGCAAGCCCTAGACATAATTAAACTATGCTCGGAGATCGATGGTGGTTCCATATCGAATCGCACCTGAGGTCCCGCTTCGCGCAAGATATCTGCCACATTGAGCTGCGAGGCCGCACGAAGGCAAGTAGATATATCATACTAAGTAATGATTTAGCTAGAAAGCTATTACGTCGGGCGCATAAACGTAGTTACCGCATGAGCCTGAGCGAGAATCCAGACCGTGGGGTCACGGACTGTGGCCGACAATTGGCCAGCCGCGGCGACGATATTCATGATGGCCTCAGCCACTGCTGGCTCTGACCTGATTGCTTCCGCAGGGTCCTCTGCGTTGAATGGTTCGTCAAGCGATGGAGGAGTGAGCTCCGAATGTTTGTAAGCCCGTTCCATCACAGCCAGAGACTCTGCAATGATGTCGGCGAGGGCGCGCAGTGTGGAGAGGGAATCCATTGGTGAGGTGACGAAAGGTAAAGGCGGAGGGACAGGGGAATATGAAGGTAGCCTGGGTAATAGTCTAGGTCCGGTGTCTTGTGGAGAAGCCATTGCAGTTATCTCAGATTCCATTCCAACTATGACTAGTATATGACTAGTGCACAGTGACGATCGGAGTTATCAAGTTTGGGCTGATTCGAGGAAAATATCTTCATTCTTGTTCATGCCGACTCGACTTTTATTCGAAGCATTGGAGGGATTAATAGAATGCGTTCTAATACCCAATTTGTTGGGTGGGGATGGTGGTGGTTAGAGGAAGAATCAACCATAACAGGTGTAAACGTATCGGCTTGATCCGGGCTGCCCGGTAGATGTCAAAAAGTCGGGCCTTGGGCAGGCCCCAGGTAAGAACGGACTCTGAACGCAGACTGATATTCTCCGGGGCGATGACGAAGCGATAACTAGGCACGACTAGGCTAATCATTCCCCCGTTTTGCACGGAAGAAAGCGCCAAAGCTCTCAAGCACTGGTGACGGTCTAGGGATCACCGTACCGTATGATGCGGGTTTACGGGTACGGGTTTACGGCCCCCGTAACCGTACCGTATAGCCCTCTGGTGGGCCTTTATACGGTATGGGATGTGGCAAGCTCAACCGGGAGGGCTTTTGGGACAAGTTCTTGGCCCATGGCAGAGGCAGGGAGCTGGGAAAAGGCCAAATCCGCTGGGTTTCAAAGACCAAATTCCACTTCACACTACCCTGTTCCGACCATCCGTACACGGGTTCATATGGTCCTCCGAGCTGTCCCGTATGAGCTAAAAGCTCGAATTTTTACCGGCCGAAACTGTACTGCTGGATGTTGGCTGGATGAGCTTGAATCACGTTCAAATGTCAAGCATTGCGGTAGCAGCTACCTGTGTTTCTTCGCAAGGCATCGGCTAAACTCTGTGGTACTTGCGGAATTTGCAAGTTCTTCCTCCCTCTGGTCCAGGCCTGCAATCGGAAGATCTTGCCAACGTGGTTATGCCGTTCTCTTGTGCCTAATGCTTGGGTTCTTACTGCCTTGACTAGCGATCTGTCACAGATTTTGCGTTTAATTAGCCGCCTGGCCGCGTGTAGATTTCTAGGTGGATTGAAATGACGCATCCAAGATCCAGTACGTAACTGGATTCGCATCTTCATCGCTCACCGACCCAAGCGTGCTTGCTGTCATCAAGTCCTCCGATCCTTATATACTTGTATGCCTCGCCCGCATATAGGCTCGAAGACGCATCCAATTTTGCGGACCCCTATCGCCACAAGAGCGTATATTTCGTCAAAATTGATACCTATTAGACTCGTAACCAGTCTGTAATCAAATGCCGAAAAAATGCGAAGTGCTTGCCACATTTTTTCGCCATTTGGTTACAGACTGGTAATGGTTACGAGTCTAGTTAGTCTCCACAGTCGATATTAACTCATCGAAGGACTTTCGGCGGCGGCGGAGCCCCTGCGATTCCGAACGGATCGAGGTCGCCTTACAGGTTCAGGATATTGAGGTAAGTTTGTTGAACCATCTTAATCCCACAGACAGGAGCGCCAATGTTTCGTTACCATAAATTTCGTTCGTACATGAGGAAGCCCGGGCATGCGCATTTAGAGCCGTGGTTTCTTCGTGAGGACCCGCCCCAGGGGTGGTTCACTCGACATGCCAAGGTGAGTACCCTTGAGTACCTCATTCATTTGTATCCTCGAGTTTAACACTTCGGAAATTGGCGGTGCATCCTAAGCATCGCGCGAAGAACAGAGCCTTCAAGCTCGGTGGATCGCTGTTTGACAGGCGGCCGCGGGGCTGAGGACCTGAGTCAGCCTTAACTCCATGCTCCTCAGATAACGCCTGTCAGGCAAGTTACGAAATTCGAGCCGTCCTGTATTTTGTGGACGTTGATTCACTTGAGTAGGCAACAAGCACTTACATCTTTTGGCAGGGCTTCCGAAGGACCTTTCGTCGACAAGGAAACGAGAAACGAAAATACTTGCCGGCATGCCCGAATGACTCAGGACTGGCAGGATGTATGGTTATACTGCGGAAAGAGAAGGAATGAATGTGGTCAATTTCGTGAACTCCACCGCATCTTCGCTCGTTGGTTATAGCCGCACCGCAGTAATTTTGAGCATTTCAATCCAGAATTCGACTTAACCCAAATCAGGTCGATTTCTACTTACAACAAGATTGTCCAGGATTTTTTCCGCTTTTTTCTGTTGAATTTATGGGAAGCGCTGGGCTTATCTAATTTTCGGCAAACATACGGCACGTGTTGTCGCGCTCATTGCCCGCCGTTTGCTGGCCCTGCTCTCATCGCCCTACGAGGACTTTGTCTTCACCTACCAGTTGAATTGCGTCACCTACTTTGAAACGCCAGCTAGCATTCATCCTGTCACCTTCATGAAATCTCTACTTGCTTCCCTATACCGATTTGGCGCACAAATCCTAGTCATGCTGCCGCTTACGGAGACAACTCACATTGCAGCCGTAGGGGCCTGTCTAGCGTCCCAACGAAGCCAATCCGCACTTTTAACCCCAAACTCCCTTCCTGGGCCGGCCAGGCCTCGTTTACGCCGTCGGCAGAGGCAGTGGGTTTGACATGTATGTCACCTTCGCAGCGCGTTCTACGTTCCTTCATTCATTCATATAATTCCAGAGAACGCAACCTCAATGTCGAGCAAGCGGATGTCGGCTGGGACATGAAGCCAGACCTCTCATGGCAGGACCGTCGTCTCCCCTCTTCCCTGATGCCTCCTGCAACGGCTCGCCTTCCGCCTTAGCGGGCAGCTCATGTGCCTTCGCTTCGAGCTATGACTCGGATTTCTTGAGTTCGAGGTCCATCTTGTTCTTCGAATCTGCATACCCAATATTTACGTGGCCAGCAGCTGTTCTCTGCCTCCATCAAGCTCCTCCTCGCAGAGGCATGGCCACCCTTGATTCTTACCTTCTTGCTTTTCTTACGTTTCTTTTAGCCTGTCATTTGCGGGCTTGCCTCCATCGTCGCTAGCACTGGCATCCGAAACTATCTCCACGCACTTCCCGGGCTGCTCAGGCAGCTGCTTTGCTCCAAGCACCTCCACAGGGCTCCTCGGAACTAATATCGTCTCCACCACTCCGTACGTGTCAATCCCCTCCCTCTCCCACCTCCCGCTGAAATGGCCTCTCAGCTTCTCCTTCAATGTCGGCGGCATCATCGCCATTGCGGCCAGCGGCGTCGTCGTGCTCATCGTCGGCGTTGTCGGGATCTTCTTTGCGTGCAGCCGCTACAAACGCAGGCGCGGAATCGTCGGCCCCGTCCTCATCCATACGCAGTCAATGCGAGCGCGCGGCGCCGCCTGGCGCTCTCCACTACAGGATGAGACCGACTCGATGGACGGTGATAGCGATAGCGCGGACCATTCCTCGACGGCGGGTTACGGCGGCGCGAGTGCAGAGGGCAATCATCTCCGCAGCTCATCAGCTCACCCTGGGCTCGGGCGAGCAGGTGCATCCGCGGCGATCGCTCCCAGTGCATGGTATAGTGACGGCGACGTTCTTGCGCGCGCTCCGTCTTCACAGGGCCACTCGTCATACTCCACCTCGCATGTGCACCGATCCTCCTCCGCCTCTTCGCACGCCCACTTCATTCAATCGCCCCCCTCAGTGACCGCCTACACGACGAGCTCGTCCGCCACACACCCGGAGCCCTTCCTACGCTCATCGATACCCACACCGCCGTCAAGCTACTCGCACGGCGCGCCCGAAGAAACCGGTGTCAAGGACTTCTTTGGCCACCTGCGCAGCGGGCACACCTCAAGCACACATGCACCGCCCACCTCACAAGCGACGTTCGCACTGGGCACGCCGACGCACCCGACGCCCCGGCGCATAGCACGCCCGAGCTCGCTGCTTAACCCACCTGTCTTACTTGACCCACCTGTCTTACCTGACTCACCGGTCTTGCCTGACTTGCCCATTGTCTCGCACGGCGGGGAGTGGGGTGGATGGTTACAGCCATCGCTGATGGAGGACGACGCCCCCCGCGCGCGGGAAGGTCTCCTGCGTCCCGGACTCCCATCGCAGTTCCCCCCGTCGGCTTCGACAGGAACCCTCGGGGACCATGTCGATTATTCACGGCCCATTGGAGCGGTGAGTTTTTCCTTTTTAGGAAATTACTTGTTATGTACGTTCAGCTCATGTGCGCGGACTTCTCTGTACAGGGTATACGCATCCGGATGGAGAGCGGCAACACGATGGTGTCGGCGAGCTCGGAGGGCGACACGGTGATTTATCGTTGATGATGGTCGTTGATTGTGATGACGGTCAACCTACTGTCAGGATCGGTTTGTAGTTGGATGCACCTTATTTATGTATTATACGGCTGTGAGTATGCCTGTACTTCGCGGCTTGCTGGTTCATTAGTTTTCATAGACAGGCGTATATATTTTGTACAACATGAGGAATATCCCCGCGTACTTGGCCCAGCTGTATTTTGGCATGGTAAACATCCGAGGCGTCTTTGTATACCGACTTCAACCCCGCCACTGTCATCATCGATACACAACTGCATCCTGTACTTGGAATCTGACCGGAGTTCAATATTCGTCAACTTCTACTCGGGCACTTCCCACCTGGACACCGCCTCATGCCCAAAGGAGAACAGATTCAGATAATCAACAATTATTTTATACAGCTCCACTGACGCTCGATATAGCGTTCACTAGTTCCCAGACTGATCGTGATCGCCTTTTCGCTCCCTGAACCGGGACCGAGTAGGACCCCGACGATATTCTTGAGTACATAATCGGATGCTCTATGTCCCGATGCCACTGAACCTGAGAGCTTCTGTGCCTTAACGATAATGAATCATCTCCGTATGTGGCAAAAGATCTGGTTGAGGGATCTGATGCCATCCCAGAGCGTTGCAGTGCAGTCAGTTGCAGATGCATACACCCTCAAAACCTCTATAAATGTGGTTCGGTGCTTGAGCCCGCCTTCATGCCGAATTCCAGCTCACCTCCGCAGCACTTCGATCCACACGACCTGGCCTTCCCGATTGCGCGGCGGAGAGCCACCATAGCCTGTTCGAATTGCCGCAAACGGAAGGTTCGGGTATGTTCATGCCGTTCATGATCGAGCTGGCAGTCAATCTGTGCACTAGTGCCTACCGTCCGATCAGCCCCCGCACAATACTTGCCAGCGCTGTTCGCGCAAGTATCTAACATGCCAATATACTACTGTCACCGAGGATTTGGGGAAAAGTCCTGCGCCAGACGGCTCTGCCCCGGAAAATCGTAATTCGAAACAGGGAACTTCTCCGGCAGTGCCAACGACGTGGAAGAAGCCCATGGATCCTGGTTATTCCTCTCAGTTCTTCAGTGACGATTCGATGTACATGCACTATCCTCCTCATTACAATAATCCATCGACTCCCGTTTCGAATCCAGGGTCTAGCATTCCTCGCCCCCAGCATACACCGTACGGGGATGTCCCTCGCGATCGGCCCCCACAACCCTATCCGATTCCAGCGACATGGCATACTCAACCCCGCGACTATTCGAGCCCCGCCAATTTTCCCTATGCGCAACCCATGACTCCCTCAGACAGATCTCCTCACACAGCTCCCCATCTCCACGCGAATGGACCTTCAATGTATCACAGCATACCCGCAGTGGATCATACGGGGTACACTCAGTGGAACGTAGACCACACGGGGCCGTCATTTTATCGCCCTCCGCGCGCCTGATAGACATACACGCAAGTGAACATTTTCAGTCGATTCTTAAACTTACCCCTTCTTCCAGCGTGTCTTCCCTCCTTTCTTCTTTGCATATATTATTTATCCCCCGCACTCTCACTCCACAGACGAGGACTCACCGGACTTTCATGGCACTCAGTCGATCTCTCAGTCATTTTTACTTCTATGTAAACGACGGTGTAAAATATATATTCCTCCTGCTTTCTACTTCTTCCAGGCTGTCACATGTTCTGATATTATCGGAATCCACCTCCACGTCGTTCCTGATGTTTAACACAGCCCCTTAGAATCAACCACAGCTTCAGCACTTGTTGTCTGAACCCGGACTTGATTTATGTGATGACCTAGATTTTTACATTAAGTTGAATGGGCCGGAACGAGACCCGATTGAAATGATCATGACGAAGACAGAAAGCTGTAACATCAGAGTTCCTGTTTCATGACGCTCCTGCGATCTCAAGGTTTCGGATGAGAATAATTAACGATATTGGTTACTCAGATCAAAAGTTCAACAAACGAGGTCCGTACCTGGAGCCTGGTTGGAATTGTTGAAGAGTCTGCTTAAGAGAGAGCCCAGTTCACCTGAAGAGGTAAAAACTCGGTTGTATGCAGTCGGTAGACGGTGCTTGTCGCAATCAAGTATATTCCTGCTCAGAGGACTGGCCGAGTGACACTGGCTGAGACACAGCCCAAGTCAGTTACCAACTCACCTATTTCCAGTAATTCATAACTGTGGGATTCCCATCATTCGTATCTCGAGAACAGTTGCGATTGCGATGATGGACGTAATGCGGAGTCTGTACGGCGGAGCACAAATGAGATGCTTCATTAATATCCCAACACGGATACACCTGAAACCTTCCCAGTAGTCGGTCGTCTCATCCTACAGCTGAATTACATGTTCAATGTTTTTGATTGTCAATTTACTCGAGCTGTACTCGTACCAAATGCTATAAGTTGTTATATACGGTCAGGTACAATGCTACGTAATTTGTCTTCTTTCTTACAGAGACCAAGTTGAGAGGCGTCAACTTGAAGAGCATCCAGCCGCTGGGATCAATTCTCTAGAGACAAACCTCGTGCAGTGATGGAACTGCGTAAAATTTTCCAGAGACAAAATTAATGGCCATAGACAGGAGGCTTGCGAGGTAAAGCTATTCAAGTAGTTTGTCAAGAATGCCCTAACGCCGTAATAGTGTTCTTCAAGTTACGGCTGTATAACCGTGACAGCGTAGTCTGACAAGGAAATTTGGCTATGGCTGGCTAGCCAGCCCATGAATAATATATCTCAACCTGTGGAATTATGCGCTCAGTGCACAATTATCCCGACACTCGAAAAATATAATAATGTTCGCCAATGGCCGGAATCTACCGGAATCCAGAATGCCCTCTCTCCGAGAAAATACTGATCAGCGTTTTCCTCGTTTTGTCTTTAGAGAGTGTCTTCCCTAGCGGACTGATAGAACTTTTATTGGGGGGCACTAGATAATAATTTATATGTCTCGCAGCTGATCTCTACTGTGAACAATATCAATGTACGGCACCAGCGAGGTACGAATTAGATCTGTTGAAGGGTCTGTCTAGGAGAGACTACCGCATATCACTGTTTTCCAACAGATGTTGCACATGATGACTTTCAAATGGACTTTCAACTTCGTTAGGGCGTTATTGAATTTCACTGCATATTCCGCCACCGTTCTCTGATCCGTGGTGCGGATTTGGAGATTTTTTCGGCACCAGGTTTCTCCCATATTTCGCAGTTTCAACATTATTTATCAGCGTCTCGGCTTCTGCTGGTTTGCGCAAAGGTATAAAGACTAAGGATTAATGAAATATTATCCCCAGAATCAATTTCAGCTGGCAAATCACATTCCATCCAACAGAGGTTTTACTTGCTCAGACATGGCATAATTATTGGTAGCGTGTTGATTAAGATAGGCCGCGTCCATACTCATCAAGCGTGGCATTACATCTTAAATATTTAATTCCTCGAGCACCCGGATGAAATTAAATTAAATCTCCCGTCAAACTATTCTAAAACTGATCCTCTGTGTGCCCGAATACTTCTGTGCAATATGGGCAAGAGCTGCAAAACTAGATAGGTTTTTGGTAAATTTGATGGGAAGTTCAGAATATTGATGGGACCACGGAAAAGCTATCTCGTCTCTTAATTTCTTCTTAAAGTTTCCCATTTTTTGGCTACTAATTCTTAGTGAGATTTAGAGTAGATTTACGGGAGATTTAATTTAATTTCATCCGGGTGCTCGAGGAATTGAATATTTACAATATGACGTCACACCTATCTTACTAGTGGGTATCATTGAGATCCGCCATATGCATATCCAAACACAACTGCATTCAATTATAAAGCCAATACTATATGGCAAAATTCGGCAGTGTGTGACGGTGAGAGCCAACGGGAGGAAACTGTTCTGAGAAGGAGCGGAGGCGGCATCTACCACTATCTAATCTCCCTGATCAATGGTAAATAGCACGTCACAATGGCCATCAGTATCTACCAGCGGCCGGTGGTGTCCATCCGTTGACCACCAGTAAACGTTCCAGTCTGGGGTTTATAACTCTCCTGGAGAGTCAACCACAAAAGTTGGGTTTTTATCTTATCCTATCTTATCTTATCATACCGTATCAAATGTTCTGATCACGGCTTTAAACCGAATCTCCGGATTGCGGCTCCGTTTTGGGCTCCAAGAACGCGAACGGCGTGTCCTACCAGGACCCATGATAATAGGTGGGAAGGCCAGGTCCCAAAATCCTCAGATTCGGTCATTTTTGTCCGTCCAAATTTTGGCGGGAATTGGTGAATTTTTGTCCGTCTGGGACCTGGGCTAAGCGTGGGAAAATCGCTTAAGACGGTAATTTTCGCCTCCCACGGCTGCAAAAACGCCCAAATTTCTCCGCGCGATCTGTATTTATAAAGCGAGGGGATTTATAAATTTAATCAATTATGGTCCGGTTCTAGCTGGTTCCACGTCGAAAATTCCCATCTCAAGCCGATTCCAGTCAAAAATTTGGCCCTCCAACCGCGAATTTTGTCCGCCACAGACCTGGCATTTTGACCCTCAAGACCCAAATTTTGTCCGTCTCGGACCTGGGTTTGGGACCTAAAATTCCCAAATTTTGTCCGCCAGCGGACCTGGCCTTCCCACCTATTATCATGGGTCCTGTCCTACCGTGTCTCGCCACTGGTTTCTAAACCGCACCCGCATCTTGGGCGCATCTTTGGGCGTGCAGTGACAAGTTGCTATGCCAACGGCCTCATGTTGGCAACGAAGGGCGACAGTTCGGAAATTCGTGGATCTCCACTTTTAACAGTCTTTGGGTATGATTCAGATTTCTGTTTTTCATGGAAACCTGAAGGAACCCACCAGCTATGCTCATGAGGGACTGGGGGAAAAAAATCGATTCTCGTCTGCCACCACATGGTACGCTGATGACTGTGGCTCTACATTTAATTCAAGATCCACGCGCAGATCTGCACCGATGCCCACATGGCGTCTATGTTGTGATGAGCCTGCGCGCTTCGCTTCGCACGGTCTCTTTCTTCCCCCTCCCATGTCGCTGCACAATTTCCAGTCCACCTTCGCCGGAATCTTCAATCCATTGCTTTCGGGAGTCGTCGTCTCTACTGGGTAGGTTCGAGGCGATAGGGTGAATGTCATTCTGACTTCGAGACAGCCTCTGGGGTCTCATAGTGGGCCAGACGTGGACGTACTTCAATTCCACTCAAGATGGATGGCTTATCCGTGTCTTTGTATGTCTGCCGGTTTTTTGTGTTCCCTGAACTTAAAGTATACTGTATCAGGTTGGCGTTGTCGTGTGAGTAAATTGGTCAGTGCTCAGCTAGGATTCACATTCCACCAGTGCTGCGGATACAGCGCTTACTTGCGTTACCGCAAGTATCGCGCAACACTACTTGGTGCGACGCTTTTGCAGCCTATCTGTTCATTGGTTTAAGGTGATCCATAGATCCAGCAGTTCGGAGATATTGTTAGCATCGTGAGCACTAGGCCAAGGTATTTTTTTGTTCGTAGGAGAGCTAGTGGAAGCTGACATGTCGAACAGCTCCGTTTTTGCAGAATATGCAATGAACCTGGTGATTGTGACACTGTTTGTGGTTTTTCTTCGGCTATCCCATCCCTGTCCTGACGGCAACCAAAAGTGTCGGATTGTTCCTTGCCCACCGGGTCCTCACAAGTATGTGTGGTTCAACTCCCTCGGGATTCTGAGCTTATTGTTCACAGGGGGGCGAAACTGGATTATTACTATAATCATCGTGCGTCGGTGGAAAATATTGAAATCCTTACTTACCCAAAGTTCACAGACGGTCTTTACTGCTGCCCATTTCAGTGCGTGTGTTATAATTTCAGCATCCACATCAATCTAACAATTCACTCTAGTTGCTGGAATTTGTAAGCATAACGCGGAGTTTCCAAAGGATCGATATTCACATGCTTCTCAAGTCTTTCTCGTAGAAATAAAAAAGAATACCCAAGCCCCTTTTTCTTTTTCTTCAAAGGAAAAGGTGTGTCCTTGCTTACCCTGTTCTGAACTGCATAAGTAATGAAATGGTATTCATATTGTAGCTTTCTTTACTATTGGCGAATGCATTCGCTACCATATTTACCTTGGCATTCGCTGGCTATTTATCATGGCAGATTTATGCAGGTCGAGCCGGAATGAAGCTGTACGCGTCTTCAACTCCACCTACTTACGGCTTATCTCATGCCTTTTCATAGTACCGGCTCCACGTTGAGTGTTAACAAGGTCATTGATATGTAAACCCTCCTTTTTTGAGGGAGAGCTGATTTAAGAACTAGATACTCTCGTACACCGTTGCGACCGGCAGCCTTGTCGCTGTGCTCCAATTGCTCAACTTGGCCTTGTGCACTACGCTGTACGCTGTCCAGTGGTTCGCAGTGCTTCTCGTCAAAGTCCGTGATATATTCTGATGTATTTCAGGTGGCCTGTTCACTTCTTCACTTGCAAATTCTACGTCCTTACCATGGGTGCGTGACATATTAAACATTCTACTTTTGTTGAATCTGACCGCCATTGACAGTGGTGATGTATGCATCGAAACTGTGTCCCATGATTTGCGCTAACCATCTTTTCTCAGCTTGAACACGGATCTTGCATTCGCCGTCGACAAGTCCGAGGTGGGGTCTGCCAAAGACGCAGAGGTTCCCCGTGAACCTAGTCCTCGTGCTCCCACCGTCCCGTTCACGCCACTGGGTCTGCCCGCGCATGAATCGCTTACCACGTCCCCGTTCGATGACGCCGCCGCCGCTGCTTCCACAACCAGTGTACCCAGTGTCGACGGACGGGTCCCCTCTGCGTTGTTCCTGGCCAGCCAGCGGCGCAACTCACCGTCCCAGTCCTCCTTTGCTTCGACTCAAGGTGCCGACCACCATGCTGCAGCTCCCGCAGCGGATGATATTCAGGAGGTCGAGAGATCCACTGAAGATCTGCGTTTGGCGCGAAGCATGCAAAAAGATGAGGGGCGAAGAGTTCACTATTAATTTCATGTATCCACCTGAATCCCATCAACTTCGTTTTTTTTCTTTTGACGGATGTCGAATTGAATCCATAATAGATAGATTGTTTCTTACATCCAGATGAGAATATAATGCGGTGCAAGGATCGACATGAAACCTATCCCAAGACCCAGCGGACTTCCAGCACAAAGCCCGATTAGAACCCCGTTGTAAAACCCAAAATATAAATAAAAAGAATCGCGCTACCATTCCATTATGTACAGGGTTTTCCATCTTCCTCAGCAGCCGGGTCAGTGCTGACATGGGACTCCGTAGTGACACGGATCTGAAGGCATTTTCAGTCTACATCGCCAAGCGTATCAAAGAAACATTGCATACCTGGAACTCTTTCGTTGTCGGCGAGAGCTCGCCCATCCGGAAGGAGGTTTTCGATACTTCATCATGCTTCAACCTCGTTGGTGTGCCTGGCATTGACAACGTCGCACCGGCAGATGTTCCGCCTGCCACCTCAGCACGAGCAGAGCCGCTCAGTGTGAGAGGCTGAGATATCCCCGCTGTAACCCAGAAGAGGGCGATAGCGTTGAGTATTACCTGCGATTCTCCATCAGTTGTACGCACACGAAACTCGATCCGATAGCACGTACGTCTGCCTCACAGCTCGCCAAGCACACCCATCCAAGCTGGCGTCCTTTCATCAAAGTAAGAACCGCAATATTGACCTAGAGGCGTGTCAATAAAAACAATCGTCCAACCATAGCATGGCACTAACAGTGGAGGTAGTCAGGGCGGCACCCGATGCCCTAATAAACGAGTGAGTCAGGGACAGTGTGAAGGTTGTTTGTTACTCACACCAATGTCCTGGTCGCTACACGCCTCAAACGAAGACTCGAATGCCTCGAGCGGAACAGGGGCCACAGAAATAGGCCAGTTAAAAGAATGTTGATGTACCTGATAGGTGTTAGGGTGATATAGTTTGAGTAGGCCAAGACGCACAGATCGTAAGATAAGAGGGCTATGGACGCGGAAGATTTGAGGCCAATTACACCTTCACGAGTTTGATCAGCGAAAGATCTGTGTGCGGTAGTAAAAAAACTTACAGGCACCATCTCCGCTTCGGAATTGTACGATGCGCCCTGAACTACAATGAGATATCGAAGGAGAATATTAGGGAAGTGCGTACCAAGCAACATAACCACAACGACGGCGGAGTACATACACAATGTTCCCATGCAAACGAGGTACACCGGGCTTCGTAGCCGTCGAGTTCCATTATCCCATACAATGTAGACCTTCTCAACTAGCAAGAGAAGCGGGGATTAGAAGGTAAAACTGAAGAAGAAAAAGTGTTGCTCACTCAGGAATGCATATATCATGATCTTTGATGAGCCGTAGAAAACAATGCATAGAAATATCCCAGCGGAACACGCTTGTGAGTTGTATTGTAGTCCAACCCCGAATATTAATAAGCCCGCTGAATCGATGTGAATACGTGACGGGTGGAAGGAAGCTAGGAAAAACTCACAAGAAAAAATGAAAAGGTATGAGTCCAGGAGAATCAGCAAGATGCAGATGCGGGGCCAGGTTAGACGTCGCTTCGAAATGTCCTCCCCGGCAAGCCGGCGTGAAAAGAAGAAAGTAAGGACGGTGATGCCTATGGACAGATGAGTGGGATAAGGCAAGTGTTATGAGCCGATGAGGGGAAACGAACCGAAAAAGTGGACCAGAGCACTCAGAAGCTGGTGTCCAACGGATGGAAACAGGGAGTACGCCATGATGCTGGAGGGCCGATTCCTCAAGATACTCCTGCGCCTTAAGTACAATGGCGATCGATCGCAATTTCATAACGCTGTTTCGATTAAGGGGCAGTCCTGCGGTTCGGCGTGCGTGCGCAATGCCGAATTTAGAGCTATGGACAAGGTCCAACGCCAACAAAACAAACCCTCAGTTAGTGTGGCTGGAGAGTGCAAATCACTCATAAAATGGTCTGTGGTTCCAGCGCGACTTCCAGCACGCACTCAACTTCCAGGGAATCGGGGATCGGGCAGGCACAGCATAGCTCAGGAGGGGCCCGGTGCCGTATCCGATACCATGGATTCCGTATTGTCGGCGCGAGTGAGCGAGGAGTAATTAGAATGTTTGGACAATACGATTCGCGAAGAACACAAGTGCGGCCATCGCTGACGCGCTGACGACCTGATGTGGCTCTCACAATCAGACCATCATGATCGGAAGCCTTGTGGAGTCTCCGCGTCTGAAGTTTTAGGCAGCCATTTTAAATGGAATGCACGAAGTATCGCAAGTGGCGTCTTGCTCAGAATACACGAGCCCAGGAGGCGCGGTGGCCGAGCAAAAGTCTCTCTATAATTTGCCTCTTCCGTTATTTCTTTAGCCGCGACCCCTCTAGTATAGTACAGGCACTGATCCGACTTTGACGCTCAGATCGGGAATTCCAGCGAAATGTTGGTGAGAACCTGGATCGCTTCCGCGCGGAACGTGTCCTGAGTGATCTTGGTGGCGATTGACCCGTCAACGAGGGTCATCAGATTCGGGTTTTCCGTGGTGTACTGGGGCCACGCGGGGACGGTCGGGCCGTTGGGGTCGAGGTTCGTCACGAAGTTGACGAGGTAGTCCGTGAGCTCGCCCTTTTTGTACACGTTCGAGACGTCGGCGGTATGATACTGAATTGAACAGGATTCAGTTAGGGGTGGAAATGAATCTCGAATGTCCGGGTAACTCACCGAACCGAGGAATGGAATGGCCTTGCCGCGTTTATACACTGCGGGAAGGGTTAGCAACGAATGGATCCCCAGATGAACATAGCACGCACAGTACGCCCATTGGTCCTGCTTTCCTGAGAGTGTTTGTTGGAAGAACCGCCTGGGAGCCTGGAATACTGCATCACCCTAAGCCCGCACCGTTAGTTGCATTGAAGTATTCCAGAAGTATATTTTACCTGGAAGGAAGCGAGACGCTTGTACTGCGGACTCAGGAACTGGAATATACCGCTGTCGTAAGGGGAGCCCGACGAGAGGTCGCTGGGATACGCCTTGCTCAGGGCACTAACCACATCCTCCCGTGACCTGCCCGCTTGCGGAGCCCAGACATTTCCTAAGTATTCAGCGAAGTGTGCATCCGTGCTATTAGTTGCATATCAGATGGATCCTCTGACAGAACGATGAGAGAGAGAAAACGGACGTGACATTGAGTGTAGACAATGAGAATATCGTCCCCTCATCATCGCAGTCACCTAAATTGTATGTTAGTACTGTAATAAACAAGAAATATGCTTGAAATATACCAGTGATGAATGGCACATTTGCTACTTTTCCTTGCTGGACTAGGCGTTGAGGGTTGTCGGTCAGGAAGACTCCATCCTCTCTCGGGAGCCATGCGAGGACTAGCGACTACAAGAAAAAAAGTCAATTACAAATGGGATATTATAGCACGTCACTCACTTGATAAGACAAAAAGAAGGGCGACACATCCTGTGCGTGCTTGAGTTTTTCGTATGGAACAGTCCTCAGACACGCGAGAGTGTCGGGGGTACCAGTACACCCGGCTTGCTCGACAAGGGCATCGTAGTCTCCACGTTGACAGTTCAGTATAGACATAAGCGGCATACATCAACGGACATACACTTCTGGCCGTTTTCAATGGGACCAACAGGAACCGGTGAGCCGGACTGCATGTAGCCGGCACGGAATAACCCTTCGGTGTCCCCGCCGTTGGTCAACATCTGCAAGGCCACAGAGATGGCTCCGGCGGATTCGCCCCAACTGCGCGTCGCACGTATTAGGATATTAATAGGGTGGTTGATAATTCGTTTCATACATCGTTACTTTCGTTGGATCACCGCCAAACTCGGTGATGTAGTTCTGAAGCCATCGCAGAGCCTCACGCTCTGAGCATGGCGCAAAAAATAAGCAAGGGGCTTGGGAGTAACCGAATTAAGCTCACGATCATGAAGACCTAGGTTGCCAACGCCCGCTTCCCTCACTTCCTTGCCACCCAAAAATCCAAATGCTGCACGAATATGGGCATTTGAAATCAATATGGGGCGGAGGACCTACCAGATACCCGATAGTTTATTGAAACATAGATGATAGGCTGCTCCATAGCAATTGACCTTTGGACGATCGGAACGCCATCGTATCTGTGTTCGTTATTAGATACACTATAATCTATTTGGTTCATCGAGAGTCTATTCACCTAGCAGGGGTACCGAATTCAAATCCGCCCGCAAATAACCACTACACCGCTGTGAGACCTAGAGTAAATGAAAAAAGGACAGACGTACCAGGACGACAGGCAATTTCGAAGTTGAAGTTGCTGTCGCAGGCTTAATGATATTGAGAGTAAGACCTGTGCGAAGGAATGGTTGGCCGCCATCGACAATTGAGGTCTATATGACTCACAATCCTCAGCAGACGGGTATATCCTTGAGTACACTGCATCGAATAAACTGCCGAAAAGCGTCTGGATCACGCCAGTAAGAATGGGTATCGTGGCGACCTGTTGCGGGCACGCGGGACCCATTGCGGTAACAGTGTGTGTTCCATTATATGCGGGAACCTTCACAGGAAGGCGGAACCGCAGGTCTCCAACGCTGGTGGGGGCGTAAGAAGATCGAGCAGGGATCAAAAACAGCTGCTTACGGCGGCAGGGCGAATGGAACGTTTAAAAAACTGTGGGTATCAGGTGTGCTCGCCTTGCCGATGAAAGTCCCGTCATCGAGAACGACAGTCGGCGGAGCAACTGCTGCGCCAGAAGCGGCGTGGGCATGAAGCAGCACGGCAAGAAAACCCAGCTTAAGGAGTGCGCCATTCCAGAGAAACAGAACGAGAGAAACGTCGTGGGGTGAGGAAAGTCTAAAGGGTCAAGGCTTCGGGCTCGTCGGTACATAACAGAAAATCTGAAGCGATATCGCGTTAACGCCTTGTGGTCGTTGCCATTGAGGATGATCAACCATATCGACTCAACCTGATGGATCAGAACTACCGCATGTATATTCACTTGGCGTCGTGGCGAGCACATCATCGAACACAGGTTTCGAGCTATTCTCCCGTGATTCTTGAGCATACTGACGCGTGCTGAACACTGAGTGCAACGCCATGTTGGTGAGTGTTTGAGATGAGAAGAATTAGTCACCGAAAACTATCCGATCAATTTATCATTGATGCGCCTTGTGCCGCATCAGCATCACGGATCGGAACACAACGCACTTGTCGGCGTGGAGGCTGGTGACGGTGGAACTCAAAATATATGAAATGCTCAAGGGTTTTTTTGAATTACACAAGGTGATTTTATCTTCGCCGCTCACTGCACGTTAACCGAATAAATCTCTGGCTGGTTTCGTAGGTAAGTCCTCAATTGTCCGTTTGCATTTTCAAATTTCCATCAAATTTCCGGCCAAGATATATAACGACGGCAGAGATAATCCCGGGATGGATTTCTTTGAATCTCGCTTGTTGCTTCACTGGATTTCTCCATATCCCATCCTCTGGATATGTGTCGGAAAACGCAGTGAATGTGGTAGTTTGGCAACCACAACCAACGCACTAAGTCCTCATTTTTCCTAACTCATGCGGCTCGGAACATGCCCGTAAGGAGCTGTGCCAATATTGGGGATTCCAAGGCTATATAACTCAGCAGTTATCTGGTATTTTACGACCAATTCAGTGTTTCCAAAATCCATATTGATTCCTATACTATATCTTAGGTTGCAAACTTACGGTAATTACATTGTGGGACACAAGTGTAAAAGAACTTGAATCCGGCTTAAATGGGTGTTGGATTATGATTTTACGACGGCTCAAAATGGCCCCAGAGATAATTTAAGAGCTCTGGAAGGCGTGAGAAAGATCTTGCTTTTTGAATTCTTTTTCGCGTTTCTTTCCATTTTTATATCCAGTGAAACGGTCGGAAACCCTTTTGTCATGATTTGGCCTCAACAATCTTTTTTTTTTAGGATTGTTCTCTCAACCGTCAGTCTGAGACTGTTGCTATCTGTGGCCACCAAATGCTCCCGCTTGAAGGTGCCAAGAGCTTTTAAGAGCACGCATTTAAATGATTTCAAATTGAAGTCTCGCATAATATATATGTTTTGACCTTTACCGGAACGGCGGAAATCCATCCACAAAATCTAGCTTCTGAGTTAATCCAACATGGAACTTCGCGGTTTTGGAAACTTTGGGATAAGCGTAGCAGCTAACATCAATCCAGGAGTCAATCCAGGTTGGATTGCTGTTTTTGGAGATCATTTCTATTGGGGATCCCATCTTCGGTACCCCTGCACTGTCACGGAAGGAAGTCTATTAACAGTGACAGTCAGTTGAACTCAGTTGGTCGGTCATTGACAGGTTTAGGCAGAACACACAGAGATGTGGTCAGCCAGTTCACAGATTGCCAGCGTCTTGTATGATTGACCCCCTGGAATGGTGTCGTGCTCAGTTGGCATCGTGTAGATATCTGTAAGGATAACCACCCGTACAGTACTACATACTTGTCTTCCGTAAACTCGTTGTTCAGCCTGTGGACCACGCGAGTATAATATATCCCCCCCCACACGCCTAAGTAAATCTCTCATTATTATTTTTCGAGAACGTCGAATCCGCTGCGATCAATTCTGGAGACATTTTTAAAGCCATCCATCAGAAGCAGCGTGTGCGATTATCTCCGTCTCCCATTGCCAAAATAAATCTTTGGGTGTTGGCGCGCCAGAGACAATCTGGAGATAGAAATGAGAGAACAGAAGGTCTCGGTGGGACACAAGGCCATCCAGTGGTGTGACAGTGTACCTTGAAAGGCGACGTGGAGTGTTCCCTGCACTATAGATGAACACAGTGCCGCTCATGTAGGGGGCGGTAGATGATGCATACTTGCGACCCGCACCGACGGAGAACATAACTAATGTGTCCCCCCTTATCTTCCCGCTGGTTTAAATTCAGGATTCCCCTACCCGGTCGGCCTATTGTCTAACGTGTGAGCGACTAGTACGGGTAGTACTTATTCGGGTTCCGATACTTGAGGACATTGACGCGCGCGCCACAGCGCGGCACCTGCTGCCTGACTAAAGCCTCAGGCGCGGGAATGTCAGTCTTAGATCCGTCTCCATGCTTGAACTCGAAGTCGAGGGTCGGGATGGAAGCCGGAGGACAGAACTCCGTCAAGCGCCGACCAAGCTGCAACGACGTCTCAGTTCTCGAGGTGTGGGGGCGAGAGAATCTGGAAAGTAATCGTGATGCTCGCCATACGGGACGAAGGAATCGAGGCAAGAAGAGCAGTGATGGACGCTAGAATCTGCGCGTCAGGGAGAGGCGGAGGCGAGACAGGTGCGTGTTATGACGCAGGAGGTGTCGCCAGAACTCTGCGCGATCTAATACAAGTAGGATCAGTGTGTGGAAGCAAAACAGGTTGGGGTGTACACACCACCCATATCCCGTTGAGAGGTAAGGGATAGGTCCTCAAGGGACGAACCTATTCACTGTAGAAACCGCTGGACGGATTATATACCGTCCGGAGTGATATTGAATAATAACGACAAAGTGGCACAACTGAGACCTTCGGGTTCGTCGCGAGCGCCGTGCATAAAAGCATCTAGGATGCTCGCTTTGGCATCAAGGCGCAACGTCCGGATGGAGCGCACACGGAGGTACGTTGTTGGTAGGTCAGCACTTGCGGGAGGCCATGGTCCATTCGCAGCGATGTCAGGGCCGCGCAGCTACCGAGTAGGCGACACAGCTGGCTCAGTGAGCCACATCAAATGATGGCTAGCTCCAACTGCGCTAACATGGGGAAGCGACTGACAGCGAAAGCATATCGTCGCGTGAAGATTTCTTTAACAAAGGGGATGAGAGTGTAGAGGTCCGCGGCTAGAAGATCGAAGAAAGGCCAAAGTTTTTCTCGTAGACAAAATCGACGTGGTGGAACAGATGATGCCAATGGCGAGTAGATGGGACTCATGCACGACAAACGGGACTGCATTGGGTGAGTGCATGTGTATTGTCATGCAGAGTATCGATTACCGCGTCTGCGAGTTCCTCTCGAGAATCCATGGACGGTCAATAGGACGAGAGATTCAAGGCTCAGTTTCGACGACAATGGGGATGAGGTGGTGTTTGGATGGTGCGTCCGAGTGGTGATTGAGAAGCTTTCGATTGATCGCCGGCCCCGCCGAACGAACACAAACAAGGACACACAGGCGGTCCAGCTCAACTTTGGCTTAACTTCGTAGGCTAGTAATATTTATGGAGTCGCATGCACCAACCCGCGCTACAGGGTTGGGATTCAAAGTGAATTCACAACGGCTGGCATTTAACAAGCGTAAACAACATTAAATCAACCTTTCTGGCCTTCGGTCTCACAAATAAAATTTCTCTGCTCGGATTTGATGCCAACGCTTCCTGAGGAGGAGGATTACCGGCGCACGGTGCCGTCCAAAATTCAAACGGCCGGGATCCGTACTACATACACCAGATGTAAATGTATTGCGCTACCGAACGGTGTCACATCAACATCACACGCTGTTGTTGCGCGTTGTTTTGCCCATCTTTTCTCTTCACCGCCGCTAGCTGGGATCTTCAAGGCTGCTCGGACTTGCTTGCACTCCCTCCCCTATGAAAGCGTGCTTTGACGCCGGAAGGGTCTGGCATATTCGACCTCTTGAGTCGCGCCTGAAGGATCGAAGCTCTCTTCTTTCAAACTAGCCGAACGATCAACGTTCAACGTTCAACGCTCACCTTCAAGTTCATCATAAGTTGGACTGATCTGTGAATTGCAGAGTTCCTGATTACCTGATTTTGATTTTTCTGGCCTTCACACGACGTCTGGTAGCGTCTGGTATGCAGGACGAGGAGCTGCCCGGCCTGCGGTTTCCATTACTGACGCGGGATCAACGATATCCATTATCTCTTTCACAATCCCATGGTTCTCTGCAACGAGAAACAGTTAAATTAAGTTATTCAGGCCTCGCGCTCCGACGTTGATGATTAACTCCACTGAGCGTTTGCAGACCCTGACGGGCCAGCGGATGCCATCTAGCAATCCCGCAAGCATTACTTGACATTCCTAGATTGCTTGACATTCCTGGAACATTTAGTACTTGACATTCTTGGAACCTTGGACGATATATAAGGGCCATGCTCCACCCACGGTTACACAGAAACGGTAGCCACCAGTATGAAGTCCTTCATAGTCAACGCCTCTGTTCTGGTCCTCTGCGCATTCTCTGTTGCCTCAACTGACGCACGTTGTCGAAATATCCCAGGCAGCGCCAGGTATCCGACCACTGCTGCGTGGAATGCTTTCAATTCCTCGATATCGGGACATCTAGTCAAGACGGTACCCTCCGCAAAATATTGCGCTAGCCTCCCTGCTGGTGCTTGCACCGACGCTCAGTGGACTAGCGCCCTTTTCAGGAGTAAAATTCCAGGAGCGATGAATCAGGTTCGTAGCCTCCCCAGGTGTGTTTGTATGCATCTGAGCCATCTGTAGGTCAACTGGGAGCAGGTACTGACATAATCTATTTGTGGGATTTTCCACGTTCGATTGAACCATTGTTAACAGGGCTATGATTTGTCTCCTCCGTCCCTTTGCCTCAGAAATGCGACAACTTGTGGGCAGGGAGATGTCCCTACTTATGCCGTAGAAGCAACATGCGCCGCAGATATTCAGGTTCTGTCTCTCGTCTTCTGGATTTTGTATCCTTCTGATACGTCCCAAGACTGCGGTCAAGTTCGCGGCGAAATGGGATCTTCGTTTGGTTGTCAAAGCCAGCGGCCACGACTACCTCGGCCGTTCGACTGCACCCAGTTCTCTCCTCATCTCGACGGCCAAGCTCACCGACATTTCTGTGTCCAACGCGTTCATGGTCGGCGGACACAGCTTAGGCCCCGCCATCACGGTGGGGAGTGGCGTGCACACGCAAGACTTGTACCAACAGGCAAAAGCCAGGGGTAAAATCGCGGTTGGCGGAACGGCTGCCACCGTCTGCGCCGCTGGAGGCTATCTACAAGGCGCGGGACACTCTGCGTTGTCCCCTGCCTATGGGCTTGCCGCTGATAATGCCTTCGGTGCGACTACTTTTCTTTTGTGACTATCCGTATCTGACTAGCGCAGAATTCAAGATCGTTGTTGCAAGCGGCGAGCTTCTCACAGCCAATAGTGTCTCCCATCCAGACTGTTTGTATTTACTTCACACTTGGGGCCTAGAGCTGATCACAGCTTGCAGTATTCTGGGCGCTTCGCGGCGGAGGCGCCGGCAGCTGGGGTGTCGTGGTGTCCGCCAGTTTCCGCGCCTTTCCCACCTTCAACATCACCTTTTCCCTGATCACACTGTCCGCGTCGAGCCCCGCCGCGCTCGGGAGGCTCGCCACCCTCCACGCGCAGCACATCTTCGACCTCGACCCCATCCGCGGGAGCCAGTATTTCTACGTGACCCAGCCACCTCCAACCGAAGCACCTCAGCAGATTACTCTCCAACTGTTCACATACATGCCCAACTCGACGACTACACAAGCCGCTGCGATTCTTGCCCCGTTCTTGAACGCCGCCAAGGCACTAACCGATGTTACTCTTGTATCTGAGACGTATACCTACGCCCTCGTCAACGATGTGCTGTTCCAAGCGGATGACATCGTCGGAGCCAACGTCGTGCTAGGCTCACGCCTCATCCCGACCGCGACGTATGCAAAGTCACCTGAGCTTGTGGGCAAGGTCTACCAGCAGCTCCTGGATGGCGGATCGTCAAGGTATGTATTTGAGTTTCTCTGACAGCGACAACTCGCAAATGTCTGACGCGTCGCCTCCAGAATCCTGGGCCATCTTGTCGCAGGCGGTACGCACGGCGCTTCATCCGCAGTCCGCCCCTTCTCCTGACGCTTTCGCAGGCCAAGTCACAGCAAACGCTGGCATTTCGAATGCCGTTCATCCCGCATGGCGCACGGCTAAGACACATGTACGTTTCGTCTCCTCCGCCCGGTCAGCGTGCTGAGCTCTGCGCTTAGCTTATACTCTCGAGTTTTTGGACCGACTCGACGCCGCTCACCGAGATCAAAGCTCTGCGCACGCGATTCCAGGACGTGCAGCTGCCAGTCCTCAAGCAGCTCTCCGGTGCCAACGCCGGTGCCTACTCCAACGAGGCGGATGTCCTCGAGGCAAACTTCCAGACGACGTTCTTTGGACCGAACTATGCCAAACTCAGCGCGATCAAGGCGAAGTACGACCCGAAGGACCTCTTTATCGTCGGAGCAGGCGTTGGCAGTGAACGTTGGGATCAGTGGGGAATCTGCACCGTTTATTGAACTTTGAAATACCTGAGTGATATACCTGCAATATAAAAATGGCGTTGACTATCGCGATAGCGACGCCGCCAACCGCACGCGCATGAGGGCTCCTCCTGCGCCGTATCCTCAGCACACGATGGCCAAGTATGCTGGTTTCGTTCGTTTCCAGCCCTCGTCACGCCGACTCGTACCCCGTCCTCCTTCCGCCACCAACTTGATAATAGCTTCCATCTGACGCTCGATGGCTCAGCCTCAGGCCCTCTCGCAAATGTTCCGAAGTGGGCCTGTTTCAATTTGAGACTACCTGAGCCTCTGACGCTGCCCCGGCCTTATTTGAAGATTATCCTATACGTTGATGGGCACTAAAACCCCCTCGAAAGTTCAATCATCTGGCAGTGAATTTCATCCATATTATCACTTCAGGTGTTCATTGTTCAAGACTAATTGTTTTTTTTCAAAACTAGTGTAATTTTATCAGTCAGATCTTAAGGGCTTTTCGCAAGCCGGCTTTATATGCCTTATATACTAACTTACAACGACCTCGAAGACAATCGTTCAAACCCAGATACATAAACTCAGTGAGCTCAACCTTGTTCCATGATGATCTAAAAAACTTTCTGTCTACTCACCAACGCATGTACATTACCCAGAAATGTACTCTACTCCCAAAAATATCTGCCTTCATGCGCTAATATGTCCATGCACTGAGATCAAGTAATATGCATCTCCCTCGTAATCCGGTCCACATCCCGCCAATTCTTCAGCAGCACGCGCCGGATGCTGTTCAGCCCCGGCTCCGCGTCTCCCGTATGCCCCGCGTGGTGGTAGTCCGCGGCGTCGGGGTGCGTGAGCTCCGCTGCGCTGCGGCGGTCCGCGGGCGCCAGCGGCTGGTTCCACGAAGTGAATACGAACTCGCTCGGGTCGGGGAGAGTGTGCTATTTGAGGGCATACATACAGCATGAGTGGGGTGCCCGGCGTGTGATGAAATTTAAAAAAGCACTCACAGCGGTGATCTCATGCAGCTCGCGTTGGATGCTCAGGCAGAACGAGTCGAGGTCTGGTGTAAAAAAATAGGGTTGGTGAAGTGGTGTTGACGAGGTGAGATGAGAGCGTACCGAGATCGTTGAGATCGTAGTTGAAGGGGTTCTCAACTAAAAAATAATAAATCGCTCCGTAAGTAAAATAGCTATAGTGAACTTTTTTCAACACAACGCACTTTCTTGCCCGATCTCAAGGAACCCCAGGAGGAGGAAGGACGCGAAGGCCGTGCCTGGGATGCAGAGATACCCGAAGCCCGAGACGACCTGGAACGGCAGGAAAAAGAGATACAGCCTAAGACGCAGATTTTAATACATGTAGCTATTGATCCATTCAGAATGAGACTTACCACAACGACATGCGCAGATGCGCTTGGTACGCGAAAGGGAGGGGAGTAGTCCCGACGCGGTCGAGATTGCTCATCGTTTCCTGCAGACTTGTGATGTTGGCGTTGAGGCCAGAGGCGAGCGCAGGCTGTAGCCAACCGTGGCGCAGCAGGTCTGTGCATCCGAAAAATAGAATTAAACAAAACCTGCCGGCTTCACAACAGGTTCAACGCACAATCCATATAACTACAGATCCATTAACAAATGCATCAGGGGAAACCAAGGACGAGACTACGCACCCAGAGAGATAAATGGTGATTTCAACCGGCACGTTACTCTCTATCTGATCCTTCTTCTTGCCCTTGCGCGATTCATCCACAATGGTCTTGCGGAACCGCGTGAACATCCAGCGGAACAGGCGCAGGGGCGGGATGTAGTCGTACAGAGACGTCTCCGGCGGGTTGCGCGCGGGATGCAGGGGGCGGTGGCTCTGCACGTCCGCGAGCGCCTTCTCGGGATCGAACGTTTTTGCGCGGCGCAGCGTCGGGGCCCCGCGGTCGTTTTTGCGGAGCGAGTGCAGCCGGTCCGACATGTCGTCTTCCAGTTTGTGCGAGTCCGATGAGGTGTCGGGACCGGGGTCCGACATGCCGCGATGTGGCGTGGGGGCGTGAGAGGGGTGCAGCGGCGGGTGCGCGTCGTCCTCCGATGCCTGCCACAGGGGGAGCATGTCCGCTGCGGTGCTGAGGCCGCTCGTGTTTCCGTACCGCGGGAGAAAGCAGATCAGGGGGTAGAGGTCCTCGTAATATAGACCGGCTTCAGAGCGCAACAGATGCTGATTCGTCATTAGGATAATTGCCCCCTCGAAAATAAAATAAAGCAATTATACCTTGACTGCTACGGAGAATGCTTGAACCTACTGAAAATTTTAATTGGACAATGGAGGAGGCCCAGCGAAATTCCACGCACCAGGTTAATCATGGTTTTCTTCTCAATGACGCTTTGTGTGGTGGTGATCACGTTCTTGTCCTTGTCCACTCGCTCAAACGGTACGTGTATCCAAATCTGCTGAACGTTAATTACGGTGGTGGGGTAGGCGGCGAGGGGACGCACTATCTGGGCGATGTTCCGCGAAGCGACCGCAATGCTCGTCCACATCTTCCGCCCATCCTGGTACCTGTGTGGCCACACCGAATATTAATTCCATCCACTACTCCGTTCGGTCAATAAATACCTCTCGTATGCCGAACTCGTACGGAACGAAATAACCAAGCCGAGGACGGTACCAAGCACACCGAGCAGGGTGCTGGGGACACTCAAGCTGTGGGTGGTCATGTCAGTCACGAGCGCGACCACTGGCGGACGACCAGTCAGTTCAAGGAAGTCAGGAATGGCTGAGCGCGACGCACTGGCTGCGACCGCCGTGAAAAAGATGACCTCCGGCCAGACGTCGTTGATCACGGTGGCATTAAACTTTTTGAGGGTGATTCCTCCTTTAAAGAGCGGGTTTGAGGCGACCATGTTTTACGGTCGAGTTGAAGCCTCTTGAATGCGTCGTAAAAAGAAACGCGGGCGGCCACTGGCAGCGAAGAAATGGCAGAAACAGAGGCGAGGAGAATGGGGGGGAAAGACGGAACATTCTCGAAGCTGACCCATTTATACTTACGCTCCGCCGATGAAACGTACGGGGATCCCTTTGATTTTGCAGGTGTGTATTTAATTATAGTACACGGCGCTCCGATCGGAATAGGCGCCCACTGCGCTAGGGGCCATTCAAAGCTGCAGAGACGCAATAAGAACATTTGTGACCCGCAACAAATTAGCCCGGTCCTGGTCCAGTCCCTGCATCCTGAGGCTGAAAATTTCGAGCGAAGCGGCGGTAGTGGAAGCGGTCAGAAGGCGCCTCGTGGCACCGAAACAACCGCCAAGCACGTGCTCGGGGTGCGTTGTTTAGCTGAACTGGCAAGCTGAACCCTGAAAAAGAATACGCTGATTTGAGTAATCTATAATCTACCAATACAAAGGTCCGAAAAACAGTTCGCCGTTTTATGACTATGCGGCTGATCTCAGTTGGTGAAACATACCAGTTCGGCCGCGGGAATCAAACTTGGGCGGCCTACTACGGAAGCAGAAGCCGTAAATGACGTCATACAATTCTTCTCTGTAGATTCTAGAACTGCGCCAATGGGGACTTTCAGCGCGGAAACTAAAGGAAAGTGACGGTAGCTGAATGGGATTCACATTTATTGAAACCTCTGCGCCATCCCAGTAGTCGAAGCAGACAACAGCGCTAAGTTGATTGCAGCTGCGAATAAATGTCTGTACGAGCACCCGGCTTGGAAGTGCTTGTACCCAAGATACTCGGATGCGACAGCAAAAGAACACTGGCCAGGCCGTTCGCATTGATACGCAGAGACACGGACCGGATGCTCCGGAGGCCAGTTCCGAATGGCCGTTTTTCCCGCTTGTGAACTTGCCTTAGTTTACTACGCAGGCGCAAGGCTTTGAAACACGCCGCGGTGGAACTTAGCAAGCGGAGGTGAGACAGAGGCTATAGCAATCAGCCGGATCAAGTCTCAAAGATCTAGAGCATGGGTGACTCAAGTACGAGGAAGTGTAGTCGGACTACTGTATCACGCGTGAGTGAATGGCCGATGGGCCAAAGTAGCTGGTACATATATCGTGCTTGGACGAGGTGAGAACGTAAATGATTGAGGCCCGGATATGGTACGTTTTAGAAAACACGGTCCCGATATTGTCGACCGACTACACGTAGGCGACTACAGAAAGGCGGTTACGATCGATCGTATACACAATCCCTAGCGCGTCGTCCAAGAGAAGCTCCGAATTAGGGGACATAGTATTTGGCGTGTGCAGCGCGCGGAAGACGACGTGCGGCTCAGCACACGCCTGAACGTATTGCAGGAGGCCCAGCGCACCGCACATTTTCTGCTGGTCGTAATACGTTATCAGCGCACACATCCCTGTCGAGCCAGGGAACAGTCTGCTAATGTTACAGTGGTGTTCGTACAAGCAGAGCGGCCCGAATTCGAGTTCAGAGTCTGAGCTGGGGCCAGTGGGCGCGGCAGGCCAGAAGTAGACGGCGGTCTGCCGCTTTGCAATGCGCCCGTTGGCATCGGGGGGAATATGGAATGAGCCGCGGGTGATTAAAGCAACACCATATTTCGGGGTGTACATGCGCGTTCCCTGGTTAAAGCGGCGAGTTTCTGGTGCCGAGCTAAAATTGGGTGGGGCGGGAACAGGCCTGAGTGATGTTTGGATATCGTGGGCTGGTGCCGCCGAGGGCGATGGGTGGATGCGAATGCGGGAGACCTGGAACATGAGCGGATTGCCGTTTTGCTGCTCAGTCGCCAGATAGAATTGACCGTCGTGCACCACGCCTAAGGGATATTCGCCCTTTGCTGTGGGGTGAACGGGAAGAACTACATGATGCATGGCAGAGCTGACGGGCAGATCGCAGTATACAAGTTGGACCCTCCCGTTGGTGTCGTCCAGGAAGACCATTCCCATCCGAGCCTCGTCCAGAGCGACACTCCGGAGGTAATAAGAATCTTCATGCTGCCAGGTAGCTGATTCGACAGTAGTTATTGTAACATCCGCGTCGTTATGATGATCGATGCGGACAACAGTGAGTTCGGTGTACCTGCGACAGTCGAGTCAGTAAGTGTCCATAAGCGCCGGGTTGTGGAAATGATTTACTCAACAAACTGGAGTGCAACAGCAAAACTGTACTGACCAGGCCGCTCCAAGGGAGTGTGGCTTATGGTTATCGCGAATAATTCAGACGGAATGGGCATGCTCGCCAGACACGTCCCAGACACTGTGTCCCAACATGAAATGTCCTCGTATGAGCAGGATAAAATGAAGCGCGTGCCAGGAATGAGGCGGTATTCGACATTCGTCCGGTACTCCAAGTTGAGCGCGCACTCGTATTCAGACACTGGGACAGGATGCTTCGCAGACCAGTTACGCAGCAGTTGATATGCTTGAATGGCCGTTTCCCGCAGCTTCTCCAGTGACAGGGTCGATAGGTTAGTCCCCGCAACACAAGGCAAAGGTCTCCGGTGAATGACCTCGATCCGTTCTAGGGCCTTGAGCCAAAAGTTTTTGGAGACGGAGAGCGATTGGTAGGCTACACATGTCTTCGGGATGCCAGTCAGTGGAATTTAATAGGTGAAAGACAGAGATTACGGCGAGCAAATGGATGGAGTCTTGAAGATCCAGAGCATGGGTAGTCTCAAGGACGATGTCCAGTGGAAATGTAGTTGGTGACGTTGTGGTCGGAGATTGCCGATTGTAAAACGTAACTTCCATTTTAAGTCTCTTTGATCTGGAACAAGTCTGGAACTGCCCCGGCTGAAATTATGTAGATATTTCAACTTTCATTTTTCAAAAACTTTGGCCCAATCTGTCATTTTCACGAATTCAGCCCATGTGTGGGGCGGTCTGGCCAATCCTGCATGGCTTGAGTGTGCCTTGCCACCAAAAACTACGAAATATATTAAGCAATGACAGGACGGGGTAGTAGTATTGGACACAAACTCACACCCATATTCCCGGGTGAACTTGAAGGATTCCACCATGTCGACAACCAGAAACGGCGGCATTCCGGCGGACGCCAAGCGATCAGCGGCTTCCTCATAGCTGAGCTCACGATATACCGTCTTGATCCCGGTAACTAATTTTTAAACTGAGAATCACCATGGGAATGGCAAGTATGGGACTCACTGTCACCCAATTGGCGGACCATTTCGCCGATAGTGATATCTTCGCTGGTTGTGCAGACGTCCGTACCGGCTGGGAATTCTTCGGCCTCGAACGCTCGGAGGATGAAAAGACCTGAAAAGGCAACATAAATCGCTGTAGTTGTCGAGGTAGAAATGGTGGAAGACAAACCGTAATCGTTCCCCGCATCAATGACGGGGAGGACTGAGGTAGCTGTTACTGGATAAGCAACAACAATGGTTCCATCTGCCTCTTTGGTCCTGTACGCGCCAATGCTGATAATGTTTTCCGCATAGAATCCGGTCTCGACGTTGACCAGCGGAACGCCGGAAGCCATCCCGTACTTGGTAACCTCGGCCTTCCCATCGAAGTGCAAGACGTTGACATATTTGCCGTTGCTGACTGTGCTGGGCGATTCCAAGCCAGACCAGACAACTCGACTGACTCCTGCCGATTTTACTGCGTCTATGAGTAATTTCCCCTCGTCAATTTCCTGTCTTGAATGGTGTGAGATGGAGCTCAGTGGAATTGTCACAGTACGAACCCTCTGCTTGTCGCAATGATCCCAGAAATTAGTCATGAGTTATAAAACATTAGCTCCGTGAAAGTCAGCTAACGATGTCGCCCCACAAAAGCCATGTCCGCGCCACGGAAGGCGGCATGAACCGCATCGGCGTTTTGCAGATTTATGTTGAGTACAATCACATCCACGCCGAGCTTCAAGAGCTCCTGCGCTGAGTGCTTGGTGACATCGCGGGTAAAGCCACGGACACGGTAGAGTTTGTGGGACGCTGCGAGTGCTTTGACAAGGCTTCCACCTTGAACGCCTGTTGCACCAACAACGGCGACGAGAGGAGCAGATGATTCTTGAGTGATGGTCATAGTAGTCTCCTAGACAGACGCTTCAACAGATCTAACTCGTACCTCGTCTGTTAAATAGTGAGTTTTGTTGTGATGAATCTTGTGACAAGGAATTCGCACCTCATTAATGTGTTGGCCATTGAATTGGTTGGTCATAAAGTATGAGACAACATTCACCACTGCGGTCGAGGAATTGCCGATGTGGACGGGAAACAATTTCTCAGCAGCTTATGAACTCATAGAATTGAGGACACAGATGAGTCAGAATACTGTAACATTTCTACACGGCCATTTTACGCCGTATTATTTATACTGTTACGTACCCAGGGACATTCTTCAGTCGTTCACTCATATTGTGCCCGTCTGAGTATTATTCCTTTCAAGATTGATTGTATCACGATTGGGCAACACTTGTCGAAGAGGTTTTGAAAGTTCGGCGAAGGATGGCAAGTTTGTGGAAGCTTGGGATATGGGATCCGGAACCAAGATACAGTAATATTAACCTCTGCTAAGTTCAAAACATTTTGTCTGGCTCCAAGAAATTAATAATCAAATCCAGTATTGAACGGCGGAACTGTTCTTATGCCACTCCCAAAGACAAATTTCAAGGACAAAGTTGCCGAACGACATCAGCGAAAGACCAAAGAACAAATGTGTAGTTTCTGTTGATAAATACAAGGCTCAAGCCTGCTACATAATTGCAAGCACACAACGAGGCCTACCTGGTGTCCTGCGGGTGCACGACAAGCTTGACGCCGCTCACCCCTCCCGCCTTCATTCTGTCCAACGCCGCCGGAACAGAAGCAAGCCCGCCCGGGAGTATCTCAACCCTGTTCGGCTGAATACGGAGTGCATCAGTAAACGACATGTCCGGTGCCCAACTCCCGTACCACAATCACGCCTTTCTCAAACAGCTCTGGCAAATTCTTGATGATATGCTTCCCAAAGGCAGTATGCGCCGGTGTTCCCACCAGGGATTGCAGCACGGGTGATTTATAGACCTCAGGCCCGGTGTAGAAGCCCGCGACGCGGACGAGCGACACGGTATCGTTTTCGCGGGTCGTCGGGTTGAACCGCTGCACGGTGATGATGCTGCCGCCCTGTGCGACGCAGTCATACGCTTGGTCGATGGCGCCCATAAAGGTCGCGTCGAAGACTACCTTCACTTTATCTGCGAGGGCGGGCGTGGTGGACAGGGCATCCAAAGAGACCACGTGTCTGTCGATGAATTCGGTCGCCCCGAGCAGGCGCAGGTATTCAACATGAGTCTGCGACGCGTATGCAACGATCCGTGTGAAACCGAGAAATTTGAGGAGTTGGATGACTGATGTGTTTGTGGGCGATGGTTAGTGTCGCGTTCTTTACTAAAATGCGCCGCCCGCTCACCATATTGGCCAGTGGAGGTGCTGGCTCCGATGACAAGCGCAGATCCCCCCTTTTCTTGTTTATCCCAAGAAAAATTCGGGTTCAGTCCCACACCAATCGGTGCAGGGGCAAACAAGCCTATGCACGCCGTGCTAAACGTGATAGGGGCCGTGGATACCTCGTCGAATCCCAAGTTCTTTGGCATCTGCGGATGTGGAACCCATCGTTGCTATGGTCTAATTCCATCCGCGAAACCAACTTACCCGAATGACTATCCCCGCATCGAGAGCGAAATACTGCTGGAACCCGCCGCCAAGCATGCCTGCGAATCTAGCGCCATATTGTGCATCAGGACCAAACACGGCAATGGAATGACAGTGGATAACGCACACCCGGTCGCCTTTGGAAAATCCCTTTACGTCCGCGCCGACCTCTTCCACCACGCCGGCGAAATCCGCACCCATGATGACAGGATACTCGCCTGGCCCGATGGGAATGTCGAATTCCTTTTGCAGGTAGTCCATCGGGTTGAGCGCGCACGACATGACCTTAATGAGGACCTCGTTCTTGGCCGGAGTGGGAACATCGTGCGGTGCGAGAACGAAATCGGCTTTGGGAGCCTGGATGAGAAGGGCCTTCTGCTGCATGGATGCTAGTAGTAATCGAGGAGGATGCGGAGTGTGCAGAACATCGGTTGTATCTCTTCGCTTTTATAATTTCGAGTGCTCAGTGCAAGTCCGTTACCGATTAATGCCTGAGCATGGCTTATTCAGAATAGTAACTTGAAAGTCAACTTGAACCGGAATTCCCGGCGGCTTCTCCATACCTCGCATGACGTAAGTACCGTCCGATGTTGAAATTTAATTTCACGACACGGAGTCAGTCTGTGCATCGGCCTTGAAAAAACCAGTTGGCTTCCAAGTAAGGGTTGGACAAGCTGCTTTAAAGCTATAGGATTTGTGAAGTGCAGGTGGAGGCCTAGACGGAGGAGGGACTGCGGCTTGTCCGACGGCTTCTATGTTCGATCGTTGCTGCTTATCCGGTTCCATAACCGAGTACGTGTCGTATCCAGGATTCCAGCTTGGCATGGCGATCAATTGATGACTTTCTTCTCATACGCCGCATTAGGGGGTTTTTTCTCTTCGATTTCAAGTATAATTTTGAGAACTCTAAGTGGAGTGGAACGGATAAGCCTCAAATAATTTATTTCTCTATTTCGGAAGGGGCGCTATTGTAGTGTTTAGTACAGTTACCATACTCATTACAGTACTACCCACTGCCCTACGTCCGTTCCTTATCCGGTTCCATACCCGAGTACGAATCGCTTAAGCATGGCTCATTCTGAGTAAGCAGTACATACACCGAGATTGACGGAATTTCAACTGGAAGGGCCGACTGCGTCGGCCAATACTTGACTTGTGCGCGTTTGATTAATCTCCCCGAGGTACAGAGAGCTATGGATCCGCTGGGATCAATTCCACGCAGAGACTACGCTCTTTGTGACCCGCTGTACTATTGAGGTGCTGCCTCTCTGCCTGCATTGTTCAAAATTATATCCGAACCATAACGAGAAAACAAGGGCATGACCCAGCCTTGAGTCGAACCGGATCCCAGCAGCCTAAGCCTTATAGAAGCTCTCCACTGCACATGCTATGCTAAGAATTATGATGCTAGATCCTGGACACCTCAACGGTTCAAAAGAGAAGAATGAAATGTAATGAAGAGTTGAAGGGAAATGAACAATCTCTCGCACCCTCAATAAATTTAAACTAAGTAGAGTGTACGTGGTATTTATCCATTACACCACTGGGTAAAACAATCCGACTTTGAACCTTCAAAGTTATACGAAGGGGATGATTGATGATCGCCAAAAAAAAAACCCCCGGCAAAGAGAACAGCATGCTTACCAATGACCCAGCCCCGAGTCGAACAGGGACCTCGCATTTACTCATCATAGTATTAAATGGAGTGGGTGTTTTGCCGCTACATTACTGGGTCGTTGTTACTTAACAATGAACACAGTTTGAAATTCGTGAAGGAGACGAACAGAAAACAAGAAACCCAGTAACCAGTAAGCATCCCTGAGCTCTTGAGTTGAACCCGGATTTTCAATAAACAGCGTAGACTTTAAATTGGCGGGTGGCTGTTATTACAACGCTGAGTCAATACTTGTGGAAGTTAGCTCGAAGGATCATGCCTTGAGGGAACAAATGCATGAATAAAATCATTTCTGCATGTTCTGAACTTTGGAAATCTCATAGGCCAAGAAATTTGCCAGCACATTTGTGCGAGGGTTTGTGCGGATTAATACTCAGCCTCTTGGTGAACCGTGTTGCAAGGCCGCTCGATTATAGCCGTCCGCAGGCCAAAAGAATCTGAATCCAACGCAAGGTTTGACGACGTAGAAAAGGCCCAGTGTTGAGATGGCAACTGTTCAAAATTACAAAGTGAACCGTCAACGTGAAACATCTCCCCTGAAATTGCTGCGCTAGCCCTTATGCTACTAATTCCTGCTCCTGTCCCGGAAGCCTCAACGGTTCAAATGAAAAATAAATAAATAAAAAGAAATCGAGAGTTGAATAATTTCAATAAATCAATAAACACGTACTAGGTAGGTATCTTTCCGTTCCACCACTAGTACTTGAAATAATCCGATTTTGAAGGTTACGAAGAGGATGACCAAAATAAAAATAAAAATAACAGCAACGAAAAGCTTGTGGTGGAGACATTGAGTCAAACAGAGACCTCCCACAAGATTAAACGCGAATGGAGTGGTGTGTTACCGCTACACCACTGGGCCATTACCTAGAAGTATACTAATCCGTTTGAAATTCGCGAAACAAAAAACAAGAATAGGCCGCCCGAAAGAATTTAAATCGAAGGCAAGGTTTGACGACGCAGAACAGGTCCAGTACATTGACTGGAAATTTCCCTCGCTCTTCGTCTCAACCGTATCCACCTGTGGACTACCCAGGGCAGAACAAGGACATGCTGTGAAGGGCGCCGGCGGCTGTCACGGGGAAAGATGGTTACCGATCGATGCTCGAACTTCGGTGCCCTCGGATGTTGCCCATTGAATCCTGATAGTGGAATACCCTCCAGATATGTAGCCCCTAAGCTTTGCTGGCGGAGTTTTAGTGTCCCGAACGTTCCGAGCGCTGAAGGGCGGTGGCAAACAATGACATACCGGGGGTTGCCATCTTGGGATGGGGTGCCACGCGGAAGGGTGATGGCTTCACACCTTGTTTCTTGCATCGTCGTAGAGTCTCTTCCCCGCATTTCCTACCGTCGGACCCCCTAGAAAACCGCAAGTCCAGCACTTTTCGGTGGTACAAGGACCCCTATACGACTGGGATACCCCATAAACACGATAGATACACTCATACCTGGCCCATGGACGATACCTCGGGCGGATGGCGGTTCGCGCAGGCGTTTGGGGACAAGGGCGATATCGAGGAGATCACAGAGGCGGACATCATCTCTGCCGTCGAATTCGACTCGACGGGCAACTTCCTGGCGACGGGCGACAAGGGCGGGCGAGTCGTCCTCTTCGAGCGGAACCAGACCAAGAAGAACTGCGAATACAAGTTCTACACAGAGTTCCAGTCGCACGAACCCGAGTTCGACTACCTCAAGTCGCTCGAGATCGAGGAGAAGATCAACAAGATCAAGTGGTGCGGACGACAGAACTACGCCCACTTTCTGCTGTCGACGAATGGTGGGTAGTAATAATCTGTAATATACAAATCAGACTGATTATTGGAACAGACAAGACGATCAAGCTATGGAAGGTCTTTGAAAAGTCCCTGCGGATCGTCTCGGAGACGAACCACTACGACGGGCAGCGACCGCTGCCACCGCCGACCGCACCACACCACCTGCGCCTCCCGCGGACGATGCAGCAGGACAACATCATTGCAGCGGTGCCACGCAAAGTGTACGCCAACGCACACGCCTATCACATCCACTCCATCTCCGTCAACTCGGACCAGGAGACATACATCTCGTCCGACGACCTGCGGATCAACCTCTGGAACCTCAACATCCACGACCAGAGCTTCAGTGCGTTTGCCTATCGTTCTCTGAACTCATCTAATTTATTGCAGACATCGTGGACATCAAGCCGCAGAACATGGAGGAGCTGACAGAGGTCATCACCTCCGCGTCCTTCCACCCGATCCACTGCAACCTCTTCATGTACTCGTCCTCCAAGGCAAACATCAAGCTCGGCGACATGCGCGACTCGGCGCTCTGCTCCCAGCACGCCAAGCGTGCGTGCCTTCTTTAATCGATCGTCCTATTATCCATCTTTCTTATCTTATCTTGCACAGGATTCGAAGAAGAGATCGACCCGATGACGACGTCCTTCTTCTCCGAGATCATCTCCTCCATCTCGGACGTCAGCTTCAGCCCTGATGGGCGCTACATCCTCTCACGCGACTACCTCACACTTAAGATCTGGGACGTCAACATGGAGTCGCGCCCCGTCAAGACAATCCCGATACACGACCACCTGCGCGGGAAGCTGTGCGATCTGTACGAGAACGACTGCATCTTCGACAAATACGAGTGTGTGTGGGGCGGGGATGGAAAGTGCGTGTCTATACTTGTATCATGTCATGTGTTTATGCTGATGTTTTTTTTTTTAAACTCGCCTTTCAGACAGGTCCTGACCGGTTCATACCACAACTACTTCCGCATCTACGACACGGAAGGCAGTAACGACATCGTGCTACAGGCGGACAAGTCCGTGCTCAAGACGAAGAAGATCGGGCCCGGGGGCAAGAGCCGCCAGACGGTGCTGCGCGAGGCGATGCAGTCCGAACCGCAGGACTTTAACAAGAAGATCCTGCATGCGAGCTGGCATCCGAAGGAGGCGACTGTTGCGGTGAGTTTATTTTATTTTTATTTGCTTTCTTCTTCCCCTCTTTATTATTCTGTCCGCCATATTAAACCTCCGCCAGATCGCGGCGACGAACAGCCTGTTTGTGTATAGCGCGGCCTAACGGGTCGCGTCTGGCCACCACTCCTCCTGATATGTACATCCGCCGCCGCCACCCGCCACCGTCGAATCGAACGTGCCAGCCACTTCGACTATCCCTTCCTCCCTCACCAACCCACCCTACCGCCACCGCTAATTCCACTACCCGCTCCACCTACCTCTCCGCCCCACCTACCCTTTCCGTCCAACTACCCACCCCCACCCCCCCCTGCCCCCTCTCTCCACGTGGGAGACGCCGCTCGATCCCGTCTCCACGTCGGAGATGCTGCTCGATCCCGACCCAGACTTTTTTTCGCCTCGAAAAAAAAGTACTTATAATGCAATGAATGTACATACATGAATGTAACAACGTAAATGGGCAACAGATTTGAAAGTGAATGGACGGGAGGGGGAGGAACATGATGTGATATGTGCCCGGTAAGTTCATAGGAGAGCTGCCGTTCGGTTTCATGATTTGAACGTACGAATGGTTGAACTTGAGGGGGTTTTATTTGGTTGCCAGGACGGCCCGGTGGTGTAATGGTTAACGCGCTCACTGCTTTTTCGTGTGGAGGAATGCTTTATGTGGGAGATTCCTGTTCGATTCAGGAGTGGGTCAGTTTTTATGTTGGGTTTCTGTTCTTTTTCTTTTCGGTTTATCAGCTCCAAGTAATTCTGAGCGGTTGAAGTTGAACCACCCTGCTTCAATCTCAAGTCCACGTACCCAATAAAAAACGGGTTGTTCAAGAAGTTTCGTGATCAGGGTTTCTCGTTATGCCCTCGAGTTGTAGTTCTGAGCAAGCTCTGGGGACCTTTTTTTTTCGCACTAGTTGAAAGGGTGGATAAGCCTCCCTGGCTCAAAGACTGGAATTGGCTAGAATTCCTCGGACTCATTTTTTTTCTCATTTTTTTTCCAACTTGGTCACGTTCATGTGATCGGAGTCGGCAATCACAAGCAACCAACTTTGGGACGATTCTTGTCTCCCTCCGCCATGTCACCGACTACACTTCCTCTGGATATCATCCTCCAGGTTACCTGTGAGCTGGATCTTCAAGACTCGACCCATCTCCTCGCTGTACACTCAGCCTCTCCTCAATTACGCTCCTTCAACTGATGCACTTTACAGATTTGCACAACCTACCAATCCCTATCCGCATCGAAAGACTTTTGGCTCAAGTCCCTAGAACGGATGGAGATCGTTCACCGGAGGCCTCTTCCTTGTTCCGAAGTGACTGTACTATCGACCCTTTCTCTGGAGAAGCTGCAGGAAACGGCCATTCATGCATATCGACTGCTTCGGAACTGGTCTTCTGAGCGCCCCGTCCCCGTTTCTGAGTATGAGTGCGCGATGAATTTGGAGCGCGGGAGAAACCTCAAATACCTCATTCTTCCTGGCACGCGATATATTGTAGCCTGCTCGGTCGAGGGCATGTCATGCTGGGACACAGTGTCTGGGGCTTGTCTTGCGAGTATGCCCAGTGAGCCTGGGGTGTTAATGGTGACCATATGTGATACTCCTTTGGAGCGGCCGGGTAAATGCTCTTTTGCTGTAGCATTCGAACTTCTTCGGTAAAAACACTTCCAGCCAAGCACTCGTACAAATACTCACTCGATAAGATCGCAGCTACACTCGACTCGCAGTCGTCCGCATCGATCATCAGGTCGACAAAAATGTTACAATAACTCTAGACGACTCAGTTATCTGGCAGCGTGCGCAGTCCCACTACCTTAGGAGTGTCGCCCTGGACGAAACTCGGATGGGAATGGTCTTACTGGACGACACCGCAGACCGGAGGTTCGAACTCGTATACTGCGACCTGCCCGTCAACTCTGCCTTGCATCGTGTAGTGCTGCCGCATACCCAAACGGAAGAATTTCCCCTCCTCATGGTGCAAGACGGCCAGTTCTATATTGCGGCTGAGCAGCCAAACAGCAATCCGCTGAGATTCGAGATATCCCGCGTCGATATCGAGCTCTCGCACTCTACGGCACCAGTTCACGACATCCACACGATACCCAGGGTTGTCCCAGCCCCTCCCGATTTCAGGCCGGATTCAAACCCTATGAACCGCTTTTGTGTCGGGTCACGCATGTACACCCCGAAATACGGAATTTCCCTCATCACCCACGGCTCATTCTGTCTCGACAATGATGTCCTAGGGCGCACAAGACGGCAGACCAGTGTCTACTTCTGGCCTGCCACTCGCCCAGACTCCGCCACCGACCTCAAGTTTGCGCCACTCTGTCTCTACACACATCACCGTGACATAAGCCGCCTTTACCCTGGCTCGTCTGGGACGTGTGCGCTGATAACGTGAGCTGCCCACGTCCATCCCCCCGTCATTGTCGGAGATTGTTTTGGACGATGCATTGGGAATGGTGTATATGATACATGCCAACCGGCTTTCTGTAGTTGCCTATGTGTAGTGGGGATGATCAACTACAGTGCATTGGACCGCGTTTCCAACCTTACGATGCTCCAGGACATTTAATAAATTATTTAACACTGTTTCAACCTCGAGTCGACATTGTTCAAAACTTTCCGTAACGACAACTGGAGATTACCGTTTCTACCTGTGATTATTCTCCAATACGACTGGAGCGTTTAGTAAGTAATTTTAAATTGTAACCGAAGGAACGTCCCGGGCCACGCCCAGTGTTCCATCTACATCCCCGAAGTTGAGATAGCTTCTTACTGCGTCTCCGAAAGCATGTACAAACGCCGACAATCGCCACATCCATCTCGGGGGTATTCATTCTCTCACCTGTCACTATTATATTTTTTACGAATGTTCTGCGGTGCCCGATTCAGACTTTTTGTCAGTAGACAGCGAGGAACGAAATACAGTAAAAATGCAGTCAAAATCACCGTAAAATCACCAAGAGCCTGAATGTATCCAGAAGGTCTTCAAGCTTCAAACATCAAGCTTCAAATGTTTTTTACCGGGCGGGCATGTTGGATATCTAGTAATTTTTTATGCGAAAGGCAGGCACGGCAATTTCCTTTCGGTCCGATGGCAGTTGTTTTCCTTCCCTTCGGCCGCTTCAGTGTCGGGCCGAAATATGCTACTTCCCTGATCACCCAAGGTTTTTTCGGTATCGTCGGCGATGTGCGCGCTAGGTCGCAGGTCGCAGTATGTCCGGGCGTGTGCTGAGCCATACGTCGTCTTCCTTGAGCTACACACGACCACCAAGCTGCATATGTACCTTTATTGTCCCGAATTTATTTTCGACGACGCGTTGGGATTGGTGTACATGCTCCATACCCAACGTCTTTCTACCGTCGCCTATGTATAGTCTGGCAACCAACAGGGGTATCATTTATCTCTTTCAACCCAACAGGCTCACCCACCCAGTCAGGAATTCCGGAAATAAGCTCCGAGTCATGCCGACATCTGCATTAGCTGTCAAGAAATTGACAGAAGGAAGGAAGAGGCTCCGCGGAACTTGGAGAGTCCAAGGGTTGAAGCATTACATACTAGTATGCGTGGTGCTGTCCTTTCCATGGGGCAGAACAACGAGGCCATTTCCGCACACACAGACATTTATTCCGGCACTGAATTGCGCTTTCTAATGTCGTTCTCACCGATGCCTTTCATTCATTGGGTCAACAGCTGTTCTGTCCAACGGGATGGCTGCCACCCATGGATAGTTAATGATCGCCTGCACGTTTCGTTGCAGCTAAAATACATACGGATGCTCCAGTTGGACATGTGAGACTGGTCAGACGAGGGCTTGGATCGGAATGAGGTTCAAATTGGATTACTTAGGTAAATCTCGGACGTACGAATTTGAACGGGTACGCAAAGGGTACGAGAAATTTTAATAACTCCCCATCAGCAGCGTAGCTCCTGTGGCGAGTCGTTACTCCCTTGTGAGTGCATACCTGCTTGATACCTGCTAAATGCCAACAGTGCCAAATCCGAAATCATACTTGCCGCGACGGAACTGTTGAACTGTTCGCAGATCGCTTAGAATTGATCCACATGGAATCCGCACTATCCTTGTTCGGGAAGTAACACAAAAAACCACGAACATCTGCGTAGATCTTAATCGCATGTATAGGTCCGGATGCCGCGACCTCGAAAGCTCTGAGGTTACATAGAGTTACATAACAGTGCCAGTGCGAGCCGAGGCAGGTCCACCTGATAATGCTGCCTGTTTTTTGATGGCTTGTCAGGAAGATCCCAATGCGTCAACTTGTTCTCACATGATGAAAGTGGAATTATGCACGTCAGGCCGCCAGGACGCTGGACAAAAAGCGCGATCCTGGTCGGACCAAGGATCGCGCTGTGGATGACGAAAAACCCGAGTTTGCCGGCTTCAGGCCGGAAACGAGCTAAAGCGAGCTTGGCCTTCCGCAAGAACGAATGAAGCCCGGAGGTTGTGTTGCGAACGACATCGGTGTATGCGTGTCAGCAATGACAGCCTACTTCAAGGAGAATCCGAACACGAGTTCGCTGGATACCAAACGACGCCGGCGGAGAAGTGCGTTCACATAACTTCGCAATGCGGCGTGTCGATGCCTACGATGGGTTTGAAACCCGAAACGTGTTCTACCAAGGCGGCCACGATAACCCTAGCGACTCCGTTTCACTGGTGGAGAAATAAATCCTAAGAAATCATCGATATGCGGGACCGAATCCTTAGCAAGCGTAGCCGTTGGCATTGGGCTAAGTTCGCTTATGGGCGGCGCCTTGACGCGACAATGTCCTTGGCTAATTGGCTAAAGCGGCGGATCCGGCAACCGGCAATCAACACGCACTGACATCATCGGGCGATCTCCTCCGACTTATTCCTCCAAATTGTTCCTTGTAATACCTCGAAATAAGTCCTCAAGGAGATATTTCGGCCCGAACACGCACATAACGATATCTCCTACTCGCCAAAAATTCGAGCACAGCTCAACCACCTTCCCGACCAACGCGAAAGCCAACGTTTCTGCGCGTGGCATTAGCTGGCACTGCTGTCTCAGTCTGGCCACTTGGCAGCAGATATCGATCATGTCAAGTCCTTGCTCGCGTTTCATAATTTCTATTCTCGTGTCAGCTTTGACTGGATCATTCGCAGGACCCCCCGGATTAGGACTTCGATTAGTCCATAAGGCGCCCGTCCGCGTTAGTTTAACGACCATGCCCGCCCACGCAACGTCCTTGTTCTCATCCACCTAGTATCGATGTACACTGCATACGCGCCCAGTGCCAAATCGTCACCAAAGATGGCCTTCTTTAAGCGGTCAAAAACTTCCTCCGACGGCCTGCGGCCAAACGACATTCCTTCTCGCAGTGTATCGCCTGTGGGCTCTTTTTACGGGGACGGACTACGACCATTCGATCTGCCACCTCGAGGTGCATCCCCTAGCTCGTTTTACTCTCATTCATCTGCATCAACGCCATCTATCAACTCGGTTTCTTCATTTGGATCCAGGGATCGTCCCCTTCCTACCCTTCCCCCACTAACTATCGGCACTTCCTGGCTTTCTCGGTCCCCACGCTCTAACCACTCGCTAAACACCATGTCTCAAACCGTGTCCGACTTAGCATCCCCACCAGAGACCCCGGTCGAGGTGTCCGAGGCAGAGCTGCGCAGACGGCAGCTGGAGAAGGCTACGCGGATTTTGGGCGAGGTTGTGCCGCTGGAGCTCGTGTTCCATGCCCGACATCCCTTTACAAAAGCTTTCCCAGACCCGCCACCGCGACGGTCGGTTGAGAGCCCCCAACCTAGAGAGACGCCAGTAGAGACACCGACCGAGCGGCGGAAGCTGAAGGTGGCTCGCAGAGCGAGCCTCTCGCTATCTACATTCACATCCAAATTCCGCACGGGTGCCACAAATCATTCACGACAGTCTTCTCAGGAATCGAGTTCTGCGTCCTCCAGCGATCACAGTCACTACTCACGTAGACCGCAATCTCCAGCGTCGCCCCCATCGGGCTACCGCACCCTGTCGCGCCGAGCCTCCCTTGCCCTCGCGTCCCCCCTCGTCTTCGCCTTCCCAGGCATGCGCTCCCCGTCACGTAACGCCCCCACCCTCACGATATCGCCCCCGAAGACGCCTGACGGCCTCGTCATCGACATCCGCAGCCCCGAGAGTTCCGACCCGGGCCACGACGACCCCGACGCCACACCCGTGCGCGAACACCCTAGAAGCCCCATTCGCTCGCACGGCTACTCCCACTCCGATCCGCAGCCGCGGCAGGTCCCCATGCCCGCATACACGCCTGCGCACACCCCGTCCTTCGCGGTCTCGGACCCATATTCGCGCTCCGCGACGCCCTTCCAGGACCCGTATACGCGCCCCCAGACGCCTTTCACGGACCTCGCGCCGCTCGACGCGGAGCCCGAGCAATCGGCGAAGCACCTCACTGCCGGCGTCTCGCGCAAAGAGCGTGGGCAGGGCTGGAGCGGCGAGTGGAACCAGCACGATATGCAGGACGTCATCCAGAAGCTGCGCTCGCTCAAGTGAGCTTGGTACTCGCCGATGACGGTGATTGTGCGACGCGCCACCAGGCACGGCGCTGGCCCTATGGGGATGTAATATATGTATCACGGCAACGACGGCGGTCTGGGTAGGACTGGCCGCCGCTCTCCGCCACTGTCCGCGTTTCACCCGCCGCGTGCGCGACGGACACGCATCTCATGCCAACATGTATCAAATAAAACAAGTACCTGCTACGACCTATTTTACTGCTGTATTTAATACCGGTCGCTGCGCGATACGCGCATACATATTATATTATTTTACACATATCGAGTTGTGCTTAATTCAATTTCTGGGTTTAGGTCATTTCAAGCGCTCTGAGTCCATTCAATCTTCTCGGGTGTTCCCAGGTTGGAATGATGAACAAGGAGAAGAAGTTCTGTCATTGTTGTTCAAGTTGGGGTGGGGTAAAATTCAATCGCAAGATCATTATCGGGGGCTTGATAATAATAGTAGGCGCATCTTGAGCGCATCACCTTATATGTAGCCGTCGGCAAAGCTGCTGGTAGAGTCTCAGGCCTGCCAGAAATGCGGTGCGCCAACCGACGAGGGGGTCTTCTTTCACCCCATGGATGTCGGAATTAAATCCTCGTGGTATAGGTAGACAACATCTGTTCTCTTCTGTTCCTCTATGACATTGACACTTAACGTTATTTATATTCAAGGCAGCAGCACGACCCAGAACAGAACACATATTTTACCCCCTTTTCGCCTTCAATTTCCTCCAGCGCATCATGATCCGATGCATCGATCCTACCCACGACAGCACTGTGGTTGTAATTAAGTTACTCATCCCCATCTGAATCGCTATAAAAGTGTTCAGCTTCACGCCGTTTTCAGAACGACGGATGAGACCATACCCGCTCCGCCGAATACAGCGCCAATGATTCTCGAGATTGCTATGCTTAGACGTTTGTTCCACCTGCCCGGCAGCTGCTCGAGAGCCGACTCAACGTGCACGTGGTCGCAACGTTGAACTCCAGCGCAACAAGAAACCAGCAGACACCCAAAGACGATTAGCAGGAGTACGAAAGTGAGTTCCAGACCTAGTGCGGAACCGACGGCGAGTGTGAAGCCAAGCGGCCCAGTGAGCGGGGGAGTAGCGGACGAGGAGAAAGCCGGGGAGCGTCGCGATTTCGCCGAGCGCGATGTAGGGCGAGTAGCTGAATGCGGCGGTGGAGATGGGGATATTGGATTTCTAGCTGCCGAGGATAAGGGAGTAGGACATGGACGCACATGGAGATGATGACGTGGTGATATCTTTACGGTCAGTTCTTCGATACTGGCGGGAATAAGTTGCGTAGTTACATGTCTTCCGGTGGAAACTGAATAAAGGACCTTGAAGAAGGATAGCCCCAACGAATATGAGCCAAACGCATGCAGAAGCCCATCCCAGACTTGAAACGGCATTAAATATGGCAACATTCTTCTTTTAAACTTGCGTTCCTGGTGAGCCCATTGAATATTGAAGACCTGATCCGAAAAACCGACAGAGTAAAACCGCAGTTGAATAGACCCACGCTGATCCCGGCAGAATGTCAGATTAAGGCCAGTTGGCAAGTGCCTGCACCTACGCCGACAATGAGGGGACCCAACAAGGCGTCAGGAAAATATTGGGTCAACGCTGAATTCGTACCTGAGCAGTATCTCTTCAAGTACTATAACATAAACCTGGTGTATCTAATACCGGAAACAAGACGCCCCATGAGGATGAGGTAGAGACGTGCAAGATGTCCAAAAGATCCTGGAAAGTAAGTCTTTCCAGTGCTGCGTATGAGCCCTGTAACAAGAATGGATGTGGTATACCGTATCCCAGTAAAACCGGCCAATGTGGACGCTGTTTGGACGCTGGTGGCAGCCGACATCTAAGGCCCGCCGGGGCGTCATAAAAGCTGTATTACACTTACGCGAAACACCCTGACTGAGCGCCTGAGACAAACTTACAGAACTAAGAGCCTACGATTTGAATTGTGAAAAAAGTATTCCTGGTACCGATAGGTCTGAAATCCGTAATTCGAGTTTCGAAAAATACGTCCCGATCATACCATATTAAGGCCCTCCGGGCATCCCTGGTAAACACAAAAAAGAACTCAAAAAAGGAAGGAATTCAGGAAATATTCACAGAATCAGTAGAAGCTCACTCAGTATCAAGAAGAACATTGTGTGGGCTGGATGTTACCATCGGAGCCATAATTACTGACACATCGCAACTCTGCCATATGATAATTGCATTGTCCTGTAAATGTGCCGCTTTTAAGTTATCAGCAGACTCACACTCTTCACAATGCATGCACAAATTCCTTGTCCGGGTGAATTTGTTTTTGAATTATGGAGAAGAGCAAGAGAAGAGCATTGCGCCGGAACATTGGCACTGCTGGGGGCGGCACGTCGAGCACTCAGGTAGACATGTGAAAGACAATTTACATGATTTCAATACTCCAATCTTGTGCAATCGGTGGTTCCAGTTGGTGATGATGTGGTACTCAAATTCATATGGGAAAGACTTCCACCGTTCACGTTGGCGGGTATTGACCGAAGCACGCTTGATGGTATACACGTGAGCACTGGAGGCTAATTTTTCGCGATTTTTGCAATCCAGGACGTGTATCTTGTGAAGTAAGTAGGTGCAGAATATTTAGTGATGAGATATAAGTGTGGATGAGGCCATTCAAGGTGAAGAAAGGCGAGATCAGGGCGATGTCACAGCGTCACAGTCAGCTGCCAGTCACGCTGTTAGCTGCCAATCAGCAATATCTGTTCCAGTTAGCCAATTATAAAAATTGTGAAGACACAGAAACATTTATTAGAATTCTTTGGAGTGTCTTCGAATATTCTCAACATTTACAGAGAACTAGAATACCACAAAAAGCGAAATGGTGGCAGCCAACACACAGCCACTATCTGAACATTAACCCTGCTGCATCAGCCCAAAGTTATGGCCAAACAGCCACAACGCCTCATTCAAGATGCACTTTTTTCACTAGCATGGATTACAGTGCCGCACGAACCTTCCCTGGCCATGGACGGGGTCAAACGGAGCTTGGAAAGGGAGATAAATCTGCAGATCTCGCCACACCTCGGCAGAGCCTGTGCCTCGCCGCCCAGGGGTTGAACGCAGTGAGTCCCTTAAAATCCTTCTGGATGAGAAAATGAAGATTTTTCATGACCTCCGCATCAACTATCTGCCCAATCCGAGCTGGTTGACGCGACGCGGCGACCGAGTGAAGGTTGGGCGGGGAACAAAGATCTTAGATATAGAAATCCAATGATTCACAAGTCTTTAAATCCACAACTGATTCTGCAACCACCCGGTCAGTTTTTTTTCGTCTGTATCCCGGAGACAAATTTAAATTTAATGTTAATGAGTGATCACGTCACTGGAGCGGGTAATATATTCAACGCGACCTGCTGCTTGAGCCACCTTACTTGTATACTGCAACTGTGTCCTTACTTATTTATGAAGTCGGAATTTCATAGATGGGTTGTACATTCTGAATGATTGGTGATGGCCCTAAATGCTTTTTGATGAAAAAGAATGCTTGGAATTTCTGTTCTAAACCAGCGTGGTCAACATTAGCTTTTTTGGATACAACAGATCTTGTACAGAGTAACTCAGTTGGCAGTGTCCTGGATCCTTACTTACCACATCGAAATTAACTCCGAACAGTGCGCTCATTTCATGAACGGACACAAGCCTTGCCAGTAAATATTGGTGATAGCGGGCCTTTCTGTGCAGCGGGCTACACAAATTATTTTATTATTATTAGTCGCTACGGCCACCTCTCTAGAGTTGAACAGTCACGTGCTCATTATGTTCAATTGGGGGCTCGCGCCTTCTACCTTGGCGTTTTTCGGAGAGAATCCATCTCTGTCTCGTGATTAGTAGCCAGCCCGACACTCCTGTGGCCATTGACCGTCTGCAAATAGTCGATAAGACCTTGGTAGGGTAGGCATTTCAAGGGCACTGACGGAGTGTAATCCCAATTCGCCGAGGTCGCGAGTGCCGGAAAACTCCTGTCGGAGGGACTCACGTCGATTGAGTGTCTTGGCGATTATAAGAGAACACATCATGCGAAAGGTTGAGCGGTCACCTACCGATAATAGAGTATTCCTGTGAAGTGTTAGCCACTCCTAATAATAATTCGAATTCGATGGAACTGCTCACGTGTAAATGCGACCCAAAGGCTAGGGGTAATTGGTACGTATCATTCGGTTAGAGGGGGAGGCCACGCTCAAAAATAAAAGAGCACACAATAGAAAACATAAGATGAAGGCCCGTAAATGGCAACCTCGTCTAACAAGAAGGTTAGATCCGACCTGGCATGTGGGAAGAATGTTGATATACGAAAGTGATCAAGGCCATGATCTGTCAAGTTGGTGAGAATGAACAGCGTGGAATGCGAAAGAATTTCACAGCAAAGAAAGTCGCCACCGCGGCACTCTCGATGGTAGAACGGATGAGATGGTTTATAACAGTATCCGTTTCTGAACACAGATCAGACGGCGGGTGGGCAGAATATGAGAGGGTGACGAACTGGATAGACCCGAACGACTTTCATTCAAATAGAAGACCAGAGATGCTCTGAAATTCACTTAATGGCAACCGGAAGAAATACACTTTAGACGTACGTGATGGCCAAGTCGTTGGCCACGCTCACACTGAGCCATGAATCCGTCACCGGCTTCAATCGAGACCCATCGGCGAAACTGGGGATGCAGGTAGGTAACCTGGTATTTAATATCATATAGCACGTACGTTGCCACTCTGAAAGCGAATGAACTAGTTGCAATTGCGAGACCGGCCTTCAACGCCGATGGATATATCCTGCGAGCGGGTTAGGCAACAATATACTCACATTGGCGACCGTGAGGGAAATAAGCATGGCGGATATGTAATGGGATTTCGATAATGCGAACACTCTGTACGCCAGAAATAGCTGGATCGGGCCTGCGGACCTACAGCAAGATTATTAGACACAAAGTACGGTGAGAGGCTTGAAAAGACCACATTGCGGTGAGAAGAGGGACCACAGTCAACGGCCACGGTGCGGCTTGCAAAAATGCAGCGTTCAGAAAATTATCGACCATGTAGAGCCAAATACAATAAATCGAGGCCGTGCTGTAGAAGGTGTCGATGAGCAATTCCCATGCGACAAGATATCTGTTGTAGCTTCCTATTAACTATCAAGGAAGAGTAGATTTAATAGTAGAACGAACCGCGTGGCCTGATAATCTTCAAGTCGGCGCTTCGACATGAAATAAGTCATAAACTGGGTGACGCAAACACCATACAAGAAGATGTTGAGCTAGAAGCGTAAGTTAGCTCTCGTTCGAGGACAAGCATGAAGGGTTTACGGATACTCCGATGAGAATAGGACCCAGCAAAAGTTTGATGGACTCTGACATGGGGGACAATTGGAACGGTCTTGCGCTCCCATACCTAGCGGAATAAATAAAGGTGCGGGGAGTTATCAGCTGCCATGGCAATCAATGTCCGCTGTTGGTCCCAGTAAGCGGTACTTGGGTCCGCGCAAAACGCCCTGGCCTGGTGGCGGCCACATTTAGTAGGACGACGTCACACGCGTAGATATTCAATTCCTGATACTCAAAAGCCAACTCAAAGCACAATTGCAAGCAAAATTAGAAAAAATGCCCCATCAATATTCTAACCTGTCAGCGTCAAGCATGTCAAGACTTGGCAGCTAAAAATGAGATATTTTGAAAAGGAACGGGAACTGAGGCCTACTGAGGCACTATAGACCGCGTTTTCGTGGTCCGATCAATAGAAGATCTTCGCATCAGAAAGCTATCATTCCATCTTTCACTCACCGCGACGGCGCCCATCGACTTGTAAATTTTCCAAGCCCACACGGACCCACTGTGACTGGAGCTCGAGACGCACCTATATTGCTTCAGATAGCTTCACTGGCTTTTCTGGGGAATCAAATGCTTTCCCAGATCCTTCTTGCTGTTCTGGCTGCCTACTTGATCTTACTGGTTTCATGGCACTTGTTGCGTCGCTATCTCATTGCGAAACACACCGGACTGGTGGATCTCCCATTTTTGAAGAGTTGTCATCCTGATAAGAAGATCCCAGGAACTGCAGTTATTTGCGGTGGGAGGTACCTTCAACATGACTACCTCATTACTTACTATTGCTGATCATCTATGCAGTATTGCGGGATTGTTGCCTGCCCGTGTTTGTCACGATCACTTTGAACATGTTCTCGTCGTGGAGCCCGAGGCCTGGGTTGCGTCTGAGGAGGGCCGAAAATAGATGGATGGAACCAGAAACTTCCCCGTTCACGTGTTGTGCAGTATACCTCTCTTCATGGTATGCTTTCATCAAATTCATTTGCTCCGGACTGAGCTATGTTACATTAGCTTTCCAGTCTTATTTGTTCGCGGGACTAAAGAGTCTTTTCCCTAATATTGAGGATGAATGCCGTCTCTCCACCATCAGGTGATGCTGTTGCTGTTCCTGCCGGATAATAAACATTTTTAAATAATTTTAATCACATCCTTCAGAGTCCTGCCGTCGAATGCAAGATTTAATATTTCTGGTGTTCTACTCCAAATTCCCTTCTCCTCCTATAAATCAAAACTGCCGAAAACCATGTACCTATCCTCTTAGGTCAGTCCAGTTTTCTTTTTACGTTCTCGAGGCTTACATCTGGCCAGACGCCTGGTCATTTCTGCTTGTCCGCACATGGAACTGACAACGGGTACCGTCACTGATATTATTCCGGACCTGGCGGACCATTCGCGGTTGAGCACGGTGGTTGTGAGGACAGCGTCCGGCCTACAAGAATTTACGGCTGCTCTTGTTGCAGGTTAGCCGCGCAGCTGATAAAATTCACTTTGCTCATATTTCTAGACTGCACAGGACCTGTGCGCGCAGGCATGAAATGGCTCGGACGACATAGATACGGATATTCTGACAGTTATCCCGCGGGAAAGCTGCCACTGGATCAGTTGAACGTCTCGTTCGACCAAAAACTGCGTTATTCGTCCATGATGTTCTGTATTGACCAGTTCTGGCTTGGTCGTTTGTCACTTCCACCGGATATCAAGAATGACGGCCCCATGTACACCTTCATCGAAGATGGAGTTGAACAAGGCCGTGTGCTGTTTGCTCTGATGCGGCCAGACGGGGACACATGTATGTCCTCTGCCTCGTGAATATGCCATGGGTGTTCCTCACTTGTTGATAGTCCTGGCGTTTGTCGGCCAGCATGAGAATAGTCGGTCGCCACCTAAAAATCTAGCCGAACTGAAAGCTTTTGTTGAGGGATTGAATGCCGTGCAGCGGATTCCAGATTGGGTTTTTGAAATCCTGGATATGCTGAAAGAGGTCAATGACTCGGTTGCAGTCGCCAATATAAAACTTGGAATGTTTTTTTTCTTAGCGACTCGATTTAAAAAAAATTGAACCAGCGCCGACATCTTATGTTCGGTACCATCGAGCGACCTACCTCCCTTCCAATTGGGTTGCACTAGGAGATAGTGTTATGACGTGTACGCATTTTGTCGCTTGGGAAAATTTCTTGCACTGATCTCGACATAGTGAACCCACTCTTCTCGTGAGTTTCCTTCTCAGATTCAATATATATACAAGTTGATGGTGACTAGTGAAGGTTGTACGAAAGCGTTTAAAGGTGCACTCAGCCTCCACAACGTCTTGCGAGCGGCCTCTGGTAATAATGTTCTTCCGTCGAAATTTTCAACCACATTCTTCGCTGAACACTTTGACAAAACCGACCTGATGTGGCAAAATACGCGACTAATGGGTACGCGCATTTGTTTATGCACACGAATTTCAGCGAAACAATAATCTTAGACTACGGTGTACCCACGACGGAACCGATTCCCAGCGAAAGCTTATCTTCTGGCGCATACCTGCGGTGGTATATCTCGCAGCTCCAGCATCTTGCTCTTACTGTAGGAGCTATCCGACTATGTTTTTCTCTTTTATTGACTGTTTATTTACCAGGATGAAGATGCCGCCCTTGTCGTGTACGGTAGGATTCGGCTCGCCCATCGATGCGTTCAATCCGAATATTGTAATGAAAATATTGTGGCGGACGTTTTTTGGTTGAAGTCGTAGTGGACGGCCGTGCAATCACCTCTTGCCTTCTGGAGCTTGAACTGGCAAATCAGAATTCTTCAGAAATCAAAGCGGTTTCAAAGTCCAAACACGGGTGGTGTAGCGGTAAGATGCGTCGGGTATGGAAGCGACCCTTGAGCCCGTGTCTAATCGGGTAATTAATACTGAGAACTAGCGCATACGACGAGCCGAGGGTTCGATTCCTCAGTCCCTATCATGTTTTCTTTTTCTTGGAGACAAAAAATTCCACTCGATATTATCGATGACTTAGACTTTCTGGTAATAATATAAAAAACATGAATCACTGCGTTCAGCCGGTCCTTAGACCGGCAAGTTGTCCATGTCGTGCGAGAAAGGTCTAGATCGGTTGATCCGATGTCTATGTGTGTGTGTTTACCTAGACCCAGCGGGTCTAGGCCGGCTGGACCCGCCGCCTGCCGAGGTGGTGCGAGAGTGATCTATGTCGTGCATGCCTACAATGCGCAGGCATGCCTATGCATCTAGGCACACTCCAGCCTATGCCAGGTAGGTTCAGGTCAGTCCCCAAGGCGGGATCAATGACTTCGTGAGGCTTCTGGTCGACCCTGCACATGTCTTGTTAATTCTCCGTTACCATCTGTCCGTTAAGCTTTCCAGGAATGTCCGCTGGCCACTCCTCTCCCTCGTCCCGCTTTCTTTCATTCTCTTCGCACGCCTCAGAGCAGGTTCCCAATGTACCCACGCTTCGGGTTCGCATAGGCATCGCGGTGTCTAGCGATGCCTAGCGGTTGTGCACCAACCTAGGCAACCGGTGTCTAAGCCGGCTAGGCACACGCGAGCGCCTAGCTCCGGCTATCAAGGCCTAGCCCTCTAGGCGCCTTTCGGGTTTAAGACGGGGCTGAACGCAGTGAATTAGAATGAAGTTGAAGTACATATTGGCTGGATTGATGGGCGTGCCAGTGATTTGTTTTGGTTCATAAATATGAGAATAGTTGCACGTGTAGTAGGCGAACGATTGTAAAAGGTGTTTACTATTGGCAGGCTAGAAGGAGTCCCCTTCTCGATCTCGGTAATAGGCTCTGAGCCTCCGAGCCGCGAGACGCCGCCGCGGATGTTTAGCTCGCGATCTAACATTCAAGGGGCGGTTTTTAGTGAAAGAACTCGTTTAACAGCGTCTCTCCCTCAAAAGGGAACATCTTAGTACGACACGGCGGTAATGAAACATGGCCGCCTGGCCTTGCGGGAGCTTCCCAAGCCTTTGGATACTAGGAGGCTTTTGACTCGCTGAAGCCGCTAAAATAATCTTAGACTGGTACTCTAACCTGCTGTATGTGGCAGTCGAGGACTTAGACTTGAAGTATGGCACTGGCAGACGAAAGCGCAATCCCTGGTCATCGCTATTTTGAAGACAGTGAACTTGCTCCGCGTCGCCTCCGAGTCAGCGGCTTGAGAAACGTGGGCTCTTCGGAATTCCAGCGGCAGATTCTTGCGCCATGAGCAACGAAAATCTCTACATGTTTTTATAACCACCAGTGAGGACGGCTCGATGGGAGCTTTACTGTGAATCTCGAGTCTACATATAAGACTGAGGCAGGCGCAGTCGCAAAACTACAACTGGGCAAAGTTGAGCACCACGTGACGCGGCATTCAACTGAGGCGAGATCCCAGATCCGATGAACGAGAAGATGCTCCTTTGATGCTTCTTATGCGGCGCAGTGGCTGAATTTGGCGATCCGATTATCCGAGCTGGTGCCTGTCCATGTTGGCGGCGGGAACCAACATAATGGTGAAAGAAAATCCACGAGTTATACGCGGGTAGACGCGGGCCATGCCAAGAAGCGGGAAGTAATCGTCGTTGATCTCACACATCCGAGCGGCTAAAATCGGCGGGGGACTTGTGTGAGTCTTTGCGAGGCCTGAAAGAAAGGTCGACCAGAGCGCTCAAGCAATAGTATAAAAGGTCCAGATTCACGCCGAAGTACTGGATCGGATACATGGCGACACCATAGAGACCATTCATGAAGTTCGAAGTTGGAGCAGGCGAACTAGAGCCACTGTGAGAACATGTGGGCAAGTCGTGGAGACTCATGTCGTAAAGTTGTCACAGCGATTCGAGCCTGCGGGCGCTGGCTTGGAAGAAAAAAGCGAGTCCGGGATCGTTGAAGGCACTCCGAATCCCTCGCAGCTTGGTGAATGAGACCGTGGAAGACGTCAAGAAGACATCGGTGCAAAAGGGGCACTGCCACCTCGCTTCTTTACAACCATACTGAGTAAGCCGCTTCGGCCATCAACTGCACGCGCAATAATTGCCGAAACAGGAACCTACAAACCGATTGGAGTCTTTTTCCTGGACGAAGATGTTTTTGTAAAACTGGGACTGAGCAGATCTGTACTAGTACTGTACGTCTTTCGACTGAGTTCAATTGTTTGTTACATTGACTGGCTGATTCAAGAGATTTGAAATGAAACGATCGCAGTTGATCGTTGGTTGATCGTTTCGACCCACTCAGCAGTGCCACTTTAGTCCCTCAGCCGACATCAATTGCCGTGCCTCAGCTCCACCATGAACTAGCGCACCCATGCTGCCCGCCATGACATTGACCACCACCACCCGACGCGCGTTCGCGGCGTCCACGCTCCTCCTCTTCCTCATACCAACCGCGGCCGCCGCCGACGATTTCCTCAAATGTGCCGACGCTGGGATGGACTGGTACACCAATATGGTCGGCGAGACACCTTGTGCGTAACTTCACTGGTGCTGCCGCCCTTCCTGACGCTCGTGTAGGCGAGACATACCAAAAGTTACGGCGGATATGCAACTCCCAATGTACGTGCCGTGCTCCACTCCGCATTCTTTTCTTCTAACTGAATGGTAGTTACCGTCGGTGCCCTGCGCACGAGCACGCCGCCCGATTTCTGCGTTGACCAAGTCTGTGCGTAGTCTCCAGCGCGTCGTATATACTGCAACCAATCTTTTTGTAGCGGCGTGTTGTTGCAACACGGTCTCGTTTGCGCTGAGCATGCTCTGCATGAAGTACGTTTTGTGCAGCCTTGGGCGTCGTCGCACTCACTCTCTTTGGTAGCTGCCAACAGGTCCTTGGCACTGGGAACGGGGTCGATGCAGGTAAGTCGTTGTGGTATTCGTAAGGTCGCAAGTGCGGACGCTCAGCTGGCCCTAGGTGTTGGCGCGTATCAGAACTATCTCAGTGGCTCCGACGCCGGGGGGACCTCGTGCTCCAATCCCCAGAACCATAAACTTCCTGATGACATACAAACCGCGGTGCGCAGCCAGCCTCTCGACAGTCACTTCATTGATTCTAAACTCAAGCAAAATACAGGTGTGCAACCAGAAGATAAAGATTAACGACGACATTTACAGTAATGGATGGCCCGACGGAGCGTGGTGCGTCCTTTACACTGTCCCCTTCACACCTGCGCTAACCCTCCCCCTTATCCTAGGTTCTAGTGAGTCTTATCTGCAGTCCAATCCTGCTGATGCTGACTGACCACGCGAATGCAGCGTATTCACGCGCGACAGTATTATCAAGGACAACATCGTCGCGAACAACAACTCCTTCACGCATTGCGCCTCGACCACCATCAACACTTCCTCCTCCTCCTCCTCCTCCACCTCTGCCTCCAAAACGTCATCGGACAAACCCACCGATTCAGGGACGAATCTGCCCGACACCGTCGGCCCCGCCGCCACCAAGAAGATCGGCACTGGCGCGATCGCGGGCATCGCTGTCGGCGCTGCGATCCTCCTGCTCGCCGCGGTCCTGGCGGCTTGGTGGTGGCGCCGCCGACAACACCATGCGCACGGCGTGCATGACGGGGGCGCGGTGATGAGGCAGCAAGGGGCTGCCCTACTCGATGACGGGACCGGTCCGTCGTCCACTCCTTCCTAACCCCTAATTTCACTGATTATCTTGTTTTTGTAGACCACGCAGGCTACGCCGCGCCCACACCGTACACCGCGCCCACGCCGTACACCGCCACCACCACCGAGGGATACACGTCGACTGGGTACGCGGCGTCGGGCCCGACGTCGTCCGGGCTGTTTGGGCCCGGCGGCAGCGGCGCGGGCTCTGTTGCAGGGACAATGTCGCAGCACGGAGGCACCTCCGTTGCGGGCTCGCAGCCGGGCTTCGCGGAGCTCGGTGCAGGCGCGCAGCCACATCTGAACCACTACGCGAGCTCGGAGAGCAACTCGGGCGGGGACGCGGCGTCCGCGGCGGCGTTCCCTCCATACGCTGGCGCGGCGGCTGCGGGGTACGCGGTGGGGGCCACGTCGTCTGGGCATGCGCAGCGCCGGACCCTGCACACCGCGCAGCAGGCGAGCGTCGGCTCGTCGGCTGAGGGATTTGCGCAGAGCCACGCCAGCAACAATGCGACGGAAAACGGTGGAGGTGCTGCTGGTGCCAGCAGCGGGCGAACGCGGCAGGCGGGGCCGCTGCCCACGAAGCGGCCGCGGGGGGCGAATCGGGAGAATGTGAGCGGGACTTCGAATACGAATTCGGCGACGTCGCCGAGCGCGGGCGGCGGTAGGCCGCGCGCGCCGTCGGAGGAGCCGTTCCTCGAGCAGGAGCCGGAGAGGGAGCCGTGGACGGAGGTGGATGAGGACTCTGAGAGGCACCTGGACGCAGGGCCGGTGTCGGATTCTTCTTTGGGACGCTCGGCGTCGGGGCGGCTGCCGCCTGCGTATGGGGATCTGCAGCGGTGACGCGCGGACTCCGTGGGCGACGATTTCGATTCGCGACCGCACGTCGCGCATTAGGATGTCGCGATTGGCGGGTATATTACGACCATTTTACAGTAAACAGAGACGGACTAAAATATCTTCCAGCGAGTGGATATCCACGAGTTGCTACGTACACTTACTTCATTTTACTAGGGCCTTCTGTTAGTGCGCATTGTAGTTAATATTTTCAATTCAATTTGAGAGTGTTTTGTTGCAAATTTGTGACGCGTTCGGTCATGTGATCTAGTTGGAATTTCCAAACTGAATTTGGGGCACCAACGGCGCCGCGGTGTGCCGGATCTGTACGCAGGCGTGGCTCCGCTGCGGCTTGTTGTAGACGTGTACCTGGGGGCGGGGGAGAAGGAGGACTACGCGGAGGAGAAGGCGAGCGAGCACTAGGCGGACATCGTGGTGAGTTTCTTCCGTATCCGCACGCTGCTGATATATTAATTGTTTTTTTCTCATGCGACAGCCCCTCGCGACGACGCGCGCGGAGGACACGCAGGGATGGCGCAGGTTGCGGTGCTGGTGCGCATGCCTGCGATGGACGCTGAGACTCCGCCGGACGAAGACGATGCGTTGTGCACCCCGCCGGACCTGCACATCGGCGTCGCGCGCCCCTGTGGTGTGTATTGCGAGCGAGGGCGGTGCGGAGGGTGTGAGGTAGGAGGACGTCTGCCTTCGTCTCGAGTTCGGTTTCGACCCTGCGTGTCCTTGGGCGCAGGATCGACTCCCCTCCCCAGATCTGCATTGGATCCATCAGCACCCACACCTAAATCCGCCGTCTTTATCCTCGCTCAGATCTCCGTGCCCAACGATTCCTTGCCCCCTCTATGCTGCACCTGCGCCTCATGTCAGCGATTATCTGGCCCTGGCTCGACTCCCATGCATCCTCACCGACTCGTCGTCTCAGCTACACCCACGTCGTGCCTCTCCATTCGCGTCAGCCCATACCCGTATTCACGTGTCTTCCTCCCCGACTGTATCCTCGCCAGCACAAGCGTCTGCGCCATCTGTCACCGGAGCTGCGCGCGCTGTGGGGCGCGCAGTCCTGATACGTTCTTGCGACACGGCGGTCTCGCTATCACACGCGCCGTCTCCTCCCCCTGCGCTGCGGGCGCCGTCTCTCATCCGCTTACCACCCCTAGCTGGATCGTCATCATCGCGCGCTCCTCCCCACCTTTTTACGGGGAGCTGGACTGAACAAAAATAAATTAATGGAGTACATGGTACGTAAGTCCTTCAAGTCGACATTTTGAGAGATCCCAGCAACTGTTCAGAATCGGAATTCATATTCATGAAAACTATGTTCAAAAACTTCGATGTTCTGTGGATGAATATAATAAGGTGAAAATGAATGAACAAGGAAAGCAGGCGGGAGTTTATTGACTTTCTTTTATATTTCATGCAAATCTTAGTTGAACAGTACAATATTATAATTGCAACGCAAAACAGACTTTCTGGCTGCTGGCCGTTACTTCCGATGTTGCAGGAAGAGCTTCTCAAGCTCCTCTGCATCAGTGGATTAATTTTCCAAGGTTGCTGCATGTGCTCATTGTCGAATGAATGGTGTTTGGGTGGTCATGGCCAAACAGCTGATCGGCAATCCCCGAAGGTTTAACACTTGGTTGAAAAATGTGGTCCTTGTGCCCTAGGAGCATTACTAACCAGAAAATGTTAGTAATTTAGATTCCCCAACAAATCCTACATTTGAACGATTGAACGATGATAACGCAGACATTTCACGATCAATTCAATGCACTATGCCAGGCCACCTTCCCACTGACTACTCCGAGTCCCTCTGTCGGGGCATAACATGAACAAGGCCAGTAATATCAGCCTCTTCGAGTGCCTCTCGACCCCCCAAGTATCTCTCCCCCGCCGCCCACCTAGACCAAATCAAATCTTCAGCAGAATTCCGGCAATCAAATCAAATAATACGCACGACCACCCCACGGCAAGCCATATCCCGCGCTCGTTTCTTTCAGCCAATTCCGTGAGATCCTTGATATCCGGATGCTCGCGGAACGTCTCCAGCACGCGCATTTTGGCCGAATCCCATCTGGCGAGTTGCTCCCTAATCTGGGCCCCGGCATCATCCATGGCATCTTGTAATGTCTTTCTCTCGTGGACGATCAAAAGGCTGACAAAATTGACGTAGTCCCCAATCCGCTGTCCAGAGAGTATCATATTCAGAGGTATGCCGTTAATGATCACCTATGTACTTACCTGGTCTACATTCCAGGAGAAAACATCGTTGAAGAGCCATCCGAATTCCGTCAGGGATGCGTAAAGCTCCGTGACCTCTGGGCTGCGAACAACCGCTGGGTCAACGTTGAGGCCATAAATTAATCTGGAGGCGTGGATGAGGCAATTCAGAGGGTGAACGATGAACAAAACAGACGAACCCTGTGTAGTGGAACACGGCCTCAAAGAAAAGAACCCTTCGTCGATTTACTTTGTCTGAGAAAGGATGAGTTCTGCAAGTCTGATAGGAGCGAAAAGGGATAGAGGGTGCACTGACATTCCTGAATGGTGGGTAATTCCTGAGCGGTTCGAAACTCATTTACTCCAGGCAGTCCCCGAACGTAATCAAGTGAAGCTTCCGCAAACAGGCGCTCCCATCCTACACTGGTTGAGCAGATACCCGACAGAGCATTATTATTAAATAGAACGCACCAGGACGTTTCTTCTCGCGGACTTTATTCCAAATGGACCGGAACATCTGGATTACAAGTGGCTCTGGTTCTTCCTTCTCCCCTCCGAGTCCATCCCGGTTGAACTGTACGTCCTCGTATAGTTGGACTAGATCCTCTATTTCCTTTGAGCCAATTGTCTTCCTGTCGATAACTGGCAGCAGCAAAAATACATCCAATCAGCCAATGGTAAGAGATGAAACGTCTGAGGGCAAGCGCAGACGAGACGTACTGTCATCGATGAAGAATCCCCACGAAAACCATTTCGTTGTCAAAACCAGGTCCTCCAGGTCCACGTCGGGATACATGAGCGCAGCCATATAGTCTGAGCGCGTCTGCATTACTATTCCGAGCCACCTCTTGTCGAGGCCTTCGTAGCTGAATGGCCGATACGGAAAACGTCAACATCAATCAGGCCCTGAAATGGGAACTCACCTGGAAAGCCATTTGAATGCCTCTATTTTGGCCTGCTCCCGCAGAGGATGGACGTCGGTTCTCTCGAATCGTGCGGCTATTTTCTTCAGCGGAGGAAGGTGGAAGGTGGAAGGTAGATTATCCATGGTTGGAAAGTTTGTGCGGTGGATACTAAAATATCAATGGGCGTGGATGAGCTCTTATAACTGATGCCCACACGCACCGCTGAAAGGAGAAATTAAGTTTCTGTTTCCCATGCGAAATGTTCAAGTGTGGCTCATGATTAGACAGTTGTGGCCTTTACTTCTCCAGGCTCCCAAGTGCGGATTTCACAGGATTTAGCAGTTGGGTTTATGACCTGATTCATCCCCCTTTACTGCATGTAAACTGAGGCGCAGAATGTCACTTTCCGAACAAGGGGAAATTAGGTTTCTGCTACCCGTTCCAAGAGGCGAGATGACAGGTGCGGGGTGCGAGATGAAGTATCAAAAAATTCGGTACATTAACAAATGTTACAGTGTACCTTGTAATTAGACCTGTACAAGGCTGGATACGAGAATTTTGTGGTCAGCAGTTCTCCCGAGTGTAGTTTAGAGGATATTTTTAGCAGTTAGGCTTTATGGTCCATTCTAAACTTTATGGGTTAAGCACCGATCTATGATGTTGTGGCTCCGTCAAATTTTATTGGTCAATACCGTACACGGTCCAGAATCTCAGGGGCTGGACACCAGGATCAGAGGAAGAGTTATTGGCGCACTATCTCTGTTATCCGATCACCCAAATTGGGAATCTTGGATACCTATTATGTGTTCCGAAGATCGGACGAGATTCTCTCGAATATAAGATTACCCACCGTCCTCGTATTTACGAGATTGACGGGTGCCTTCAGGGGCATTCCCGTCCCGTCGAGAAATTTGCCATGAAATTTCAAATTGAACCTGAAATATAAGCCACATTCCCACTAGTAAGTTATTCATTCGTAATGTTTTAATATGTCCCCAGAAAAGTCCTGAGAATTTTTTTTGGCCACATACTGTACTATTTCAACCAAGTGTTCAGTCACAGGTCCCAGGGTCCCAAAATCGATGTTTTGGACCTAAAATAGGCGGGAAATGCCGAAAAATCGCCCAGAAAGGGAATTTTCCCACGAAATGAACACTTCCAAAAGTGAACACTTGTGGTCACAGGTCACAATGGCTGAACACTTGGTTGAAATAGTACAGTAATGTTATAGCTCTTTAACAAACGAAATAAATGATGTTTATTACAGCCGTTGGCAGTACCGAAGGCGCGGTCGAAAAACTCCCGGTTTGGGCCGTTTTCAAAAGAATTAGGGGAGCTCAGAGTAGACTTCGCCGACGCGGATTTCTGTAGCACGATGTGACCATCAATTCATGTTCCCCTTTGAGAAATAGCTCCTAAATGCATGAATCTCATCGATAGGATAATCTATAGCCCTCATTTAACTTCAGGATCATTGAGAAATGGTACTCTACTCTGCCCTGGGCGAAATAGAGAGATTAATGGTGTATAATGAGGTCGCGCATGACCATATGTCCCATATAAGTATGAACAAGTTGAGAATGATAGGTTTCTTGGGGAATTTGAGGTCCCGAACGGTCACAGAAGGCCCAGGAAAGAGTATAGTGCCGTTTCTCATTTGTTTTGAAGTTAAATGGGGGCTGTAGCTCATCCTATTGACAAGATTCATGAATATAGGAGCTCTTTCTCAAAGGGGAACGTGAAGACATCAACACGTGCTACAAAAATCCGCGTCGGCGAAAAGCGTCGGCGAAGTCTACTCTGAGCTCCCCTATTACCTGTAACTCGGTCAGTTTTTCATGGATTTGGATGACGCCATGCTAGATTATTCGGGCTAATTCATACGGAATTAGTGGTAGAAAGGATTCTGTGAAAATATGTCATATTGGATGATCTGGAATTTTGAGGCCTTCTGGCGACGAACCCGACCTGGCACGCCCAATTTATGTTCTACTGGTCTGGATTTTAGCTACGGAGGACTTGTTTACATTCTCAAACATGTCATCACGTCAAAAGGACAGAACATTGCGTGTTTGATTCAATCCCGCTGGGTTGCCTGTTATCTCGACCTGACTGCAAGCATCACAGACTGAATGATTCAAAGTTCTGACTCTCTGACATGTCTTTAAACCTATGCAGGCTGTCTGTTGCAAAACACCATATTGTTTGAACATACCTGGACCTCGCTAGACCGCATTTATCTCGAAAGTGGCCCAAAATCCTACATCATCCAATATGAAATATTTTCACAGGTTTCTCTCTATCACTAATTCCGTATGAATTAGCCCGAATTATCTAGCATGGTCTCATCCAAATCCATGAAGAACTGACCAAGTTATTGGTAATTCTTTGAAAGCGGCCCAAGCTGGAAATGTTTCGACCGCGCCTTCGGTATTGCCAATGGCTGTAAAAATACTCGAAGCCTGTTGGAAAGGTTGAGTTGCGCGTACCTGTAGAGTTTAATGAGACCATCTGTGAACAGTCCCTAAGTATATGTTTGGGGCATGTTTCAATTGTCGGTTTCTTATAAATACCTGTGCCATTTCCGTGTTCACCTGTAGCACCATGTCACTGGTTCAGGTCGTTTCTGCGGCGGCAAACACATTCTCTATTCTTCGCGATGATACGGTACGAGTCAGCTCTCACAATGTTCAATTGCTCAACTCTTCTAATGCAGATTATGGAACCATTTACCTACACCGCGGCCAAGCCTGGGAAAGGAGTGCGAAAGCGTCTCCTGGATGCGTTCAATACTTGGACAAAGGTGCCACCGGTGGAGATGGAAATTATCGCAAAAGTGGTCGACATGTTACACAACGCTAGTTTAATGTGAGTTCAGCTTCGTTCAAGGGGTCTTGTTGTTAATCCATGGAACATTGTTAGGTTGGACGACATCGAAGACGGTTCTCAACTCCGACGCGGCCAACCAGGTATTTGAACATTCAATATTGTTCTTCCCCTTCTCATTTAGATCTTTTGGCAGCGGCGCATGCGGTTTATGGGATTCCCCATACGATCAATTCCGCAACATACATACATACATTGGTCTACAAAGAATTATCTCGCTTCATTAATGCCAACTCGGAATATCGCGACCTCGTCACTATAGTCACTGGTATGTGCATACTCACTCGGTCTCGTTCACACAAAATAACTGCATAATAGACGAGTTGGTCAGTCTCCACCATGGCCAGAGCTCGGATATGATCTGGCGTGACTCCTTTCATTGCCCCTCGGAAACGGAGTATGTCGTTATGGTAAAAAACAGTACGCTCCAGAGTATTGCTGTTCTTGTTTAAAGTTTCTGATGCATCACCAGAGACGGGTGGCCTTTTGAGGTTGTGTGTGAGACTTCTGATGGCCTGTTCAACTACCAACACAGACACGTAAGCCATCTGTACGCCTGTTGTGCACAACCAATGATTATGTGTACCTCCAGCAATTATGTGCCGTTAGCCGACCTCATCGGGGTTCATTTTCAAATCCGCGACGATTACATGAATTTGCAAAGTTCAGAGGTATGTTGGTACATCCCCAATTACAGAAAGCTCATAACCGCAATAGTACACTTCAAGCAAGGGATTTGCTGAAGATCTCGACGAGGGAAAATTTTCATTTCCAATCATCCACGGTGTGCATGCTAATCCATCCAATCATCTCGTCCTCGGTGAGTTGCAATTCTGTAAAAAGAATTTGGTTCTCATTGAACGCAGATGCGTTGAAAACTCGACCGCCCCCGCCAGCTCTGAAGACTCGGGTCATCAATTATTTGCAGCACGACACAAAGTCATTTGAGTATACACTCTCGGTACTCACTACCCTTGAAGCCGAGATCTTCAGAGAGATTGCGGCTCTCGGAGGAAACACGGAGCTTGCAACAATCATCGCAGGCCTCCATGTCGAGCGTGCCAAGTTCTGAAACTAGAGTCGAGAGAGGATGAATGTGAACGGAGAACAGAATTATGGTTCAAACATGTAGTTGAAAAAAATGGTGCTATTGCTGCATATTCAAATTGTTAACTCTTTTCGTTCAGCAGCTGGAATGACTTGAGGACGGTTCTGTCATATCTATTATATAAACAAGAGCGCGCCTTGCGCTTCGCTTGAATTCCTGAATTCAATTCAAACCACGCGACACTGAGGCCTGAGTGGACAGGAGCCGGGACTCGGAGGTTGAAAGATGGAATTCAGAATTGACTTTTTTGTATTGCTGTTGCTTGAAAATACCCTATGGAATGCAGCCTTCGACTAACCGATTCAACTTATTGTAGAGGAGCATGAGTACATGCTATTATGAATGCAAATGAATGTGGCCAACACTAAATGATCGAAAGCATGAGGCAGCTGTAATGTACTTGACTTATCTTATAATGTTATATTGAAAGGAGCTGACCGACAACACCATCCATTTATTATGTAGAATCATAACTAGCTCATGTAATTCCCGGGCACTGGGTACAACAAGTTGAGACGCTCAAGTTTGGGGGATCCTCAGCCAGGAGGATTTACTGAAGATTTTCTTACAGTTCCTCGTGCGGATACTGCGGGTCATCTGACTTTGTATTTATCACCGAATTCCCTATCGTTTAATTTAGTAAGTGTTGCAAGCCCAAAGAACTTTCGCTACACACCCGGACAATCTCCCGTGAATGCCTTCGTATTCACTCTGGCAGAAATTGCATCAAATCCGTTGAATGCCCCCTGGTGCAATCTGTAGAACAAATCATACGCTAGGGATGGATTATCGGAGCATATGTGTGTCATCGCATGAATGTAGGTCGCTGTTCCACCGCAAATGCTCTCGTAGCGCTGACTTTCCGCGTAGTATTGGAATCTGATCACTTCCCCAGTTCGGGAAGGGTACGTCAGAGTAGCACCCGGACCAGTGAAGGTCCACTGAAGGAGACCCGGGCCGGTCTCGTACATGGTCAATGTCTCATTGAAGAGCTCAGGTCTAAACGGGTCAAAGGGGCCCACACGCGTCGCGCCGGGGATGTTGTCCGTTCCCGTAGTATTTATTATTTCTCCCCCAGCCTGTATATTAATAAGAAAGAGAAATAAAGGGTTCATGAAATGAGTATACGCACATACCAAGACAAATCGAAGAATGATCCCGTGAGACTGGTGAACTTCTCCAAGGGCCCGTCGAACTGGTAGCTATTTTGTACGAAGCTATGCTTGAATCCCGGAGGGCAGGGGAGATCATTAAGTGGTCTCGTATGTCCATGGGCATTGGTGGTGATGACCAGACAGAACAGAGCTGTGATGAAGGCGTTGAGTGCCTGGTGCATGGTGAAGAATCTGTTAGGTAACGCAAGGAGTTGGGGACCAATATTAGAGGCCCTCTGTTATAAGGAAGGATTGGATAGGATGATATCGGTGCCCGAGACTTGGGGGGAGGGGAAACCGCATAAATGTACGCTCCGGGAGCATATATGTACAGCCACGATACGCCCTAAAGTGTACTCGGAAGAAACATCAGATAATGCTGCTAAATCAGTAGAGTCGTATATGCACACTCACCTAACTGCGGGCATGTAAACTACAACATGTCCGCTGCAAATTAGCAGTTAGCGGTTGACACCATTTCCTTTTTGTTTGATTGTGCCTCGTGTGTCATTAGTACAAATTGGTGCCGAAACCCTGAATATCTTCTTCCTGATGAAACCTCCCACGGTTGAGAAACTTGAAAGTTTTTTCATGAAATCTGTATAATTGAAAAATAATAAAGTAGACCTGGGTATTTCCGTTATTGACGGAGTAAGGAAGGGATGAACAAAACTCGGACGTGGAGAGACGTGAATTCCGAATTTGGCATTTTGTATTAATGTCCCCTGGCCGGTGACTTTGAAGCGCCTTTTGGTTTCGCCGACGTTCATACGACGAGGTGAAAGCGGTAAGCAACAAACCGGAGCTTAAATTAATTAAAGATTCGCCTGGGATAGCAGTTAGGTGCCACTTAATGCCAAGTAGATATGGGACCATATTAATACAGTAAGTCATCGACGTACCATGACCACATGCCGAAACCTATTTGGCATGGCTTCACAGATAGCACTTACTGCATTTCCTATGCCATCTGATTCGGAGTCCAGACCTCGCTGCAGCCGTTTTGGGGAGCCTTCTGGGCAACTATGGCTTTGAAACGCCCACGGTTTGCAGAAGATTTATTTCTTGAAGACGAAGCTATTCTACGAGTAGGGCTGATGTTAAATTTATGTCATGCAGCCTGTTTTTTTGTATTGCTGTTGCTTGAAAACACCCGATGAATGCAGCTTTCGACTAATTGATTCAACTTATCGTAGCGGAGCACGAGTAGATGCTATTATGGATACAAATAAATGTGGCCCACACCAAACGATCGGGCATGAGGCAGTCTTGATCTACCTGACCCATCATATAATGTTATATTGAGAAGAGAGGCTGACCGATAACACCATCCATTTTTATGTAGAATCAAAACTAGTTCACATTAAATAAATATCAGGCAAGTTAGTAATTTCCTGGGCACTGGGTACAACAATTAAGTGTAGGGGATCCGGATCCTCAACTAGGAGGATTTACTAAAGATTTTCCTACAGTTCCTCGTGCGGATACCGCGAGTCACTTGACTTTGTATTTTCCACCGAACTCCCTATCGTTTAATTTAGTAAGTGTTGTAAGCCCGAAGAATATTCCGCTACACACCAGGACAATCTCCCGTGAATGCCTTTGTATTCACTCTGGCAGAAATTGCATCAAATCCGTTGAATGTCCCCTGGTGCAATCTGTAGGACAAATCATACGCTAGGGATGGATTATCGGAGCATATGTGTGTCATCGCATGAATGTAGGTCGCTGTTCCACCGCAAATGCTCTCGTAGCGCTGACTTTCCGTGTAGTATTGGAATGTAATCACTTCCCCAGTTCGGGAAGGGTACGTCAGAGTAGCACCCGGACCAGTGAAGGTCCACTGAAGGAGGCCCGGGCCGGTCTCGTACATGGTCAATGTCTCATTGAAGAGCTCAGGTCTGAGAAGGTCAATGGGGCCCACACGCGTCGCGCCGGGGATGTTGTCCGTTCCCGTAGTATTTATTATTTCGCCCCCCAGCCTGTATACTAATAAGAAAGAGAAATCAAGGGTTTATAAAATGCGTATACGCACATACCAAGACAAATCGAAGAATGATCCCGTGAGACTGGTGAACTTCTCCAAGGGCCCGTCGAACTGGTAGCTATTTTGTACGAAGCTATGCTTGAATCCCGGAGGGCAGGGGAAATCATTAAGTGGTCTCGTACGTCCATGTGCATCGGTGGTGATGACCAGACAGAACAGAGCTGTGATGAAGGCGTTGAGTGCCTGGTGCATGGTGAAGAGCCTGTTAGGTAACGCAAGGAGTTGGAGACTAATATTAGAGGCCTCGTTGCTTTGTTATAAGGAAGGATTTGGATAGGATTATATCGGTGCCCGAGACTTGGGGAACAAAAATCGCATATTTGTACGTTCCGGGAGCAAATATGTATGGCCACTGTAAGCCCAGTTTTCACTAAACTGTACTCGCAGATAATGTTGCCAAATGATTAGAATTGTATATACGCATCCACCCTAGCTGCGATGGACATGTAAAATGCAACATGTCCGCCACAAATTAACAATTGACGGTTGCCACCACCATTTCCTTCTTGCTTGATTGTGCCTCATATGACATTCGTCCAAATTGGTGCCGAAAACCCGAATATCTTACTCCTGATGAAACTTCCCACGGTTGAGGAATTTGAAAGTTTTTTCATGAAATCTGCATAATTGAAAAATAATATAGCAGACCTGGATATTTCTGTTGTTGACGGAGCAAGGAAGGGATGAACAAAACACGGATGTAGAGAGACGTGAATTCCGAATTTGGCATTTTGTGTTAATGTGGAAAATTTCCCTGGCCGGTGACTTTGAAGCGCCTTTTGGTTCGCCTACGTTCATACGACGAGGTAAAAACGGTACGCAACAACCGGAGCTCAAGTAATTGAACATTCGCCTGGGATAGCAGTTAGGTGCCACTTAAGGCTAAGTAGAGGGGTTTAATACGGCAGATTTTGCGAGGTCATCGACGTACCCTGACCACATGCCGAAACCCATTTGGCATGGCTTCACAAATAGCACTTACTGAGCTGCATATGCCACCTGATTCGGAGTCCAGACCTCACTGCAGCTGTTATACCTTAACCGCGACTAGATTCCCACAAATTATAAGAGGACAGACAAGGCCGAATTTTCTAGTCCATCGAACATCACTTCACCATGCCCTCGTTTCGCCAGTATATTTCTGGGATCTCGGTCACATGCATAGCCCTAATTTTTCTCGCACTTCTTGGGGACTGCATATGCAACGCACCAGTCAGCTGGAGTCACTGGGCGGACAACGCAGCTATGAGATGGCGTACCACAGCTGCCAGCATATTGAGCACTATCTCACACACCATACCGCTTGCGCCGTACACAGTTTGGCTTGCCATTGGATGTTTCGCCCTCACTTTTTTAAGCATTTACTGGAACTACGTCTGCGATTTACCCGCTGACTGGATCGCCGATATGGACCAGCTGGGCAAGCCGCAGGCACGAAGAATACCTGGAACAGTCATCGTTTGCGGCGGAAGGTGAGATTCTCTTATGATTAAGCTATTTTCAGTGTTGATAGAGAGATGGAAAGCATTACAGGAATTGTTACTGCGCGGATATGTGCTGATCATTTTGAACGGGTTATTGTGGTTGATCCTGAAATTCAAGTCATTGGCAAACCTAAAACACGCATCCTACAATATAACGCCTCTCATAGGACGTTTTGTATTTCTCAATGAGCCCACTGCTTTACTCACATATGGCACAGTTTTCCTGAGTTTATTCTTGGACGGTGTGCGCCGCCTGTGGCCAAATTTCGACGATAAAGTTATCGCTGCTGGCGCACGGTAAGTAACCGCTGGAAAAATCACCCCATCTATCATCCTCTTATTTCCTGTAGAATTGGATCGTCAGACTTCCAGATACATTACTCCGGTATACGGGTTCCAACACCGTCACACTGTTTACGCCAAGTGCTCGTAGCGAGAAGGTCATTGGTGCAGGAAATTCTTTTCGAGTTATTCAACATCGATTGTACCTCACGGAACATCAACACGCTGGCTGGAACGGTACGAGGTGTGGAGTTCTCTTCCGACGGGACTTCCATCAGCACAGTGGTCGTCCGTACGTTGAAGGGTCAACATGTGTCTTTGGGTGATATTGCGCTCGTTGCAGGTATCTAGAAATGCCGCGTAATTTTCTCGCTGTTTTAATTAACATTATATATCATAGATTGCACTGGAATCGCTCAGGCGGGTTTCAAGTGGCTCCGAAACACGCTTCCGAACACCCTTCGCTGTTCCTACAAAGGAAATTTCCAGTACCTCACCATATATTTTACGGTTCCAAAAGAACTCGCGGCCACTCTTCCAATCCCCAGCTCTGTCCCAAAAGACGCGACGGTCACTTATGGGTATGGAACGCACTTTGAGCCAACAGTCGCTTTCGGGCTTACGTTTAGTGACAACGATCAAAGTAGGTTAATCCCGCTCTTCAGAGGAGCAGTATTAATGAACCCAACACATCTTGAACAGTACAAGTTGGAGTGAGCTGCTGTGAAAATATTCCACGAACGCCCGGAGAAGTGATACCTTTTCTGATGGAAATCCGCGGCCACGCTCCGATACCAGTCTGGGTCTTGGAGACTATCCGCATGCTCTGCGACCAGTGTGAGGCCACGGTAGACCACGTAAAAATTCGTGCGTTTTCTCCTGTGCTTCCAACCGTAGCTGAGATCGTGCTCCAGCTACACTATCATATATTCAGTATCAGAACGGTCCCCCAGACGCTATTCCGTCAAACTTCATCGCAGTTGGTGACGCTGAAATGAATCTAAATCCAATCCACGGGTATCATTCTCTTTCTTTTGCATTGAACAATGGCACTTACTCGTACATCTCTAGTCAAGGATTTAGCAAGGTTATTTTGAACGGCTTGACGTTGAATAACCTGCTGGGCTCTGTCCAAGACAAAATACCAAAAGGGTTTTCAGCACAGTATTTCAAGAAAAATGCTGCGCGGACGCAGGGATTGTGGTGCGCATCTGCAATTCTGTGACATCCTTCCCTACCTAATACTATATTCTTCAGGTACGCCACAAGACTACACGGTACTTGCTATTTCTTTCCTACCGCAGCTCATAGGAATCATTTTAAACCAGACTACGGCTCTGAGAGCTGCGAACCAATGGCCGGGGAGACTAGAAATAAAGGACGGATTCTGCGTTGGTTTGAGCTGAAGCTATTATCCGCTGCAATACAGGTAAGATGAACATCCAATAATGGGCTCTTCTCTCATTTTTTATTCAGTACGATGATGTGGCAGCTGCAATGTGGACCGTGCGGCATCTCCTTGCAGATGAAAAAATCATGTTAGCACCGAGGCTGCTGTGGAAGATACTCATTACGCCTTCACGTTTCTGATGGAGTTGGATTTTTTTGAGGAATAAAATGTCTCCAAGATATCATGAATAGCCACTCTTATTTTTCTGTAAATACTGGTATCAACCGGATGAATAGGGGTTATTCTGGCGTTCGAATCACTTTTTCCGAGTTGAAGCAGCAGTGACACTGACGCGGCGGGGCATGATCACATGACCGCGTCCCATTGCAAAGACCCCAGAGGTGCTTCAAGCAGCTACGGTATCCTGCCCATATTTGTCTACCAACACCGTTCGAAGTTACACATTTGTCTCATTATCTGGTGTTTTTTCCACTCCAAGATCACTCTGCGAAGAGACAAGAGAGAATCGGTGCGGGAAGGGTGACAGACCGACTGAAACAATATTGCCCGGGACAAAGTGTGAAGAGACAGCCCTCGGACTCCGATGAGAACAACAAAACGAGGCGAAGTAGTACCATCGACGCCGATACACGCGGCGAATGAGACGTGCATCAAGAACCGGGGGAACGACTGCGCTGTGTGGCCGTGCCGGCGCCTCCGTCCGTCGCGAAGTAGAACCCGCCAGAACACGGGACGAATATCCATGCAGAGTCCTGCAACACGCCGGCAAGGAGCAAGCTGATGGCCAGGCCTTCTCGTCATCTGGGATGTGCTCGTGGTCGTCCATCACGGTAGCTTGTGTGCGACTATAAAGCACCATACGCAACAAACTGTGAAAGAGCAATCGGTAGATACACAGTATACAGGGACTTGCTCAAGCACGAACGGGTCTCGCGCAGACCCGCGCATAATACACGCCGCGTATCAGGGGCCCTCCTATGCGCCCGTCAGTGGGATGTCGTCGACGAGCGCATGTAGATGCTCACCCGCCGTACACGCTTCTCGCCCTTCCATCTCGCCCTCTCGCCCTTGCATCCCGAGACAGAGAAGGACGCGCGAGCCATGATCATGATTCTATTACTCGCCCATGCACCGTCCCGCGCCCCATCAACCAGCTGGAGTCCAGAAAGCGGACGCGCAGGAACGAGAGGCATCCTCGAAGGCGTCCTTGCAGGGGCGGGAATGAGTGCGCGTGCGCGCTGGGCGGGCGCGAGCGCAAGGTAGCGTCGCCGATCTATATGGCCGCGGCATGGTGTGGAGCCGAGCGCGCATCCTCACGTCGCGTGCCAGTGGTGCGCCTAAATGGTATGATCAGAGCTGGCATGACGTACGAGCCGCGAGCAGACGTAGGCTTACGGTCCGCAGGCGGAACCGAAGGAGGAGGAGGACACTGGACCCACCCACTCGAACACCTGGAGAGGATGGGCTCGGGCGTCATGAAGAACGACTCCGACTCCGGCGTTATCACGAGGACGACCGCAGACTCCAGGGCGAGAATGTGCACCTCGCGCGACACCATCATCGTGAGGAAGAGGTCGGGCGTTGGCCCGAGTAGGAGCTTGGGTATCCGCGATGAGGCGTCGTCATGAGTATGAGCGGGTAACCGCGGGAAGAGCGGGAGAAGGAGCCTCCGCGCGGAGGGGAGGAACGCGTAAAGGAACGCGTATGTGGCGGGAACTCGAGGACGCGGAGGGGGCGAGACACGCTGACGCGCTTGGATGCAATACGGTAAAACGGCGGAGTGCGTCGCACGAAAGGTCCGAGTCTGCACCCAGTCAAAGCCCCGTGCGCCCGTCAAGCCAGGGCCAGCGAAGCACCACCCGCTAGCACAAGGTATACTCCTGCGCCGCACCCCCGCCCAGGTCTCATCGCGCGCGCGGACCCGACCACGGAAGTATATCCACCCCCGACCCCCGCTAGCAGGAAGCCTGCGGATAGGGCAGGCGGCTTGCGGCCGCCACCACCCAAACACCACGGCGTCGGTAGCTAAAGGACAGGCGGGGAAGTAGTCGTCATGTGGGATGTAGCACCCTAGTCTCCCCAATCTGCGCGCGCGCCAAGGCGCGGCGGAGAGACGCGGCAGCCTTGTCCGCGACGAGCGCCGGTGCCGTGTCGCAGCGCAAAAGGGTACTGCGAGCGCAGGGCGAAAGGACTCCCAGTCTCCCACACCCTCTCTCTGGCTCACTTCCCCTGCCCAAAGAGGTGAGTAGCAGATCAGAATTGAATGGCGACGAGCGCACCTCGAGTATCACCACAGGCAGCCATCCCAACGGTCTGCGACAGCCCAAGAGGGTCTGATATGAAGAGCGCGTAATGGCGTACGCCTGGGGTATCATCCTAGGGAGGCCTCTGTGAGCACGAGCACGAGCACGAGTAGGGTTGTGCCCGAGGAAGAAAGAAGGGACCCAGAGCAGAACGAGTCGCTCCTCGTAGCCGGCGCGGACCGAGCTCAGAGGATGGAGTGTCGACGAACGTGGGGGCATCTTCTACGCACCGAAAGTCGCCACATCGTCTTGCGCGTAAGAAGGTAGCTTTGTGCGGATATATCTGGTGGAATAGAGTGGCGCGGGGCCTCTGAAATGGGGAGACGACGCGGGGTATAGGTGCGGGGGAGCTGCTGCTGGAGGATTGTCTTGTAGCGACCACCTACTGGGAGTGCCACTGTCCTGACTGATAAACGGCACTATCGCGTCTTGGACTCTGAGTTCTACGAGAGCGTTAGCATTGGATTGGAGGAAAGGAAGGAGGCCAAGGCATTCACCGCGACAGCAGCACTGTCCAGAAACCCGCGGAGTCACCGCGCCTCAAACCGCTGGAAGAAAGACCGTCACCACTGACCCCCAACACGAGCCCCCAGTAAAGACCCTGGCCGCGGCGTGAAAACATATTCAAGGTGATGTTCACGCTGAAGTGTCTAGTGAAATACAAGGTCAACCCACTTCACCTTGAATCGCGATTCGTATGATGTACCTCGGGTCGAATATTTTGCACAGGCACATAAGCCCTTCAAGTTGGATGCCAGGGCCCTGCAGCAACCTTGGCAAAGGTCGCATTGGACGATTTTAACCAAATTTTCTAACCAATTGAAAATCGTTGAAAGACGATTCAAGCGGCGCAGATAATGTATTTGGATTCCAGGTTGCGAGAGCTCGAGAGGCAGCAGCAAAGTAAAGGGCAAGCAAAGGGAAGGTTGAGGGTTGAGCAAGCAGCCTCTCGGCATTTGCCGATGACAGCTGTCACTGAGTTCAGAATTTATTGATCGAGTTTCCGAGAAGTTGACTCTTGTGCAGATGAAAAAATCGGCTAGATGTGATTTGGGAAGATATTTGGGATCGCTCTCTAAGAATTAAGAATTTAGTTCGAATTATTTCGAGCTATGGCTATTATCCTAAGTTGAACTTTACATGTACACTATGTTTCCATTTCACATATGGTAAGGTTACATTGAACAGATGGACGACACCCCCACCACGACTATGCCGACTGGAGCCTCCCCTTCGTGCCGTCCTCCCTAAGATCCCCCGAACTCGCCTTCCTCTTCTTCAAGTTCCTTGCCGCCTGAAACTGCTTTCGAAGTTGCTGATACAGCTCATGGTCGAACGCGATGCATTGCAACGCAAAGCACTCAGTCTTGATCTTCCCGTCCGGGAAGCACCGCCCGATTATCGCAGCGCACCCCGGGTCGCCCACGGTCAATCCCGCTGCGCGTTGGATAGCCGATTCAGACTGGAAAAAAAAAAAAAAACATCGGTCGGTCAGTAGGCTGCGCAAAATGAACAACAGAGCGCTCCCACCACATCAAAGGGCACGGGATCCCCGGGCGGATGCACGTCCTTCATGCTGTGCATCATATAAACGCCGGCATAGTACACGGACGACTTCTTGTTTATGAAAAGATCAAAGATATTCAGCTTGCATTCGGGCGGAACGCCCCAAGTGTCCGAGATTTGGTTATACACATGGGTCGGATGAAAGAACATGGCGTGGACTTTCTCAATAGTGCCGTTCTCAGTGCCGGCCCAGATGGTGCGTTTCGGAAAGTGGGCGAGCGGTCTTGAATTCGTAACTGTTAGCGAGAGAAAAACACAGTGACGCAGATGAACCAACCTGCGCGGAGGCATAGAGAGCATCTACAAATGGCGCATCAGGATATTGGATCAAAACGGATCCGAACTGACGCACAGGACAGAAGACGGTGAAGTCGTTCGCAGCAGGATTGGTGTAAACAGGTTCCAGGGTGTCAAATGGCGGTCTGTTCGACGGAGGAAGGAATGTAGCGATATGTTTGTTATAGGCGCTGCGCCCAGGAATGTAGGCTGAATTTGAAACCGTCTTCCGGATCTCTTGGCCCGTCATCTAGATTTGATCAGTCATGGCCCGAGAAACATGTATGGGATAATACGTACCTGACCATCGATAGTCTTCCAGACCGACTGCGCCTATAAAGCGAATGTCAATAACCGGATTTCCAATTAAAGATGAACTCCATACGGCATTTACCTGGTGGGCCATGTCATCGCGCACCGTGGTGGCTTCGGGGAATTGTCCCTGGAGGTAATTCAGAGCCTAAGAGGGGGAAGTCAGGGGCCACAAACGCCAAAGGCGTGATTTCGCTACGTACATCCTGCAGCCTCGTGTTGTCCTCCTTGAGCTGGAGCGCCTTCGCGCGGTCATCCTCGGTGGCCCTCATTAATTCCTGGATCTGCGTCAGTGCTTTGATTATACTCAGGGTCGGTTCAGAATATTATACCTCCCTGGCTTGTGCTCCGGCTTGTAGAACACTAGACCGTAGATTCTTATTTTCCTCACGGAGTTTCAACATGCTTGCTTCACTCGCCTGCAAAGGGGAGAGATTGTTAACAATCGCAAAGCGCGACACAAGCAAAATACGTACTTCTTGAAGCTTGGCGTGCTCGGCCTTCTGTACTTCAAACTCCCCGAGAGCAGCGGCGCGTGCCTGCCGTTAACGAATGAATACATCCAGACGGTGAAATTTGAGAAGGGGTAGCCTACGGTTTCCGATCGGTTCAGGCGTTCGTTAAGATCGTTGATCTCATCCATTAGCGCCTTAGACTTGTCAGCGGTTGAAAAAAACAAACCCGGACAGAAAATACCGATTTTAGGCCAGAGTGTTCGTCCTGCGTCCGCATAAAGGTCTGCGGAGAATATGAGATTCACAGGCTCAGACGAGGAAAACTTAAAACTCGCCTGTCCTAGCTGAAGATTCTGTTGTTGCTGGCGATCCAATTTCATGAGATTGATCTCAGATGCTTCCTGGGCATTCTTCCAATTCTGAAAGAGAACCATCAGGTCACCCCAAAATGTCAATAAATGTATCCCACCTCCTCAATTCGCGCCTTTTCCAGAAGAAGGTCGGTGATCTTCGCTTCTCTCTATTGCGCGTCAGGGCGGGAGCCAAGAAAGTCAATTTCGGTACGAACCTCTATCCCAATGCGCTGCTGGTGCTCGTAATTGCTGTACAGGGTCCCATATGCCTGAAGCAGCATGAGATTGGACCAAGAGACGGGAGGTAATATTTACGTGTTCTGCCTGGTTTTGAAGGGTATTTCGTTGTTCTAGCTCAGTATTCAGCCTTTCGCGGGCTTCATTGGCCTCGGAGCACATCGTCATCGCCTTCTGAAGGTTCTTATCCAAACCTTGGCATGAGCTAGATGACACCGCCAAATATGCTCGTACCTCTTTCAGCTCTTTGATTCTCTGCCCGCGTTCCCGCAAGGTGCCCTCTTTGGCGTTAATATCGGAATTCCGGCCTTGAAGGACCTGTTTGAAAGTTAGTGGCGAACACCCTGGTACGGAGGGATACACTACCTCTTCGAGTTCTTCGATTCTGTGCTGCAGTTCTTTCAAGCTACCTGCTTTAGCCTCAATATCCGAATCCCGCGCCTGGAGGTCCTGAAGCGAGCGTTATAGATCTGTGGCTGACAGCCAGTCTTTCCGAATCAACATACCTCCCGCAACTTAGACCGATTGTTCAAAACTTCGACGTATTGGGACCCGAGATCCTGCAATGCCTTGTCTTGAGCCTGAATTTTCGCAGACCACCCCTATAACAGACGTTGAGGAACAAGATATCACTTGACCGCACCAAGGCACTGCTCACCGCGTCGTTATTCGCCGCCGTGCGATCACAGTGCGCACGGAGGTCCTGTAAGGCCTGGTCATTGGCTGCCTGCTTTACCAGCCATTCCTTTGAGGGAGGTGGGTCAATATCTGCGATCTGTTGCTTAGTTTTAACTGCCTACCGCATTATTATCCTCCAATATCCGCCCCTGTTGCGCCAAAAGTTCCTACATACAACGATTGAATGGATGAAAGGTTGGCTCAAAATCCTCACATACCATACGCATTTTCGCCAATGCCTGTTCATGTTGCATCTTGACCTCTCGCAGAGCCTTATCGTGAGCTACCTGCGAATTCTGGTATCGCACATCGAGCTGTAGAATGGTGTTTTGGTTTGCCACCTCCTTAGCAGACCACAGCTGGTCAGAACCAGGGTCAGTCCTCTGCTACTTTGGGTTCAAACGAGCGATCCCTACCTGTCGCTGCGGAGCAAACGCCGCGATTTCGTGTTTTTGCATATCTAGGGCGATCTTACTCTCCCTCAACTCGCTGTACCGCTCCTCAAGCGACTGGGAGGAGGATCAACTAAGAATCGGCACTTCGGCTCAAGAGCATACCAGGCGCAACTCGTCCCCGCTGGTCTTCTCGTCATTGTACCGCGCTTTGATCTGCGTCGAATAAGCAAAGGAACGTCCCCTATGTCTGTACCTACCACCCCGATCGTAGCCTCACTCTCAGCTCGAAGCTCGGACAACTCGGCTGTCAGCTGCGCGACCTTGGTCTCATTCTCCTCGCACTGGCACTACGCACACAGCAGTGTCAAATACGGCCCTTGGCGAGACTAGTAATTCATACCTGGAATTGAGGAAGATTCTCTGGGGAAGGCTAGCATGCGGTACGCATAAATATCGCATCGGGCAAGAATAGGGACTCGCCGACCTCTGGCTTGATCGAAGCAGCAGCCGCAGCCTGCGTCGCCGCGGTACGAAGCCGCGCGTTCTCCTCGCTTAGTGCAAGATTCTCAGCTGCAGCTCCATCCGCGGCCGTAGTCGCCGCCGCGCGCTAAAAAATTCTATCATTGGCTCCGCTCGAGGAGCCCCTGTCCTCACCTGCTCGTTCAATGTACGCTGGAGATCCTGCACCGTCTTCTGGGCGTCCGTGAGCGCGTCCGAAATGACCTTGAACATCCCAGACGCGAGCTCGGGATGCACCGTGAGGACGTCCATAGTGGTGGAGGACCAAGTGATTTGCCTGTGTTCATGTTATTTGCGAGGGCTTACGGCCCCGCCGCTCGTCTTTTCGTCCCAGAAAGGCAATACGCGTCATGTCATAAGCAAATGCCTCGAAATGTGGAGAACATGACGGAAAGTAGTTGGGTATAGAACAAGGTAAAGCGAATGATATATAAGAGAACGCTATTACTGTATCAGTCTGTGTCCATGAACACCTATGCGCGACCAACAAATGCCAGCGCAGCGCCGAGCGCCACCGCTCCAAAAACTATCGTCGCCAGAGCCGGTGCGTTGCGCCGGGCTGAGCTCGGCGGTCTGCTCGTGCCTCCCAGGGCCATGTTACCGGCGCGGTTGCCGTTTGAGGTCGCAAGAACAGCAGGCTCGACGGTCGCTAAGAAGGTGGGTTAGTCTTACAGAAAGGGGCAGAAGGAAAGGAGGAGAGGGAAAGAGAGTACATCAGAGGAGATGGAATATATGGCGATGAAGATGATCATCGAGATGCCCCCATTCATCTCAAGAGCAGGGAGACGATTGTGTACCGCGGAGCCCGCTCACAAGCGAGCACGGCACGAAGGAGTATATGAAGACGAAGCGGGGAAAGGGGCAAGGGAGAAGATTGGGCTAAACAAGCAGAGGAACAGATATGCCCAAAACGAAACGAAGGAAGAAGACCAGGAGCTTTATAGACCGCCCACTCACCCGTATTATGCGTCTTCGTCCTCGCCGTTGTCGCATAGGTCGCTGCGGGCGCCTCCGCATCCGAGTACGGGTCCCCGCTCAAGTATACCAGTGCGAAGCCGGGTGCAGGGACCGTGACCGTGCACGTCTGCGCCGCCGCATCGCACGGCACCGTTTTGATGTCCTCCGTGCCCATCGGCCGGCCGTCGGATTCGAAGTTCCCTCCGAAGGTCTGAGGTGAAGAGTCAGCGGTGATCAAGAAGGGCGGAAGGGCAGAAAGGGGACGGAGGGAAGGAACCGGTGGTACGAAGACTCCGGTAGCGCAGCCACAGACGGGTATATTTGTGTGGCACCAACGCTCTAAGATCCATCGATACTTTTGGCTCGTATCAAGGATGGGGGAGTACGAACGGCAGAATGGAGGTGGACAAGGACGGGATGAAAGAGGAAATGAGGGTAAGGAAGAAGGACGGCATGGAGACGGAGACAAGATGCCGATAAGGAGAGGGCAGATGGATGAGGACGGCAAGGGAAGGCGACGAAGGAAGGGAGGGACGTCGTCAGAGAGCACCCGACGAAGAAGACATGGAACCTGGCCCAAAGGTGCCCGCCTCCCCATCTCACCTCAAAAAAAAAAAAAAAGCAACAAAGACCAAAAACACACCTGGCCCGCCCACGTATACCCGCCCTTCTGCACCACGGTCTTCGCCAGCAAATACTTGACCTTGACCGAGCTCGGCATCGTCGTCCCGCTAATCGTAATCGCCGCATGTACGTCCGTCGCCCCGCTCGGGTCGTCCACATAATTGAAGATCGCCACCCGCACCGGCACGCCGTTCTCGTAGATCCCGTACATGGGCGTGAACTCGCTCGTGCCTTCCACGGGCAGGTCAAGCACCTGCGAGTTGTTCGAGGGCCCAAGCACCTCGGTCATGACGAGCGCCGAGTAGTACACCGGGCCGATGCTCCACTGGTGGAAGGTCGATTGGTTGGTGGGGGGCGAGGTGAAGGGCTATCGGCGACGTTAGAGGCTGATTGTGGGGAGCACAGTCCGCAATGTCACTCACGTTGTAAAAGACATTTTGCCCTCCGAGATGGAACATGGCGCCGGTGAAATTGGAGTGCGCCAGCTGCAGCCCATAATCCAATGCCCACAGAGCAGCCGCGAACGAGTCGGATACGCCGAGGAAGCCGCCGCAGGACGCCTTGAGCGGGAGTATCGTCGTCAGGCATTGTCTCGCGGAGGAAGAGGGAGCCACTCACAGTATTCGTCTCAAACATCAAGAACGGCTTATTCTTCGTCTGCGCGTACATCGTGCTATTCAGATACTGCGCGATGAGGGCGACGTGCTCCTTGTGCGTGAGGTACTTGGGCAGGATCTCCTGCGGGTCGATGATCTCGCCGCCGGTGTGGAACATGGCCGCGCAGTTGTCGCGGGGGTACCTGAGTGGCGCAAGGTGTCAGCAACAGAGGACGTTAGAAAGAACACGGAGCCCACGTACTTCTCCACCGCCAAGTACGCGAGGTTTTCGTCGAACTTGTCTACAAAGCCCGAGTCCCACACCTGCTCGAGCGTCCACGCGAATGTAGCGATGTTCGGCCCTATGAGGATATTCTTCGCTCTGCCGGTGGGATCCGCGCCGGCGGCGAGCTGTGCGAGGAAGTCGGATACCTCGCCCCCGTAGTCGAACGGCGAATAAGTAGTCGGCCTATGCCCATGCAAGTTGTACCTTTTGGGATTTCATCAGAATCGGCGCACATCGAAGAGTGCGGACTCACATATCGGGCTCATTGGCCGCCTGGAGACCAAGCAAGAAGTCGCCGAGGATCTCGTCGGCGGCGGTGACGATGGCAGTGTCGAATGGGGTGGTGACGAACCACGGGACGCCGAGGAACCAGTGCACGTTGGCCATGCTGGAGATGTTGCGCATGAGGTACAGCAGGTCGCGCGTAAAGTCGAGCGGCGGCGTCTGCGTCGTGCCTGTTATGCCGGTGAGGTTCTTCATGAGGATGCGCCCGTCGGGCAGCGTGTCGACGAGCTTAGCCGACTCTTGAGTGTTGCCGCCTACACGGACCATGACGCTGCCTGCGCGCTTGATCATGTTGGACATGAGGTTGAGGAAAGGGACCTGAACGAGGCTGGAGTTTTTTCCCACTAGGAAAAGCGTCAGCACAGAATCCATGGATATGAAGCAATTGGGCGACTGACAGATTTGGTTTGTTACGGACATCTCGATGGAGAAGCCGAGGAACGAGCCCTTCTGCTTGACCGACAAGCCATTGGTGCCCGTGTTCTGAAGTTGGACGGTGACGCTCGTAACAATTGTCGGGGAGGGTACTGGGGGTGGGGAAAGTGAGGTGGGGTTGTACGCAGCAACACCCGTATATGAAGCGCCAGGAACTGTGGTAAATGCGGCTTGGTTGTTTGCATGGTAGACGGTGATATCGCAGTTGACGCTTCCAAGAAGAGACAGAAGGAGAAAACCTGCTAAGCGCCTCATACTATAGTGAAAGAGAGAGCGAGCTGACAAAGATCTCGCCGACACTAATTAATCCCAATCTAGAACCAACGGTTCCGTGCAGAGACTAATAAGATTGAAGAGCGACCGCATAACGAAAAAGTAAGAACAAGTAGGATGGAAGGAAAGGAGGTATGTATGTCTTACTGTCGAGTTGGTGAAATGCCAAGATCTTAAGCGGTGGTAAAATTATCCGCAAAAGGAAGTGTTGGTGAGCGAGTCGGGTAAAGATCTGGTCGACGTTAAGGCCCGAATCGCAGCGTATAGGTGTGAAAAATGGGGGGGTTGCTGGGGGAGCGAGGAGTTTGCAAGCCACGCACGGGGTGTGACGTTATAGAAACGCTCCACCAAGCAGGCACAAACATCGCGTCGAAGTACAAAAATGCCACAGCTTGAAAATAAGCCAGGTTAATATGTGAATGGCAGGCGCGCTCACATAACATAGTAGGCCATTGGAATAGACTGATGTCGGAAGGTCAAGCGTGAGTTTCGAGAACAATGCAGTACTTGAATAAGATCTGGCTGACTGGCTAGTCGGAGCGCCTCCAAAATTCCGCTCGGCGCAATTTTTTGTTTACCCCCATAAATGGGGAAGAATAGCAGTCGATCAGGGATGGCCAAAAAAGAGCTATTCGTTATCGGAGATATTCCGCCATTACTTGAAAACGCAGGCAAGTCCGCAAATGACGAAGAACTTTCACAATCTTGATTGGGAGCATCGGAGAGAGAGCTTAAAGCTATGATTGGCCGAACGAAATTGTGTCGCGTAGACTGAGGTTGTAGAAAGGACCTTTAAGCACGTAAGTTTGATATTATCGTGGGATTTGGATAAGTTCACTGACCAGGCAGTATCCTAATTTATTGAGAAGATGCCTGGGGAGTCCGCTTAAGACTCAGAAGAGCCAATATATGCGCATAAAAAACAATTTTCAAGTCGCCCTGTTTGTAAAATTCACTGATATGTAGTGATCGGTGCCGGGTCCGCGTACATTGATGCGTCAAAGAATGACGGTGTTGCCTGAAGGTGGGATCTTCAAGTTCGTTGAAGCTACAGCCAGGCCCAACAAAGCAAATACGAGTCAATGTGGCGTCTATCTAGGAGAGACTAGGTTAGACCTGGGCCTGACTAAGTGGGGGAGATAGACAACAATACTGACGGTATCAGGGGAGACAACAATGTCAGAATAATCGCCGCAAGGTCAAGCCCTGACGAGAACGCGCGAAATATTGTCCTCGTTGTAGGACAACGTGGTCGATGGTGACAAACGGAGAGTGTACACAAAGGTAAAGCGATCAATATCATGTCGGAAAGCGTACGCGAGGCTACGTGAGGTCCCCGCTGATGGCTTCACGCTGCAATCCATTCGAGAATTTTCAACAAGCAGGAGGATTTAGGGGATGGGGAGAGTGGGGAAAGTAAGCTGTGTTACTTTGGTCCGGAAGATTTCGCCAACCTGATCGGAAGCCGGCCGTCGCTTGTTGATTTTTGACTCGGAACGGCCATGTCGCAGATACAAATCCCTCTGGATGTTGTCCTAGAGATCTCCGCTGCTCTGGATCTTCAACATTCTATCCACCTTCTGGCAGTGAGTAGATTATCTTACAATGAAGTCTGGCCACTCGCCCACAGCTGACTTATTCTAATTTCGCGTCGGACAGACAATCCCTTTCGTCATCAAAGGCCTTTTGGTTGAGGGCCCTGAAAAGGATAACTGACGTCCATCGGAGACCACTCCCATGTCCAGGTGCCATTGACCTGTCGACCATGGCACTAGAAAAATTGCGGGAGTTGGCATACGCTTATGACAAACTGGTGGTTGGCGGAGTATCTGACCCAGTGTCCGAGCGTACCGTCCAAACGAATCCCAGGATTGAAGCTCTCTATCTCACTCCTGGGACGCATTTGATCGCCGTAGTGTCAGGGAGTGATATTTTTTGCTGGGACACTGACACTATTGCTGGAACGTGCTTGGGAAGCATCAAATCTCCCTCTCCTAATTCCGTCACCATCGGTTCCAACCCCTTCGAACTTCCTGGTCAATACTTTTTTGGCGTCGGATACGATTTCGAGCTGTAAGACATCAACACCCAAACTTCCTCCGCAATCTCACACATTATAACACCGGCTGTATAGAACTCGCTGTCATCTGCATCGATTATCGCGACAGTGCAAATGTCACCATTGCCAAAACTCATTCATATCAATGGGCCATTCCGGATTCATCCCACCGTTGCTTCGATGTGGCCTTGGATGGGAATCAGATCGGAATGATTGTGGCTTCAGACGACGTGGTGGGTCTGCTGGCTCTTGTGTACTGCAACCACCAGGACAAAATCATCCACTGCATAAATACCCAGCTCCTCATGATCAGTGAAAAGCCTCCCCGTTGTTTGATACTCGCTGGCCAATTTTATATCGTCAATCAAAACAAGCTGACGGTGGATATATCTCATGTGCACACCGATACGAGTTCCTTGCAGACCACACAGTCTCCATCATCCGCCGTACCTCCCTCCATCCGCACGGTGGCCAAGGCCTTACTTTCCTACCCTCTCTTTGCGTGCGAACTGCGGTCCCCCAGATATGACATCTTCGGTGTTACCCAGGGTGCAATTCAACCAGATGAGGGTTCTGACCCCGAATCAAACAGCCCCGCCGACTATGTCTACTTCTGGCCTGCCACGGACACCGGCGCAGAGCTTCACTTGGGGCCCACATGTTCGTACGAACACGATCGTTGGATCGTGGATATACGGGTAGGCTCGTCCGGGGTCTCTGCTATGATACAGTATTGGGAGGATCGCGAGTTTTCGCTTGGCCTCATACGTTATGTGGCACACCTCGAACCCCACAACTTTTCATCTGCTTGACATCCCGTCCGACCTTCTCAAATCGTTCACGAGCTTCGCCCTAGACGACTCGCTGGGTATTCTATATCTTAGCATTCCTCGAGACAGCACCGTTGCTGTGTTCTCATTCGTGTAGCTCGACTGACTCGACTCCGCGCAAATGCTGTATCTTTGTTTGAAACACCATGTTCAAGCATCAGCCCCCTACTGTATATGTTTACGAGAATCTCCAGCTCGGTAATATCCGGGTTGATCGCGTACGGCACATGCAGCGGTATCATCTTGCTACCGACTATCAATGATTCGCGTCTAACAATAGGGATGCTATATATGTTCAGACGCGTTATGAGTCGTCGAGTCTCAGAACACAGGATCCCTAGCTGCGACTGCGCGCCTACTGACTCGGGACGCCCTAGGGCAACAGCCAGGGCAACAGCTAGGGCAAAACCGGAGCAATCACAATTTCAGCTGACTCGGCACTGGCACCGCGCCCGTACAGCCTCGATGCAAACAGAAGTAATAGGCGTCTGTTCTGCATATATAAGCCAGCCGGGCATGTTAGCCCTCTCTCTTCCCATCTTGTCCCATCATGGAGAAATCGACAGCAGAAAAAGAGAAAAGTGCTCCGCTCCTGGAAGGCTCCGACTCGGACGCGTCAAGTTACACTTCGCTTGAACTGGGCGTGTGGCGGCTTCTGATGCCAAAGGAAACGCTACCCACTGGCTTCCTGGGCATCCCTGAATTTCTGTTCTCCATGAGCAAATGGAACACAATCGCCGCATCGTGGCCGCTCGTTCTCCGCTTTCTCCGCGATATCTACCAGCTGGGCCCCACTCTTGTTCTTCTCTACGTAGTCCTGCAGCTTTGGGGTGGTGTGGAATCTGTGTTGAAGCTATATGTCTCGGGTAGGCTGCTGCGCATTGTGAGGATTGAAGCTGTGTCCGATTTTCTCGAGCCTGATGCCGATTTTAATCAGATTGAAGTCGGCCTCCTCGAAGGACGGCAAGACAAAAATGCCATATGCCAAGCACTTGCCGCCCGTTTAATGTGTGGTGCTTTCACGGCAACAACACAATGGGCACGGTAAGCACCGTTTCTAAAAATACCGAGAACCAGCCAAATAAACGAGTTCAGAGAATACATTTCGCCCATACTTGAGACGCGCGTTAGACTGCATTTTGAAGAGTACTTGCTACGTGGTAAGTCGTTGCTTCGGAACCTCTTGTCCGAGATACCAATCAATGCTCCCAACACAGCACGACTACGAATTGACTTGCCAACTTCCTCTGGTCGGTGTTGCTATTCGTTTCATGCGTCTCATGAGGTGCTGAAAGTACAACACAGATAGTAATAGTAGATCGCAAGCCGGGGCAAGCGATGCGTGGTCCGCATTTGAAAGCTTATGCTCGGCTGCGCAACGGATATTCGAACTCACAAGTCAGCTTTCGTTCATCTTTCAGCAGAAAACGGGAGGCAAGACACTCACCCTCCTTGTTATCGTTCGCCCGATTTTATCTTTGGTGTTCCAGCGCTCTCTATGGTCGAAGTGCAAGTACCAGTTCACTCAGAATTCTTTGAAGGCTTATCAATGGAATAATAGCATACGTCGTGTACTCCGACAACGCAGCTTATCTGAGACTCAAGTCTCTCCATTCAATGGCAGGGAAGTGGTACAGGGGGGATGTCATCGCCGGCAACATTGCAGGATGGATCGCCACGGGTACGACGACATTCTTGGTGTCTCTGTACGCAATATTTTATATTTTCTGTAGAGTATCAGCAAGCCCGCAATGGAGTCGGGTCCATCTCAGATGCTTCCTGGTGGACACAGTACGGCAAGAACCGCACCCCATTTCCTGATATCGTGCAAACACTTGCTGACGACCTGCCAACCGTGAGCAGCTTCTTATATCTTTGCCATATATATCTGAATGCATCCTCTCCACTCAGTTGTACTGGGCACTCACTGCGATGATGCGACCGGCAAAATTCTCTATGACCTCCATTGCTATTTTACAAGAATATTCATCAACACTAAACTGGACACTCCAGATGCTCTTTTACGACATCAAAGGAGTGGGGAAGAACGTGACAAACATTAGAACACTTTACGAAGTCGCGGAAATCGAGAACAAGATAATCGACGGGCATGAAATGTATCCGCGGCCAAGCGTCGACGCCGCAAAAGGCATGGAGATAGAGCTCCGGTATGGCCCACTTATATCGCTTTTCCATGTCCTTTATTCCTCATACATGTATTCCAGAAACGTCCAGTTTTCGTATCCAGGTGATAAATCGAAAGAAAGCGCGCTACGCGATGTATCCTTCAAGATCCCAGCAGGGAGCCTTGTCGTGATCGTCGGCGCGAACGGCAGCGGCAAGTCGACAATTATCAAGCTGCTTACACGCATGTACGATTGCGAGACCGGCGAAATTCTCGTGGATGGACTGCCTATTCAACACTACCGGCTCGCCGAGTTACGGCGCACCCAGGCGATGCTCACCCAAGATCATCACCTCTACCCTCTAACACTGGCCGAGAATATCGGACTGGGGTATCCTGAGCATGTCGATGACCTGGATATGATTATGCAAGCAGCAAAGGATGGAGGGGCGGACGCATTATTGGATAAATTTAAAGATGGCGCGCAGACGAACTTGGAGCCCGTGTCCACTGCGTATGGATATGAGCTGGATGACGAGAAGCATAAGGCACTGAAGGAGATTTTGGAGAAACTAGAAAAGGCGGGAGAGGTTTCAGGTAAGCGGTGCACACACAATTAGTCCGCAGTTCTCTGAAGAGCATTCATTATCTAGGTGGGGAGAAACAGCGGCTTGTTGCGTGAGTTTTTTGGTTCAGGTCCTTCCCGTTCGTTTGTCAAATATATACATCCTCTCAGATCAAGAACCTTCATGCGCTTCCGCACGGGGAAAATCAAACTTCTATGTGTTGATGAACCATCAAGCGCACTGGATCCAAAGGGCGAGCATGCCCTTTTCGAACGACTTCGAGAATCAGAAGCTGGGAAGACCATGGTATTCGTCACGCACCGATTTGGGCACTTGACCAAATATGCAGATCTTATATTGTATGTTTTACTGTGCAACTCTTGGCTAGAGACTGATATAACGGCGATTAGATGCATGAAGGAGGGCAAGGTGGCGGAAGCAGGGACACACAAGGAGTTAATGGATCTCGATGGCGAATATGCTGGTCTGCATAATGTTCAGGCGCAGGCATTCACGTAGATAGATGCACCGATGCTGCTCCTCTTCCACGGTCTCCGAACCTGGCGAACGGATAGGCTCTATGAATCTCTACCAATCATTTGTTGTAATCGATTTTTGGATGGGATTTACATATAGTAAATACTCAAGGCGATCTAATGAATTCCACGTCGACTCGATAACTTACAGTAGTCGCACTATCTCTGTTTGAGTGCTCCTGAGCAATTCAACCCAATACCAAACCAACCCACGTACCCGCGTTAAATGTTTCTGGAAATTTGCTACATCATCCAAAACAGTCGCTCGTATATATAAGCTTTTCGCCATCCCAGAGCTTCTATCTAAACCTTCAAAAACAAATAACGCTGCATGTTGCAAAATTCGGCAATCACCGAAAGGCCTCCCACCCCTATTTTTGGGTGCTCCAACGGGTTAGTGAGTTACATACGCGCCACTTACAAGTTCCCCGGCGGCCACCAGTGGTTTTCACTGGCTATCAGCAACCAGTGATGGATAACGGTTGATAAGATAAACCACCGTTGATCAGTGTCAATCAATCGAGTTCGCATTACGCAAGGCAAAGGATCCTCATGGTATTCGCTGCATATAATCACCCTCTATCAGCATTCCATTTTATTGAATGCCAGTGGTTGCCAGTAGTTTTCACTGGTTACATGTGGTCATTCTCCCTACAAAACCAATATATCCGAGATAGAACCCGGTGGTTCTCTTCGGTGGTGTGCCTTACGGTGTCCAGAAGTTTTCATGAGTCTTTAGTGAGAATTTTTTAGTGGCTGATATTGTGTCAACAAATCATGATTGCCAATGGTTGCCGGTGGTTTCCGATGGTTATTACAAGTGTGATTTATTGGACATACATTGACTATGGTGACTCAAAAGACTGAAAGCTTGCGAAGCCAATATTAATGGTTCTGATTTTGGTTTTTTGATGAGAACAATTGCCATCGGAAACCAACGGCAGCCAGTAGGATCTACTGATCTACTGCCAAAACGGGGCCACATTCATCAGCGGGTCAGCCAGTGGAAGCCAGTGGAGACCAGCGGCGAGACATAAATCATGATGGCGGCTATTGGGGGCCTTCAGCCCGCACTCCCACGTGCACTCCGCGTATATTACAGGGTTTAGTAACACACCGGAGAAGCGAAAGATTCAGGAGCCGGGCCGAACCCACAATTAACTACGAATTTAGTAGTTCAGGGTCGAATTCCCATATAAGAACTACTAAATTCGTAGCTAATTTTCGGTCAACGGAATGTTTGATGTCTCCAGTGTGAATGAAGTCGCGAGTTGTATGCCTCCATTTCGTTCACAAATGAATTTTTATGAGATGGCTGCGAAAGTTTTCAAGACACGGACGGCTGGTTTGTTTCTCCAAGGACAGTAGCTCGTCAAAGCACATAGTATAATGTTACTACCCAATGAATATATACTGCTATTTCCCTGCTCCGAATCACTTATACCACGGTAGCCGATAGGGAGAAATTTATTGTGGCCCTTCGAAAAGTGTAAAAGTCGGACTAGCGTCGCCCACATCTCATAAATACTGCATGCGGTGTTTCAGCCAAGTGCTCGGATTAGAGTCGGAGTCCCCTTTAGGGTTCATTCAGTTTGTTCGGAAGTTCCCACCCGGCGATGCCTGCACCCGGTGTCGGCAAATCGCGGCTTAGACCCGATGCCGCCATATCGACACTTTTGAGGAAATACCACCGGAATGTCGGGAAAGTACATAAATAGGCTTGAAGGACTTCAGAAAGCCGAAGGTGCGTCAAGGCTAGAGAAGGATACGGAAGTCATTGGCAGACTATATTCTCCGGAACTGAATTGGACGTTTATCATGCACAATAGACGCTGAGCCCTTCTTTGTCTCTGTGGGTCTTGGTCAAGGTCCAGGTGTGCTCAAACCAATTGCCGTAAGCACTAGGCACACCTGATACAGAACAACGTTCGTTTAGATGAATTGAGCCATTGCAGCGGCATACTTTTGCTGTTTGCGTCAGGATAGTATCGAGAAATCTCGGATCTTAAGGCTTCTTTCATTCATCTCTTCCACGACTGAGCGCGCCGACGATGTTTGCGTGGATCGGCCACCATCTTCTAGGACTAAATGGTACGGCATTCAGGGACACGAGCAACGGTGGCCACGATCGATTCCAGCCTGGTGGCGCAATGAGGCCGAGGTCCCCAGCGAAGAAGCCGGGTGCACACATCTAATCTAACGATATTCGGCCCCACAGTCACCGATGGTCGTGATAATCGTGCGCCCGTTGGAATACTGCAGGACATTCTCGATTTGCGTGTTGTCTTCCGATGTCAAATGGAAGCCAAAGACTTTCAAATTATCGTCCAAATGGTCGGACAGTCCCAGTCGAGCCCCTGTGTGAGTTCTTCCAGTCAATCATCGCTTCAGTGACACGCGAGAAACACACCGAGAAGCACGGCTCCGACACATGGTTGGTCAAGAACCCAGCGTGTAGCAATGTTGGCGATACTCAATCCACCATGGCGATCAGCGACGACTCTAAGGCACCGCAATAAAGATTGAAAGAGCTCCCAAGTACCCCATGCCTTGACAATCATGTCAAGGTACTGTCTCGATGAGTCAGGAAACTATCATTCCCGTATTTGCAAAGTACCTTTCGCTGGGAGGGCGTGAGATGTCCCGCATACAGATCGGGTTCAGGTTGATTCAGCCATTGATCAGCAAGGAAGCCTCCACACTGTTGTGACGTGGAAGTCGGAACACCACGAAAGTAATTTTAGGCTCTCACTAGGGTTCCGTATGTCAGAAGTTTCACGTTGTGTTTTTGGCAGACATCCGTCATTCCATGGAGCGGACGAGTGTCGATCAAGGAGAACTTGGGAGACGGATCAGTGGAAAATCCAGAGGCTGTGTGTCGGCCAGATACCTGAACTTGGTTCGAAACGATGACGCCCGGGCCCAGTTGGGTGCAAATTTCGTCAGTTCTGATCGTATCGAAATTGCAAAGGCCAATCGCCGAAATGTAACCCTCTGTCCGTAAATCATTCATTACTTCCAAGGCGGTCAAATACCCCTTGTCGGAGTAGTCCTGCCAGTGGAACTATCAAATATGAGATGAAGGCGCGCCTGACGGTGGCAGAAGGCATGCACCTGAAGGAGATCGATTCGGTCTGTCTGCATGCGTGTCATTCGCTCTCGCACGGCAGCCTCAACCACCGCCCGAGAAGGGGCGGTCTGTTTGAAGACACACCATTTGGTAGCCCCTATGACCTTTTCCGGGGAGGTGGCTGACTTTCTATATTGGCCCTAGGAAACTTAGCTCAGCATGTAGACTTCAATCCCTTGGGAACTATTAGCTCACGAAAATTATCTCCGCGCTACCATAATGGTCGGCTATAAAAAAAAATCAGGACCAATAACGGAGGGAGGAAGAGAATTACCCTGTAAACATGATAGCACCACGAAGAGATGATGGTCAGATATATCAGGTCTTCACGAATGCATGGAATGTACCATGTCTCGGGAACTTCTATCAGACACGGAACTTTCAAGCATGACATCACTCACCGAAGGCTGTAAATCCGAGGTCTACATGCTCTCCCATGCATTTCCGAATCCTCGGAACAGGAGCGCTGCCCCACGCATTGCTCGAAAGCTGCCACAGACCGCACCACAACCTCGTAACGGATTTGAAGGGGCCAAAGTCGAATGTTTCATGGGTAGGGGGAGCCATTCAGCGGTTGGATGCTCGAAGAGACTCGTTGGCACTTTATATGGACCTAGGTTTGTCACAAGCCGAGGATGCGAGAAATAGCTTGAGGGTCCAAGGGGTGCCACACACTTCGGTCGGGTGGCGGCAAATCACTTCATGGTCCGTCATACCGGTTTGATCGGGAGCAATATCTCCGACTCGGGAAACCAATTACTCACCGGCAGGAAGAATCCTTGCGTCAAATTCAGAAGCCCCTGGAGGAAATTGAGTGATGGTCGCACGGGATATAAGGGTACTGACCGAAACCCCTTTCCTTTAGCTTGCTCGTGCCCATCATGCCCGCCCCCCAAATTGCCGCCCGCGCCGCCAATGCTCGTCCTGTTCTAGGCCATGTGTGAGACACCTTGGCGCGTACTGCAGTTCGCTGTTTCCGACTGAACGTCCTTCAGGAATCTAATGGCGGATACCCTTATCGCTAACGCGAACGTGGATGAGCAAGTATCTTGCGCGCTACCCTGCATCCATTCCTGAACAGTCGCCGCAGTTTACGCGCCATCGTTCGGAGCATGGTGGCATCGGCTACACCTGGCATAGCGACCGCACTGACATCGGCGGCACGCGATCGACTGCAGCAGACGAATGCGAAGAGTCTTCCCAACTCGAGTTGCCTCTTCACGACATATGGATTAGACGTAGCACCCACACAACAGCTTCACGAACTGCTGAAGCGAGCGAGAGCTTTGTACGGGTCGGGCATGGGCTTTGCAAGCTTAGGGTGAGTAGACGCGCCACTCCAGTACGTAGCTGACTGTCGCAGGCTTCTCGCGTTCGCGGTGAGGTCCACGATCGGGCTACGCTGGGAGCTCGATGGGGAAGTGGCGGAAATTCTTGCGGTGATAGATGCTGACGTTGCTCAAGCCATCCAGGTATGGAGTGGTGAGCCTTGTGTTTTTGCGGCGGCTGATGGGAAGGCGCCACTTTAGAGCTGCAAGGAAGAAAAAGAAGCTGGTCGAATTGGAGATTACACCTTCGCACGCAAGGTCTTGAGTGAGCTTCGGTGTGCTGTTGATGCCAGTTTCGGGGATGTGGAAGAATGGGGAGGAGAATTCCCATTCGAACGGGCGTCTTCCAGTCTCGAATACTGGAAGATATGATAGAAATCGATTCGCAGATTGTACGGCGCTGGACGTCCATGTTGTATCACCATAGGCGAGAACAGAACATTCACATCGAATGGAAATTTTCAATCCGGAATGCGTGTAAAACTCGAAGAAATATCAGACGCTGTCGCTGAGCACGCGGTTGGGCTGTCGTAAGTGACGAGTCGCTAAGTCCCAGAATAATCTGATATGCGCTGGCCTGACTCGGAGGGCGACGAAGATCATTCAAAAAGATCCGTTTCTTGTCCGTATGTTAAATGAACGCAACCTCCGACCTCGACCAGATATTACGCACCGAATCTTCAGGTTATAGCGCCAAAAGGTTCAAATTACGCAGCAGTAGAGGTAGAACAAGAAAATGAACGGATGCGTGGCTTCGACATGAGTGGAACAACACAATGGCCTGATCCGATCTGTCTGCGTTTGTTGTGAATGAGCGGAAGCGAGCGCTTGGCGGTAAAGCGCCAAGTGACCGAACGAAGAGAAGTCCGCTATTCATCTTGAACACCGATCCATAAAACGTTCAAATTCGACAACAGCGTTGAAAAAACGTTGAAAGCAACGTAGAACACCGGGTTTGTCGGAACAGCCCGGCAACCATATTTGAACAGACATCGGGAAGTTTCGGACTTTCGGTGTTAACATTCGGCAATCCAAGGTTCGTACATACCATGGTAAAACAGGTAGAAAATAGAGATGCCAAACCCTTGCCAAACCCTGGTTTTGTTTCCCACCCGGTAAGTATGTAGCAGAAGAACTTATTATTCCCTCATAAACCGATTAGTGCTGCTGCGCCTCCGAACTCATTCCTTACTGTATGTATCGATTTACACATAAGGAATGGTGAGTTCACGGAGACTAATCTTTTTTTTTTCAAATAAAGGAGTTAGTCCCATATTTTGACGCGCATCTTCTCGTCGCCACAATCCCAGAGTACGCGGTACTTGGGTCCATTATTGGCAGACAACTCGGAGTTAAGTAGTGCCACGTGGGAGCAACTTGCTCGTCACTTGCTGGCTCACGCAAGCATAATATATCTCAACCCCTCCCCCCAAACAGAGAGTAATTTTTTCCATTGAAAGTGGCAGCTGAAGATCTTGAAAGCTAATGACAGATCCTCCTAGGAAGACCAGAATGTAAAGGATGAATGTTCAGGGCCTCTGACAGCCTCACGCGCCCTTTCTAATTTTAATCTGGTCATCAAGAGTGGCACATGGGATCTACCAGTGGGAACCAGGACAAAGAAATACGATGAACAGTCCTAGTAGCTAGTTACAGGTAAGTACCGACAGCCCAATTCACTGGAATATTGGTGGCATTATATTCGTAAAACGTAGGTTTCACCCTCCTATTTCCTAGCGCGTCCTCGGCTGCAGAGGCCAGCTTAATAAGGGTCGGCTCACTGAAGGCCGAACCCACAAACGACAGCCCAAACGGAGCGTCTATAACGCCGTCAGGCTATTAATTTTGGCCGAAAGGGACCCGTGCTCACTCCACTCGTCCATCCCAATGGGCTGTCGGGGAGATCATTAGCTGATACAAAGCGGGAAAAGTGTTGGACCGACAATGGTTATTATCGGATATCCGGCCTGCGCGGGAATGTTTGTCCCCGCGCCGTTATCGTCTGAGGGCGTCAGGAGCGCGTCAAGATGGACTGTGCGCCCACCGGGCATCACGGGGTTGAGTGCGAAGTCAATGCCATCGGTCCGCGAAGTCCGCCGGCACCAGCTCTGGAGTAAGTAATTAGCGAATGAACCGGTAGCCAAATGTGTCCTCACAAGGGCCTGCTTATATGTCGAGTTTTCTACCCCTCGGGTCGCAAGGGATGCCAAAAATCTGCAAGTAAGTCCAGTAAGTATGGCCCAATTGTTTCAGAGCCACTACCCACCCGTCTTGTCCAGAAGCAAACGCAGCAGCAACGTTCTGCAGGCGGCAGTAGCTAGTTGAGTTGAAAACGTAAAAATAAAAAGACTGACAGGCTTTCCACCCTCAGCGACGAGGTTATTCGTGGCTTCGTTAAAAGCGACAAGATCTTCAAGCGAACGAATAGTGGTGTTTCGGAGTTCTGAGAGGTAAGCTTTGATATTGTTGTAAAAGTCAACCTGAACGGTAATAATAGAACCAGTGATTGGGAAAATATCACAGCACTGACGTTGACGATGGTAATTTCACTCTGGTTTGCTGGACCAAAAGACCAATCCCAACTGCAAGTGCTGTTTTTAGTCACCAGGCGAATTCAAACTGAAGTCAACTAGCCCATTAGGTGAGACAATTTCCTTCACATATTTATAATTGGTGTTGTTGTAAACTGCAAAGTTTGTGGGTCCATCACTGTAAAGGTGGTTAATAAGATATATCTGTACCTTCGACGCCATGCTGTTTGAGAATTCGTACAGCCTCTAGAAGGGCGGGAATTTGATGACTAGTTGTGGAACCTTGCCTGCAGAAAATGAAGATAACGCTGGACACAAGACAAAGGGGACATACCACAGCCTTTCCCAAGGGATACCGACCTGAAGGAAGTTTAGATTCTGTCGACTACGGAGGTAACACTGACCTTCATTCCCTTGAGGGCCCTTTTGTCGGCGATGAATTGAATGTAGTCTGGTTGGACCCTATAAGCACAAATTAATCATTCTTGGGTATCGTCTGCGTACTATCCGGCGTCTTCCCCAACTGCTCGAGGGTGGCCTCGTCCCTTCCATCGATCCCCCAAATGGCATCCAGGGCATAGACCGCATCTTTGACGGTTCGGCCAAATGTTCCTACTGTGTCTTGGTGCCCGCTCTCCGGGATTATCCCGGCACGGCTGGTCAAACCCACCGTCGGCTTTACGCCGACGATATTCGCACGTTCCGCAGGCGAGACGATAGATCCGTCGGTCTCCGTTCCATATGCCACGGTAACCATGTTTGTGGACACCGAATGGCCGGCTGGAGAGTCTCATGAGAACTTGAACATAAAAAGTGCGCCGCGCGCGATTAAACAATTTAGCCGCACATCCTGAGCTAGAACCGCCCGGTTCCTGCGTTAGGTTATAGGAGTTTCGGACCTGCCCACCCCTGGCGGAATATCCCTCTGAGTATGAAGTACTTCGCATGTCCGCCCATTCACTCATACCGGCATGGCCAAGGATGACGGCACCTACAAGCGAAACAGGTCTTTGATATTAGGCCCTTAATCTCACCAAGACGAGATAAAGCGCACCCGATTTCCTCAGCAAGTGCACGACATGGGCATCTCGGGGAACAATGCTTCCAACGAGTGCCAGACTACCTGCGGTCGTCTGCATTTTGTCGGCGGTGGCAAAGTTATCCTTTACTAGGACAACGATCCCATGCATCGGCCCACGCCTTTTCCCCATCGCCAACTCACGATCCAGCTCATCCGCAATTTGGAGTGCATCCGGATTCAGCTCCATGACCGCACTGTGAAAGGAATTAATCAAAAATTAATAATGGTAAGGCCGATGGATAGATACGACTCACCGAACATACTGATTGACCTGGGATATTCTGTCCAGATAGCAGGACACGACCTTCCGAACATTTAAATCCCTCGCTTCATACCACTTTTGAATTTGGTCCACAGTGGCATCCTCTAGACGATGGCCGTGGCAAAGATCCATAGGAAACAGCTGGACATAGGGAGCAGTGGTGTTCGCTGGCTTGGCCAAAAGCCCCGAAACCACGCTCAATATACAGAGAACCAATGCTTGTGAAAGCATCGACAGTGAGACAGACAAACGTGAGACCAAGAGGTCGCAGATCTCTGGATCTGACACACTATCAACAACACGTGCACTTGTGATTTCCCCTTTTGGCACTGACTGTTTTCGACGACGAATCGAAAATAAACGGTGTAGGAACACAAATATTCGATGGATTGAAGTATCCAAAGCATTCCTGAAGCTCCAATATACTATACAAGGCTGATATAAGTATTACAACATGTTAACATAGGTTTTTCCCGTTAAACGTCAAACGAATCTTCTTCAATGGTCGGGCATCGTTTGGGTCTTCATTCTCTTTGTGGCTGTGTGCGTGAGACAAACTCGAATAGTCTCTCAACGGCGATAATGTGAGTTGCCGTAGTGTACATAACCTCCGCTAAGCTCGCACTGATGTGGATGAGTAATTCAATGCTAGCAGACGGTATATCCAATGCTCGGATTGAATTACTCTAGTATTCAAAATTTTCATATCAAATTATCCGCCTTTTTCGACCAATAAACCAGTTGCAAGAACGTGAACGAAAACAGGAAAATCAACCACAGCCCCTAATCTGTGGGCGCTAAGATAAGATTAGATCAGAAAGCGGCGTTAGGTCACGTTTTAGCCACGTTATTTCCCTATTTGGGCCTTGTCTTGCAAGGACCAGCCTGGTTGTCAAGGAGGTCAACCGGCCTTTGAATGTCGCCGGCCTCTTGTGTACTGAAATCGGCCATGAGTATGCTGCCATACAGAGCCCTAACATTCTTTAACTCCTCATTTTTAGGCTCTCTAGAGGGCAACAAACCATTGTTACCTGCCGAACTAACCGATGAGTGAACAGCGTTCAAACTACCTACGATGAATGCTGATGACACTGTGGCAAGAATCATTAGCTGCATCCACGAGTCACCGAGTCCCTGGAAAGACCTTTCTGCTTGCAGCCTGGCCTGCAAAACCTGGCTCCCCGCCTCCCGATCTCACCTCTTCCATTCGATTCGGATCAAGCTCCACAAAGCCACCCGCTGGAACGAGTTCTTGAAATCATCCCATCTCACAACATACCTGCGTCATGTAGAGATCATGGAGCAGCCCGAAGTGGCCTCGGAAATGACATATCTGGACAGAAAAACCCTGACGGACGCATTATATGCAATACTGCCACAGCTCGCGCAGCTGTTGACAGTCACCTCCTTGACCATCGACGTTATCAGCTGGGTCGCCTGGGAGGACTTTCAACTAGACTATCTATGCTCTGCTTTCCGGAATATCACCGACCTGGAGTTGTGCAACGCGAAATTCCGCGACGCTCAGCAGCTGATGCATGTCCTGTGCCATTTCGCTTTCCTCAAGCGCGTTTCCCTCGTTCGAATCAAGGCTAAGCCCCTTGACTCGGACGAGTATTCGGGCCAGCTCGCATCCTCTCTCCACACATTGAAGATCACATTTCGAAAGGCAATTTTCGGAGGGGAGGCGAATTGGCTGTGCAAATACTATGACTTGGCAGCCGTCCGTCACTTGGAGTTGCGAAATGTGCTGCCATCTGAGCTAGCGCCAGCCGGTGCTCTGATGCAGCACCTCGGAGATCATCTGTTCTTCCTTGTGCTCTCCTTCGATTGGTCGGTCGCTACCAGTAGGTTTTTATCGTCCCCGAAGCATTCGCTGTTAATCTTGGAATGCAAGGTGCGATCTCTACCTATTTCCAACCACAATACAACACAAATTTGCGCCAAGTACACCTGATAGTCCATGTTTTCAACACCGGCGAAGATGATCCTCATGATCCGACGCGGTGGGACTGGCTGTGTTCCTTACTATCCTCAATATCGTCCCCCCTGCGTTCACTCATAATAGAAATTCAGGGCAGTGGCGCTGCGCTGCAAGACCTGAATTGGAGTCTGCTGGCTCAGGCTCTTGATGGCCCGCAGTTTTCTGTGCTTCAGAGATTGCAGTTTGCGTCTATGAACACGGATTACTTGCGCGGTCTCGTACAAGTCCACCTTCCGCGATGGTATACTCGCGGGATTACTGAAGTAGTCTACATTGACATGGCTTAGACATGTCTTCCCTGGTTTCCTTTTTCCAGCCCATGATACGTGCAGTTTCATTTCAATTACAGGTTGTACTCCAATATGTCAAAATTAAATCGAAAGAATACGAATACAGTTCAACGCATGAGCCCTGCCTTTCATGGCAATTTTTGCGTCATCGATTATCCCTACATATGGGTGTGTTCAGTGAAGCAAACAAAACAAACAATTTTGCGGACTTTTTCTTGATATCAATAGCATTCGGAAAACGTCTGTCAGGACTAGCAGAATAACCCGGTATCCGAACGTGGACGGTCGACATGGCCAAAGTGGGGTCAATAGAGCGGGAACGAGAGCGAGAGTCATTAACCGGATTGATAATGTTGCCCATGCCTCCACGACCGGTAGACCTCTACACGATATAAGGCTAGTCTATGAAGAAATGTAAAGGGACGCACAGGAGAATGATTATCTGGTCCAGCGCGAGCTCGCGCAATCTCCCTGTCGCGGTCGGGGAAATACAAAGCACCTCCGGGCGAGGGGCTCGGGCTGAAGTTTCCAGATCCGCCTCTGCCGATGGAGCGTACCGGCTGCTACCAATCAGTGTTCAATAATTAGTAGGACACTGAAAGCCCACTTGTCCATTGCGAAAAACAGGAGCGCGCTCCCTTCCGCGGGGCCATGGAAATTCATCAGCACCATTGGGAGGAGAGGAGCGCTCGGTGGATGTGGCGTGAATATTTCCGATGCCTCCTCGGCCAGAAGAATGCTAAAAATCAGAGTGTTCAAAAAAGGCCGAATATGAAAAGGGTCCTAGAGCGTACAAGGGCCTCTCTGCCTCGGGAAGCTGAGCGATCTTCATATTCGGAGACGCATAATCAGCGAATTGTTGAACCTGAACATGGCAGAAAGAATAGAAGTGGAGCAGAGATAAGAGATAAGGGCAGACGTAAACCGACGCGGGCGCCTTATCTCTTCTCATTCGAACCACCATCATCTCGCTAGGACTCACCCGCGCCTGGGAAGACTGTGCTCGCCATTGACTCTGTGTCGGCCCCCCCCTGGAGGCGTCCCTCGTTGCTCAGAGCTCGATTAATCTTGGCACCCACAGCTGAGATCCGATCCGATAGTGATCGGCTTGACGTGGGCGAAGGCGGCGAAGGCGACGACTTTTGTGGGCTTGCCATTGTACGTTCCAATGTGGGACGTAGGGTGGTGGAAGAGACCTCAAGTTTGCCGCGGCAGCGTATACCCTGGCCCCTTCATCACCGGCGCAATATATGGCGTCAAAGGTGCAACGTGTGGGCGAGTCACGTTGGCCGTCGGCTATGGTGTTACGCGGTCATGGGTGCGCCTCCTAAGTGCCTCATCCTGGGATCATCGCCCTATTCCACACGAACCACCTTTGTCTCAGCCCAAGGGATTCCCGAACGACTTCACCTCTGATGGCCGCGAGCCGACGCCAGCTTTTGAGGAACGTTCATCCACTGCTCTCGATTTATGGCATTTTTTTTAAAAATCGACCCTAACCTCATGCGGAGCTTCGCATCATGGCCCCCAAATGGCCCCTGATACTGTAGGCCGACATGTTTCGGGAATGAAGTAGGGTGAGGTCTGCAAGGGTCTGCATCTCTTTGCTAGCCGCGGCGATCATATGTCATTGCCACCTGTCCGCATCCCCAGGAACACATCTCAATCTTCTCTAGACTGGAATATAATGGGATTCAGGGACTGTCTACTATATTTGCTTGTGGGATAGGAAGATGAGGATCGCCTGTCGCGACTTTGATGGAGTTCACTTGAGGATTTCATAAGGTCTCCCTCAACGTCAGCACGCCGACGCGGAGATACCTAATGCGAGGGAGGATTTTGGACATTATTATCTTTCCTACTCAAAGCATCAAATACCCAACCTTCAAGGCCACTCGTCGGAGTCGTTTGAAATTTTGTGGGCATTCAATTACTCAGGTACAAGATATATTATTATCCTTTTTGGTTCGCGCACCAACTTACTTCGCTGCTATCATACGCAGGTGCTTAGACTTTCAGAAAAGCTGCTTACGATGAGCTCCTCAATCAAGGCTGTAACGAGTTTGCGTAAGAACGAATACATGCGAACATTCTACTTATTATCCAACCCCCCCCTCAAGTGACTGACGAAGTACGGTATTTGCATTAAAATTAACACTAGAAGTCCTTTGGAACTCGCTCCACGTTGGCCCTGTGTCGGATTCGTGGCCTAGCGACATGCTCTTTAAATTGAGGAATATTCGAGTTGACTAAAGGAAGAAGTTAGAAGAGATAACAGTAATAAAATAAATATAAATGATAGTTACCGCGACGGTGTAGGTGGCGAAGAGCCATCTACGAATGGGATTTGAGTATGAAATCGATGTGAAAAGGTGAAGCACCCACGGGGTCCCAAGCTGCGCATACCGGTTTTGCACTGTGATGAGCACAAGGTTGAGCAAAAGCACCCCTAAAAATCGCAGTGAATATCTCTTCTTTAAGGAAAGAAGGGAACTTACCGAATGCGACAGCGAAGTAAATAGCTGAATTATAGTAAGATTCCCGGAGATCGGATGCGAGATTGAAGAAGAATACCTGCATCTCTTAAACACAAAGTGAGCGTTGGAGTAAAATTACTCCGGCGAAAGGCGGCGAGAAGCGACACTTTTCGAATTCTATTGGATCCGTTCTCCACTTCTTCTATTTCGATGACATCGGTGGCTTTCTGAAGGATGAGTCCGATGTAGATGCCTATGTTGAAGGTTCAGTCATCAGAAAGTTCAACAGAGAGGTACGAGTTGGAAGTGTTGCAGTGTCTATCCAGGAGAAAAGACAGGGACAGAACCCACATGCAACTGCCATAGATGTGCACCTTGACATCCGATGAGTTCCTGCAGTGGTAATGGTACAAGTGTGTTCTCTTACCACACTGCCAAAAAATTATCAGAAGCGCTAATCGCGAAGGCAAGAAAATATGCTTACTCCCTATGTTCACATCTGGTACATTGGCCTGATTTGGCAGGCAGGTCAAATTGCCTGTGCTACCCATTAGACCTTTGGTGCCGCCAACAATTGTTATGACAGTGGTGACGAATCCGATCTATTACAATTGGAGGTGAGCGAATCCGGAGAGAGGAATATGCCAGACCACAGCTTCGGCTGAAGACGACTCAGTTTCGTTGGAATATATTTTTTGAAAACGTCGACTCACCGCAGAATAAAAATAGTGTCAAAAGGACGACTAGTTGAATTTTATTGATTGAAGCTGTGTTCGTGCAGACTGAATGAACACCTACCTCTTCGGCTCCATCCATAAACCGCATTGATGCGTATCAGGATCATTAACTCCCCTGCAAGGATGGATAAGATCTCCGACATGCCCAGGTACCACCGTGAGATGTTTGAGCTAAATTCCGCGAGTCAGTGGTGAAGTCTTCTACTCGGCAGATTATAAGCACTACTGCAGAAAATAAATTAAGCGTAAAACAACAGTGACGAACCATTGATCGACTTACTTTCAAATTAGCGCGACATGGCTTTATCCAATAGTTATCAACACGCGCTCGAAGGGTATAAAGAAGGAGCGCTGACTGCAAAGAAGCTGGGAGGAAGGGGGCGCGAACCGCCTGTTACATTAAGGTGTATCACAAAATGTTCCGTTCCAACTATATTTTATGATGCTCAGATGAAATTAGAAGGAGCTTCGGAATACGCACTGGCTTCCATGAGAAAGAAACTTCCGCCGCTTTCAGTCATTAGTCCTTCTTTCGCTTCGATACCGACGCACCCAAGGGCAAGAAGTGTGTGGTACCGACTAAACAGGAAGAGTACTTTGGAAATCGACCAGGATGTCCTGTAAAAAAAAATCAACGGATCCATTTAAAGGCGGAGTTGAATTTGTGTACCTCCACACAGATTGGATCTGTGTCCAGTTTGGACATCAGTTTAGATATTGACTGAACCGGAACGGAGAGCTCTACCTCTCGATCAAACGTGAGAAAAATATCGTACACCACCCAGCAAAGGGCAGCGGCTGGGAAGTGTTTAAATTATTGTGGTGGAACTTTTGGAGGCACTCACTGGCACTCCCCTGCATGAAGTTCAGCTCCGTCGAGCTCGGAGGGGGAGGAGCCATAGCAGTACGGCGTGGGCTGGGGAGAGCGTTTGCTGGGAGAAAGAGCCACATACTTGCCACCGCCGTCGCCGCCCTAAATACTGTTGCATGACAGGGCCGTTGCTAGCCGGACTACCCAGCTTCCCAGGCATCCTTGTCTCATTATCTCAGGCTATTAGTGGTCTGGCAAAACTGGTGTCCGCTTCTCCATTCCTTTTCGCGCAGTCGCTTCTGTCAGCTGTGCTGCGGCATGAGCCACGAAGCGCAGAGATACCCCGACGGTGAGCCTTAGCGCCCCACAAGCTGTCATTGGTGGAGGCGGCTGATATAAACGAATGTGTGTTAGTGGAACGGTAAATGCCGAACAAATCGGAAGCAGTCATTATATTTACACCCGGGATGTACCCGAACAGTGAAGTTCACGACGTATATTTTACACGCCTACTCTGTCTTTTCTGTCGAACCTTTCCCCTCCTCGTCTTCATGGGTATGTGGCGCTCTTTCCGTGAGATCTCCGGGTCTGAAAGTGCCTACGTTGTTGCGTCATTGATTAGTGCTCACGTGTAACCAATATTTGGTAGCTAACCTTGCCGGAGTTCTCTCTCTGCAGCCTTGTAGTCGCCCACTTTGGAATATGGAGTTCCTGGGACGAAAAGCGGGGTCTCAAACAGTGCGTCCATCTCTGTATATATAAGTTGAATAAGTTGAGTCCAGAAGTAGTACGCGAAAACTGACCCTCGAGACGACGTCCAGTCGTTTCCTACGCGAAATGAATCAGTTCGTAAATGGGAAAGACACCGTATATTGATAGAGAACGCACAGGATAAAACGCCCAAATGAAAAGGGCACTACGTGGACAATTAGATTGAAATGTAAATCAGGGAAGAAGAACAAACTTGGTGTGGCCGCAAATCGCAAATACGAGGTCTATTCGATTCTCTGTCAGCTGTGTTGCTTTGAATCGCACGGTATCCTATGACGTACAATATCTGCAAGATAATTAATCAAAGGGAAGTCTTCGAACTGGGGAATCGACTCACTTCCAACCAATCCCACCAAAAGCCCGTGGGGTAACTTGCGCAATAAAGCTGAACGTTTCTTATCAGGATCAAGGAGCAAGCGGCGTGAGAATAATTTACAAATTGGAAATCCATGAAGCAGAGCTGGTGATCGCCGTGGCCTTGGCCCTAGTTCTCGTTGAACTATAAGCAACAAATGTCAGACGTGGGAAATCATCATGGTAAGCCTCTCAACTATATTTCGGCAGGATATGCCCATGAGAGAGGCCCAATGCAGGCGCTGAAGAAGAAATTGAATACCCAAGTGCTATATCAACGGTGCGATCAAGATTGGTTTGTGTTGAACATGAAGAGAAACGTACGTTACTACACATAACAAAGCGCCTTGATCAGTCAAGTCGATAGCGGAAAAAGCATAACTTATTACGGATGAATATCTGAAAAAAGAGCGGCATGAGTATTGAAGAAACGGCGACAACAGTAAATCCATACATAGTGAGCCTAATTTCATAAAAGCCATGTCAGTTTGCTTGTCGTTAAAACATCCGCAAAACTCACAGCATTGCTAGGAGCGTGTCAGTCAATAGGAGTCGGGCAAGGAAAATGAAAAGCGTACTTGTTCACAGTCCCGGGCCATCTGGCCATCAAAATTGCACCGACTACGAAAGATAAGCCTGGTTACCTGTTATCAAAATCTTGTCGAAGTTATAAGAATATTATGTTTACCGGAGGCAATGTTCCCAATAATCATCGGACGGCGTCGTCCGGTGGCATCAATCCACATCACACATGCCGCTTCACCGAGCAATGCAATTACGCTATTGATCGATTGAAACAGAAGAATTCTTGTGGATGTAAATCCCATCTGAAAAACTGTATGAAATCTCTGAAACACGCTTGGCATTTGTGAGAACATACAGTCGTAAAAATCTGAACCAGAGATAAGCTAATTAAGTCAAGTAGGAGAATGGGCGCAAACCAACCGTAGTCGAGTAGTACTGAATGGCGCTGACACCTTCGATTCAATGAGTCAAGAGGCAAATTAAATGTTCAATGAGGTGACGAACCGGTCATTTGGACGGAGAACTGAAGGATATATCTGGAAACATGTTAATGGTACGGTTCCCAGACCAGCGGAAATGCGCCGAACCCCAAACTGAGACGTCGGAAATTGCTGCGGACGGTGAACAGTTCACTCCAGCTGTGCCGCAAGTCAGTCAAGTCTGTCATCATGAACGATGAGAGATGTGCCTCGATTCTCCGATATCATGACCTTTGGAGATATCTGCCTGTATGTCCTTCAGCTGGGATACGACAAACGGATCGTTTATGTCTCCGTTCGCATGCAAACGGGCCAGTGTTGCTTGCGCTGCATTGCCCTTAAATTAAATGCTCAAGAACAACTGGATCATGACTAACCTTCCTCTGTGCGGCCCTTCTCTGCCAACCATCGGGGTCTGCGCACAGCAAATGAATCTGACCTCCGAGCTTGTCAAGGCTGGATGATACGTACGACTCGGGAAGCAAAAGGATGAACGAAATCAGTGGCAAGGCCGGGATAATCTACTTGCCTGGTTGAAAAAAATAAAACAAACTCGGATAGAGGTGCTTGCCTGAATACCCAAAGGAAGTCTCCATTCTGTCTGTGTTCCTTTAAGCCCAGCAGATGAACCATATGTCTGACAATAAATATTTTATAAAGATGTCTCGGAATTGCAGGAAGCGCCTCACCACCCACGACGCAGTGAAAGCTTGAAGAATTTTAGTTTTATCTTGATGTAACAGACGGCAATCTCACCGCCGATACCGAGCATAAACTAAATAGAGCATTGTTATTCACGATATCTTTCAAGCTTCAGATATACATGCCTGTTGCAAGGTCGTCAAGCGGCCACGGATACTTGGATGGGCGATTTCCGCCTGGGAGAAATCAGTTCAACATCTTGAGACAAGTCTTTCGACAGACCTGATACAGAGGAGCCAGATCCGACATTATCCCAACCCCGAAGCCTACAGAAACGATTTCAATCATGCATCCGATATTCGATAATTTAACTTACCGGCAAAGAAGCGGCCTGCGAGCATCATGTCCATATTCCTTGCGCCTGTCTGCAACGCGCCTCCTAGGCTGAATTAATGCGCATACAAATAAGTGAACAAGTATCAGCGAAGCAACACAGGACGCACATGTAGACTGCAGCACCAATTTGAATGGTAATTCGACGTCCAAGGGAATCCGCAAGGTACGCCACAGGTATCATCCCAAAGAAACATCCAAGGACTGGCCCCGTTGGTGAGAGGAGTCGGAGAGACGAGTTGAGGGACATACCAAAGATACTAACAATCAACCCTCGCAGATCGTCGTTCGCAAACCTAGAGCCCATAACACGCTGCGGCGGGAGGATGTAAGTTTCTACCAAACAGATAAGGTGAGCCACCCACCTGGAAGTCCGGGGCAGGAAGGACCCCTGCAATGACACCCAAGTCATATCCAAAGATAATTGACCCCAGACTCGCAAAGAGCCCACACAGCCAAGTGTAGACCTTGGGCGATAGTGCCATTAATTCTGTCGGAAGCCTCGCGTCGGTCGGTGGGAAAGAAGAGTCAGAAGACCTTCAAGCGGTTAAGCTCTTGTCGTCCATTTTGTAGCCAACATCGCGTAAACGGCGGTCCGTTCCCGTCCGGCCCGGGGGAGCATCAGAACTATTTCTGTCAGAAGCAATCCTGATGAGGGGCTGAGATTGGGTTGAACAAGACCGTTCGAGAGGTAGGATCCCACGAAATTCGAATGCATTGCTCACATAAGACTTCCTTTCTTTTTTCTTCTCTACTTCAAACCCAATGCCCCTCGCTGCAGTAAAGTTGAATGCTTTTCGAAAAAAAGGGCGCGCTGTCGCGGGCGTTGTGATAAGCGGAGAAAGGGCGGGAAAATTCCGACGTGTGACAAGGCGGCCCGGATAGCAGGTGAATATGTAAGATTTTGGTTAAAAGGTATATGCGAGTTGAAATCTGTTTACAACAATTGTCAGGCCTTTCTACATAGACGCCTTCGTCCGGTTCACACCAAAGTGAATACCAACACTGCGCGGCGTCAGGACCCAGAAAAACAAAGAAGATATTCATTTGAACACACCTTGGAATGAATGCTTCTTGATTTCCAAAACTCCCTGCCAGTCCTGAATGGTGCTCTCCACCGTCTTTACCTTCTCACCCTCAAACCCATTTCTGTCTCGCACATCCGGGCTCCAAACCTCATACACCTTCACGGTCGTTGCGACACGCGCGTCGGGTCCAAACAGAATGGGGATGCTGAATGCCTCGGATGCATTACGATTCACAATGGCCAGCCGGACCTCTTTGCCGTCGGGAGACAAAACACCGCTAACGTCGACCCACTTGGTGAGTTTCGACGAGTCCGGTGTGTGCACCATCAGGTTGTGCACGAAGGCTGGAACAGTGGGGCCTGAATACGCATCCGATGCATCGCCAGACACATGGATGGACAGCGAGGTGCCCTGCATCAGGTTAGCAAAAAGATGCAGTGGGTAATACGTCGTCTTGAGTCAAGAGGTCAGCCTCTACATACACGTACCCGTTATTATTTTTTCATACCTGCTTGAAAAGTCCAGTGGGCGAGGTAATTATCTATGGCCAGAAGTAAGGTCAAAAGGCAACACCAGCGATGGTTAGACGCACCGGTGAGATGACATTGACAGACTGCGCGATGCAGGCAATCTTCACAACGTCGGCCTTGCGAACAAACACGTTGAGCCAGGCGGCCACCGCTTGTGACAAAGATAAAAAGCAAGCAAGAGTTCTCGAAAGTTGAAAACCCACCAAGCGCATCAGACAAGTCATAATGTTCTTCTGCTCCTTTTTCTCCCGGGGCTGCACTTGACCTCAGAAATACCCTTCAGAAGAAGCGCCGCTAGCCATACCACGCACAGGGTCCCTAGAAATATTGTCAATTTTTGCACATGAATGACAAACGTGTGAAAACATGCCATACGTTCCATTCATCGAAGCAACTGCGTATAAATTTAATAGCCTATCGCCTGGGTATCGAACGCTACGTACACGGTGATATCTTTCGTAAGGTCGCCCTCGATCTTTGCGAGATCAATCAAGGACTTGGTTATCTCCAGGCCCTTCTCAGCCGCTGCCGCTGTAGAAAACCGGGATACGTAAGTCATTCAATGCTATTGGAATACAACTCACGGCCCATGACATTGACGTCATGGTTCCCTTCGCTCACGGTGTAAACTGGAAATAGATTGGTCAGTAACGTTATACATCCAGGTCCTCGAAATTACTGTGGATAGAATGGAAATCTATAACTGGGGCTAAAGTTTTGAGGGTGACGCGATCCCAGTCCGCGAATCCAGTTTCTATCAAGACATGAGCTCTCGAACCAAAGGAACGCGCCAATATCACCTCCGCAAGAAACTAGCTGGATCTTGGGATCAAGGAGTCGGAGAGCCTTCGCCCATTGGTACGCCGTCTTGCTGTAGTCGGCGGAGTTCATTTGCCCCACTGTGTCCGCCGATATGGAGAAATCCGATACATAACTCACGGACCGACACACCTTGCCACGGTCCCCACACCTCGTTTCCCAGCGCCCAGTACTTGACGTGGTAAGGTTCCTCGTGTCCGTTCTTCCTCCGCATGTTGGCATAGTGAGTATTAGATGAACTATTGCGTATCATGAGATGTCCAGTAGAGGATGAGAAGTTGGGTACCTGTTGCAGTATTCCAACCACGCCAAAGCATCTTCCAAGGTCCCCGTTCCCATATTCAGGCAAATGTAGGGTTCAGCGCCGAGAACGCGGCACCATTGGATAAATTCGTCTTAAAGTTGTCAGATACGAGAGCCAGGAGACGAGGCTATATTTACCAGTTCCGAACTGGTTGCTCTCTTCGGTCAACCAGGCGAGCTCGGGCCTTCGCGGCCTCAAATCCTTGGGTCCCACACCATCTGACAAGATCATCTGTATACCACAGCGGAAAATAAAATAAATGCGAACCTTGCCACCTGTATGAGCTCACAAAGTTGCTAGAGAGATAGAATCACGATCAATTGAATGAAGAGACAAGAAGGGACGGCGTACCCTCCAGGGTATCGGACGATAGGGACCTTGAGATCCTTCAGGACTTCGAGCACATCCGTTCTGAATCCAGACGCATCGGCGAGTCCATTTTCGTTCGAGGGGTCGTATATTCCACCATAGATGCAACGCCCTGAGTCCAAGTTTAGATGGAGAGTGTCAGAGACAGTAAACCATACCCATGTGCTCCGTGAAGCCAGAATAAATGCGCGGATCGACGGGGCCGACATGTCTCGCAGGGTCAACACGAATGGAGGGAGCCATGGTCGAATGCTGCAGGGTCTGATAGCCCCAAAATACCACAACTTCGAGGCGGATCGTCGGGCCGTTGCTGGACCGCTGCAATTATCAGCTGACCTCGGTAAACCCAAATCGGGTAATTTGATGGCGGCAGACTTTCAAAGTCCGCCAGCCACACTCCGGGTCTTCCCTTCTGCGCGTTGCTCGCGCCCCTGCCAACCTCCACGACCGAAACGGCCCCGCCCTGATATCCCATGGCCACCTGCCAGCCCTTTCCTCCTTCTGCTCTGCTTGTGAGCGCTTGAAGTCGACCTACGCGTCAGTTCCCTGCGTTTGCGAATCCTTCCCTGAAGGTGTCTGCCACTGCCGAGCACGCGTACATATCCTCCTTATCCCCACACGCGACAAGCCTACGCCGGCGCCTGCCCACACGGCCCCTGCGCGCGCGGTCCGCGCCTGCGTCACATATGCGCCGCAGTCGACCTCGATGCTGAGCCAGACGCTCTTCCCGTATCCGCTGCCGCTCAAGCCCTCAAACTCGGGGTCGTGGTGGACGGGTTCAGGGCTGGACGGCGACGCCGCTGCGGAGACATGTTTCCCGTCGCTGGAGGACCTCGACAAGATGTTCGATGCGTCGGCACCGGCGTCTGCGACTGGGTACACGGGGCACAACAGCCGGTCGCAGCCCGCGTTCCCCCCACGGCACGCCTGTGCAGGGCGAGACGCTCCGGACCACACAGTCGGTGTATGTGTCGAACGTGCGCTCGCAGCAAATCACGGGCGTTGTTATATAGGACGCGGGGCGCAGCCAGCCGACTGCGACGCCTGTGTCTTTGCTAGGCCGTACTCCTCCACGTGCGCTGGTAAAACATCGCATGCACTACGTTGCTCATCCTGGAGCTTATTATTAGCCATTAACTACCTCCACAAGTTTAAATTTCATCTACTCTATATCCTATGTTTGTAACACGTCTTGTGCTCGACTTGTGCAAGTGGGGATGACAATTGGTCATCAACGGCTTGAGCGGCATTCAGCGCGGCACAGATTTGTGCCGCGATCAAAGTGCGCTGTGATCTGAGGCGGAATTTCGGCACAGCGATTTCAGCCTAAACCCAAAATTTGAGATTAGTTCGATGATGAGGTTCAAAAATAAAATTGAGTTTGAACACTCCCTTAAGGAGAATACTAATGAGCATAATCATGTCTCAGGTAGAGCATAGCTTGCTGTTGAAACACAGTTTCACTGCGCTTTTCGGCGCCGTTCCAGGGCCGAGCAATTTGGCAGAGAGAAAAGGCGGCTTACAAAAAGATGACCAGAAAGTGATTTCAACTAAAATGATGGGGCGGCCTTTTAAGAAACAGTTACCTAAATTAGTAACGGGGAACTTCGCATCATGTCGCCGCTCTGTTGACGCCGTCATTGCCACCTCTCACAGACGTCATAGCGCTGAATGCCCATTACCCATCCGCAGGCTCAACCACTCTCACCAAACTCTCACTGGCGTAGCTGCATCCTCGCTCAGAGCCCGCAACAGTCCGCTACTGCTCTCACAGCGCACATCTTCCCCGTTCGGCAGAAAGCGCAATCCAAATCACAGGTTCTCAGTTACTTATCTGCTACACCCTCCGATTCAAGCAAGATCCATCTCAAAAAATTACTCTCGACCAGCTGGAGGCTCATTGTTGAATTAAAAAAAGTGAACTACGGTGAGCTTTTCGACTTGTATCGGCCAGGATTACAGTGACCGAAAGCTGAGTAAAAACTCCACGTGAGCTCTGACGAATAATATTTGCAGTCTGTCACGAGCCCTCATTTTTCTTTTTAGACACCGGATTAATTTGCGAAGCAGATCCACCACGGATATAAGCTGGAGAGGTTCAGTGACTTCCGGTGAGTATCTCCATCGTTTCCCCACTTACCAGACAATCCATGAACCAATCTTCTTCAGCCTTCACATCCCTTGCAAAAGGGAGAGCCTGTGTAAACTGCCGGTGAGTTTCAACATGTGTTCAACGCAATCTCATACTGATGTTCACATTGGACTATTTTCAGGCGTCGTAAAGTTGTGAGTGCTCCATGACGTGTTGAAATGTGATTCTCAGACGAGCTTTTCATTTTTTTTTAGAAATGCGATGGCAGCAGACCAATATGCGGGCCATGCTCCAGATGTTCGGCAGTCTTTGGGGATTGTGAATACACCGATGCTGGACCATCACACGGACAGTTGCTTGAAGGTGAGTGCATATGCGCTTCTCCCAGTAATTGCCGACCAATTGCCGACCAATTTATAGAACAAATATCAATCCTTCAAGCTCGCATCGATGAGCTGGAAAAATCGAAAAGTGCTCAATCGTCCACGGCTACGCGGCGCAGGAGTTCAACGGCTCCCTCGCAAATATCACCATCGAGTTCAATGCAGCTTGGACCTCTGCTCTGTCATTTCTGTAAGTAACTTGAACTGGCGGACCGTTTTGTACCAATCGATATTGTAGATCTGCAACAAAAGTCCGCTTCCGCTCCACACGATTCGCCACCGACGGTATGCTGTCGCCAGCTTTCTCCTCGTATTCAAAGCTAAAAGTTACAACAGCAGCTACCATCCATCGTGCTTAAAGCTCTGTACGTCCCCATTCACAAGTATACTGTCGTGCCTCGCTCAAGTTATTCACAGAGTGCACAACTTCCTGCATAACGCGTCTTGTTTTGGTTTTTTCCTTGACACTCAAGCATTTCACGACGCGATAACCGACGCCAACAGCCGGGATATGCCTCCGGTTCTGTTGAACGTTATGTATCTCTGGGGCGTCCACATCTCCAAAGCTCCTGAGCTTACCGTCCACGAGCCTGCCTTTCTGGAAAATGCTCTCCGAAGCACCGCCGGAAGCCTAACCGGATCTCATCCACGCACCATTTTACACAGTATCCAGGCCTCGGTTCTTCTTGCGTATTATTTCATTTGGAATGCTCGATTCCTTGAGGGGAGGTACCATATCAGCGCGGCTGTCTCTATTGCCCTGAGTTCCGGCCTCCATAAGATTCGCGCAGAGAGTGGGGAGTCGACCTTTGGTGTGCTCGCACCACCGAAGGATGTAGCTGAGGAGGGCGAGCGAATCAGCGCACTCTGGAGCGTCCTGAATCTCAATAATTGCTGGGCAGGCACTGACGGGTCTCCATCGAATATATCATACGGTCCATCAGGACTGCAGATTGACACACCGTGGCCGATAGGACGCCGAATCGGAGATTACGCTGAAGTATGTTTTTTTCCCTACAAGGCTCGCAAATCTAATCTACCATTATTATAGCGAGCACATCTCCTTCCCGTCCACAGTAGTGGGACGGTTTTAAAATTCTTGACCAGCGTTCCTGACGATGCTGAATCTTGCAACGCGTTGTACGCCAAGGCCACCATTTTGTTCGAGCAAGCAAGCAGCCTGAGCGCGCGATACCGTTCAAGTAAGCCAGACGGAGTAGTCCCGCTCATTCTGCTCTCACACTATGGACTGCCAGGCCGTATTACTGGGCAAGAATCGGATTTCACCGTTTTGGACGCGCGAATTGAGCAGTTCAAAGCATCTCTGCCCCCTGTGCAGACGAATATTCTGCTCGTTATCCACAGTCTCACCCACGTTTCGACGATTCGGCTGCACAAGTCGTTCGCAAACGACAACGCGTTCTCGCGTAACAAAACCATTTCCGCGGCACGTTCAATCGTCGATCTCATCGGCAAGGTGGACGTGCAAAACTTCGGGATCTTCGACCCCGTTCTCGCGGTGAGTCCCCTGTGTTTAATCCCGCCGATAGACCCGCTCACAGAAATAAATGTAGCCATTGTGGACCTCTACCTGCCGCGTATTTATTGAAGAGATGATGCAACGGCGCAACAGGAGCACCAGCCAAACCAAAAGTTTAACCGATTCCATCACCACCGTCATATCTGCCATGGAAGTGTTTGCGCCGCATTGTCGTCTAATGGGTGAGTCCTGTGAAATTAAACACTCGCATATGGCTCAATTCATTATGTAGCTGCTCAATTAACCGCCGTTAAACAGGCTTACCTAGCAGTTTCATAGCTCAGCCAATTTCCGAGGGGATTATGTTATCCATTTTAATAATTGTACTAGTAGCAGCCATTCATATTCAACTGGATTCTGCATCACGTGAAGTGACCGGACGCGACACGGATCAGCGGTGTTTTTCCGGTTAAATCCGGTCCCGCCCGGAGCCGTCTCTGCGTTGCCAGCCAACGACTTTGAGTTGCCTAGAGCGCCAGTTCGCCATGGCGAGACGGTTTCCACATATAATAATGCCACTAAATGTATACGTCCCCTACTCTGGCAGTCCTCCCCACCACCTTTCACGATTTTCACGATTTTCACGACTAAATTTCACGACTCTCCGTTCCAAGACTCGGATTAAACCTACTCCCATTTTCGAGCATGATACCCCAAATCTTTCTCGTCCTTTTGTTCATTCTGGGAGGTACTCATGGGCTGCCTGTAGACGAAGATACGGCAGGGCTGCAACCCCGCGTGCCTCGCCGCCTGAACGCAGGCGAGACGCGCTGTTACACGACGCAGAGCGCTCCGTAGGTCCTTTTCATATCTTCATATCACTATTTTGATTTTTTTTTTCATCCACTAGGAGCTCTGACTGCCAGACCTTTCTCTCCGACGCCACTACCCTCAAACCCGATTGGACCTCCATAACCACCGTCGGCTCAATATCGATATACCGCCCATTTTGCAGTGGATCCTGTACGCTTTGCACTATTTTATCTTACTACATCGACTTATGACCGACAGGCTGCTTGTACACGGATAAGAGATATCTCACCACGGACGACCTTGTCCACGCAGGAACCAAAATCATGACATGCGTGCAAGAGTCGAATAACGAGGTGAATGGGGTAAGTTTGCCTCCATTGGACAAGCGAATTATGCTGGGATTTTATTTTATTTTGCCCAGGTAACAAAAACGGACGCGGGCCAGTTTTGTTTAGCCGACAACACCACCCCAGGGGCGACAGAATGCTTGTATGCGTTGCTTTTCATGTCCGCTCTATCCTGGAAACTGACATACTCTGGTAGCGAGAACGAGACAAATTAATACCAATGTACCAATATTGTGGGCGTAAGCAATGGAAGACAGTTACAAGATTACTATGCATCCACTTTCTTTGAAAACGTAGCGACCCAGCCATCCATAGTGCGGACCTCCTTGACTCCTCCGACGCGCGCCACAGCCGCCTCCACTGCGTCCTTCATAGCGTAAACCACACCCTTCTCCCGCTCGTCCTTGACAAATTCCTCCACCTCCTCTGCAAATAGCGGCCGCAGCGCATGCTGCGTCTCCCAGCGTCCGTCCAGCACGCCCTTCCCCGGTGTAACCGTATCCTCGCCCTGCATCACCAGCCCCGCCTCCGCCGCCAGTGCCTTGATTCGCGCCGGCGACACGACGGTGCGCACGTTAGACTCGGACGCGGGCTTGCGGCACTCCATCACGCCTTGCGCGAGCACCGCGAGCACGTGCGGCGTCGCATTCGACCCCTCCGCGCACGAGAGACTCCACTCCGCGATACACACGACACGCGCGCGCGCGGCGAGCACACGCAGCGTCTCGAGGATGAGCACGGGGGACGCGAAGTACCACAGGCTGTGCGCCAGCACCGCGACGTCGTACGTTTTCTCCGGATTGGCCTCGAGGAACTCGAGCGGCTCGGCCTGGACCCATGTGATGCGCGGGCCTAGAGGGCCCGCAGAGATGACATCGTGTGCTTCGCCCAGCGTTGCTGGACTCCCTGTAAGGAAGTATGGCATGAGTTCGCCGAGTCTGAAAATAGATCGCTAAGCCTGACCGTAATCGAGGGGACCAGGATCGACCGCATCGACGTGCCCATTTTCGCCGACCGCTTCTGCCAGTGCGAGCGTCGTGTCGCCTTGCCCGCATCCGAGCTCGAAGACGCGTTGGCCGGCTGCAATCGGCCACTTGGACACAAGATCAAGTCGATATTGGGCCTGGGGGATGCTTCCATTGACTGGTCCATAACCAGACAGATCGGCGAGTTTTTTCGCTAGGGCGAGTACAGGGGGAGTCGACATCGTTGTAGTAGACGCCACAACTCACCGCCCATATATATGGATGATCTACTGAGTCATGACGGTGCCGCTACATCTCGTGATAGAGAATGGCGAGATAATAGGGCGGTACCCGAAGATGTCCGTCGATGAGGAATCCAGGTACATTCACAGAGACGCCAAGTGCAACCAGTCCTTCATCTGTTCCACTTCTATTTCACCCCGCTCCCAAAACTCGACGTGTATCGCGCTCCGTCCCTTCACTAAACTCGGAAGTACCATGAGAATGTCCCGCATCTCGTCGTCGATCCGCTTCGACGCCTCATGGCAATTCGATGGCGGTATCGTGCCCTCGACGACGAGGCTTCTAATTTTGGGTGGGAGCACGCTTACGGACGGCGCTAGAAAGGCCGCTTGGACCTCCCGCGCAAAGGCCGGTGCGCCTCGGAGGCTCGACACACGGAGGTCGGTGAGCGCAGGGCAGGCATGCCTCAGTGCTGTAAGAAGACCTGCAGGACTGCGGTTTCCCGCTAGGTGGAGGCGCTCGAGGACGGGGAATGCGCCGGGGCGCGGGAGAGGGTACAAGCCGCGCACGGAGAGGGATGTAAGATGCGGAAAGGGGGTGCGAAAGATAGCCGAAAGCAGCGCACTGGCGGTGGGAGGTGTGAGCACCGCGAGGGCACGGAGGGTTGGGGCGGCAAGATGTATAAGACGGAGGACTGCGCGCGCAGAGACTCCGGGCGCCAGTAAAAGGCGCTCGATGCGGCGTCGGTGTTCGGGTGTGGATTCAAGGATGAGCAGGAGTTGCTCGGCCTGTTCCTGGGACGTGACGACAATTGTGTAGAACAGAAATGGGGCTGCAATTTCATGGAAATAGCTATTCGCGCGAGAGAGGGCCAGAGGAGTCTTCCCGCCCGCGGGCGACGCGCATGCCAGTTCGACGACGAGAGAATGGAGCTCTGCAGGAAGGGTCTCCATTGTTGCGAGAGCCAAAAAGCAGCACTGAAACCTGAGACGCTTACATTGAAGGCGTACCGATTGCGACATTTCGCGACATTCGCGATCACGTGTAGACGCGACAAGCCAGAATATTGCATGCCCCTAGGAGAAGGAGAATTTCGCAGATTTGGGTATAGAAGCGAGGACTTGAATCGTCTGGTTCACGCCCCCCAGGAGGAACGAAGCAGCTGCGCCGCCGTACTTCGCGATACCAGAATTGCCCACACCACTACATCTGTGGGTAGTACGAAGGGCCAAAAAAGAAGTCGATTGATCCATATTTAATATGGTACTATTTCCACGAGATGAACCCGACTGCCATGAGCAAAATTCTCTGCAGAGTAAGTGCTGAGCAGTTGCCAGGAATTGTCATTTGTCCCGGTCGGCGCTCTGACAGCGAAAGGTAGAGGGCTGTTGGTCGTTCCCCTAAGACCAGAATATTTCCAGAAGAGCTTTACAGATGACCAAGGGCGAGGCGAGCGTCGTGGATGTCCAGGAAAGAGAATGAATCCGTTTGTATGTTGCTATTACCGCTTGTTTACCCATTGCAATTGTATACATGCGCAAATACGGCGACACTGTTGAAAACTAAATTTGCAACCGGATGAAGGTGGTTTCCTGAAATACGATAAATGTACAAGCCTTTCATTCTATACGATACTTGGGGGCGCAGCGGTGATAGAGCCAAAAAAAAAAGTGTAACAAGTTGGTACGTACACCGCCAAAGTGCCGAAACGTTCCCGGCGGCTGGCCGAGTCACCTGGGGAGCATGTGTGGCAAGAGCTGTAGGCAGGTGGTAGTGGTGTGGCTGCCAGCTGCGAGGTCCAGATGGCCTCACACCTGGCCTCGAGCTGGCCAGGCAGGTATCGAACATGTTTTTGCAGCGGCTGGTTCCAATGTATACAAATAATATTACAATTAATATTTTACATGCCTAATCAGAGAACTCGCCATTTGATAGCATTTGAGACATCTCGTCGTAGTCATCAGTCGCGGTAATAAATGAAAGGCACAGGGCCGCCCTCTGGAAACTGTCACTTCTGAGTCTTTCCACCTCCGGTTCCGGTGTTTCCGCACTGATGCTATGTCGTTTAAAACTCAAGGTTCGTCGTACTGATCCTTGTTCGTGCGCTAGCGCCTCCGAGCAGCTCGAGAGAATAAAAGCCACGAACGCCAGGATTGAAGATTATAGCAAAGGCCAATCACCGAACAAGTCCGGTCGGCGGGTCCGACGATGACACGTGCACAAACAACAACAATGTTGCTCAGCCTTTCTTTCTAATTTCTTCCTCTCCATCTCCTCCTGCGTCTTCGAGCTGGAGACTGCGCTGCTGTGGACACCGACTCGCATGCGCTTAAGCACATATCCCACTTCCTCCCTCCACGCAACCTCAAGCCATGGCTTGGCTGCGCGTCTTCAAGTCGGCACCATCCAGAGCCATCCAGCCTCACACTGCGCTGGCGTGGCCGCCGACTCTCATGCTCAAGACTCTATCCCGATTTCTCTCTCCATGCACCCTCAAGTCATATGCATGTTCTCAATCTTGGGTTGCTTATCTTCAAGCCGGTATTCTTTTTACCGCTTCTTCAATTACTTTCAAGCCTTGCAAGCTCCGGTTTCTCAAGCGCAGAGTCTTCGTCTGCTAGGCTCTGCTGCTCTTCTCAGTCTATCCTCAATGTGTTCCGCCGTTTGCTGGTAGCATCCCGTGCGCTGCGTCGTTCTGGCGCATGTGGCTACTTTCTTCCCAGCCGAGGGAACTTCGGAACTTGTTCGTGGCTGTTTCACTGTCAACCCCAAGCGTTCGTCAAGCGAACTCGTTTCCTCGTCTCCTACTAGACCAATTGCACTCTGGAGCGCAACTGAAGGTCCCAAGTATCTATCTCTGTTATCACTCCAAGAATTATCACTCCTGGCTCTCCAGCCTACCTGCACCTCCGCGCTGCGTCGCGCTTTTGGTCGCTTGTGGCCCTTTTTCTTCCCATCCTTCAGTGCAGGGTTTCCGCACCTCTTCGTCGCACGTGGCTAAATTTTCGAATCCTCTTTCAATCAACACTCTTCACCTATCGATTATCTGGCCATTTGTGTGCATACAGGTGTGTTATGACTGTGCATCTTATACACTGTTCTGACCATCATTCTCACGACAGGTTTGCGGACCGCCAAGTCCACGGCGCTGGATTTGTTTTTTGCCAGAGGCTCACATCCAAGTATGTCTACTTCGTCATCCTGTTCTACGGCACAGTGACCAGTGCGTTATTAGTTCCGCCGGTCATTCTCGAGCTGTCCCAGCTGCTCGCTATCAGCGCTGTGATCCAGTACATTCATATGTTCCGTTAGCGAGTCTTGCATGTATTTTGTAGCTTTCAATGCAGTTCAGTTGCGGCAATCCTGCCCCACGCGTCGTGAGCACAAATTAAGGGAAGCATTTCCGTCCCTGTATGTCTTTATCTGTGCCTGCAGGTTGCCGCAACATTCCACCTCCAGCTGGTGGCCACACCTACCTGGCCACAGTCTGTGGCCATAGGCTCCTAAACCTGGAATCCACCTACAAGCACCTGGTGGCCAGCTTAAACCGGCATGTTGCAAACATGTCATGTACAGCTGGTGGCAACGTGCCGGACAAATGGCGGTGTAGCAAGGAATCAAGGTCGGCAGGGCGCGAGATAGTCTACGCCCGGGTAGAAACCAAAGAGGATGGCCAAGATAGCATACAAGACTATATGATTGGTTCAGAGACCGCGGGATAATTTCAATAGGTGAGACGTACAGCAGAGAATCGCACCTTCAAGCTGTGCGGTTCAACAAGTCAACCAACGCGTTTCAGGTTCCTAGAAAGAACGAAATTTTCCCAGTTGCTCTTCCCATCCTGTATGGCATATTTCACCGCCAACACCGTTATGGGGGCAAATTCAGAGGTTCAATGATATATTGACGGAAGGATTCACGAACCGGCTACAAGGAGGCTGATGGCCTCGTATGAGTCGAAGAGGAGCGTCATTGGCTTCCCCATGCCCCATCCGACCAGAACACTGAGTCTGTCAAAGTTTCAGCGTGACTGTCTTCGCAGTAAAAGGATTGAACACACGGGAGGACGAACAGCGCAATTTGCTACGCATACTATGTATGAGATAATTGTGTTTGAACGCATGAAATCAACACTCACGACACTGGAGCCAACCGCCACACTCATGCTCAAATTCATCTTGTCCTTGGCGGCGGAGGTCACCGCCGTCGCATGCTCTACAGCGCATAAATCCGTGAGCGAACACCATAATACAGAACTCCGAATTGCCCACTCACCAGCGGCGTTCCCGATTAGCGGCAAAAGAATTACAGCAACAAATTCCTTGCTGAGCTGACTTGACTCGGACTCCGTGACGACCTCAAGGGCGTCGAGGAGAAATTCTGCCGTCACCCCTGTTATCTGCAATACCTTGAGCGGTGAAAAACGAGGGGCCGGAATATGTTGCAACGACATACCCCAGTGACCACAAACAGTACCACCACGCAGATCCAGAGATTCATTTGCGGGGTTTCGAGTTCAGGTTCTGACTGTTCAATCGACTGCGGCTCCTCGCTGTGGTTAAGATCCTCCATCTCGATAAGCTGTCCCCGGACTAAACGCTGCCTCGGCTGCTTGATGTACTCTGTTGACAACGTCCTATCCCTCGTCTTCGTACATCTGGGGGTGGGACTTGAGCTGGAAGCCCATGTAGCCGATATAAACTGGCAGGCTGCTATTCAGCAAAGAAGACGTTGTCAAAAAAATATTTTCAACCTAAGAGCATGAGTATCGCAAGCTGGGTACAGAGGAATGTTAGAGCAGTCTTGGTTCACGCGAGGTTCGCAAATATATCATAGAACCACTTACATAGCGGCTCGCCTGGAGCAGTTTGGACTGTATGTGGGCATTAGCCTCATCATGATCTAGAAGTATCCAATAACTTGAAGCTGTTCTGGTCGCATTCGATATGATCACACCATCGGCGCTGAGAAGGCTCTTATGGAATGCCACGGGCAGAACCACGGTAGCAACACTGAGTGCCAACAGGGAGCTGTACAGCTGTGCGGCACCTTGGTAGAAAAATCAGCTAGCCTGACTGGACTGAGATCGCGGGTGGACGTGACGAACCCTTCCCGAATCCTTGCTGTGAATAGCGCCATCCACCCAAGACGAAGCACATCCCCAGGACTAGCACTGCAAAGGAACGTGAGAAACCTGAGCGACGATCTATTTGGGAGGAAGTACGCAGGTTGCTGAGAATGGAGCCGATGACTTGAGAGAGTATCAGCCCTGAAATTCCACAGCAGAGAAGCATGGACTTACGGGACGATTGGACGAGGGCGATATCACACCTTCTCAAGGCGAGTACCTGTGAGGTTGTTAGTATGGCTTCTCAATAGATATTCGAAATCTACTCACCGCGACTATGAGTTCAACACTGGCGTGGGGTGAGATACGACTCAGGTAAATTTTTAATGCTTACACGTTTCCCTGTATAATTATTAGGTTGTGGGTAACAGAGGATAATTATGATTACCAGCGTCGCGTTCAATAATCCTGCGAGAGCCTGACCCACACGAAGAGCGAGATCGTCCGTGGCGATAGCGAGAATCTAAGACGCCGTCGTAGCATAGAATATCAACAGCGAATAATTTATTACTGGCAGAAGATAACGCACCCTTGCAAGCGGAACTATACCCACGAATGCAACTGCTAGTGGCAATCAAAAAGAGTAGCCAGAAGAAACACAGGCTGTACGTACAACCAAATATTAACTCTGCTTTGGCTGACCGCCAGTGCGCGATCCACTGACAGATAAATGATAAGTCGGGGAAAGTGGACAAGACAAAGCCGCACAGAGCCAACCACACACGCAAGCAGCACACAGTTTAAAACGTTGAAAAGGTGGTACCCAACTTTGGACCAAACTGGTTTGAAATACCCAGTAAATAATGTGGTGACGGAGGGATGCAGTCGACCCACCACCAGCGCTAGCCGGAATTTCCGGATAGAAAACTACGCGCAAGCTCTTCCACCGGCCGGAGTCAGCAGCCAATGGACGGTTGGGCCTGAGTGCGGCTCGCAAATAGGGAAGTGGGTTCAGGTTCCATTTCCACCCAGATTGGAAATTTTTCGCGGTCCTGCCAATAGCCTCGCCATCCCCTACGCGTTGGCGGCGGCAGTGTCGCTGAAACGCACTCAGCTTGTCCTCGACGCACATTTTTGGCGTCCCAAATTCCTGAATCATCCACGCATCCACGGCACATAGCATCGCTTACTCTCAGCGGTCTTCCATCACGACTCCGCGCTGTTGGATGTTTCGGGCCCCCCCGCCGGATTCCCGACGTGTTGGCGCCACCCCCACTGTTCTAAATCCCCTCCCCCCCATCATTGTCTCGACGTGCAATGAACTAAAATGAGCTTTACTTAAGTTTTGCAGTCCCCGTGAGCTGGACTCGTCGTGCCCAACGTCTTTGCGACGTTGTGCGCCGCCCTCGCCTTCATTGTCTTTTTTCGCCTCCCCGATGCGTTGGTGGTGCGCACCGCTGGCCTCGACTTTTTATTCGAGTTTTTGCCCCCCCCCCCCCACAGCCAGCTTCACAGCGTCTTGGCTGCCCGCAGCGCTGTATCCTCGCTTCCGAGACCCCGCGTTCCCCTGCGTCTTCATTAACGTGCCTACGGCGCGCGCTCCGGCCTTACCCTTTTTATTCGACTCTTCGACTCTTTGCCGTCCCGCGGCCGGAGCCTCTGCGTCTTAATGTCTTAGCGGCGCGCAGTGCCGTTCAGCTGGCAGCCTGGCCAGAGACAGCAGTAATTCCTTTTTAGTAACTCACATGAAACTACCTCCGTCCTCAAAAATATTATCATTGTATGCTGTTCAAATTGTATAAATATTCCCGCGCGCGCGGAATGAGTTTCCGCGCGCCGTAATATCAGAAGTGTCAGTAGCGCGCGCCTATGTACCTCGCACAGACATCGACCCGATCGAACTCCACGAAACCTATGCGGGAGAAGGGACTTTGTTGATGGTGAGATATAAGAATACAAATGTGTACTGTCTGCGCCATCGTCGGAAGATGATAATTTTGGACAGTAACACAGAGGGTTCACTTTTGTGCATGCCAAATTGACGAGATGCGCCAATGAAAAATCTAGTGCCAGGTGGTGAGTGACCAATTGAATGGTTCACATAAATACCTCATATACAGACATCTTGCCAGACATCCAGCTTGCGGTAGGCGGGATGGTCGAGGTTGAATTTGGCTGGATGTCTGTATATGAGGTATTTATGTGAACCGTTCGATTGGTCACTCACCGCCCGGTGCTAGATTTTTCATTGGCGCATCTCGTCAATTTGGCACGCACAAAAGTGAACCCTCTGTGTTACTGTCCAAAATTATCATCCTCCGACGATGGCGCAGACGGTACGCATTTGTATTCTTACTAGCAGTTGACCCGTGCTTCGCTACGGGGATATATGTTGTTGGTTCACATTAATGTTACTTGTTCAATTTTTTTTGCATTGAAGTCGCTTCAACTAAGGAATCAATTAGCCCCTTGAACTCCTCGCGCGGCAAGAAAATCATGGCCAGAGGACGTTTCTTCTGCTTTATCCTCCGATTCCTCAAGGGCACGATCATCTGCTGTTGTGGGTTTCTTCGGAGGCCGTTCTCCTGGCTTGTTGCCCTGAAGTATGGTTACCGGCGGTACCGGTATGACTTAGTTTGATCCATGGTCTCATTCCGTTCACGCTAGCTCATTAATAGCTACTATGTAGTTGTGCCACATGGGCCCACGCGCACTTTAAAATGGAATTAAATTAAAATTAAGAAAATAAAAAATTAATGACTTAGTTTTAGGTCAGGAAGCATAAAATATTCGCACATGGTTTTGCTGGATTTGTTTCCGCCTTCCCAGTGAACTTGAGGTGCATTGAAGTACCGCCGGTATGAACTGAATTGATTTCTTAGTTTAAGGTCAGGAAGAATAAAATATTCGTACGTGGTTTTGCTGGATTTATTTCCGCCTTCCCAGTGAACTTGAAGTGCGCTGAAGTACCGCCGGTATGAACTGAAATTGATTTCTTAGTTTAAGGTCAGAAGAAATAAATATGGCGCGATACTGATACTGAAATATTATGTAATAAACCACGCGAGTGACGTGATCGATTGATGGGCGCGTGGGTCGCGTCTTAGTCGCGTTGGTAGATGTCTATGGTGGGCGAGGGAGACGCAATACATCAGGGTGGCCCGACCCGCAGGCTGACGGCATGGAAGGGATTCAAATAAAATATTTGCAGGGGCGGTAGCAAGGCCGCAGGAGATGACCAAAAGAATGCTTCGCTGCAGCGCGGCACGCAGCCCGCACGTCTTGAGATGCCGAAGACACAATAGGGTGCATGCTGCAACTCACGAAACCATCCTGGGTGCCGGAGAAATTTTTGCAGCAGCGCTCCGTGCCATGCATGTCACATGTCAGAGAAGTCACCGGGAGCCAAGAGAACTCCAGAAACCAGTGTTGCAAAGCTATCACAAATGCCAATAGAACACCTGGGAGGAGACTTTTCTGAATAAAGGCTATAAAGCAGCCTACAGTGAGTATGATGGATGCAAATCAAATTCAAGGCAGCGCTATGTGCCGCACGCATTTTTTGCCAAACCTTGTAAGCTTCTTTAGACCAATCTTTGCACCCACAGGGTGAGAAAATTTTGTTAGATTCCATTGCTCATATTGGCATCTCGGCACCTTAAAACCTTGTACAAGGTTGGCAATAAAATAATTGTAGTTCATGGCACATTGTATTGAGGAACAAAGCAATGATAATTTTATCTCCTGAAAGACCGCCCAATTTTGGTCTCAGAGTTTATCCTTTAGCAGTTTTTCAGCCTGAAAAAGCTTATATCGAAAGAGCTGAAAGCTCCGAAAGAGTACATCTTAAAAGACAGCCGGGTACGGTAATGTTGAATAAAATGGTGACCAAAAACGGGACTTGAACCGAGGGTGGGCGCCAAAACAAAATGACACAAATTTAAACAATCACTAACTAACCACTTCACCAAACAGTATATAAGGGGTTCTGGGCTCTGAATATTTTAATTAATATTATATTTTCCACCCACGTACATCAGTATCGGGCCTAAAATATGCGCACCTCAAGAGAGACTTTACCGTGATTACCACAATTGGCCAAAACATCTGATGGGGGCCTCCATAGTTTCTTAGCTTCCCAATCAAAAGAATGCACTGATTTGTCGCACCATGATCATCCATTCGCGCCTCCTTTCTGTGCGCTCGTGGCATGCCATCGCCCATCTTGCTCATTGTGCAAAGTGCTTGCTATTTGCAGAAGACTTGCAGGCTTCGGCTGTGTATTCTCTTGGCCCGCCTCTGGTGTTGCTCCAGCTGGCCCAGAGATCGAGGGCTCAGTTGATGTGCTAGTGGTGTGCACAGGGGGTATGTTTTCATTCGTGCTTTGGGAGTTTGGGGAACGGTGTCAATGTCCTGGGATTTGCGCAGTCATACTGTATCTGATGGCCCCTTTGATGGTGTCTCTGAGACATGTTGAGCGGTGTGAGATCTCTGTCGTCACCAAAGTGAGCAGGTTTCACCAGAAGAAAGTGTCTTGATGTGGAATTCAGTGGTTCAAAGTTCGTTATGTACGCATTGTCGCATCCAATGCACCTGTTTAACAATATTGTTCAAGGACTGTAGCGGTGGACTGCGGTGGGGCGGGTGTGGAGCTGGCAGTGGAGCTGGGAAAAGAAGTAGAGTGGCAGTGCATTCCAGCTAAATGCAAAATTGTAGGCCGTTTGGACTTTTGAGAGTTGTGGAGCCGGGACGATCCGGCTGCACGTGCAGCCTGCAAACGTCATCAAATCATCTTGAAATCATCATATTTACCCTGCAATCTCTCCGCTCTCTCTTCCTGTCAATACAACCATGCCTTTTCGATACATCCACCCGTAGCAAAAGACGCCGCTGCCCACTATCAAGAGGGCCGTTCCCAACAACAACGACATTGCTGCTATAACCCGTATAGGTCGTCGATGAAAGAATGAGAGTTGTTGGTGTTTGATCTTATGTCGTCACTTCACATGACGCCATGGCTCCACCGCCCACGAGATCGAGATGGTCTAGTATTTTGCATTTAGCTGTCAAGTTTGTCTGCCAGCCGAGTCCCTGACGTCATTGGAGCTGTTTAGTTACCCGTGCTACGCCACGGAGCATTTTGCTCCCCGTCAGAATATTAAACTGCCTTCATCTTGAGAACTTATAGTACTCGAGTGGCTTGCATTCTCATGTTATCGTTTCGAGGGCTGCCTGGCAAGAATATCCCGCCTTCATCTTGTGATGAATCATTGCCTTGATCAAACAATTTTACTGGAGTCACTTGTATCTGAAGAAATCCACTTGCTGGTTGTTTCCCTGCAAAATTGTCTCGCCCTCATCTTGTGGTGGTCACTTTATGTTCACATCGAACAATCAATGCCTTTATCGGGGCAATTTCATCGGCTCATTTTTGCGAGAGAAATTATTCCACTTTCACTGAGCTGGAGTCTGCGCCGGTTGATTCATTAGGCCCATTTTTAGCTTCTGCCTTTATTGGAGTTTGTCCGTCAGAGTGCCTTCATTGAAATTGACAATAAGAAAGAAAAAAAAGCTTCATCTGGACTCCTGTGAGCTTATAGTAGTAGTACTCAAGTGAATTACATTTTGGGAATTCTCATATTGATACTAATTGCTCGGCTACCTTCATTTTGTGTGGCTCCATTTTTCATTTTTCATCCTAAATATTTATTGCCTTCATCAGGAAGACGATGGAGTCGTGTGTTTCTGGAGAATTCGGCCGTGAGAACCCATCCTTTATGTCATCACAGTTCAACGTTGGTTCAGCGACATATCGACAGTGAAAACAAAATGCAGTGGAGCAGATGACATCATGCATCTGCCGGCTTGGCTCCACAAATCTTGACACCTAACTGCAAAACCCTAGAGCGTTTCCAAAAAAACTTGACTTACGCTCGTTGACATCGCTTACATTCGCTTACAGCGCTCCAGTGCGCCCCAGGTGTGGAGCGCTGCGCTTCAAAAGGAAATTGACGTCATAAATTGCTCGTGAACTTTTTTTGAAAGCGCTCTAGGGTTTTGCAGTTAGGTGGAAGGTAAACAACGGCGTACTATAGTGGAGCGGGTGTGGAGCTGGTGTTGGGCTGGAAAAGAAGTGGAGTGGCGATGAGCTTTGTTGTGGGCTTGTCAGTTTGCGGGTCCTTGACGTCATTGGAGCTCTCTCAGCCAATCAGCTTTATCCAGAGTCAACGGTGGTCGATTGTAATATAGATATCTCACCATCAACAAAGTCCCTTCACATAGGTTTCACGGAGTTCGATCGGGATTTGAACTACTATCCAATGTCGGCCTCTCACAGCGCCGGTTCCTCAATTAAGTGGGCATTTTAATTAGCTACACTTCTTTAAGTATCCCAAATCAAATATTTTTGCCTGAAACTCAATTAGATATATCTGATTTGGAACTCAGCTAAATCTAATCTTATTTCTTTTACGATACTTGGAGAAGTGTAGCTAACTAAAATGCCCAGTTAATCCATGAACCAGCACTCTGATTGGGTGCTCGGGAATTAAGCGGGCATTTTATTTAGCTACACCTCTCCAAGTATAGTAAAAGAAAGAAAAAAAGATTTAGTCGAGTTCTAAATCAGATATATTTAGTTCAGTTTTGGGCCAAACTATTTGTTTGGGGATACTTAGGGAAGTGTAGCTGAAGTGTATATAATTGAGGGACCAGCGCTGTATCTGTGCGAGGTACGTAGGCGCGCGCTACTGACACTTCTGATATTACGGCACGCAGAAACTCATTCCGTGCGCGCGGGAATATTTATAGAATTTGAACAGCATACTGAAGAAACATAGTGCACTTTATTAGGCAAAAAATGCGCAACCTTCGACTAACTTTGCGCGCGCACACTGTTTTTGGCGCGCGCTTGACATTTCTGATATTACGGCACGCGGTAACTCATTCCGCGCGTGAGGGAATATTTATACAATTTGAACTAAGTCTCCAACCATTTCTGTTTATAAACGTTTACAAATGGAAAAAACCGTTTTTATTTTCGTTTAGTTTACCACGGCTGGAAAACGGTAAACAACCGTTTATAAGCGGTTTAAACGGTTAGAAAATTTTGTATGACTCATACGGGAGGGGGCATAATTCAAGAACCCACACTGGTTGAGCATTTCGATTTTTTCACTCCAAGTTTCAGTGAAAAACTTCCTTTATTTTTCACCCAAGAAGTGTAGCTGAAAATGTCTGAAAATTTTAAACTTTTTACAGTACTTTTGTGACTTTACTGAAAATTGCTTGAATTTTTCACAAAAATACTGGAAAAGTTATGAATTCTCCAGCTACATTTTCAGTGAAAAATGTATGAAAAATAAAGGAAGTTTTTCACCAAAAATCTAGGTGAAATTTTTGAAATGCTCACCCAGTGCCACTGGTATTTGCGGTACAACGTTCCACCAAACGTCGGACCACTGGAGTCGCTAGACAAGTGCCAGAATCACGAAACAAGAGAGGCAACTACTTACCCCCTGACAGCAGATAAAATGATGCCAGTGGTAATTTGCAGTTGTTCTTCAAAATCGTTGAGAGCATACATTTACAGGCCATTGACGATTTCCCGCTAACCCGAGTAAAAGAATCCCTTGCCAGAGGAAGATTGACGACCTCCCGGCGGGAGAACATCAATTCGGGAGATTATCAATTTGGGGGATCATCAATGCGGGAGAGGGTCAATTCAGGACATCATCAATGCGGGAGATCGTTGTTGAACTTGAAGTGTGATCTTCTCTCGTAGGAAATAGGATACCCGGTGATCGCGAGAAGCACACTGGTTCGAACAATGTTCCACCAAACGTCGGACCACTGGAGTTACTAGACAAGTGCCAGAATCACGAAACAAGAGAGGCAAATACTTACCCCCTGACGGCAGATAAAATGATGCCCAGTGGTAATTTGCAGCTGTTCTTCAAAATCGTTGAGAGCATACGTTTACAGGCCATTGACGATCTCCCGCTAACCCGAGTAAAAGAATCCCTTGCCAGAGGAAGATTGATGACCTCCCGGCAGGAGAACGTCAATTCGGGAGATTGTCAATTTGGGGGAGGTCAATTCAGGACATCATCAATGCGGGAGATCGTTGTTGAAGTACGCACGTGTGATCTTCTCTCGCAGGAAATAGGATACCCGGTGACCGCGAGAAGCACACTGGTTCGAAAAAAGAAACCTAGAAAATACCGTTTATAAACTGTTTTATACGGTTTACAAACACTTTCTAACCGTTTCCGTTAAGTTTACAGGTTTTGATAAACGAAAACTAAATGATTGGAGCCTTAATTTGAACAGCATATCATTGGCTGCACATTTGCATTTACACCCCTGCAACAACCTCTGCATATAATAACAGACCCTACTTCTCACTTTAGGGCTGAAACGATTCGGACAGCAACTGTAAAAAGTTGTGGAGGAACCAAGTCGGCCCGGAGGGCGTTGGTATATTTTACTCCATTGGGCACAAGAGCAGATTCGGGTAGACTCGCTACCGCTCTACATCCGACGATCGTGTCAGAGTGATTCGCGAAGCCCCTATCAAATTTGATCAGGTAGTTCCTAACGTGGCCCCACACGACCCCACTTGTTGCACATTTTCAGACCAGCAACGAGACGAGTTTTTCCTTTGGGCGGTTTTCTAGATCCACGAATTCGCCGATTGTTTCGCGATCTCTGCACCTGGAACTTGCTTACATCTGGCCAAAAGATTCAAAAGCCTTGTCACCGACTGACTTAAGCACACAAATGTCCTGGAAAAGGATTGCCGGCCGCCGGAACTCCGATTTGCGCGGCCGAGCACGTTCCAGGCTCGTTCCAGACAGAATCACAGAAACTTGTCGTCCCACATCTCCCATCACCCATCGTGACGGGCCACAAATGCCTTATCTGTCGCTTGCTCTCTCACGTCCGTGCTCAGATCATGTTTGATCGTGTCCAAGGACTCCCTCTTCGAATACGATATACATCCTCTTGCTGGGTCCTCGCTTGTATCGTTCTATCGTAAACCCCGGGCCCCCCAGCAGAAAAGCACCCCGAAATGTTCACTGTTTTAGTTGAATGCTCCATTTGGATCAAGCTTACAGTTGGCTCACAGTGGAAGTTTGTGCCCACGAGTGCGGGAGGCAAGTGCAAATCAGTTGTCGGTTGAGATTTGCGCGAAGGCGGACTGTCGTACTGTGCCGTTATCTTGATACACGGTGTACGGCCTTATTTAAGGCGGCATACGCTGCTACGTACGGCTAGTACCGTAGCTGCACAAAGTACACGGGAGGGCCATCCGATACGGCTACGGGCCCGGATGAACCGTATCCGTATGTCGTCTTACACCGATCCCTAGCACTGCCAGCAAGATAAAAAATCAACAACTTCTTGTCACAGGAGCATCCAATGGATCCGAGGGACCCCGGATTTTCCCGAATGACACAAGTTCATAGGCGCTTGTCTCTGGCGCTACAAATCAATTCCCATCGGCTCCCATTTCTCCATCTGCATCGCGTATGTGAGGAGGTTTCGAGAACCCATCTTCTCTGATATTAAAAGAAAACCATGAGGCATGGCACGGCATAATTCACGACGTGCGCCCACAAGGTCGGCACTTAAAAAAACGACCCCTAAAGTTATCCATCTAGCCGAACTCGCATTATGCATCCCCCGTCTCAAGACCCTATCTCGAGCTTTCTAACGGCTGGCTGTGTCATAGGCTTCGCCTTAGTCGCAACGTCTTCTCTCCGGCGATGGCTCAAGATGAAGAAACCGTACGCATTCATCCCAGGGCCAGAGCCTACCAGCGCTCTGGGTATGTTGCATGATCATCGAAGTTGAAGATATTCGCAATTGATTTGGCTCAAAAAGGGTATCTACTGGATCTCCATGACTCGAATAGTCTTGGATGGCATTTCAACATGACGGAGGAGTTTGGGCACGTTGCTCGGCTAAAGGGCGGACTGTTAGGAGTGCGTCCACCACTCAGATCTCGCACCATAACAAACAACTCATCTTCCTTCTGTAGGCCGATGCGCTCTATATAACGGATCCCTTGGCATTGAATTCAATTCTCATCCGACAGCAAGCGTGGTTCCCCGAATCTACTGAATTCGCCGGGTAAACTTCCTCTCAGACGCAGAGTTCAGTTATTCAACATCGGCGGTAGATTGTTTGGAGTGATCCATTGCGGGGACGGTGTTGCATCTGTTCAAGGCACGTATTCTCCGTATTCTCCCACCATTGCACTTGTTGGCTAACGCAAATTAACCGGTCTATTTCTAGGTCGCGAGCACAAGAAACAGCGCAAGTACATGGATGCTCTCTTCACGGCCAGCCGTGTTTCAAAATTAACCCCAATGTTTTATCAAGTAACTCGGAAGGTAAATTAAAATAAGGACTATAGAGTTTTTCAACTAAAGGTGTTTTTCAAGTTGGAATCCAAGTTGACTGCCGCAGTAGCAGGCAAGCCGGGCCAGGTCGTCAATATGCTCGATTATTTATCGCGCACAGCCCTTGAGATCATTGGGACGGCTGGAATCGGTCACACATTTAACTCGTTCGATGACAAAAGCGAGGCATTCGATGAATTCCACGGGGCCATCACTACTGTTCTGTAAATATTCCCAGATGAAGATGGGCTGCAGTCCTTACAGTTTCTGTATAACAGGCCTCTTGCAAGCCGACTTTTCCTCGTTTTACCATTCCTCGAATCTTGGCGGAAAATACGGCCCGTCTGGCTCCGTCGATTCCTGGCGAGTCTCGGAACATTCCCGTGGCCAGCAGCTAAAAAGGTTCGACCATCTTCCTGCACAGCTAACTGGGTCTAATATGCCCCGGGTTTCAGTTCAGAGCTGCTGTCGATGCTATGCACCCAGTATATGTGAACCTGTACAATTCTCGTCAAGCCATACTGGAAGAAGGCGGTTCGGCTGCTCTCGCTGATACCGCAGCTGGAGGAAAGGATCTCATTACTTCGATGAGTGAGTTTACCCTCGAACATGAGCCCGATGAGAAGTTTATGTCGTTTATTTTTCAGTTCTGGCCAACTGGGATGCAGATGAGGCGAACAAAATGTCTGAAGATGTTGTTCTTGCTAACATGAGGTGCGCGAGTGCTAATTATTCAAATGATCTCCAGGATTTACCTTCAGATAGCTCTATTGTTCATGGCGGCCAAGAAACTACGCCCCCCTGTCTCGCCCGATTTTTGAACTTAGTCGCCGCAGACAAAGATCTTCAACATCGCCTCCGGGTGGAATTGCAAGAAGCCAAAGCAGTAAGACCTTTATTTTATCCAGTGCTAGATCTAACCGCAATTGAAAGAAAAAGACGGAAGGAGAAGACTTAGACTTCAACGAGCTCGAAAGATTACCTCTGTTGGATGCTGTTGTTCGGGAGATGCTTCGAATGTACTCCCCCGTTACTTTCATTTGGAGGCAGTAAGTCTTCGCCATTTTCCCTTACCATTTGTGAACATCCATCTGTGCAGAACTCAAAAGGACGTCATGGTCCCACTCACATTCCCCATACGTTCTACCATCACGGGTGAAGAGACAAATCAGCTTTTAATCGAGAAGGGCACCGCAGTCTATGTGGGTTTGAGTGCGGCGAACCGATCCACTGCAATTTGGGGCCTCGATGCAGCAGAATTTAAGCCTGAAAGGTGGTTCAATCGCTCACGAAATGATTTGAAGCTACCCGGAGCATATTCTGGAATGTGAGTACGATACATTCTATGTAGTGCATTAATTTAATTGGAACAGGATGACGTTCCTGAGTGGCGCAAAAGTCTGCCCGTACGTTTCCACTTTTCTTCACAATATATATTTATCCTAACAGTAACCATAGAGGGCTGACATTCGCTGTTCTCGAAATGAGTGAGTGTGAAGCTAACAAAATTCTGAGCCGAAGCTGAAATGTTTCTCCCATGTCCAGAGCTTGTACTGTCCGTCTTGTTGTTGCGATTCTCGTTTGAACCTATCGAGGAACCGATCGACTGGCGGATGGGCATTAGCCTTGAGCCGATAGTTCGCGGACGCGAGGAAGAAGGTATTCAAGCGCCCGTCCGGGTCACCGCAATTTAAATTCGCAGTCGAATGGATCCAAATAAAAGGCAGATGATATGAGAGGTTATAGCCGACGACAATCCTCATGATATTACGATCTTCACGATACTACAATTTACGATACTATTTTTCACGCTCCTCTCTATTGGGTCCGTCGAGGTATTTAGACCTAAGTACTACGTACATAGACGGATACTGTATCGAATTGTAAATGTTGTAGAATGTTGTTTAGAGTTTTTGACTGTACTGGACGCGACGCGATTTTGTTTATATACTGTTTTTGAACTCGTTCAGGTGAAGCGACTTATGTACGAGATCTAGCTGAGCGGCGATAATGATGGCGCATGGAGTTGTTCAGGTTGAAACAGTAGCCGGCGAGACGGAGAAAGCGGAATTTGGAAGTAGCCATTCGTCTGGAGGATCAATTTTATGTCGTGAAGTGAAGTCCAACTCGAGGATAGTAGACGTCGGACCGATCTGAAGGGAAAAGCCAATCATAGATCGCATATTATATTTTCATCGTCTATATCTAGCTCGAAATTCAGTGAGTACATCAGGGCCTAAGAGCCGCGGCACCAACACCTTTTTGGATTCGGGTCTATTTGCCCCAGAATCATCCATAAAAAAACGCGTTGCCAATCTTGCAACAGCCGCAGAAGTTGTGTTTGATTTGAGTGAGTTTGACCGCCGGTGTACAGAGGGAGTCGCTCCAGGTTCCGTATACTTGATGCAGAGATATCGAAGAAGTTCCATACGACATAGTAGAGTCGATGGGCTGTCCAAGTCACCAAAAATGAGAATAGCGTATGTCTCAAGGAGGGTGCAGTGGCGGAGTATTTCAAGCATGGATTGCGGTGTAATGTATTCTGGGGCCCCGACGTCAAAAGAGAGATCGAAGGAATTCCCGGCGGAAGGGCATTTCTGGAGATATGAACTGAGCATCGAGAGATGCACTCCAAAGACTCGTGGCTCGCAAGAACGCCAACCTCGAGTGAATCACGTTCTGATCAGCGTCCTGGCCGCCAAAATAATCGACAATCGCCTTTTCTAGGATCGGAACATCCTCTGAGGATAGAAATGAAAGGGGTTCGAATTGATCAGAGGGAAGGCTGAGTCGTAAGTGCGTCCAACGAAGGGAATAACGCGTGAGCGCCTTGAGTAGTGTCGAGGCATCGGGAGCCGTCCGTCCCGACTGAGATATGGTCAAAGAGATCGAGAGGGGAAGAGAACCCGGCCAGGCTAGCCAGATATGAACTGTATCAATCATTCGCCCCGTTTTATCGTCCGAAGGAGCGACAATGTGGACGGACGCCCACATTTGGGGCGTTGAAAGTGCCAGATACCTCCAAGACTAGCATATGGTACAAAGGAGGAAGGAAGACTCCTTGGCGCTGATAGCGCAATTGCGGTTCGCCGGAAGTGCCGCCATGAATACTTCGCGGAGAACATCGTCGGGCAGCCTTCGAGCTGGAAATACCAATGCCAAATGAGCATCGATGAACTCGGTGAGATCGTCCAGTAACTTTTGCATGTGGGCGATCTGTTCCGTAAGGTGTGCGGCCTCCTTCCGGGGATCGACGAGGAAGTCGCGAATCCGCTGACTTTCTGTTTCATCGGGAATGGCGTGTATGCTCAATAGGATTCCGTGTTATGGGGGTTGAGGTGACAGTAGTGACAGCAGTCACGCAGAGTCACGCGTTATTTCGATCCAAAGCAAAGAACCAAACAGATTGATTTCAGGCCCGATTCTCAACGACCATGCCCACAGAGGAGGTCGAGTCAACGCCACTGTTAACCCAAGATACGGATAGTTTAGACATCCTGGGGCTCCGATTCCTTCTGGTTCAGCACTTCTCAAGGTTCCTCCGCCTGTCGCCCTTTTTCTACGAAAAATTCTGAATTATTCTCATGGCGCAGTGCGTGGGGCGACAGAACTGCGGAATTCGCGCTATACTTGTATCTCATTGGGTACTTCAAGGACACGCTTCTGCCCTCCTCGATATTCGGGTTTTCTCTGACCTGTGCGGAGACATTGAGCATCAAAAATACCTGCGACTAAGACTCATTTCAGTGACGGGGATTCTGTTCTCGAGATGGGCTGGATTTCTCGTCGATAAGATGCCAAAGCTCTCGGTGGTGCGATGGTCAATACTGGTGCAGAAGCTGTCTGCTCTGGGTAAAAGTTTTCTCGACTCAGTGGTCCAGAAGCTCACGCGGAAATTTAGGCGCGTATACGTGTTTCGGAGGACTTTGCTCAATAGAGCCTCGCTTCTCACCCCTTTCCCTTTTCCTGTTCTCCCTCCTTGTTATTTGTGGCTGCGCTCTGCAACTGTCTACCATCTGCATATCCATCGCGGTAGAACGAGACTGGGCCACCTGCATTTCAGCCGGATCGTCGCGCAAACTTTCAGGGTTGAATACATATCTCCGACAAATCAATCTTCTCTGCAAGCTTCTTGCCCCGCTGTTTGTGTCTTTCCTCACGGTCACGTACGATGGCGGAGAACGTGGCCGTCCCATCTCGGTCGCTATCCTGGCGGGAATATCTGCCATGACGATGGTATTCGAGCTTTACTGGATTGGGACAGTATATCGCCGATTTCCCGTCCTCGCTGCCGAACAGCTGCGCAAGGATACCGAGCGGCACGCGGCGTTGCTTGCCCCTCCTGCCGAAGCTGCATCTCCACCGGTGCCTCTCATTCAGCGTGTGTTCCACTTCAAAGACTGGCAAGAGTTCGTGCGCCTGCCGGTCTTTCTATCCTCCGTGTCGATTTCTCTCCTCTACCTCACAGTCCTTTCGTGAGTAAAGCCTCTCTAACCGACGCTTGCGGCTAATTAATTCTGCGTGGCAGCTTCGAGGGCACGATGCTCGGATACCTCAAGACCCTCGATTTCAGAGATGATTTCCTCGCGGAGATGCGAGGGATGTGCGTCGTCACAGGCCTCATCGGGACCATGATCACAGTCCCCTTGGAGAATAAGCTAGGCTCCGCCAGGGCAGGAAGCTGGAGCATCTGGTATATCAATGTCTGTCTGTTGATCGCCGCCGCAAAGAGTAACGATGCACAGGTCGATGGTCGTATGCCTCCTCCCAGTGATGGCATCCTTCTACATATTCGGGCCGCGAAACACGTTCGGAGCTGTTCTGCTCTTCGGAGGTGCGCTTGGATCCAATTTGGCTTTCCTTTGGCCACTTACGTGTTTCCACAGGAATGGCATTATCCCGCGTCGGGCTCTGGTCCTTCGACCTCATCCAGACAAAGCAACTGCAGGACGCGCTCGCCCAAAACGTCCGCCGCAATACTCTGACGGCCCTGCAATTCACGATGCAGAACGTTGCGGACCTGCTCAAGTTCGCCATTCAGATTTCCCTTTTCGGGACTTTGCTAATCTGTGTGTTAGATATGTCCTCACGATGATCCTGTCCCGACCTTCACAGTTCCGCTGGGCCGGCCTCATCTCTTTCCTGAGTGTGTGGTCCGGAGCCATGGTCTATTTGCTCTACCTCAAGAACGAGAGGGGGCACATCTTCCATCCTCCCTTTGAATGGATCCGGAAGATCCTGTAAACCCAATCGGACGTCTTCTTTGTAACCTGGTTCGCCGCCCCAACTTCCCCCTCACCCTGGATTTCGGTTAAGACTTATTTTTCGTTGTCGGCCTCCAATCCCTCGTTGCGTGACCTCGATGCTCTTTCCTTCGGTGAGCACGAAACAGGTGGAAGCTAGTCAGTTTTCCCGTTACCGTACGACCCTAAGTCCCACTGATGTCGTGCCTATCTGTAGATTCCGACCTGGCAACCTCAACGCGGCGGCCGGTCAATATATATATCTATCCCGCAGCTGCATGCCGTGATCCCGTTGAGCTCACCGGACTGTCATCGACAACAGACATTGCGCAGTCTTTCAGAGACTGCGGCATCGCGTTTGGATTGGATTCTTATCATTTATCGAGGGGGCACATATAATACGGCGCAAAGAATGCGCAGTGTTCCTACGCAGGTACCATGATCGGCGGATACCTGCATCGACTGTTGCTAGCGCTCTCCCTCGCGCCTAGTATCATCTCCATCCCCCTCTCCACCGACCACAAGAGCACACCGCACTCTTACCAGTCCACCTTCACATTCGCTCCTCTACTCGGCGCATCGCAGCCGCACGGCGTGATCAACGACTCGTACATCGTGATTCTCAAACCCGGCGTCTCGCATGAGCGGCTGCGCAATCACTTCAATTTCCTGCAGATCGCCCAGGACACGCATCCCCTGCTCGACGACGGCGCAGGTGTGCACCACGTCTACGACGGCCTCCTGAGCGGCTACGCAGGGCGCTTCGCAGCCCCACTTGTGGATCGCCTGCGGAGTCTCCCGGAGGTGCAGTACATCGAGCACGATCAGGTCGTGCACACGATGGAGCTCGCGGATATTGTGACGCAGAGGGGCGCTCCGTGGGTGCGTTGGTCTCCTTGTCCGACTGCATTGTGCTGATATACGTGCACAGGGCCTGGCGCGTCTCAGCCATCGTGATAAGCTGTCCTTGGGGACGTACGGGCGGTATGCGTATGACACGCATGGGGGCGAAGGCGTCGATGTCTATGTTGTCGATACCGGTATCAATGTCCACCACGTCGAGTTCGAGGGGCGCGCGTCGTGGGGAAAGACGATCGTGCGGAACGATGTCGACGAGGATGGGAACGGGCACGGGTGGGTACTCTTATTGTGTTTATGTAGCAGATTGCTTAACGGGGCCGCAGGACGCATTGCGCTGGGATAATCGCTTCGCGCAAGTACGGCGTGGCGAAGGCCGCGAATGTTATTGCTGTCAAAGTGCTTGACTCAAACGGGTACGGGAGCACGTCCGACATGATCGCGGGCGTCGCGTTCGTTGCGTCTGCTGCGAAGGCCAAGGCCGATGAAGCGCAGAGGGAGTACGCTGCCACAGGGCGCACGGCGCACAAGGGCTCCGTCGTGAACATGAGCCTCGGCGTTCGGGGAGTTTCACGCGCGGTGACCGAAGCAATCAATACCGCTGCGGACCAGGGCATCCACTTCGCTGTCGCTGCCGGTACGTCGCCTCTTTTTCCTTCTATGCTGTGAAGCTGATCTTGAAACACAGGCAATGACAACGCCGACGCATGCAAATACACGCCTGCCTCCGCTGAGGCGGCCGTCACGGTCGGCGCATCTACGTCCATCGATGCGCGCGCCTACTTTTCGAATCACGGGCCCTGCATCGATGTCTTTGCCCCAGGGCTTAACATCCTCTCGACGTTCGGCGGCACCGACACCGCTACAGCAACCCTCTCTGGCACCTCGATGGCGTCGCCGCACGTCGCCGGGCTGCTCGCCTACCTCCTTAGCATCTACCCCTCTGCGACCTTCGACCCCGTCTTCGCCAAAAGCTCGTTCCCCTCGATGCTGACGCAGGAGGCGTTCTTGATTGGCAGCGCGCCTGCGCGCCTGTACACCCTGATTCACGCAGTGCTCCCGAGTGTCGTGGCCGAATTAATGCCCACCTTCCGCCCTTTGGCCGCGGCTCCTCGCCCCGACACGCTGACGCCCGCGGATTTGAAGGCAGCGGTCATCACGCTCGCGACGCGGGGGGCGCTGTCGGGGGTCGCCTCGGACACGCCCAATGTGCTCGTATTCAATAACGCAACGTCGGAGTGAATGGCAGGCATTGTTGGATTGTGTTATCCGTCCGCGCTTCGTTGGTCCAATTGTGGGATCCTGTCAGTGTAATAATGTATCTCCTCCTCACTTTATTCCAAATTCAGTTTGTACGTACAAGACTCGTTACGTGTGTGTGTATGTAAGTTACGTTCATACACTTGACTCCATATTTTATCGACTGTCATAAACTTCATGGAGTACTAGTCTAACTACGGGAGACTTGGCCCGGTGAAACTGCTTTTATACAAACCCGCGAGCTTGCAGTGCGCACCACGGTCCGGCCGTCACCTGAGATCTGTCAACCGCTCTTCCGCTTGTTTGATACAACCGGAGCAGCTCTTCCTCTCAGCACATGCCTCCCCCTGGCGTTGGCTTTGTTGCTCGTCTGAGTTTCCTCGTTCTCCGTCTTCCCGTCGCACTTGGCCTAGCCGTGCACTATGTCTCCCGGCGCTTGGAGAACCCCGTCCCCGTGTATGCCACCGCTTTCCTCGTCTGCGCCAGCCTCCCCCTCTATGTTGTCTACCGGGTGGTCAAGAAGGACATACGCCAGCGCCGGGAGGCTGCCATGATGGGCGCGCGCCTCGTCCCAGAAATTGCCAATAACTCTTTCGGTAACGTGGACACGCTCAAGCTGATGATGGGCGTACGCAAATTCGGGTATCCCGGTAGGTTTCTAATCGTATGAGCGCGCTTTCCGACGCTGAAGCGCTGCATGCAGGGGATGGGTTCCAGATCTTGATGGCAGGAAAAGGGCCAGTCATCAATCTCAAGATTTTGTGGATGGACTCGATATTTACGACGCAGCCGGAACACATCAAGCACATCCTCGCCACCGACTTCAATAACTACATCAAAGGTTTACCACTCCTTTTCCTTTGTATCGCGATCGCAGGCTCACCGCATCTTATCCCGGCAGGTGAAAGCTTCCAATATGGCATGGACAGCGTCCTCGGGGTGCGCTTTTACTCATATTCGACTGTTACATGAATATTGACGGTGGCACAGAGCGGCGTATTCAATTCCGACGGTAATTCCACTACGTCGATAGCTTCACTTTCATTAATTTGCTTGCAGGCGAAATGTGGAAGTTCCATCGAAACCTGACCCGTCCGTTCTTCAACCGCGATCGGGTCAGTGACTTCGACATCTTCGACCACCACGCAGAGGCTGTCATTTCGGTCCTGAAGCAGCGTTTGCGCGAGGGGTACTCGATCGATTTCCAGGTGCTTGACGTTCACATTGAGCATTCAAGGACGTTCACCTCCGCCGTAGGACCTCATCGGGCGATTTACAATGGACACCGCAACGGAATTTCTCTTTGGGCAGTGTGTCGACAGTCTGAAAGCGTCCATCCCGTTCCCGCACAATGTCGCGCGGCCACCGGCCGTGGCGTACTTGACCGAGGGCGGAAATAAGGAGTCCACACACATGGCTAATGAATTTATCGCGGCGTTCAACGAGTCGATGCAAGTTATCGCTGAAAGAGGGTATTTGGGAGACATATGGCCGCTGTGGGAGGTACGGCTCCCGAAAAAAATATGGACTCCACCTCTGAATCTGCGTAGATGTTCGAGGACAAGACCGTCAAACCGATGAAGGTCGTCAGCGCGTTCTTGGACCCTGTTATACACGCTGCGGTAGAGAAGAAGCGTGCTACTGGTGCTGGGTCTATACAGGCGGATGGCGCAGGAGAGAAGCATGTTCAGGAAGGCGGGACCCTACTTGATGAACTGCTGAATTCGACTTCCGGTAAGTTTTCATCCTCCTTTTAGTTTTCATCTTCCGAGGTCTCCATCAGACGCTAAGGTGTTGAAGGACGAAACGTTTGTGGCTATTATCATTTCGAAGTTGTTTGATAATTAAACAATTATTCAGGTTGAACATCCTACTTGGTACCATACATCCTCAGCGTTACCGCGTTCCACTTGCTGATATTTCGGCAATACAGCTGGAAGAGACACGACGATGCACACCATGACCATGGTCGTTTATTTGTACGCTCCCATTCATCTTACCGCGCCGTAAATTTTTAATGCGCGTATAATCAGCTTGTCAATGTACCCCGCCGTCTGCAACAAACTTCGAGAGGAGGTTCTCGCCCACGTTGGGCCGAGCAGACGCCCCACGTATGACGATATCCGGGATATGAAGTATATGAGAGCTGTTATCAATGGTGCGTCTTCCCTTCTGAACGGTTCTTTATGCATGTTGACGCAAATTTATTGCCAGAATCGATGAGACTGTATCCATCCGTGTGCGTGGTTGAACTGAACAAAAGTGTGAAACTCTTCTGCTGACTGCGCTCCGGGAAAAGACCCTTCAACATCCGCGATAGCATCAACGCGACGACGTGGCCCTCCCCCGAGCCGGGGGAGAAGCCGTTGTACATTCCTGCCGGCACCAAGTTCGTCATATCTCATATTTCTTCAATGCTCCTCATCTTTGCTCATTATCCCCAGAGTCCCGTACTCGGTATTATTGATGCACCGCCGCACAGACCTGTGGGGGCCGGACGGTCAGCGACTACAAGCTAAATAAATATCGGATACCCGAACTAACGAGCCGGCGTTTCTCCAGCGGAGGAATTCTCCCCTGAGCGGTTCCTTGACGAGCGCCTTAAGAAGTACCTCCTCAAGGATGCGTTCCAGTTCCTGCCCTTCAACGCCGGGCCGCGCATCTGTCTCGGACAGCAGGTGCGCTTGTCTGGCTTCTCCTTCTACTTGATACATTACCAATTTCTTGTCGGCCGTAGTTCGCCTACAACGAAATGTCCTTCATGCTCATCCGCCTCCTCCAATCCTTCTCCTCATTCGCGCTCGACGAGTCCGCCTTCGCCCCCGAGGCGCTCCCGCCTGCGGAGTGGGCTGGCGCCCCGGGCCGCAAGGGCATCGACCGCTTCCGCCCGAAAATACATGTGACGATGTATACTACTGTATGTCATTCTTCTTTCATTCGTTTCCGAGACATTGATACGGGATCTAGGATGGGATGTGGCTACGGATGAAAGAGGCGGAGCCGGAGATGGCAGCAGTTTGATTTTGTTCGTGTAAGGACCATGTGTTTTGTGGGATTCAACACGATCTTGTGTTCTCCTGTGTATGTATTATTACAACAGTTACCTAAATTGCGGTCCAGTCCGAATTGTGGCGTTACACTCTGCCGAGTGTCATCTTTGAACAAAATATAGTTAAGAGGATTACAGAGGACACTGAAATGAATAAATATTGCGCGACGTGGACTATATATCCTCATGTAAACTAATATGAGCCGGCAGCAGCCTCAGCGCTCACCATAATGGCGGCACCGGAGGATCTGCGGTTAGTGGTAAGTTGAATGCAACACACATAATAAAATAACGCACGTCCCAATCCTCTCAGCACCAGCTTTAAACATCTCCAAGCACTTGTCCAGGCTGCGAATACCCGCCGATGCCTTGACTTTTACGCCTGCCTTGTAGGCTACAGTCTTGCGCATCAGCAACACGTCCGCTGCGGACGCGCCACCGCCAGCGAACCCCGTGCACGTCTTCACAAATTCCACGCCCGCCTCTGCTGCAAGGAATGATGCGGCGATCTTCTGCTCGTCCGTTAAAAAGACCGTTTCGAGGATGACCTTGACCGTCGTGCCGGCTGCGTCGACGACACCCTTAATGTCGGAATATACGAGTCCATAGTCTCCCGCCTTGAGTGCACCAATGTTCACAACCATGTCGATCTCCTTGGCTCCGTCATTCACCGCTTCCTTCGCCTCGCTACACGGAATATTAGACGACAGATATTATGCAATTACCCACAACACTCACAATGCCTTCACCGCTGTCGTTCCAGCACCCAGAGGGAATCCAATTACGGCGCATGGCACAGATTCACTGCCCTCAAGGCGCTTGGCTACCTGCTTGACATTTGCGCCATTTACACAGCACGACTGGGAAGAAAGAATGTGAGGACTCGCGCAAGATTGTATAGGCGCGTGTACCTTGAATTTGTACCGGATTGCCTGGTCGCAGAGCTCGTCAATTTGCGCGGGGGTAGAATCCTGTTTCAGGAGCGTGTGGTCGATTGCGCGGGCAAATTTGGCGTCGGCAGAAGTAATCGATAAGGCGTCGCTCAGTGGAACTGTCGAGGAGGTGTCGGCCAGCACTTCGGCCACTTTGGCTTGGATGCGGGGCGTCCATTCTTCGGTCGTGAGGGTCATTATGCTCGTTCTATGTACAGATGAATGGATAGCTCGAGGATTCTGAAGAAAGAGGAAGGCCTCGGAGATTGGTTATGTTTGTGCTGCTTATGTACGCGTCGACGATCACATGGTGGTGCCATAGGTTCGGATCAACTCTCTCTCCGGACCGGCTAGCTAGGCATAAGTTCACGAAGTACGATGCTATAGAGCATATTTTTAAAGTATAAACCGGCCAATATCTAAGTCTTATTAAAATGAACACTTTCATCTCCGGAGTCAAGCGATTGAAGCGCATTGCATGACTCCAGAACGAAGTTCCTGCCCATTTTCTTTTGACCAAAAACCTGACCCGCATCAACAAACAATGGTCGGCGACTTGATCCGAACCAAGTGGCGTCAAATTTCTCCAACTCCCACTTTGCCCACACTTTGCTCACACTGCTGCTTGAGGACAGTTTCACGATTTCGCCTCTTGTTTTGCTGTCCCTTACTGGTCAGACTGTCCGTTATGTCGCGCAAAAAGGCTGCTCGCAAAGATAATAATAACAACTTACTGGCATCAAACTGGCATACGAAGTCCCCGAGGTTCTTCCTGCGCATGCTTCAAACGCGGCTTTCCAAAACTACACTACTAGTACCAGTCGAGTACCTTTTGCCGCTCGTCTACTTTGTTTCTACTTGAGCCTTTTCCTTGCATCCCATATGCGTGTCGTCCTCCCTATCCAAATACGCCTCTACTTCATCGAGGCTCCCTAAGCACGCTGTCCTGCAACCTTCTGTTCACATGCCCCGTCTCAACTGTCACCTACCTAAAACCTCGCACGTTCCGAAGGGGACCTAGCTGGGCTAACAATTTATCCTGCTTCTTATCCTGTGACCCTCCCTAGCCAACCTATAAAATACCACCCGCCATAAGACCGACTCCGCCGCACATCATGAAGCTCTCAATCCTCGCAGCGAGTCTAGCTAGCGCACTGCTTGTCGGTGCATCTACCATCCGCAGGTCTCCCATTCCACGCGAAATATACGAGCATTCCGGATACACACCTGAGGAGATCTCCGTTTTGTTGCAAGCCCACAAGCCGGACGATTGTGTTAAACCCAACACAACAACTAGGGGCGTTATAGAGGGACCGCATGTGCCTTCCCTTAAAGAGATTAGGCAGAGGAACGCATTCGTGAAGCGGTTCGTCCGAATCTCTTCAGCTGGCATACCGTTTTAATTCAGTCATAAAGCGAGGGCACCAAACTCACGCTTCTCGGAGAACCCTTTGTATTTGTCGGTCCCAACATCTACTGGCTGGGTCTCGACGAGAACGTTATCCCCAACCCGAGTTATCCTTCCAAAACCCGTGTCCTCGAAGCGTTCGCCGTCGTCACTGCTATGAAGGGTACGGTCGTCCGTGGACATACCCTTGGCATCTCTGTCGGCACCCCTCTCTCTCTTGAGACCGATTTGGGCGTCTGGAATGAAAAAGCTTTCGAGTCCATAGATTTTGCAAGTGCGTTCTCAGGCCGCTCTTGGGGGACTTCGATTGACCTTAATAATTAGTCATGGCTGCTCGTCTTTACGGTGTCAAGTTGGTTATTCCCTTGACTGGTAAGTACTGCTGTACTTCGCGTGCCTTTACTCACGACCTCAGACAACTACAACTGGTACCACGGTTCGTCGCTTTCTTTTTGTATTTCGTGTTTGTTAACGCACAGAATGAAGGAGGCAAATACCAGTTCATTGGCTGGCATGGAATCAATTTCACGGGTATAGGCGCTGACATCACTCCTCCCGATGTTGGGTTCGTTCATTGCATGCGCAGCTATCCTCCAGCTCCCGCTCACGTACATGTAGAACCTATTTCTACAACACAACAGCTATCGTCGACAGCTTCAAGACATACATTTCCGTCCTCCTCAGCGTCAGCTGTTCCCAGTAACACCGTTTTTGTACTGTCCACTGACGACCAGAACCGTAGCACGTCAACCAATATACGGGGATTGCATACAAAGATGACCCCACGATTGCAATGTGGGAGTCTGGCAACGAACTCAGCCATGGTCGATTCGGAGATGGGCCCGCACCGCCCGAATGGACGAAGGATATCGCGCAGCATGTCAAGAAGCTTTCCCCACACGTCCTTTTCGGTATGTGTGCCCAGCCCCCGCTCGACATCCAATTCCTATTCATGTCATGCAGCCGATGGAACGTACGGTATATATCAAGGAACAGGCCAGACTGCTGTTCGGGAGGTGGATATTTTGTCAGTGAATTTAATTTGGCAGGATGTTTCGCTGACGATATATTCATCTGCAGTACGGACCATTTTTACGGGCCCAATATAACCATACTCACCACAGACATCGAGGCGGTCAAGGCCGTGGACCGCGCGTACTTGATAGGCGAATTCGACTGGACGAGTACCGTACGTCTTTCTTCCCTGCCCGTCTCAACCAGATCAGCTCAAAGCACGGATTATTCACCTAGTTGGTTGATGCGTTTCTCAGCAGCGCAAAGGACCAAGGAGCAATCGGCCATTTCTTCTGGTCGTTGTTCGGTAAAGACGACGCCTGCTGCACGTACGTCGAGCACCTCGAGACGTTCACGTTCCACTATTTGCGCGATGCGCGCACGGTTGAGAAGGGCCGCACGTTGACCAGATGGGCTGCTGCGTTCCGGGGAGTAGAGAGTACCGGTAACTCATTGCTCTTCGAGTTGAAAGAAATACTGACGTGGGTTGTACTGACTATAGTCCCGAGCGTACCTCCCAACGTCGCGTGTCCCCAAAGGCCTTTGAAATTTACCGCAGACTTGACGGAGGCTTGACTGTTGGGTTTATTATTGTTTAAACCTCGGTCTTCCTACTTGCGCTAGAGGCGTGTAAAATAATTGGAGTAATCCATTGCAAGTTTAACGACTCAGAATTTTTACTGCTTTATCACTACACATTAAAGTGTCTTTATCCGGGCTTCATCGAAGGGAAGTATTTTTCTTCCCAGAATCTTTGTATGTAGCCATCTGGAAACAGCAGTGACTGAACCGGCCATTTGTTGTCGTTCATATTCTCAAAATGGCGGCCAAGTTCTGTAAAATCTACGACACACAACGCTTTCACAACCCGATGAATATTTTCATTTATAAAAGTGAACTGAGCTTGATCGTGACATCATAGTCTGGTGCTGTTTGGCTTTCACCGCTTCGCGTCGCAGTCACATGATTTTCGGCTTCTCGCATCTTCCACCACGTCCTCCAGTATTTAAGCTGGTACTTAATGCGCAACCGCTGAACGCGAAGGTCCCATGTCGCGTTTGACTAGCACTCTGAAACTGCTACGGAATGGCCCGCGAATTCTTACTGGGGCGGGGCTGAGACCGAGTACGACAGCACTCTCTACTTTGCATCGTTGCACGCCAGTTTCAATATTCACGCGGAATTATGCTCAACCTCCTCCTGGACAACCTCCCCTTGGACAAGGAGGGCCATTTTCCTTCAATTTTGGTCCACAGAAAGGGAAGGGCGAATCATTAAAAGAATTTGCAAGTTTTTAACTTGCTTCACTTTCTTTCCACCCTAATCGCAGTTGTTTAGAGCACTGACCTGACTGAGCTCGCGAAGAACGGAAAACTGGATCCGACAATTGGAAGAGACGAAGGTTTGCGCAATTGGCTTCTATGTGTGCATTTTCCACTTACAGCTCACACAGAAATTCGACGGACCATACAAAGTCCGTGGTGATCTAGTCTACCTACATTGGCCATCAACCTCATAATCACGGATTATTTAGTTCTTTCCCGCAGAACAAAATCCAATCCCGTGGTGAGTATTTTTTTGGCCATTCTGTCTACAATGGCAATAATCCCCGTTCAAGCTGATCGGTCCTCCTGGCGTTGGGAAAACGGCCATCCTCGAGGGTCTGGCAAGCAGGATAGTGAGCAAGGAGGTCCCAGAGGTTCGTTTTAAAAATTCAACCATTAGCGGCCAAGTAATCGCGGTTTTGGTTTTGGTAGTCCCTGCACAACAAACGTGTGCTCTCCATTGACTTGTCCGCAGTCATGGCCGGTACAGGAATCCGTGGCCAGTTTGAAGAAAAATTCCGCAGCCTTATCCAGGACATCGAGGCTGAGGTGGGTCGTGCGCCCAATATTTTTGTGCTTAATGAACGCTACCCCAGTCTGGCAATGTTATCTGCTTCATCGATGAAGTCCGTGCGTATCTAAAATTTTACGCGCACAATTACGAAAATAATTGCGATTGGTGCAGACATCCTTTTCAATCTCGGCAAGGCAGAGGGATCGATTGATGGTGGAAATCTCATAAAACCAGCGCTGGCACGAGGGCTACAACTTGTGGGAGCCACCACACGTATGCTCAGTCCCATGTTGATATTTGTGGAACGGCCTGACGCTATGCAGCGGACGAATATCGGAAGACGATTGGAAAGGACGCTGCGCTCGAACGGCGCTTCCAGCCGGTACAGATCGAGGAACCCACAGTCGAGTCGACGATCTCAATCCTTCGCGGGCTCAAGCCGCGCTACGAGGTGCACCATGGGGTGGAGATCTCCGACGGCGCCCTGGTTACGGCCGCGGTCTATGGCGCGCGCTACATCTCCGACCGCTTCCTTCCGGACAAGGCGATCGACCTTGTCGATGAGGCCGCGTCCTCGCTGCGCCTTGCACAGGAATCGAAGCCCGACGAGCTCGAGGCGCTGGATCGGGAGATCATGACGCTGCAGATCGAGCTCGAGAGCCTCAAGAACGAGACAGACACCTTCAGCCTCGAGCGGCGGGCCCAGGTAGAAGAGACGCTCAACGCCAAACGACTTGAAGCCTCCCAGCTAACGACTATTTGGGGAACTGGTGGGTAAAGCTGTACATCATGCAACTACGGTACATTCATCTCAGCCACTGACAGAGCGCGCTCGGCTCAATCGCACCAAGGACATCAAACAGCGGCTGGAGGTTGCCAAGCACCAACTTGATGTCGCACAGCGCCAGGGCGAGTACGAGAAGGCCAGTCGGCTGCGGTTCTCAACCATCCCGGACCTCCAGAGGCAGCTCCCTGATGAGAGCGAGCGCTCCCAGAGCGAGAATGCCGAGACACCTCTCGCTATGCTGCACGACCGCGTAACGTCGAACGACATCGCACGCGTCGTTGCGCGGTCTACCGGCATACCCGTACAGAATCTGTTGAAGGGAGAACGCGACAAGCTCGTTCATGTAAGCACACGAGCCTTCCTTGTTCATTCAGCCGCTGAAATGCGGCCTAGATGGAGGATACTCTGCGTCGACGAGTGGTCGGACAGGACCATGTCGTTGAGGCAGTGAGCGACGCGGTGCGAATATCGCGTGCCGGACTGCAAGCTCCAAATCGTCCCGTCGCGTCCTTCCTTTTCTTGGGCCCAACTGGTGTCGGAAAAGTGGGTGGTGACGCTGTGTTCTCTCTGATTGTTGGCTAACAGAACCGTTGGCAGACAGAGTTATGTAAAGCACTTGCAGGGTTCCTTTTCAACGACGAGCAGCGTGGTCTGTGAGTATAAATTAACCCTTGCTGCCATTATTTGGTTGACAGGTCCTCTGCTAGAATCAACATCAACATGTCGGAGGTAATCCACCTGATTCATAGCGCCTGCCGAAATGACATTTGGGTGTAGTTCCACGATAGGCATACAATTTCCCGTTTGATTGGTGCTGCTCCGGGCTATGTCGGGTTTGAAGAAGGGGGTAAGTTCTGGTTATTTGATCTGCATTTTGCCCCATTAACTCCGACGAAGGTCAATTGACTGAGGCTGTTCGCCGGAAGCCTTATGGTGCGTAGGTTTGACAATGCCGGTGTCGAAGTCGCTGATTTTTTCGAAGCTGTAATATTACTCGACGAGCTTGAGAAAGCCCACAAGGTAGGGTGTGGGCGCCTAAATTGCGAGATCTATGCTTATTCGCAACTTTCCGCGTAGGACGTTGCCATGATTCTACTGCAGATTCTCGATGAGGGGAGCATCACCGACAGCCAGGGCCGGAAGGTCGACTTCAAGGTCATCATATCCGTCTCAGGCGTGGTTCTAAGCTGATCCTCGTCTGACGCAGAACACAATCATCTGTCTAACTAGTAACCTAGGTATGGTTCATCCGTGTGATTCGAGTCCCCACTGAGAAAAGTATAACTAGGCAGTAATATTCTCGCCCATCCGACATCCTGTACCGAGGACGGTATAGTGACACCGGACGCAAGACAACAAGTTCTCGACCTTACCTCGGAATATTTCCCACCGGAGCTTCTGAATCGACTGGACACCATGCTAGTTTTTAACAAGCTATCCCGCCAGTCCATCTTGCAAGTGGTCGACTTACGGCTCCGAGATGTCGCCAGCAGACTGAGCGGCCGAAGAATCACCCTCGATGTTGACGAGGCGGCGCGCAACTGGCTCGCCCAGCAGGGATACTCGAATGTTTATGGAGCGCGCGCCATTGCGCGGGTCGTCCGAACGGACGTCCTGTTCCCCCTAGCTCAAAAACTCCTTCGAGGCACGATACGGTGGGTCGGTTCGGTAATCTTTTCCAACCGAAAATTAACATGTGGGGCAATTAGGGACGGCGATATCGCCGAAGTCCGAGTCTCTCCGGACGCGAGTGCGCTCAGTGTACAGGAGAATCATCCGCCGGATCCAGCAGCTGGCTCGGCGGACGTGCAAATCGACTTGAACAAGGAGGAGGAACACTAATATTATCATCATACCACACAGCGCATCCAGTTTTGTATACAATCCCAACTAACCGCATATAATACAAGCACTGATTGATTTTGTTATCGAACAAGTTGCCGAAACAAGGAGGGCACAGTTGGGGTACGGTATAATAACAACACTCGCCAGCTACTATATGTTGCAGGGAAGCCGGTCGCTTGAGAGGAGTTGGTGATCATAAATGGGCACCGGCAAAAACCCATTCACGAATCATCAGGTTTAGCCGCTTAGACACCGTTTATCATATAACCTTGAGCTATGTTGTGCTTTGCAGTTCTCTCGACAAGGGCATATCGGTTTTCTGGTAAGTTCAAGGGACTCCTCACTTAGAACGAACTTCTTACGGTGATCCATGGCTCATTGTCCCCGCCCGCCAGTGGAGCATGGAACACAATGACTCTTCATAATTAGTCGACATGGCCATTTTTTAGTGTGCTACCAGTCCGACATTATCCAGGGATTCTAGTTTATGCACGCTTAACCCCAAATTGGATACCGTTATCTCCATCGAAGTTCAAATTTGGGAAAACCTTGAATTTTTGGTTGAATAGTGTTGGAATAATTGCATTATTGGTATAGACGGACATTTTCTGCTGGAAATAATATGACCGGGTTGCAAAAACAAGCACTTCGGTGTGCAGTTATCGGGATTCTCTCTCAAACTTTGCTCAAATTTGGAAGATTTTTCAACATCACCGCATTATGTAAAGACGGTGGGAACGATCATGCGCAACGTCACATCTTTCCAAGTTTGTTCTTGACCTCCACTGCCTTCAATGCGGCCGCCTAGATGCGTAGACGACGCGACCATGCTCTTAGAAGAGCCCTTTATTTCGGCATTCTGCGGGTCGACCTCAGATCTGCCGAACCTCGAGGTCCAACATCTCATTCGCGGCATCTGTGCAAAAATCCAAGCTGCACGCGGCGGGGTGAGTGCCATTCTGATTTATCGGGCTACTTGCTACGCAATACAATAATAACATATTGCATCCAAGCCCGAGGCCGTCAATTCGTGGTTCGAGTTGGCATTTGAGTCGGACCCTCAAGACAAACGGCGCTTCCCCACCAGAACTAATCGAGATTACCGAATTACGATCGCTTTCGTCAAGTTCTTCTGGTGTCTCTTTTGTCAGCAGGTGGGTTTTCTTGTATAAAAACGCTTCCATACATAAATGCTTAACGTGACTTGGGCTGCAGGACATCACGAAACTTCTCCAATCCATAAAGCTCCCCGGATATCGTCCCAAACGACTGCACGAGCCACCTCCTGAGGAGCCCAGGTCTGAACAGATAAGCCTCCTAAGTGAAATATCCGACTCGGAAAATAAACCGACGGAAGAAGCCCGCCCGCTACGCGCCGCCGCCACCGACGCGTTGATGACACATCCGAGTTCCGAGTCCGTCGCAAAACCTAAATCATCAGGAATCGACCTACGCTCGGCCCGAAGCATTGGGGTTCCTCGACCGCCAGCGCACCCCACTTCTCATCGCGAAAGGAAAAAGCCTCCCCTTCAGCAGCGACCAGCGTGCTCTGCCGACGCCGGGATGCAGCCCATCTCGCCAACCGAATCACCTTCGGACAATGCTGCGTCGTCCTCCCTACCTTGCGAAGCCTTTGGGTCTTCACCGCCGGTCAATTCTGAATACTTCCCCATGCACACGAATGTCGAAGCCACACCACCGTCAGTGGACTCCGTGGCCACACCACCAGCAGGAGACTTGGATGCCCTCGCAATGCCACCTTCAACGCACCAAGAAGATTTTATATCGCAGCCAACAAACGCCGTCTCGCTGCCTCGGAATTCACCTGGTTTCGCAGAGGACATCATCATGCGGTTAGCGGAACCAACCCTCGGCTCCACCACGCGCGTTTTGTCTGCACAAGCTGTGATGCAAGCGCATGCAGCCGACGCTCTGCTGGCGCTTGCGGCCCAAAGTTACGATTCCGCACGTCCCTCTAAATCAAGCACCGAGTTCAGGTAAGCCCGGAACCACTCATGAAAAAGCGGGAACCAATCAGAGAGTTCAGGACAATAAAACCGGAACCAGTCGATGACCAGGACGCCATGATGGTCCTCCTCGAGCCGTCAGACACGCCGGAAAACTGGCTTCTTGCTACGCCCAACGACGAGCAGGGGCTGATACCCAATGCGAAGGAAGAAGAACCCGAGGAAATTATCGTGGAGGCTGAAAGTCCCCCAAAATTGCCCAAAACCGCACTAAGAGGCTATCCACCGCTGTGGGCGGAGGTACGTCGCATTTCTCTCTGAGTTTCCCTCATTACCCGCACACCGACTCACGTAGTCCTTAGTCACGCCAGGAAGTGTGCGAGGCGTTCGAGTGGTTCCGCAGCTACCAAGGCGGGGTGTACCAGAACGACGGCGCGGTGAAGGGATATTTCCTCAGCGGCCACCCTGCAAAGTCCGTTTTTCGAGATTTGCCTATATTTCTTACTTGGAGTCTCATTTGCGTTTTATTACCCGGCAGTCGCGACAAGTTTTATCACGACGGGAAAATTATCATCTCCCATGGGTACGCCATACCATGTCTTCTATTCTTCTCGTAATGTCGCCACTCACCTATCTAATCAGAGGGGGCAAAGCAGGAAGCGCGAGTAGTCAAGGAAGAGCCGACAACCAAAGCGCGCAAGACATCTCTGTGCGCGCGCTCCTCAAAAATTACCGCCAGAGCCGACCGCTGGTCCTCCTGGTCGACGACAAGTACGAGCTGTTCCCTGTGGATCTGGCGAGTCGCAACATCTACATGGCGGTCCTCGGTGTGTACATATCTTCTTCCTCCTCACTCCTCCTCCCTCATTTCCGGCGAAACGCGATAGGATTTTACAGGATCATACACGTATGGGGTGTGTTTTTATTCATTTATCTTCTGCATTGGAATGATAGCTGATCGATCCTTGCGCGCAATCAGCTGAATTTGTGTATCTGAACACGGGCCGCGTCGTGCGTTACAAGTTTGCGTTTCAGTGGTGCGAGGACCAGGTACGTGCATATACACGTGGTATGCTCGTCCATGTTAATATGGTTGGTTGATAGGGAGAACCTTGGTGGATCGAAAATACAGCAGAAGGTCCGTCTGGTTGTGCTACTCAAAGTCCAAATAAATTCTCACGAAATACGGCAGGAACAACCGCGGATACTAATTCTAACTCAATACCTTCTCCGAAACCGATAGGTACGTCAACATTTGCTTCAGCGACAGATATTTGTGTGATGAAATGAATGAAACAGAGCCAACCCTGACAGACCTGAGGTCCGTAATATTAATCTATCTCCCTGCGCGCCTTCCCGTGCTTGTTCACCTTCACCCGCCTAATCACCCGCACCCAGCCCAATACGTCCCCCGCACCTGTACAACACATGCGCGCTCTGCGCTGAGCCCTCGCCGCGCGTGTACACGTGCGGCTGGGCGTGCCTCAGTCCGCGCTGCGCCGCGTTTTGGACTCTGAATGTGAATGACAACGACAGAGACAAGGCACTACTGCCAGCGCAGCTCGAGTACGACCCAGCTTTCTTGACCTTGATCGACTTCCGACCGCTCCCCCCGGCGTTCAAGGACGCGCTGCTCCCGCGGCCACCCGTCCCAGCGCCGGCAAACGGGAACACCACAACGTATGCGTATAGCAGAGGTTGGCACTGCCGCAAATGCGGTAGGTTAGCGTGCAGGTGCGGGTTTGTGTTGAGGGAAACTGCTGAATTAACTGAAAATGTAATTACGTAGATCCGCATGGGAGCATTATCAGTGCCCGAATTGCAAGGTACGTTTTCGTCCACATGCCTGGTATTTATTTGTTGGCTCATAAAGCTCTCTCTTTCTATACAGGATACGCTGCCGATCAAGAGCGTTATCCGGCCGGCCAAGGACCTGAAGGCTCTCGCCGTGCCCACAAACTTCACAGATAGCTTCGTCGACGATCCGGGTGCGTTCCTCATCGTTCTGCTTGCCCCAACATTTGCTGATATGAATGAAGTAATCGTGCGGCACCCGATGAAGATCTACAATCACTTCGGCAGTGACGGCGCTACGGGGCAGTCGCAGACGTTTGTATTGCCTGAGGGGAAGTTAGTTTTATTTTTCTTTATATCTTTCTGCAGCTCATCTATTTTGGCGCTGATCCGATTTTCTTTCTTTCTACTTCAGGGGGAAGATACACCTCATCAAGGCCCACAGGTTACGGAACCTTGAGGCAGACGGAATTTTTAGCGATTACCAGCGGCAGGCAGCCGATGGGACTCTGGCATTTCGCCGTTGGCCGCTCAGGATGGTGCGTGATTTGAAACGGCTGCAGGATCGAAAGCTTATTCAGCTTTATCGCAGCACAAATGTTATTTTATTCTGTCTTTAGGACTCGTTTCTGCTGCTGATCCGCATTTTGTTTTTGCCCAGTACGCGGCCAACTGCTCACCAACTATTTTTCGCAAAATTGTATGTACGCCTCGATCGATGGGATTTATTAATTAACAATATATACCACGCAGCGGGTGAAACGTACCACGTACGTCCGTCCTTCTCTAGCCCTGTACAAAATTGTGACGACGTCCCAGTACGTTGGTGGAACCGACAACACTGTGCCGTTCGATCGCGCGCCCGCCGCAGTCGTTCGAGCCCGCGATCTCATTGAAAGACGCATTCGGGAGGCCCTGGGGCTTGAATACCATTTCAATGAGGTACTCAGGTGATTGACATATATTCGTGCATCGTGTCGAGGTGTAATCCCACTAATCTCCTTTAAAATCCTTCTGAAGCGCCGCATATATGGAGCAGCAAAAGATGGCCGTGCGTGGTTCGCACGTAGTGATATATATATACTCACGCAAGGCTATGTATCTAGTTCCACAGCGACAGCGAACGCGGGTTAGGTCCCGTCGTCGCGGGTTTATCCATGGGTCTGTCTTGACATATCGCGATATTGACAGGCTAAAAATATTCATTCACTCCATTGAGCAGGCTCGCCCGCGCTGATGCACTTCCGCGTGCTGTCGAAGAACAAAGCGCAGCACAGAGAACCGACGGCGATGACAGTTGTTCTGCGTCACGTAGGTCCCGTCCCGTATTCATTTCCTGGTCTGTGCCTTAACAAGCTCCAGGGCGACGTCTTGGTAATGGAGGGTGCGGGTGTGCAGGATTTCTACGAGTATGTGTTTTCTTCTTCGCAATCCCCATTCTAACTTGCTTGCTAAATTTTATTTATCTATTGCAGACACACTGTGGTATGTACCTTTGTTGCCTATATTACCTTGCGCTGGTCTGAAGCTGACGACATGCTTGTATATTAGGTGCCGTGCAACTTCCGGATTGCCGCTACGGCGCGTTGGATTGAGCCGCAGCACCATGCATGAAACAAATTGTTCTAACATAAAAGCATTTATTTACGGGATATGAATCGAATCAGTACCGTTATTGTCAATGCGGTTAGCTGGGATAATATGTATAGAAGACGAATATAATTAACACAATCCATGACAAGGGAACTTGAAGGCGGCTGACTTTAAAAGGGTTAGACGCGTCGATTTTATGGCGACTGCGCGCGGAGTTCACAACGAGAGCCCAGACATTTCCTGTTCAGGAGCCCTGCAGAATTTCATGGATGTAGTCACACAGCTCTCACCCCCGCAAAAAGTTGAGGAACAGCGTTGATGGGAACAAAACAGTATTGAAAAAGTACAGTATTTTCGAAGGTTTGTGAGCCAAATATTTTATCGCTTCATGTCGTGTTTGTGCCAAACCTCTGACCGCATGGCAGGCTCCCTTGTAGTTTTGAGGCTACACACCTCCTCAAAGACTGAGCGTTAAATATTTTACATTGAATGTGGCCGCCCAGATGGCACAAAAATTTGGCTCAGCTCGGTTTTGATCAAACAACAAAAAGTCACTCTGAGACGCGTTGTTTGACACGGAGGACGTGGTCACTTTGATCGGAAGCCGGCCATCCTCTGTTGATTGCCAACGCCCATGTCGCGGACTGAGATACAAATCCCTCTGGATATTGTCCTTGAGATCTCCGCTAGTATGGATCTTCAGCATTCGCTCCGCCTCCTTGCAGTGAGTAAATATCTTACGGTGAAGTCCAGTGGCCACAGTTGACCTCTTTCGCGTCGAACTTCAGACGTGCAAAGATTATCAATCCCTTTCTTCCTCAAAGGCATTTTGGGTGAGGGCTCTGAAAAGGGTAACTGACGTCCATCGGAGACCACTCCCATGTCCCAGTGCCACTGAACCGTCGACCATGGCACTGGAAAAGTTGCGGGAGATGGCCATCCGTGCATATACACTTATGCAAAACTGGTCGGCGGAGAATCCAACCCCAGTTAACACGCATACTGTCAAAACGAGTCCCCTCATTTCGGGACTCCATTTCATTCCTGGGACACATTTGATCATTGTAGTGTCAAAGAACTCTGACATTGTGTGCTGGGACACTATTGCTGGGACGTGCTTGGGAAGCATCACATCTCCCTCTTCTCGCTATATCACCATTGGCTCCAACCCCCTTGAACTCCCTGGTCAATGCTTTTTTGGCGTTGGATACCATTGCGACTTGTAAGATATTAACACCCAAGCTTCTTCCGCAAGCTCATACATTATACCACCAGCCATATAGAACTCGCCGTCATCTGCATCGATTATAGCGACAGTGCAAATGTCACCATTGACAAAAGTTATTCATATGAATGGGTCATTCCGGATTCGTCCCACCATTTCTTCGACGTGGCCTTGGATGGGAATCAGATCGGGATGATTGTAGGTTCAGGGTACACATCCGATATCCCGCTGGCTCTGGTGTTCTGCAACCACCGCGAGAAACTCATCCATTGCATAAATACCCAGCTCCTCACAACCCGCGGCCGTCTGCGTAAAAACCCTCCCCGTTGTTTGATACACGCCGGCCAATTTTATATCGCTACTCAAAACAAGCTGGCGATGGACATATATCATGTGCGCACCGACTCGAGCTCTTTGCAAGCTACGCCGGCTCTGCCTTCTTCCCTCCGCAGGGTGGGCCAGGCTTCGCATTCCCATGACACCCACCTTTCATATAAACTGCGGTCACCCACACACGGCGTGTTTGGTGTTACCCAAGGTTCACTTCTGCCAGACATAGGCACCGATTCCGGCGATTTGGACTGCCCCATCGACCATGTCTACTTCTGGCCTGCCATCGACACCGGCACGGAGCTAAACTTGGAGCCCACATGTTCCTACGAACATAATCATCCGATCTACGAGATGTGTGTAAGCTCATCTGGGAGATCTGCTGTGATATCGTGCAAATCCTATGATCTCCAATCTTCGTTCGGCCTCATACAATATGTCGCACACCCCACACCCCACACGACCTTTCGTCCGCTTGACATCCCTTGCGACGTTTATGACTCGTTGAAGGACTTCGCCCTCGACGATTCACTAGGTGTTTTATACCTTCAAATTTCTGACCGCGTCATTGCCGTCTTGTCTTTTGCGTAGCTCATTCATGTAATTACAACTAATTTGAATCAGACGTTTTGAGTCATAGTCCAATTGTAGTTCCAGTATCAACTGAAGCGAAGTCCCTCTGAGGTAATTGTGGGGCCCCAGAAAAACTTTGGAAAAACTCAGAATTAAATTATTAATATTCCTTTGGCCGAAATGCTCCTTTTTGAGTGTCCAGCGAGATCTGTCAGAGCTACGTCAGCGGGATTTGATTTGTTGGTAAAAAATATTCAGCACTCGGTATTTGAGGGTGTATGTAGGCCCAAAATTACAGGGGAGTCCTACTGGTTGAACTGCCGTGCAATCTGCTCACAAACACGACGTGGGGCGATGAAATATTTGGCTCAGAAACTTGTCGAAAAAGAGGCGTCGAAATTGGCCCAGAGGTATAGTGCGAGGGCAGCCTACCGTCCCTTTAATTTAGAAGTTCCAGACGGGGACAGCCCCCCAGTTTGCCAGCCGTCTTTCGGTTTTCTGCACCTGTAAACGGTGCGGGACGGTAACTTAGAACGGCCGTCAAACGCAAATCCACTGGGCCGGCAGAACATTGTGCGCTGCAGAAAGAATCATGAGTATTTCGAAGACTACATACATATTACCAGATGCCCTTCAGAGCGTCATACTCACCGTTATATCCCATGATTCGCATGAAACCAGTAGGAGGTTGCAGAATAACTGCGCTCATTTAATCTGAGTACTTGGAGCCCCAGAAAAATTAGGCCTTCGACCCATCTGTCCTTTGGACAGGTCGATGGATCACCCAATATGTCCAGCCATCGAGCTTTGAGATCTGGCTTCAAGCCAGACTGAGGTAGCGTTCGTAAAGCACAACAATGCTGGGCGGGCGACTCAGCTCAGCCTCGATGTCCCGGATGAGACCGTCGACTTTTCTTACTGGCCACGGATTCTGTACCAGCCATAACTGCGGACAAGTCAGTGCACATTTGTTGTGCAGGGACATATCCGCAGCACAGCTTCACACGGACATAGACAGTTCGTGGGAGCCGGAAATAGGAATTGTGGGAGATCCACGGTGGCTCTGCAAACTATCTCTGATGTCTGATGAAAAAGCCATACGGTATCGTATGTGTTCCACTCTGTTCCACTGCCATCTTCCTGGGAATTCAGGGATAAAATCGGGGAGTAACACGCGGGGCCAGAAGATGAGACCGGAGATAGGTTACCGTCCGCAGTCGACATTCCCGTTTGATTCCCATGAGATGAAGACATCATCTGTATTCGATTTGTATTAGTGAGCTCTAACCTGTCTGCCGGCGGCAGTTATTTTTCGTTTGACGTGTGGAGGATCATGACATGGAAATGTCGGGGAGGAAGCAATATGAGATTGGTGGCTATCCTATCAACGTCTGCCAACAGCCCCCGACATGGATTTTGAGCTGGGATAAAGAATCGCCTGGACCACGGTGTTGATTCGACATGCAAGAAACTCCCGCCAGTGTGACAAACTGCTGGCAGTACACCCTGTCAATAGAATAAGATTCAAATGTAGGGAGTTGGAACGGACTGTGAGTATAAATGAAACAAACGAAAATAAAATCAACATTCGTTAGGTGTGTAATGAAGAAGCATTCCGCGGGTTTGAAAAATCCCGAATCACAAGTGGCAATAAACCGCAGCCTGGAGGGTATCATTACCGCGAAGTAAAGGGCGGAAAAACGAATCGCTCGCGCAAATTGAAGCGGGATTCAGAGGCTTGTACATGAAAAATTCAAGCGTGAAACTATCCAAAGTAATGTCTTAGGCCTACGCGTGGTCGCAATTGTGATAAAAAATTGAAGTGGAGGGGCAATGGGGCGTCCGTAATCATTGAAATCAACGAAATGGCTACGTCTGTGTCAAGAGCCTGAGGTGTTAAGTATACACGCTAGTACTCGAGCTTCAAGTTCACCTGCCCGGACTACTAAGTGGCCAAAGCCTAGCGACAGTGAGGGCCTCAGGACCTCGCCGAGTCGCAGGACAGCATGGTGGAAGATTAAGAACAGAACGTGGGAATTAAACAGTGCTGAAGTCAAACATGTCCAAACTTAAACAAGCTCTCCGCCATCATTACACCAGTCGAGCCAGTTGACGCCAGAGGAGCGCAAAACGCGACCGGTGCTTCCCGCCACGTGCCAACTATCGAAGGACTCCGGGAGTTTGGGACTTCAAGTTCGTGCATAGCGAGGACTTCCGACTCAGGAGATGTTCGCTAGAACTTGAAGAGTCCATGGACCGCCAAGGTCTACTGCACCTGACTGAACCGGCTCTCTTTTTCCTTTGGGACTGGATTTTTCACTGTCCAGCTGGCGCTTAACGTACTCCGAGTCCGAGTCTGCTCGACTTCAAGAATATTCTCGATTCTGCCGAAATCAAGATCCAAGTTATTCCAAATCCTTATCCCTTATCATCCGGATACACTTCGCAAGAGAAAACCTTCGCTCCATTTTTATCCTGGAAAATGCTTTCAAGATTGCGCGCAAAGGTTGGTCGTGTTACAAATACAACGAAAATACACTGGGATGCTACAAATTAATACAGGATATCCAGAAGCGACTCGATTAGGGGATTAGAGTGATGAGGACCATGCAAGGAAGGCTCGGAGAAGACTAGTACTTGTGCCCCTTTCCGTGGTCGTGACCGCCGTGGCCCTTTCCGTGATCCTTGCCGTCGTGACCACCATGGCCCTTTCCATGGTCTTTACCGTTGTGTCCACCATGGCCGTGATCCTTTCCACCCTTTCCGTGCCCGTACCCGTCATCTCCCCGCTTGTATCCACCGTGCCCGCCGTGATCTTTCCCGCCGTGCCCGTCATGGTCGTGTCCCTTGCCGCCATGTCCGTGGTCCTTTCCACCGTGGCCGTCGTGGTCCTTTCCACCATGACCATGATCCTTCCCGCCCTTTCCGTGCCCGTGCCCATCGTCTCCCCGCTTGTATCCACCGTGCCCACCGTGATCTTTCCCGCCGTGTCCACCGTGGTCTTTCCCGCCGTGTCCGTCGTGGTCGTGTCCCTTGCCGCCGTGTCCGTCATCCTTTCCACCATGGCCATCGTGGTCCTTTCCACCGTGGCCGTCGTGGTCTTTTCCACCCTGACCATGATCTTTCCCGCCCTTTCCGTGCCCGGACCCGTCATCTCCCCGTTTGTATCCACCGTGCCCGCCGTGGTCTTTCCCGCCGTGTCCATCGTGGTCGTGTCCCTTGCCGCCGTGTCCGTGGTCCTTTCCGCCGTGTCCGTCGTGGTCCTTTCCACCGTGGCCGTCATGGTCTTTACCATCATGACCATGATCCTTCCCGCCCTTTCCGTGCCCGTACCCATCGTCTCCCCGCTTGTACCCGCCGTGTCCGCCGTGATCTTTACCGCCGTGTCCGCCGTGGTCTTTATTGCCGTGTCCGTCGTGGTCCTTTCCGCCGTGGCCATCATGGTCCTTCCCACCGTGGCCATCGTGATCTTTCCCGCCCTTGCCGTGATCCTTCCCGCCCTTACCATGGTCCTTCCCATGACCATAATCATCTCCCCGACGGTAGCCACCGTGGCCTTTCCCGTGATCCTTGTCATGATCATGGTCCTTGTCGTGGTCTTTGTCGTGGTCGTGGTCCTTATCATGGTCGTGGTCGTGGTCTTTGTCGTGGTCATGATCCTTGCCATGATCTTTGTCGTGATCATGGTCTTTGCCGTGGTCCTTGTCCTTGTCGCCTCCGTGCCCCTTGCCGTGGCCGTCATCTCCTCGACGGTCCCTTATGGGGCCATGTCTGATACAGCAGCGTCTCTCGGAATCGATGTAATGTTTCTTGTCGCAAGACGGCTTGTTGTGGCACTCCCTCCCCTTGGCGCACACCACGTCGGTGCTGTACGGGTATAGGCAAGGTGATTTCTGTGCGGAAAAAGCCCCCGTTATTCGATATTCAATCTTGAATTTGGGGAAGACACTCTACCTTGTCGGCCTCTCTACCCACGATATCGGAGTTCGCGAGTGCTGCGGAGGACACAGAGAAGATGAGCGCAAGGGCCGCGGCGGTGGAGGCTGTGAATCGCATTGTTGTTTAAGAGGAAGGTGGGGTGAAGAATATTATCGCAGACTCACCTGTGCTTTATACCTTTTTTTTTGCTAGAGGCGACTTTCAAGGCTAGATTCAACTTGCACGGCGCAGCGTTGGAGGATTTGCGTCGAATTAATCCCCCACTGGCAGGACAGCTGTCGGAATCGACTCTGAAGCGACTTGAAGTCGATGCCGCCGGCTTCGATTCTGGAGGCGCATGTATTTTTGGAGCCGACGTAACTAAATTGCAGTAATATTTATTCTTCTTGTTGTGTTGCACCAGGATCCGCAGCACGATGTCTCGCATGTTTTACTTTTGGTAAATTGCCCTCTCCGCATTCAACTCGCTTCGAGATGGCAGCGGTCGCGTCGAAAAAAGAAATATTGGGCAGTACATATGCACGTTCGTTCATTTGTGGTCAGCACCAAAAGATTCAAAGGGAATGCTCAGATTTCATTTTAAACCGGATCGTAGAACTCCAGACTCTTGTGTTCGAATTCACTCAGTAAAGCGCTCAAGCTCGGCTGGTTCCGACGTTGAAGCGAGGTGTGACGGCGACAATCCTTGGCCACAGATGGTTGACGGTAAAAATTAAGTACTACGATGCAGAAGACATCAGTTACAATTCCGTAAATTTCTACCACAGCGCTGGGAGTCCCGACATCTTATGTGGTGGAGCCAGCTGTAATAAAACCAGGGACAAATTCAACGAGTGTATATTCTTGGGAGTGGATGCATACCAGATAAAACCTGTTTAATACGAGTTGCCGGGAGTGAGCTGCATAAGCAAGGAATGAAGTGCGCTATTCGGGATTTAATTTTGGCCGATCCGCGGCATGACCGTCAATTAAGAGAATAGCGGTAGTCGTGCCGCGGTAGGATCCAATTGGCACTTTGATTGATTGTGTGGTGGTGATATAGTCGAACTTGAAGTTGAGGTCATAATTCAGAGAAAGGATGGTACAACGTGTGCTATTGTAGCATTTGCAAGAACTATGTATGTACCGTCGACGTACGTTTCGTTTTTGTTGAATGGATCTTGAATATATCCCTTTTCCTGCAATTTTCCCGTTTTTGGATTCCAAAAAAAGACACTCGGGTTTTGACTCAAGTGAGGTCGAAGCAGCGCAGACACAAATTCATGCGAAAAAACGGACATGGCGTAAAGAGGTGACAATTGGTTTGTTTCCAGGTACGGACTGTTGACTGTGCTTAAGTTGAAAGTTCGTAAGCTGTGAGTACGAATATTCGATGAATGATGGCATCATTTAGTTCAGTGGTTCAGAAGTCAGTTCAAGTTCTTGCGAAACAAAATGCTGTGCAAAATTGGAGTAAAAACTAACGAGAGGATAGATTTCGGTGACTTGAAGCACAGTTGAGCACTTAATAAACCTCTTGTCATCATCCTTCAAGCTTCAGGCCGCGATGAGTCCCAGGGCTCGGGGCCGCAGCAAGTATCAGGATCGACGGAAGCACCAGGTCGGGCGCTTTTCCCAACCTGGAAACCCATTTACCCGTCTAACAAAACCGCGATTACTTGGCAGCTAATGGTTGAATTCTTTAAACGAACCTCTGAGACCTCCTTGCGCACTATCCTGCTTGCCAGACCCTCGAGGATAGCCGTTTTTCCAACACCAGGAGGACCGATCAGCTTGGGGATTATTCCCATTGTAGACGGAAGGCAGAAAAAGACGCACCACGGGATTGGATTTCGTTTTGTTGGAAAGAACTAAATGAACCGTGATATATGAGTTAGTGGCAATGTAGGTAAGTAGACCGGAGCACCACGGACTTTGTATGTCCGTCGAATTTCTATGTGAGATCTTCGCTGAGAATGGGCATATAGATGCCGATTGCTCAAAACTTCATCGCTTCCTATTTTTGAATCCAGTTTCCCGTTTTTCGCGAGCTCAGTGAGGTCAGTGCTCTAAGCAACTGCGATTAAGGCGGAAAGAAAGTTGGAATTTTAAAACTTGCATATTCTTTTGATGATTCGCCCTTCGCTTTCTCAGGCTGTGGACCAAAATTAAAAAATAACAGACCTTCTTGTCCGGACGGAGGTTGCTCAAGGGGAGGTTGGGCATAATTCCGTGAAAATATTGAAACAGGCGCGCAACGATGTAAAGAAGAGAGCGCTGTCGTACTCCGAGTCGGTTTTAGCCCAGCCCCAGAGAGAATGGGCGGTCCATTTCGCAGAGTGCTCGTAAAAGGCGACATGGGACTTTCGCATCCAGCGGTTGCACATTGAGTACCAGCTTAAATACTGCCAGTATAAATTTACTGTGAGAAGCCGAAATCATGTGACTGAGACGCGAAACAGTAGAAGCCAAACAGCACCAGATAATGATGTCACGATCGAGCATCTGAGAAATATGCAAGCAGGAGGCCATTACCAACCAGGAGCGACGAGGGACATGTTTGCCTCACTTGTCCCAGGTAAATTTATTCCGGTGCAATTTTCGGCCTATATGAGAATTCGCAGAACGATCATCATGGGACAAATACAAATTGATATTGAAGCTACTAGCTGTACAGTGGAAGACGGTGATAACGCACAAAGCCAAGGGCTGTCCGTATTGACTACTGGGTCAACCCGTGAGTAAAATTGACTATAGAACGTTGTGTGTTCGGCTCACCTCAATTCATATGTACAGAATAGGCTTCAATCAGGCGAATGATTTCGGCCAAAATGCGATCCTTTTGCGCGAGCTGGTGAACACCCATACCATTGACCACCTTACGAATGTCGTTGTGAACCTCGACTACCTTTCCGGACTGGATGTATGCCTCTAGGACAGATATGGCACGCCCTTCTGAAGCTGGATGCCCGAATAATTGGCACATCACAAGCGTCAGGTCTACAATGTAGCCCATCAGACAGATAACAACCTGGGGACTAAGATACATTTATAATTAGCTCGTTTCCGGGACCCCAGGAGCCTACACACGTTTCACGATATAATTCCATAGCCCATTGCCCAAGCTTCACAGCTGAACCGACAGCAACGACGGCGAGACCAAGAGGTGTTGCGACCGCGCTACCCAGCTCCGCGATTGTTGACAAGGTAACTTGTGAATCGGGACTGTAGTGATCCAAAGAGATTACAAACGGTCGGTCTGAATTGATCGAATGTACTTACGCTGGTGTGCGCGGATTTACGGCCAAGTCCTCGGCTACTTTTGACATCCTCGCTTTGAAATTCCCGCTCGCGAGATACTAAGACCAAATGAGTTTAGGGAAGTTGGAAAGGATAGGACAAACGCTGTTCGCGTCCTCGATATTCCAAACTTCGACAATATCTTCGTGAATTACGTCGATACATTGCTGAAGGGTGTGTCCTGAAAAAACTTGGGAAAACAATCCACTCCAGTATTCTGAGTCAAATAAAGTGTCAGTGCAGTGAACATATGTTTATTCAAGAGGCTAATACTTTCTCGGCCAACACTGGGCGAATAAATGAGATATGGCAATAAAAATAGTAGGTATAACTACCTTATAGATGCTTTAATTTTGATATCTATGTTCGCTCTCTGTGCTGTGGCCCAGGCCAGCGGGACTGGCTGGGGATCGCCACTAGATGGTGAATCCGATAGGTTGTGCCTGATTTGTTCCTCGGTGAACGAAGCAAGCTGTGGGATGGTATAATTGAATCTAGGAAAGACTATGAAATTATGAGATGAGTCGGGGGGGGGGGGGGGGGGGGGGATATATTATACTCGCATGGTCCACAACATGAACAACGAGTTTACAGAAGACATACAAGTAGTACTATCAGGGTGGTTATCCATCTAGAATTCTGCAAGATGTCAACTGAGCACAACACCATTCCAGGGGATCGATCACACAAGATGCTGGCCGAACTGCGACTGGCCGGCCATTCGGCGGGACCTCCGGTTGTAACCTCGTGGGACCTGACCACAAGCCAAAGGCGCAAGTGTACGGGAGGAGGGTCCCTCCTCCCAGGCAAAATTCCCCGGTATCCACCAGTCAACAGAAGGCTGTCGCATGTCTTCCCTTTGCAGAGTGCATGCGAGACCACAGATCAGTGTGTTCAACTTCCGAGGAAGGATCACAGCCGACAATAAAACCAGTCTCGTGGCCTGAGAAAGGAGTGAACGGAGCAGGCAAGGTAGCGAAAGAATAGAAAGAATAAATGCGAAAACGTAGGCTTGACGAAGCTCCGAATGGGCTAAGCGCGGAAGCTTGCGTGGATGGATGCTTCAAAGGTCGCGTTGACCATTTTTTAGACTGAGTGTGGAGTCCCAAGAACGCGCCGCAGCGCTTTGCGCGAGCTCGCGATGACCGAGATTGAGACCACGTGTGAAATATTTGTGTTAAGCGGGCCCGATGGGCCAACGAGCGCGGGTAAGAACGGGCGTTACCCGGGATCTGCCAATATGGTCTGTGCGTGGGTGCAAAGTATTGTGGGGAACGGCGTCAGCGGTCGCAAAGCCCGCCCACCCCACATAAAGTGCAAATCTTGAAGAGCTTGAATAAATATTCGTAGCAGCGCCGCCTTGATGGCGGTCGACATGCCCACGCTTCTCGTACAAGTCCCCGGGTCATGGAGCCCGGAGGCTCGCGCTGACAACAACTTGAGGGGTGACTTGAGAGGAAAAAATTGAGTCTTCTGGCAGGCTTGGGCCGCAAAGGGGCAGGATTGGGCTGCAAGTACTTGGGCCACAAACGAAGTCTGTTGTGCGCACGCTGCTTCTTCGCCACATATCTTCAGGGCACAGCGCAGGCGACTCGAATTGGGCGTGGGCGATGAAAATTTGAGGTAAATAAAATCTTGCTGAGGGGCAGGATTGGGCTGCAAAGTACTTGGGCCACAAACGAAGTCTGTTGTGCGCACACTGCTTCTTCGCCACATATCTTCAGGGCACAGCGCGGGCGACTCGAATTGGGCGTGGGCGAGGTGGAGGTCAATGCAATGAGGAGAAGACTGGGGAGGACTGGGAAACAGTCGGAATGGCAGACTCCTCGTTGAGTTCCAAGAAATTGAGCCGTACCGGACACCTTGGTCGAGTGTACTTTTCCCACTTGTTTTTCCAGCTCCTCTCTGCAGTACCTCTGGAATGCTTCACTTGCTTTCGTTTCACCATATGACCAAATTTGTTCTTCCTCCATGGAACTTATTTCTTCATACCCGTCACTTATGAATGATGTCACAAGACTATCGTACTTGGTGAATACGACGATTAGAGGAACTGGGAATGAAAAATTCTGGTGAAATTGAGAGTAGCCAGAATGTCATTATTAGGCTCACTGGGCCCACGGTCCATCTTGAAAATCTCCTTCACGCCCGTCTCTACAAGACGATCACCAGCAACAGGGACTGTGATGCATACCCTGAAGAATAATCAGTTTTCGTTGCAGTTATAGCAGTATCATTAACCAGATAGCATGAAGTCTGTTCTTTAACTCAGGCAACTCTTTCCGCCGTTCAATGAAGCGACGGACAGCTTGAAACTTGACTTCGTCTCCAGGCTCAAACCCTTCTGAGTCGTGCAAGATGAAGTGAACATTGCCCTCCGGAGACAGCTCGCGGTCAATCTCCGCTTTCCCGGGGGCATTGTGGGAGACGTCCTCCCATTGACCCACTCAGTTCCCAGAGCTGCTTTTCCTTGAATGCCTTTTACCGCGATATTGACGCCGAATATTTGGTTGATCAAAGATGATTTACCGCATCCCGTCTGGCAAAAGCCCAAATATAATAAGTAGACGGCGCGTCTTTATTACTATTAGTGTGAGGGTTGACCTTGCCTAGTATCAATATGCGAAATCTGTCAGACAGGTTAGCCGAATCAGCACACTCTTTGACCATGACTTACTTCGGACAGTCGATGGCGATGCTCTTTGCTGTGGATTCCAGGGGTTCCAAATGGCTTTGGTCCATGTAAGCGTTATGTGCGTCAAGGGCCAAGCGTCCTGGGAAGACATTTGTATACCTTCCCTATTTCCGCCCCTATCGCCGCCACACCAGCTGACTAAGCCTAGCTTCTTTTAAGCATGTCCAAAGCATGTCTATAACGGGGCTTTCTTCCACTGTGGTGTCATCTGACGCTCCCAGGCCTTGGTTCTGCACCTCACGTATGCGTTCCTGGATCTCGTTGCCCCACCCTGCTCATTGCCCTTTGAAAGCTCTATCACCGCCAGCCTCACAATTTTTGACACCACGGTGAATAGTCGGCCGCCGCTTTGGCACCTCCTTATTAATATTTCGAACGTATAAAGTTCGATATTGAAAGAAGGAGTGGAAATATCCCCTTCCATCGAACATGATGCTCAAAGGGAGAAAGGAATCAACTTCCGAGTCCGCCCCCCGTTTCCGCATCTTGATTATCGGCAACGCCAACGCCGGAAAGACCACAATTTTGAAGAATGTCTGCTGTGGAAATGTGGGGGATTATATATATATCACGATGAGCCACTAAACATATTATTTTCAGTCAGAAGTAGAGTTGGAACCATCAGTTGAAGTAGGTCCCTTTATCATACAGTATGCTCACTTCAATGTTGATTTATTCAAGCGGGGGGAACACAACATCGAAACCGAAATCATGTATCCTACTGACTTCGGTTTTGTGTTCCATGATTCCATGGGGTTTGAAGCAGGCGCAAAGACTGAGCTAAAGGAGGTGGAAAGATTCTTAGCCAGCCGTGTCCCAAATCCGGTGATTGGGTTATAACGGCTGGCCCTTGCGTGCGGTTCACACAAGCGCTTATAATCAACCAGGGTGTGATGTTCAGCGCTTGTCAGCAGTTCTAAGTGAGCTGAGCTTCGGATTCAAGCAGTTGTCAGCGGTTATAATCAAGGTGCACAGTGGTCAGTACTTGGCCAGCACCACTGTTCTCATGATACTTAACGGCTCAATTCCATTGCTGAAATGAAGGCTTGAATGAACTTGGCGCGACGTCGTTGGTACTCCCGACAGACTTGCAGGTGCCCCCTCAGTCCGTGGTGATCAAACGGCTCGTGACAGACAGCACATCTTATCAATTCGGGAACATCGTAAAGTGCCGTGTGTTTGCGCTTCTGTCCTGCATGTTGCCGCGCCATCGTCGCGTCGTAGTAGGCCGCGAGGACTTGTCGTGACGGCGTGTAAAGTGCACATGCGCGTGACGTCATAGGTTAATTGTAGTGGAGCGAGTCACGTCACTGCTCCACTCTCTCCTCAACCACCATGCCCACCGTCAACGACACTAGCGAGTCGAGACGTATAAAGGGAGGGCTACGTCGAGGTGCGTCCCCAACAACATGTTTCAACTACCAACTCAACCCCCAACCAGTCTCGTCAGGGAACGCCCAACCTCGACCGCGACTACTCGACACAACTCAAAGACCTCCTCCAGTGCACCCCGAACAAGAGTGGCCATGAACTGGGCGAGGTGCGTATGCTAGACACTCCTCTACCACCCTTCCTCATTCCATATAGCTCCGTGCCCAGATCGCCGCCGGCATCGACGATTACGCTCGTGCATACACCCACTGCAAACGCCGCATCGTCGATCTGGAGGACAACCCAGACGAACCCCGAAGGCGTGCCCGTCGTGGCCGCAACCATCATACCGATGGCGTCGAGATCGAGTCCCCCTTGATGGCCAAGGAGTTCGAGGAGCGTGCGCGCCGCTATGGCTGCAGGTTCGTCGTTCTCTGTGGCCTCTGGTTCACCCTTGGCGGTGGCGATATTGAGACCTTCTTCACCACAGAACCTGACGAAGACAATGACTACGACCCCAAGCTACGATTTGCTGCCACCGACAACGATACAGAGCACGAACTCCGACAAGCCCAGCTCCGGGAAGTCGTTGATGTACTCCTGCAGGACATGGTTTCCTTCCTCAAGAGCCCATGGGTCACGAAGGCGGTGCGTCCCAGTCATCTATATTCATGCCGTGCCTCATGCATGTCCAGTCCTCCGACGGGATGCGCAGCCAGCGAGCGCTACCCAGGCCTTACTCGCCATGCCTGTCGTCTCTAACGGTGAGGATGAGGACGAGGAGCATGGCGACCTGTAATTAATAGACATATCATGAAATACAACAATTTCTTTTTTTTTAAATCCCCAGGCCCACTTTGCTTATAACTGCTCTCGACCGCTGACGACCACTGCTGAGCATGATTATAACCGATTATAGACGTTAGCTTACAAGTTATAATTGGGCTAGGTGCTGACGATGCTTATAACCGTTGAGAAGCGCTGACCGGCCGATATCTTCGAAATTCCACTTTTCCGACACGAGCACAGAAAGAACAGCTCAAAGATCGAGTCCACGCTATTTGGTGCGGATAGTTCTATTTCGGTTTAGAAGTTTTACATATTTGGAGGTCAGGTATTGCCTTTCGACCAGTGGAGATCGATCTATGACTGAAGCAGAGATGAGCTTCTTTCACATGAATACGGGGGACGGTGCGTAGATGATCTTCTGATGTACTATCGTACTGCCCACTGACTTATATCGAAGTTCCTATTATTGTCATCTTTACAAAAGTGGATACTCTGGAACGCAAGGCGTTCAACAGGTTGCTTGGGCAAGGTGTGCCCTTCTCGGATGCCAAAAGGAAAGCTCCTGCGGAGGCGGAAGCCGCATTTCAGCGGGATTATTTCAAGCATTTAGAACACTATCTCCAGGGAAACGAGAGAACCAGTGCACCTGTCCGCATAATGCAACTCCGCGGCATGTTTTGCATTCTTGTCAGATTGTCTGTAATCCTGACACTTTCGCACCAGATATGAACAAGGACAGCGCTGACACCAATGGACTTCTTGCATGTACCGCTGCGAGCCTCGATCGGGACGCCCTGAGAGTGCTGATGTATTCCGTGTTACGGAACGACATCCGGCGCAGAGTTGAAACTTCAATAACTTCGTGAGCCCTGATTCTATCGAGCCGACAGAGACTGATTGTGACAAAAGCATTATTATTTGGGACGCCCGCGGTGAGCAATCGCGTATTACACCCAGCTGCTGTTGCATATTGATATCGTTTGATAGTGGCCATGGAAAAGAACGCGTTTACCGAGCAGCAACAAATATATTTGCTCAGTAGTATTTTGCTCCTTTTCCCGCATATCCTGGTACGACGCAGATACAACTCGGTAATCGCTTATTTTGACTCGTTACTTCTTCCCATGGTATTCGGCTTGAATAGCCTGTAAGACATCTTATCTGCCCACTACGATACATTTTTACTGATCCTTTTGGCAGCAGGCGCGTGTACTTGCAACTTATTATTTCCTAACGCTTAACCGCATCCTTGTCGATCAGTTCGTACGTCGCTTGGTGATTTGGATAACCTAGATGGCTCAGCTTATGCTTCAACAGGAAGTTTGTCCCTGTATTCTGATATAATTTGATCTCACCTGTGCAATCCTGAATAGGATGTGAGTGTCGATTTTTCTTAACAGTGGCCCTACTGGAGTAGCCAGAGTGGCCCAAGGCACCGTCAGGTCGCCAGGAGCAGTGTACGTGGCGGTCGTGGTCAAGGATGCATGCGGCTATGCTACGACAGGTACCCTAACACGACCACATAACCACCTCAGCCGACTCCCGACACCGTCCGCACCCGAGGACCAGCCTAGCTGGTCCACTACTCATGTGAGCAGGAGGTAAGTTGATTGGTCTCTCAGCCGCTGTGCCACAGATGTCGTGACTGATCGTTTTTCAAGGTTGTAAGTCAAACTTGATCGTACACCGGCCACAATCTGACTCGGACTTGATCGATAGGATGTCAGTGTAATTCCATTTTTCAGTACTATATCACTTCCAACCAGCACCACAGGAAGTGCGTTTCTTGGACTTGATTATTTCCCCGGACTTCTCAGACCCTTTGATAATTCTCAGATGGTATGCTACATGCTCTGTGATGTAAACAGTCGTTGACAATTTCAGTCGGTGAGTGCAGGCATCTATTCGACGTTGATGAAGATACCGATCTGCTGTCTCTCATTTCACGCCTCGGACTACTTTTCCCTCGTAACTGACATCAACCCCAGAAAGTGAGCATTCTCTTGGTTCATACTAGCTGCAAGGCGGACTCAAGATTTCTCTTCAGAATGTATGGATACGTGCATGGAAATGGAAACTTATCTGATGTCTCCTAGGCCGTAAGCTTTGCCATCATCATTGACGACATGACTGAGCACAATTCCTTTGTGAGAACAAAGTAAGTTAATCTGCATCTTTCTCTCATTGCATTCAACCACTTATTCATATTTCCTCAGGCTGTGAGTCATGCGGTCTACAGTAATCGTGGTTGGATAACCTCCTCGTAGGCGGTACGCAATCTCCTACGACTACGAACTGCCTATGTCGTTAAACTTCAACAGCAAGTAGGTCGAGATTAGCCACGCGATATACGTTGCTGAATGAATGCATCCTGTTATGTTCTAGTCCGTGAGTCATATCATAGTCTCCCTGCCTCCTTCATTTTTAATGTGCTATTTGACAGACTTCAAGCATGGTAAATATAGTACCCTCATCACTGCGTAGCCGTTCTGACTGAACTCGTGGGATGTTGCAGGTAAAAGATCAAATTTATGGTAGCTTTACAAAAATTGTCAGTCCCTCTTCCGAGTATACCCCGGCACTGAATAGGCGCTGAGCGCTCGCATCAGTCGGTGAGTTACTTCCCAGGTTCTAAAAACAGAATCTAATCTCGCGTTGTTTAGGATGTAGGTACTGTGTCTTTGTCAGACTTTATAGTTCAACAACCTCTCTCCGTCTCAGTTCGTGAGTCTCTTTTGTCAGGCAGCAACCGACGGGTGTTCTATACTCATCGCTGATACTCACAGAGTGTAAGATGTTCACGTTCCGCACAACCCGGCACCGCCGCTGAACTATTGATAACAATGGGGACATCGGATATAGATCGTTAGTGTTCATTCTTCCCACGGATCATCTATGTTGTTACATCTACAGGACAACCTTTCCTTGGCCACGCGATGGGAACTGGTGAAACCAGGTGACGAATTCCTTCCAGAATTGTTGCCGTATCTTCCAAAGATTGTGAGCATTCACCGTCTCTATCCTTCATCTCTGGACATCCATTTTCAGCTCGGCAATGTACACCCTCATTGTCAGGTCATCAGACTCGGAACTGGTTACATATTCCCCCCCTCTGGTTCATTTAGCTGATGTTTTGATCAGCCGTGCTTGCTATACTTGAATATTCGCTGTTCGCCGATTTTATCGATTTTCCAACAGCCGTTACGGCGTTCATGAAATCTGATTGGTCGGATCCAATGATGGACACGATTACAGAGGCATTCAACGAGGCGTCTTCCGTGACGGAGATGGATAGCGGACGGATGACTGAAATTCTCGAAGCAAATCGCCTCATGATACAGTTCCTCGGTATGACACAGTTGCTCCGATTATATGCACTGGCTGAGGGAGAGATTCCATTGTAGAAAGCACCACGGAGACAAACACACCGCCTGTAACTGAGTGTTGAACAATGTCAGTTCCTTATTTACCTACAGACGAATTACTGAAAGATTTAAAAAGGAATATTGTAAATGGCGGAGTTGTACAATAATTGTACTATGCCACTGCGGCTATATAAGGGACCAAATGATTGACCGATCGGTTCTTGTAATATTCCTGGTATCTACCTACCCGACTAAGCAGGTTCCAGGTCTGAACGAAAAATTCCTGGAATAGGTTCTGAGTCCTTAATTCGAGTTACTGTATCCAGCCAGGAAGTGGGCCACTTAAGAGTAATCAGTACATAGCGACATGAACACGTCCTGAAAAGGAGTTTTGTGTGTTCGGTGTCGAAGATATGTCTACTATGGACCTCTGAAGCACATATTCCAATTCATGGTAGAGTGGTCTGGGCCTCAGAAATTTATCTTCGGCGGCAGTCCAAAAAGAGTAAAAATCATGAAGTGGACCAGGTGGCCAAATCGTGTATATCTGCCTCGACAACTGCGGTGAAACTGTCCCTACACTGTCCAGTATATTCAAATGATCGGTTACATGCATATTTTAAATAATTTTTGGTAGAAATGATTACTTCTCTGAGGCACACATAAGCGTGATCGAGGAATTGCGACTCGTACAGCCGTGAGGCGCAGTAGTGGGGTCAAAGTACGCAGGTAGTAGATTTATATGAGCCATTTCAGCATTTCCGCTGCAGAATATCCCCACCTAGATTTGGATGGGGTCCACAAAAAATCTCAAGATCTAATGCTCGCAGATATCTGGTCTGAGACAATAATGAGGTCCCAGCATCGAATCCGATTCATGGATTGTCGCACAGTCCATTAAATTAGTTCTCTTAATCGGTATACACTGGAGCCCAACAGTATAATTTAGAGTGCCGCTGCACAGCGAGTCGCTGTGTAGCGGCCAATGTCAAGCACCCAGAAATTCTAAAACGCACTTGGATGAGAGGAAAACGGACTAAAATCGACCTGTATCTGCCATTCAAACATGTAGCAAGGAAATGGACCTTAATATGAACATAACGAGCCCCGAAGATCGTGAATGGATTGCCAAATTTAGGCACAACGGAGGTGCAATTCGAAAATCAGAGTATTGAATTAAAATAAAATGACACTGAAATGCAAGCTGTGTCTTTGAGTTTCAAACCAACTGATGTTGAAACCTAATTAATTGAAGAATATTAAAAAAAGCAAAAGGCTCACCTCTAACGAGCTTCCCCTCGCCTTCACTACTCATTAATAATCTTCAATTCAGGCACCTTCGACTGGACTATGACTCAAAACATCTGATTCAATATTGATTGTTTCGAACAAAAATCAGGTAATTACAACATTATTGCCGCGGGGAGTCTGATGAGCTACACGAATGAGCAGACGGCAACGGTGCCGTCTTGAGGAATCCTAAGGCATAAAACACCTAGTGAATCGTCTAAGTCAAAGCTCGCACATGACTCGGCAATGTCGGAAGGGATGTCAAGCAGACGAAAAGTCGTGTGGGGTGTGGGGTGTGCGACATACTGTATGAGGCCGAGCTGTGATGATTTGTACCGTATCACAGCAGATCTCCCGGATGCGCTTGCACACATATCGTCTATTTGACAATTGTGCTCGTAGGAATACGTGGGCCCTAAGGTCAGCTCCGCGCCGCCGGTGTCGATGACGGGCCAGAAGTAGACACGGTCGTTGGGGGTGGCTGTCATGACGTCCGGCAGAAGTGAACCTTGGGTAACAGCGAACACATCGTATCTGGGGAACCGCAGTTGGTATGGAAGGCGAGGTTCATGGGAATGCGCAGCCTGGGCCACCTTGCAGATGGAAGAAGGCAGAGACGGCATAGCCTGCAAAGAGCTTGAGTCGGTGCGCACATGGTATATGTCCATCGCCAGCTTGTTTTGACTTGCGATATAAAATTGGTCATCGTGTATCAAACAACAGGGAGGGCTGCCAGAGTCGAAGATCCCTCGGAAGAGTCGAGTATTTATGCAGTGGATCATTTTATCGTGGTGTTTGCAGTACACCATCGCCAGCGGCATACGCAATCCGTCCTCCGCTACAATCATTCCGATCTGATTCCCATCCAAGGCCACATCGATGCACGCGTGGGGCTTATCCGGATCCGGAATGGCCCATTCATATGAATGAGTTTTGGAAATGGTTACATTTGCACTGTCGCTATAATCGATGCAGATGACGGCGAGTTCAAAATGCCTGGTGGTATAACATATGAGATTGTGAAAGAAGCTTGGGCATTAATATCTTACAGGTCGAAATCGTATCCAACGCCAAAAAAGCATTGGCCAGGGAGTTCAAGGGAGTTGGAGCCAATGGTGATATAGCGAGAAGAGGGAGATGTGATGCTTCCCAAGCACGTCCCAGCCATGGTGTCCCAGCAGAAAATGTCACACCTCATTGCCACGTTGATCATCAAATGTGTCCCAGGAATGAGACGGAGGCCGCCGTCGTCACGGAGCTCCCTATGATCGGAGGAGGGTATTTGGAAAGTACGCGTGGAAACTGGGGTCGGATTTTCCGCTGACCAGTTTTGCATAAGCCTATATGCACGGATGGCCATCTCCCGCAACTTGTCTAGTGCTATGGTCGACAGGTCGGTGGCATTGGGACATGGGAGTGGTCTCCGATGGACTTCAGTTATCCTTTTCAGGGCCCCCAACCAGAATGCTTTTGAGGATGAAAGGGATCGATAGTTTTTGCATGTCTGTCGAAGTGAATTAATGAGTTGGCAGGGGCCCACCAAACATCATCGTACTCACTGCAAGGAGGCGGAGCGAATGCTGAAGATCCAGAATAGCGGAGATATCAAGGACAACATCTAGAGGGATTTGTATCTCGTTCTGCGACATGGTCGTTGGCAATTACTGGCAACAAAGGAGAAGGAGGAGGAGGAGGATGTATTACTGCAGTGGTCCCTAAAAGAACAAGCAGGTATTGTACCTACATCCAAATGTACACACTACAGTCATCGGCTGTCGTGACGGTCACGGTGCCACTGCGGTAGCGATGGCTTCCGATCAGATTGGCTACGTCCTCCGTGCCAAACACCATGCTTGGAAAAAGAATGCGGACCAAATCCAGGAAAATTCAGAGGTCATATATGGAGCTGCCACTACATGCTGGGACCTCAGAATTTTGACCCTCTTTTTGACGGGTCGACGGCACAGCGGTGCCGGTACCCGTACGGCCAACGCACCTAAATACGTCCACCTAGAAATCCGGCCCGATTGATTGTAAAATATGTATTAGGACCCGTGAATTGCCTCCCATCCAGCAGGCATTAGTGTTGTGCCGACCCGCTAGGCTATTTTCACGCGCATTTGAATATCCGGCACAGCCAAGGATTGTTCAATTTCGGATTCTCTGCCATGTTCTAACTCTGTGATCTAATTTCCTGCATGCCCCTCCATCTGTCCCGGTGTGCATTGTGTCTTGGCAAGCGCGAGCTATTGCAACCATTCAACTCCGATTCTTGCCGAGTTTTCTGAAAAGGGCAGTTCAACTGACGAATCAGGTGGCTACAGTTCGTTCTCGACTGCTGATGATTTTCAATCGATGTTCATTTTCAAGTTTTCAAGGTTCGGTCGATGTCAACGTTCGTTTCGACCGCTGCTGCGCGCTCATAAACGATCCTAGCCTTCTGTATTTGTACATTATTCAACATTGTCAAATAGGTAAACGGCATCTCTGTCCCAAATAAAATAAAAATGATTCATTGTGTGGAATTGTCAAGGAAAATTTAGAAAGTGACGGGTGTTGTTGTTGGAACAGATCCGGATCTGTCGCATTAGGCCACACCGCCATATTTCCCTAATCACTTGTGGCGGCGCGGGTGCTTTTTTCAACATTGCGGAATTGATTCTGTGTAGGCCGAACAGCGCCGCACACACTTCCATTTTCTTGAAACGGACGGACGCAACTACGCAATTGTGACGTGGGGGGAAGTACATTGATCTGCGCTCCCTTCAGGTTGATTTAGCAGTAGCAGGTTAGGAAGGAGGATCCCCCCTTTCGACTCGCGTCAATGGGCGTCATTGAGGATAGCCCATTTTCTGTTTTATATTCAATCCGAGTCCCGTTCATTCATTCTCAGGTATTTATTCGAGGCTCCAGATGCCGTTGACTTGAAAAGTATATCTATTAACACAAATTTCGGTGTTGCAGAATATTTATTCTGGCTGGGGAGGTTTCTATTATCACGGGCGGACTGGTATAATAGTAAATAGCCGCATCCCTCGATGGTACAATATAAACGCCTTCATCCCTCAGTGGAGCAGCAAATCCGGGCGGGCGCACTTTCTGTTAACTCGCCTGCTAATCAATGAACGACGTTGGTGTTGATTCGATTATGAGCTTCAGCAAAATGTGGAACAACTTGACCCACTTCGCGTTGCCGTTCAACAGCTTGCAATAAATCAAAACACCAACTGCGCGTGATATAAATTTAGTCCAAGTTCTCTCCTATCGTGCAAGTTTCGCATTTACACCCCGCTGATGAGACCGTAGTGTTTATTCTGAAGTAGCGCAGTTTCTCAGTTTTAGTTTAAATTAAATTCATCCCCCGACTGCCTTTTGCGTCGAAATAACTTGCAGAGCTCGCCGTGTTGTGAAATAAGCTAGCAGAAGGTAACGGTCCACGTGAGCCTTTGGTGAGATATACATAGTACTGGATCCCTGCTTTTAAATTTGTTCACCTGGAATTGCGCTGTATATTACCCTTGAACCTTGAATTCGTATTAGGTGCAATTTCCTGGTGAACTTGGTTGCCAATTCATGTTGAAATTTATTAGTGTTGGTCCATAGATTCATCGTTGAAATTGGGATTTCATATAATACTTGTTTGATAAAGGTTGATACTGTGTGTGGAGGTTCATTCATTCACTAGCTCTTCGGCTTTTTTTTCATTCTTTGGGGTTGTGCGGCGAGGATCCGGGGCGTAGTAGCAAACTGGGACCGAGATGAGATGAGATTATGCTAAAGTATGAGCGGCTGTCTGCCTCAATGGTGACATTTTTTTTATTTGTGGAAGCCACTTCAAATCGTGCAGAAGGGCATCAGCCTTTTGACAAATCTGTTGTGAGTTTTTGGGGTTTTTTGGGCTTCCGAAGTTTTTTTCCACAAAAAATGAAGGCTCTGAAATGGCGAGGCTTCTATGGGGCAATATGGTAGAAAAAAAAAATTTCTTTTAGAGGTTTCAGCCAAATTGACCTTGACTTTAGTTACATAGGGTTTCAGCATTTTTTGAAGTTTTGTGGCTTTTGGGGGCTTTTTTTGGCGTTGTTGACCAGGCCCAAATAAAACCTCGACAACAGATATTTCAAAAGACTGGTGGGCTCACCTAAAGATGAGTCTAGGAGAGACTAGCTGGGACAGTAAAAAAAATCGCTGATCAGTTGGCTGACCAAACTGTTTTCCCGGGATTAGCTGCATAATTGGTTCAAGTACAACGAGTTGAAGAATTATTTATTCGCCGCTAAAATAAAATAAAACACCGACCACCCTTGCTTAACTTGTATGAACCCGAGTCTACACTGTACCTTCAATTTGAGCGCGTTTTTTTAGAACTCGACAAGACAACACTGCGATGCGGTATTTAATGAACTTCCTCACTCCAAGTGGGCTAGCGCACTGCTGCATCTGGCGAATTTCCATTTCGCGCACTCTACGCTACCCGAACCTACGTACCTGATCGCCCGCAAATCCCCGTCTCCATTGATGTCGTCTTACGTCACCTCCTCTCTCCTCCGCCGATTACTCCGACAGACTCCGACTCGGCTCATGTTCACGATGCCGCCGGTGCAGTGTGCAGCGACCGCCGACGATAGGAGTGGGAATCAGGATCGGAATAATCGGGATCGGGATGTGCAGTGGCTAATCGGCGGGAGGCGCTGCGCCTCCTGGTGCGGAGCGACGCGGATGCGGCGGCCTTACTGGCACACACCGAGGGTTTGCGCGCACACGCCGACCACAGCTGGGGCCCGGTGCACGTGCGTGGCGCTTCTGACGACTCGCATGATTTTTCTGATGGGGGTGACCAGTATGAGGACGAAGGAGGCGGCATAGAGCTCGTCTCGCTCGAGGGGGTGCGTTTGTCTTTCCTTTTTTCGTCCCCTTTCTTCGTTATCTTTCCTCCATGCATCCCCGTTATTTTTTATTTTATTTCATGTACTAGAGGGGCTCTGGGCGGAATATGCGTTGCGTTGCGTCGCCCGCCGTCGTGCTCGGGGCGCGGGCGGACGGGCGTGGAGGGCCGCATGCGCATCCGGTGTATCCTGGGCCTCTACGCATCCGGCGGCGTAGCACGCGGCACCCGCACACGCAGCTCGCACAGCGTGCGTCCGACAAGCAGTCTCGGTCCTGTTGACTTTTTCCGTCCCATTTCTTCCTACCCCCGTTATTTTTTATTTTATTTTTGTTGGGGAATGTGCCCAAATTACTTTGCCACACACTGACGCACGCATCTTCCCCCGCACAGCTCGCCCCACACGCCGTCGAGTCGCTCGTCCAAGCGTCGTTCAGGGCGCTGGCGCGTCTGCTTCGGCCTCAACATCTCCATCTCGACGACGACGACGATCCTGCACCACGGGGTCCTGGCGCACCACGAGGGCATCGGGACGACGACGCCCTCCTTGCGGCGCTCCTCGCAGGGAATACGAGCCCACTGTGGGCTACGACGGCAGTGAGAGTGCCGGCGCACGACATGACGGTCGCGACGCTAGAGATGCGGACGCGCCACGCGATGATGCCGGCGCGGAGCAGCACGATGGCGGTAGTGGGGATGCGGAGTGGGACGCGCTGCGCCGGCTGGTGCCTGTGCGGGTTGTGTGGGTGCCCCGTGCTGTTGGCGCGTCGGATGAGCCCCCACGCCATAACCACCACCCAAGGGACGACGGTGACCGCCCAAACGACGACGACAACGATAACCGCCACCCCGGGGAAGATGATGAATGGGAGGACGATGCGGATGCGCTCCCCGTCTCCCCCGCTCTTGCCCATGCCCCGGATGCACGCCCACCACACGCCCTGGATTCGTGCGCCTCCGTTCTTCAAGACCCACCGCCGCTATCCCCTTCGCCCGTTAATAATCGACCGCCGCACGCCCCACAACACACTGCTCGCCCCGCGCGCGCTACGCCGGGAGGCGGTGGGCTATTTTTGGGGCTGGTGGGCGTGCCACGAGTGCCCGTCTGCGGCGGCGTCCGCTTCTTCAGCGTCTGGACACTGGGCTGGCGCCGACTCAGATGCGTGGGGCAGGGCGGAGGGGGGCGCATTCAAGGAGGACGCGGGGCAGGACGAGAAGCGGGGGTACGCATACGACCCGCTGCGGATCCGCGCACTGCACGACCCGCTGCACCTGCCGACGCTGGTGAGGCTCGTGGGGGTGGTGGTATGTGCGGGGGTGTGGGGTTCTTGCTCGACGCGTGCCCTACGTGCCTCGCCGCATCCTCCCCTGCGGCGGGTACGTGGCCATGGAGGGCCGCAGAACTGGGTACGTGGTACTGGTGGGAGAACGGGCGCGCGGTGGGACTGGGGACGGGGCTTCGTGCTGGGTGTGGGTGTGGGCGGGGCGGGGCGGGGCGGTGGTGAATGATGATGGTGTGGGACGATACGACGCATTAAGAAGACGACGACGACAAGGGGCGTTTCTTATGGACGGGGAGGACGTGTTTCTGCGCACGGTGGGCTGCTGGCGGGACTGGACGACGTCCAAGCGCCGTTCAGGACGCTGGCGCATCTGCTTCGGCCACCTTCACTGTTTTTATCGCAAGGTGCGTCGCTATCGCCATCGCTGTTTTTATCGCCGGGCAAGCGCCATCGCACATTATATTATATGCTCACACCCCCCTCCTAGGAACTCCGCGTCGCCTTCCTGCGCACCGGCACCGAGCTCACCTCCGCGCAGCTCTTCTCCACACCGCCCGCCGCCGCCGCTGCCTCCTCTACCTACCTCCGCCGCACGTTCCTGCCCAACCCCGCGTCGGCGTTCGCGCCCCCCGCGCAGGGCGGGGCACGGCGGCTTTTTGTTTGGGAGAGGGTTTCAAGCTAGAGTTGGGAGGCGATTTGCGGTGCGGTACGGTGGATGGATGAGTTAACATCATATCGCCGAAACAAGAAGCCCACTTGATACAACGATAGCATTTACGATAGATAGTACGATGACAGATGATTGCACAGAGGAAGAATTAAAGAAACCCTAAGCCGACAGCATTTCCACAACCTCTGCCATCGAAGGGCGTTCCGCCGGCTGCGGAGCCCAACACCTCTCGAGAATGGTACGAATCCTCTCTGGAATCTGCACAGGCTGAGCAGGAAGTGCTTCCAAGGGTGTGATATGCTGGTTGATGGTCTCTGCAATTTTGAAAACAGTTTGAGATGGTAATGAAGCGTAGGGCGTAGTGTCAGTGAGAAGCTAAAATCACTGTTAGCGGGTAAATGTGGCGACTGGTCATGAGCATACTTCATAAACGGTGCAAGCAAATGCCCAAACGTCTGAGGCTAGCGTTTTTACATGTGTTTCTTCTGTTTGGAACCAAGGCCGTATTAGCTCTGGCGATGACCAGTTGACTGAACCAGCCGAGGAATTGGATGTGGTGTAGCCAGTGTGCCGTTCCAAGGTACGGGAAAGACCAAAGTCACTCAGTACCACATAACCGTTGTTGCTTATAAGCACATTGTTCTTCAAACGATAATGAGTGAGAAAAGCAAAAAAGGAGCTGTCTTACACACCCCCTTGAGGTCACCATGAACCACGTTTCGGGAATGAACGTACGCCAGTCCGGTAGTGAGACCCAGGATCTGGATGGGCAGTTTAAGGACAGTCGACATTGGCATGACTCATGCTCACAACTCTAAGCCTTTCATCCAGTGATTTGCCCTCGAGATAGTCCCTCGCCGTTCCCTGGCTGCACCATTCTAAGATCAAAGCCGGTCGACCACCCACTACAGCAACGCCATAGAACTTGGCAACGTGGACAGTGTCACAAAGCTGCATCCATACGGTCGCCTCTTTCTTCAAATGCTGCTGAGAGGTTAGTCCGACTCTACGGCTTTCAGAGTGGTGGCGTGACACCTTAAGCGCCCGATCCAGGTTGCATTCCTCAGTAACCCTGAGGACTTTGACCGCGATCTATGCACAATTAAGAATGTTAGATATACCCTGATGCCTCTTTCACAAACTTGAAGATCGGAAGAATCGCATACCTCGGTGGTGAAGCACGTGTTATGATGAGCACGATGAGCATGGCTTGGACGGGTATATTGGCCTCGATAGACGTCAGAAAAGCCACCTTGAGCGGTAGGGAAAGATCCAATGGTAATTTGAGAGGTGAGAAGAGGGAATTCCCTGCGCTTGACGTCAGCATGTTGAACAGGTCGCTTGGTCGAATTTGGACGACGAAATACATACCCAAGACTTTCTGTCAAGTCAGGAACAACCTGGGAATGCCCAGATGGAAGCCTCGAAGCCATCCGCTCGAGAGCTTGAAAACGTAGATGGTGGTAAGAGACATCTTTGGCTGTTACTTCGTGACACTGTGAACGTTATACTTGAACGGAACTGGATGTTTGGATTGGGCAGAGAGCACCGCCCTCCCCTTAGTCAGCATCTCATATTTTTCTCCGTCTTCCCTCGTTGTCTCTCTCTCCGTATATCGTCGTGTCTCCATCGTGTTCCATATCGTGTCTCCCCTCGTGTTTTTGCCGTCGCACATTTTTCTGGCCTTTCCGTCTTTCGACATTTTTCAGCGTCTTCGACTCACTCTCCGCTCACCAAAAATAAACTAAACACTCCGGCATGACGCAGACAACTTCGGAGGAGGTCTCGGATCTGAAGAAGGCACTCGCCGAGATGAGCAAAGTCTTGACCACTGTGTCCGCCGAGTTGGCGAAACGGCCGGCAGTCACTGCTTTGGAGCAGTTAGTCGGCCTCCCAGCTAATCCCCTGGCCTCCCCCGTTGGTGCCGATGGTAAGTACCCCGTCCTCTTTACCTCCATTTTGCACCCCCACCTGCTTCCCGACGTCATTACGCAAATCAGCAAGTTCGAGTTCCCACCTACCCATTTGGGTCGGCTTCTAAAAACGGCGACGGTTGCACCGCAGATGCCGATGAACCTACTCATCGGTCTCAATGGTGCGGCGACCTTTATCCCCGCTGTGCCTGTCCCCGGAGCGACAGCTCTCATCCGCGAGGTGCCCGATATCCTGACCTTTACGGATGCATGGATGATTTTCATGTCCGTACTCCAAAACCAGCAGCTCGTGCTCCCTATCGCGCAAGCCCTCTCTGCGCACCTCAGCAATATTATTACTGTTGCACGTGCATATCCCTGGGCCAGCGTGCTCGATTACCACGTTGCGTTCATGCAGGCTCGTGCATTAGACCCTTTCTTCAACCCCATCACCTGGACGCGCAGTGACCCCCACCTTCACACCATGCATCTCCTCACCCCCAGCCTCTCATCTCCTCTCCCTTCCTCCATTGCAGTATCACCTGATCGCACCGCCAAACCTACCCAGACTTGCTTTGCTTACAACGGCGCTGGCTGCTCTGGCCCATCTGTTGGCTGTTTCCGCCACCACATCTGTCGTGCCTGTGGCGGGCCCCACCCTGCCCCCCTGTGTCGCGCCGTAGAGCCACCGGAGGCGCCGGTGGCGGGCAACTGAAGTGCCGATGGGGGTGGTGCTCAAGTGCAGCTGTCTGGGCCGAGGCAATCTTCGCACTTATCCACCCCCATTTCAGTATCACCTTGTGATGCTGCTTTTCTTCGGCCCCATTCCCCAACATCCCCGAATGTAGCTCGGTTTTCTACGCATCAGAATAGCCCCTCTGATGTCGTACTTCAAACACCGGGCCAGCGAGGGGGAGAGGTCAGACCCTCCCCTCGCTCTGCGGGGAGGAAAGTCTTCTCCCTCCCATCTGCCATTCTTGATGTTGGTTCTAATATACTTTTGCCTATTTTGTTAAAGCATTTAAATCCTGAAAATGTACTACCCCCTCGTCCTAATACATTCCTCCGTTTCCCCCTCACCACGCCGCACTCCCGGCCTATGCCCATCGTCAAACTTAATCAGGATGCCTGGCGCCTCGCCTTGTATTCGTACCCTGACCGCTATTTTGCGGATTCACTCATTGCTGCCATTAGATATGGTGTTCACCTTGGTGTTCGTGATGTAAACATTGTTCGCCATTCCACCTTTATCCCCCCCCCCTCTCCCCTCTGCGCTTGAATTCCCTGAAGCTGTTGATGCGGACATTGACTTGGAGGTCTCGCTTGGTCGTATCATTGATGTAACTAATACACCCGCTGCTTTGTCTGCATTCCTGTCGCCACTCGGGTCCGTCCCCAAGAAATACACCACAAAGCATCGCCGTATTCATCACCTGTCATGGCCGCGTGGCCACTCTGTAAACGATGCAATCCCTGCGGAGTTTGGGACGCTGGTGTATGACAGTATTGTCAAAGCCATTGACCGCATTCGTGTTGTCGGCCCAGGCGCCTTTTTGTACAAGGCTGATCTCGAAGCAGCCTTTCGTCATATCCCTATACATCCGGATGACTGGCGGTTCATGGGTTTTGAGTGGCGGGGCCGGACTCTGCTCGACATTTTCCTCCCCTTTGGGCTGCGCACGGCACCCCGCCTGTATAATCTTTTCGCCGAAGCTCATCATTGGATCCTCGCCAATCGCCATGCATCTCTCCGTGACCTCCAGCATTATCTCGATGACTGGCTCAACGTCACTGCAGCACCAGAGGGTCGCTCCTATGCTGAGGCAGCACGGGCAGCATTCCGCCAAGAAACACGGCAGCTTGGGTTTTCTCTCTCTGAGAAAAAGGAGGAGGGCCCGTGTCACTGTCTTGAGTTCTTGGGGATAGAACTCGACACAACCGTGATGCAGGCTCGACTCCCTCGCGATAAACTCGAGAGGCTGGTGGATCTCATCACAGGCTGCCTCGGCCATGGGTATGCTTCTTACCATGAGCTTGAGCAACTCTGTGGGCACTTTGTCTTTGCGCAATCGGTCATCCCCGTTGGCCGTTTCTTTACGCGGCGTACTCGTGACTTCATGCGTACACTCTTCCGCCTCCCCCACACCCTTTGTCGTCGCCTCCCGGCAGAGGCGCGCAAAGATTTGGTCTGGTGGCAACGCTTCCTCCCTTCCTTCAACGGCACATTCTCCATCTGCCCGCCCCCGCCTGAGTTGCGGGTGTACACGGATGCCAGCGGGAAGCTTGGTGTAGGTGGTTATTGGGATGATGTGTTCTTCTCGGAACGTTGTCTGAAGAACAAAATGGCCTTGCCAATTCACTGGAAGGAGATGTGGGCTGTTCTGCGCGCGGCGCAGATCTGGCATCAGCACTGGCGTGGGTATGAGGTTGTTCTTCACATTGACAATGCAGCAGTCGCAGCTTGTCTGAACTCCGGTTCCATTGATCACCCACCGACTCAGGAGCTCTTTCGGTCTTTTGCTCTCTTGGCGTCGGAAGCAGGATTCACTTTTCATTCTGTTTGGATCCCAACCCGTGATAACGCCGTTGCTGATGCTTTATCTCGTTTTCAGTGGCTCAACCTCGCCCGACTCCGGCCTCATTGGGTGCTCCCTCACCGGAGTGGCTCGCGGCCCACTCGCATCTCCACCCAACCGTTTCAGAGCTCTTGTGGTACGGACTCCGTGAGTCCACCCGAGCGAAGTACGATGGGGTTGTCGGGATGTTCAGTACCTTTGCCCGAGAGCGAGGTTTCACCCGCCCTGACGGCAGTGTGCTCCCCGCCGATGGACCAGCTGTGCAGCTCTTCATTGCCACAAAAGCATCCTCTGTGCAGGCGCCGACTCTCCGCAAGTACCTCACAAGCCTCCGAACCATTCACACTGAGCATGGATGGTCCGTTGACGCTCTCAATACCCCAATCCTCAACCGCCTCATCGCGGCCGCTGAGCGGCGTTACGGAACGAAGCCCCGCAGAGCCCGTCGCGCCATTACCCGTGAGATTCTCACAGATATACTTGCCCAGCTCCCGGATGATCACGATGGCCGGATGCTCGCAGCTGCGTTCACCCTCGCCTGGGCTGCGTTCATGCGGTGCGGTGAGTTCACGGTCCTCGACGGGTCCCAGTTTGACCCTTCTGTCAACCTCACGGAGGCTTGTATCTCCAGCGTCACCGACGCATCCATGCTCTGTGACATACAGTCGAGCAAGACCGACGTTGGACGCCGAGGCGCCCGTGTCCTCATCGGCGCCGCTCTGGGAGCCCCAACTTGCGCTGTCACACGTTACCGGGCTTACCGCGGCGTTCACCCTTCCTCCTCGCCGTTTGCGCCCCTCTTTGTTACATCCACTGGAGCTCCCCTCACCCGTGGTTTTGCACTGCGCGCTCTTGACGACTGCCTCTCAAAGGCCGGGCATGACTCTACTGAGTTCTCCGGGCACAGCTTCCGCCGCGGCGCGGCTTTCGCTGCCGCAGAGGCGGGTTACACGCCGGAGCAGATCAAGCTCCTTGGGAGGTGGAAGTCTGATGCATGGAAACTGTACGTTGACCAGCCGCTGGCCATTCTCCGTGACTTGTCTGCCAGGCTCCACCGATCCGTGCCCAGCTGTTTCCCCTCCCGCCCAGCGTCAACCCCGCCCATTGGCCCGGGCCGCCTCCTCATCCGTGTCCCCGCTCGCACCCCCGCTGCTACCCCTTCTCCCCTCCGGACTGTTGTCGCCAGTTCCGAGTCCCAGCTGCAGCAGTCTCCCGCCATGTCGCCTTTGCCTTTACCCCGGGCCCAGCCTAAGCAACGTCCGCAGCCACCTCAAACTTTGCCCAAACCCTCACCTTCTGCCTCAAGCCCCCGTCCGCACCCAATACCTCCATCCACCACTGCCCCCGCCCCCGGGCCTGCTCCACGTGGCCGTTCCGTCGCGTTTACGCGGGCTGATGCTCGTGAACGTGAGGCAGGACCCGGTTGGCGCTAACTCTCTGTTTTCTGGAGTGCCTTCGGCTTTCTCGCGAGGTTCTCCCCCACTGTTAGCTGGTCGCTCGCGAGGCGTCTCTCTGGGCTGCCGAGGCTCTCCCTTTTTAGGAGCATAGCGGGCTCGAGCAGAGCCATTTTCCCCACCCTCTACATTACTTATATCTCACAGTACTATATCAAAAATGCGACCGTGACCCAATCCGTGAAGTTTACAAGATGTTTAGGTTGTCATCCCAACATTGATTGATAGACACCGCCACCACGTGAAATCTTATATCAAAGATCTCAGATCTGGATCTTGGACTTCGATCATCATCAGGCTATTCGAGCCAATAAATTCGGGAATTGGAATGTCCGGGATCAAATGTCCGGGATCAAACGATCGGCGGACATTGATGGCGGCAAGATTTGCGGCACTTTCAAGCTCCGCTCACATCAGCCACAAACAACGCGTTTCTCGCTTCCTGCCACCATCCTCGTCGCTACGCCCCCACTCGTCGCACATCGCCATCGCGCTTTCGCCCACCCTCTCGGCGGGCAGCATAAACCAGAAGCGCGGGGTACACGGCAAGCAGCGAAAGAGGCGCGGGGTGTCTGCAAGCCGCGACGGTACGTACGCATGCGCTCGTTCCAAGGCCCACACCCACGCGACACAAGGACGACGTCGTCAGGGGTGAGCGCAAGTCCGGGCCGCATTGGTGCGCGCACTATGAGGCTGGCGAGTCCGGGGCAATGGCGCGAAGTCCCTGCCATGGCGGGCGCGCCGCTGCGTGAGCGCAGGTTGGTGAACTTCGCGCGCATGCTAATGGGCGCATTAGGCCCCGTACATTACGAATGTCCATCTTGTATGCAGTGCGCACTACCTATTCACTGAATCTTATGCTGTTTTTTGCTGCTTGAGGACTTAGGAACGATTGGCGGAATTTAAACTAGTGTGTCATAGGAGCATTCAAACTCCGAAAATGTCTGGCCGAAGCTCGGCCAGACATTTTCCCGGACTTTTGATCCCGGACTTTCCATTTCCCAAATGCTCTCATTCGAGCAACAGCTGGAAAAAAAGGACATTCCCTATCTACCTACCAAGGACTCCATTTTGGCCAGAAAGAGCTCCAAATTGTCCAGAGTTTCCGGCCCAAAGATGGCTGCACTTAATGGGTCCGCGACGTATTTACGTTACTTTTAGAATAGCGGGCTTGCCTTCGGCCCTTCGATCGACAGTTCAAGCAGCGCGAATTCGGTGGGCAGTTGAGCACGGCATTCCTTGGAAAAGGCGGGAAATGGCCAGGGGACTTGTGAAGTATTGGGGAATTCACTTGATGAGAGCAAGGTACTGCAGGGATGAGTGTAGAAAAGATTTTAACGGAGCATTTACATGCGAATGACGTTCGGACAATGCCGAGCATTATATAACACCTTTTCGTCGGACAAAGCTGACCACGCTAAGACATGACTGGTAGGATGGCCGACAAGCGGCAAGGCACAAACCAAACTTGAAGCTGTTTCTGTGACGACCTCGCCGTTCTCACCACCTAAGCCTATCTCTGTCCCTGTAAATCCCATCTATCATGATCTTCTTTTGAGTGAATCTAATCAGATAAACGCCACATGTCGCTTACGTGACCTCTCATTCACCGACTTGGCTCATGCAAGGGGGCACCGGCATTTGAAAAACGGATATATGGCCGTTTTTTTTTTTTGCGACCTCTTCAGCGGACCAGCCAACCGTTGACCGCGTGGGAATTACCATATAAGGAAATATTCCCCTATTTTAATTCACCGGAGGTGGTTCGAAAGGAGTTTCGCAGACGCAGTACACCATAATATTGTACTACAAGTGTTTCAATAGGTGTATAATGCCTGATCAAACTAAAATGTTGCGTGTCTGGGAGAAAAAATAAGTACATACTCTTGACAAATAGACCATGACTGATGCAGTGATTGACACATGATGACTTCCCAACCCGAAAACAATTGAACTATCAGTTAAACATCAGTTAAACATTAATTCCTACATTATAGGGCAAAAGAAGACTGGTCAGGCGCTCAAAAGACCTTTTTGAGGCCAAAAAAGTTGGGGTCTGAGATTTTTTTTTCGAAGCTGACCGTCGAACCAACCCACCGGCCCTTTGTCGCCGGTTTGAATGCCGGTGCCCCCTTGGGCTCATGTTCACGATGCCGCCGCCGAGCACGACGCCGCCAATGTTGAGCACCAGCGCAGACTCTGTGCGCACGCTCGCTGGGCATGGTTCTGGATCTACAAGGCCTGCAACCGGTGCTGTGGAGCCGGCGATTCCAATTCCAAGTACGGCGGGGCCAAGCACTGTGGGGACTACAACCGTGGAGCCTCGTACTGCAGTGCTACTCCAACAACTACAACTACTAGTATGATTGTGGAGGATACTACGCCCACGCCCCCGCCCTTTGTGATCACGACGCCCCCAATACTCGACTCGGACTCCCCGCTCTCCAGCCCCACGCTCTCCTCCTGCGCCTCCTCCGTCTCCTCCCTCCCCTCCGTCAGCTCGTCCTTCTTCTTTAGCAGCGCCGCCGCATCGCCCCCGTCCACCTCTCCCTTACCTGGCAATGCTCATAATAGCGGGAATGCTGGTGCGGCGAGCCAGAGTCGGAATACAGGCAATGGAGGGGGAGGAGAGGAAGAAACGCTGATCATACCATCGCTCGTGCTGCCCGCGCCGTTGGTGCACCGACACACGGTGCGCAGCGACGATATGAGTGGGGATCGGGATCGGGATGCGCATCATGCGGCTAATCGGCGGGCAGCGCTGCGCCTCCTGGTGCGGAGCGACGCGGACGCGGCGGTCTTACTGGCACACATCGAGGATTTGCGCGCACACGCCGACCACATCTCGGGCCCGGTGCGCGTGCGCCGCGCCTCTGACAGCTCGCATGATCTTTCTGCTGAGGGTGATGAAAGCGAAGAAGCATAGAGCTCGTCTCGCTCGAGGGGGTGCGTTTGTCTGTCCTTTTTTCATTCTCTTTCTTCGTTCTCTTTCCTCCATCCATCCCCGTCATGTAGCGCATGTTCCCCCGCGCGCATCTGCATCGCTTGGCCCGAGTAAATGTGGGGCGGTCGCGTGGCCACCGTGCATTGCCGTCGGGAGCTGCCGTCGTCCCAGGGGCGGCCGCCCTCGTGTGGCCGCTCGCAGTCGCGGCGGTGGTGCATCGTCCTCCGCGGAGCCCCTACGCATTGTCCTCCACGGGGCGGTGGTTATCGTTTGGACGGGCATGGCGTGGGGCACAGGCGAATAGGAATGGAGGGTCCGGCGCATCCGGCGCCTCCATATCCGGCGTATCCTGGGCCTCTACGCATCCGGCGGCACCCGCGCAGCACCGATCCTGTTACCGTTATTCCTACCCCGTTATTTATTATTATTTTATTGAGCGCAGTTCCGCCGTCCCATTTCTTCCTACCCCGTTATTTTTATTTTATTTTATTTGGGGGAACGTGCACAGATTCCGGCTCCGCTCCTCTTCCTACCCCACCTCTCTCTATATTATATAAATTGCCTTTGACACAATGCTGACGCATCTTCCCACCCACAGCTCGCCCCACACGCCGTCGAGTCGCTCGTCCAAGCGCCGTTCAGGGCGCTGGAGCGTCTGCTTCGGCCGCCTCTACCTCCACCTCCACCGGCATCGCAAGTGCAAGGGTATGGGCACGGGCGAGGGCAGGCGCATCTCGACGATAATAGCCATAGCAATCGTGCTTGTGATACCGAGGATACTGGGAATAACGCGGATGCCGATCCTAGCGCACCTCGAGGGCATCGGGACGAAGGGCACGACGACGACCCCCTCCTCGCGGGGGATACGAGCCCGCTGTGGGCTGGGCTGGTGGTTGTGCGGCGCGATCGCGACGGCGACGGCAGTGAGGGTGCGCAACGCGACGATGATGCCGGCGCGGAACAGCACGATGGCGGGGGTGGGGATGCGGAGTGGGACGCGCTGCGCCGGCTGGTGCCTGTGCGGGTTGTGTGGGTGCCGAGTGCTAAGGCCCAGGATCCGCCACCGCTGCCCGAGGCGCAGGCGCGCCATACCCACCCGAACGACGACGACGGCAACCACCCCGGGAAAGATAAGGCACCGCGGTTGCACGGGGAGGACAACAACCACCGTCCCGGGGACGACAATAACCACCGCTTCGAGGAACACGCGATCCCGATGAGCGGGGAACACGTGCTGCTCACGAGCGGGGAGCACGCCCCAAACCCCCGCCTGCCCCACGCTCCACACACGCTCGACGCCCTACTCGCCCCGCGCGCGCTGCGCCGGGAGGCGGCAAGGCTGTTTTTGGGGTGGCGGGCGCGCCAGTGGCCATTCGTGGTGGTGACGCACGTGGACGGGGCGGATTCGGCGTCTGGGCACTGGGCTGGCGCCGATTCGGGTGCGTGGGGCGGGGCGGAGGGGGATGCATTTGATTTCGGAGGAGGAAAGGGGGGGAAAGAGTAGGAAGAGTGGGAGGCAGCAGAGAAGCGGGACTCCCGATGGCGCGAATCGGACCCGCTGCGGATCTGCGCGCACGACCCGCTGCACGTACCGACGCTGGTGAGGCTTGTGAGGGAGGTGTGGGGTTCTTACTCTCCTCGTCCCTCGCGTCCTTTGTGGGAGCGCCATACCCTGCGGCGGGTACGCGGAGGGCCGCAGAGTCGAGTACGGGGTGCTGGTTGGAGAACGGGCGCGCGGTGGGGCTGGGGATGGGGCTTTGTGCTGGGGGTCGTCGTCGGCGTCGGCGTCGGCGTGGGTGTGGGTGTGGGCGGGGCGGGTGTGGGTGTGATAAGCGTACTTGACAATGGGTAGTTGTGAGCGCGGCCGGAGCGGGAAGGATGGGTGGTACAACGACGAGACAGCGATTGACAACGCGAGGCGTTTCTTACGGACGGGGAGGACGTGTTGCTGCACACGGTGGGCTGTTGGCGGGACTGGACGACGCTGGCGCGTCTGCTTCGACCGCCTCCACTGTTTTTATCGCAAGGCGCGTCGCTATCGTCATCGCCATTTTTACCGCTGGGCAAGCGCCACACATTATATTATATACTCACTCCTCCCTCCTAGGAACTCCGCGTCGCCTTCCTGCGCACCGGCACCGAGCTCACCTCCGCACAGCTATCCTCAACACCGCCCGCCCGCCACCGCCCGCCCGCCACCGCCGCCGCCTCCACCCCATCTTCGCCGCAATCGCAAATCCAATCGCCCCGTCCACGGGCCCGCCGTTCCTGCTCAACCCCGCATCGGCGTTCGCGTCCCCCGCACGGGGCGGGTCATGGTGGTTTTTTTGTTTGGGAGAGGGCTGGGAGGCGATTTGCGGTGGGGTGCGGTTATTGGAAGGGGCGTATAGGAAGTTGGAACGAGGAGGCTTGCTTGTAAGTTGTCATAAAAGTGTTATCGAGCATTTATTACTGATTTTTTTGGGGGGTTGGGGACACGTGTGTGTGTGTATCTCTTCTTCGCGAGACTAGTATGAGTGAGTGGAATGAAAAGCGCGTGAGGGATTCCTCGCTTCAAATGGTAGTGCACGTGATCCGCGAATGACTGAACACGTAAGTCTGTTCGCCGCTGCAATTGTGGACTCGGAGGTGTAGTCCTGAGTGTTCGGAGCGCTGTGTCGCATGCATCGGACTTCCCTCCCCCAACGACTCGGCGTTTTCTGAGCAAAAGTTTATTGCGCGCTACGCGTGCTCCCTCAGAAAAATCTTCAGAGGTTACTATTCAAGCCAGTGACGTTGAGAACTCAAGCCATCTAATTTAATGGAATCTCGGGTTCAGCCTCGCCGTTCAGGGATACCGCAGGGGATATGAGAAGCTTAATAATGGACCAGTCGACCAACTTGAACGCAAGCAAAGTAAAAAGGCTCACCTCCGATACCGAACTTCCTCTCGCTTTCGCCACTCATTAATAACCTTCAATTCAGACAGTGACCTTTTTTGAACACCATTAGTACCCAGAGGATAGTGGTTGTCTGCCGCTTGAGTTTCTTCGATGATGACTTGACCAAGGATTTCTCCGAGCTGAAAATTCGTGGTATACCGCATACACAGAATATGAACAGTAGAGGGATTCCAAAGTACTTTGCTTTAGCTGATATTAGAACTAGGACTGGACTATGTATGACTCAAAAAGTCTAATTCAACCATGAATTGGGTGTTTCGAACAAAAATCAGGCTATTACATGAATGAGCTACGCGTAAGACACCACGGAAATGGTGTTGTCTCGAATGCTGCCAAGATATAGAACGCCCAGTGTGTCGTCTAGAGCGTGGACCACATATGAGTCGACAAGGTCGAAAGGTATGTCGAGCGGACGAAAAGTTATGTGGGGTGTCGGGTGTGCGACATGATGTATGAGGCCGAACGAAGGTTGGAGATTGTAAGAGGTTTTTATCACAACAAATCTCCCCGATGAGCCTACATGCATACTGGATATCCGATGATTGTGTTGGTAGGAACATGTGGGCCCCAAGGTTAGTTCCGCGCTGGTGTCGATGGCAGGCCAGAAGTGGACGCAGTTGTTTGAGTCAGGGTTGGCGTTCCCCATTGAATCACGGGTAACACCAAACACGTTGTATCTGGGGGGCCGCAGTTGGTATGGCCAGCGAGGTGGATGGGAATGCACAGCCTGGGCCACCCTACGGATAGATGGAGACCGAGACTGCGTAGCCTGCGAGGAACTCGAGCCAGCGATATTTCTACCGCCAGCATGTTTGGATGACTTGCGATATAAAATTGACCGGCGTGCAACAAACAATGGGGATATTGGTAACTGAGGAGTAGGGTATTTATGCAGTGGATGAGTTTGTCGTGGTGGTTACAGTACACCAGAGTCAGCAGGATATCCGATGTGTACCCTGTACCTACAATCATCCCGATCTGATTCCCATCCAAGGCTACGTCGAAGCAACGGTGGGACGAATCCAAAAAGCCCCATTCATATGAATGAATTTTGGCAATGGTGACATTTGCACTGTCGCTATAATCGACGCAGATGACGGCGAGTTCTATATGCCTGGTGGGATAACATATGAGATTGGAGAAGAAGCTATGGTGTTGATATCTTACCGGCCGAAGGTGTATGCGACACCAAAAAAGCATTGGCCAGGAAGTTCGAAGGGGTTGGAGCCAATGTAAGTAGGAGAGGGAGATGTGATGGTTCCCAAGCACGTCCCAGCAATGGTGTCCCAGCACACAATGTCATAACCCAGTGACAGTACGAGGATCAAATGTGTTCCAGGAATGAGGTGGAGCTTCCTAGCATTGTAACTCATTTGAAATTGGACGGTACGCACGGAAACTGGGGTTGGGTTCTCTGCCGACCAGTTTTGGATAAGTGTATATGCACGGATGGCCATCTCCCGCAACTTGTCCAACGCCATGGTCGACAGGTCAGTGGCACCGGGACATGGGAGTGGTCTTCGATGGACGTCAGCTATCCTTTTCAGGGCCCTGAACCAAAAAGCTTTTGAGAATGAAAGCAATTGATAATCTTTGCAGGTCTGCGAGGTGAAATAATAGGTCAGGTGTACTTCATCATAGAATATTTAGTACTCACTGCAAGGAGGCGGAGCGAATGCTGAAGATCCATACTAGCGGAGATCTCAAGGACAACATCCAGAGGGATTTGTATCTCAGTCTGCAACATGGTCGTTGGCACAAGGGCGAGCGGATCACTGATCTCGCACACAGATCAACACACGCCCAAATACGTCTACCTAGAAATCCGGCCCGATTGATCGTAAAATATACATTGGGACCCGTAGAAATCCTGGCATTGGCTGCCATCAAGCAGGCATTAGTTTTGTGCCGACCCGCTAGGCTATTTTCATGCGTAGTAGAATGTCCGGCATTTCCCGAGGCTACTTCAACTAAAAATGTTAGAAAAGGGTTGAAACTGATTTGCGAATAGAATTTAAATTTCGGATTCCCTGTGATCTGAATTCCCACATGCCCATCTGGCATGCATTTTGTCCTGACAATTCCTGGTTTCGTAAGATGGAGGCTCCCTATTGCAGTCATTCAAATCGTTTGTTTGGCACTGGGAATTCGATTCAGGGACACCAGCCTTGTTGTGAATCCGAGGACAACTCATTTCCGGTTTATCATCAATCCGAGTTCCATTCATTCATCTCAGTTATTTATTTATTTATTCGAGGCTCATTCAAGATTTATCCAGATACTGTTTGTTTGCTTGGAAAGTGGATCTATTACGAATTTCGGTGTTGCAGAATATTTAGTCTGGCTGGGAATCTTCGTAAATTAGGAACACACCCACTTACTTGCCCAACCGCAAAAATGGGAGTGTAGCACATGGTGCACACCTGCACTCCTTCTGTGGTCAGGCTTTGCCATTGCAAGCAGGTGCACCTTTTGTTGAATTCATCTATTAACTTATTTCTCGGTAGTTTCTTGTCAGGCTCGATTTTCTCATATATCGTATTTAACTGTTGCACTCGAAACTGCAGCACAAGCACACAAAAAAGAAGCCAAAATTGTGATAGGCCGACATCGGTTCAGAAATTGGCATCTGAATCTCTGCACCTGTACCAGAGGGCCATGCTATATCTAGGGGGTGCAAGATAATTTGGGTCTTGAATCACGAGCGACCGTGGAGAAGCTTGATCAGCAAAGCAGGCAGTGGAAGTTTAATGAAGGAGTCGAAAAACTGAACGAGAACAAAAGGCTGACCCCTACCGAACTTTTCCTCGCCTTCATTAATAACCTTTGATAATCGATTCAGGCAGAGACCTTTGACTGGACTATGACTCAAGACATCTGATTCAATATTGGTTGTTTCGAACAAAAATCAGGTAATTACAACATTATTGGCGCGGAGAGTCTGATAAGCTGCTACACGAATGAGAACACGGCAATGGTGCCGTCTTGAGGAATGTTAATGCATAAAATGCCTAGTGAATCGTCTGATTCTAAGGCGAAGCCCCCACACAACCTGGCAACATTGGGATGGATGTCAAGTAGACGAAAGGTCGTGTGGGGTGTGGGGAGTGCGACATATTGTATGAGGCCGACCGAATATGGGCTATCACGGGACCATATCACAGCGGATCTCCCAGATGCGCTTACACACATCTCGTCTATTCGACGATCGTGGTCGTAGGAATACGTGGGCCCAAAGGTCAGCTCCGCACCGCCAGTGTCGATGGCAGGCCAGAAGTAGACACGGCCGATGGGGGTGACGTCCGGCAGAAGTGAACCTACGGTAACAGCGAACACGTCGTATCTGGGGGACCGCAGGTCGTATCGAAAGTGAGGGTGAGGGGGATGCAAAGCCTGGGCCACCCTGCGGATGGAAGAAGGCAGAGACGGCATAGCCTGCAAAGAGCTCGAGTCGGTGCGCACATGGTATATGTCCATCGCCAGCTTATTTTGAGTGGCGATATAAAATTGGCCACCATGTATCAAAAAACGGCAAGGGTTTTGATCACCATGGGTTGCGAGGAGCTGGGTATTTATGCAGTGGATGAATTTGTCGTGGTGGTTGCAGTACACCAGAGCCAGGGGGATATCCGGTCTGAACCCTGAACCCACAATCATCCCGATCTGATTCCCATCCAAGGCTACGTCTATGGAATAGGAGGACGAATTCGGAGCCTTCCATTCATATGAACAAATTTTGGCAATGGTGACATTTGCGCTGTCGCTATAATTGATGCAGATGACGACGAGTTCTATATGGCTAGTAGTATAATATATGAGATTGGGGAAGAAGCTTGGCTGTTAATAAGTATCTTACACCTCGAAATGGTGTCCGACGCCGAAAAGGCATTGGCCAGGGAGTTCGAAAGGATTGGAGCCGATGGTGATGGGATAAGGAGAGGAAAATGTGATGCTTCCCAAAGAGGTCCCAGCAATAACATCCCAGCAAAAAATATCATTCCCCGACACTACGACCATCAAATGTGTCCCAGGAATGAGATAGAGTCGCCCATGATTCCCGAAACTCGTTTGGACAGTACACGCGGAAACTGAGGTCGGATTTTCCGCCGACCAGTTTTGCATAAGCGTATATGCACGGATGGCCATCTCCCGCAACTTGTCCAGCGCCATGGTCGACAGATCAATGGCATCGGGACATGGGAGTGGTCTCCGATGGACGTCAGTTATCCTTTTCAGGGTCCTGAACCAAAAAGTTTTTGAGGATGAAAGGGATTGATATTCTTTGCAGCTCTGCGAGGCAAAATAATAGGTTAGGTGTGGCCATTGGACTTCATCGTAGGATATTTAGTACTCACTGCAAGGAGGCGGAGCGAATGCTGAAGATCCATACGAGCAGAGATCTCAAGGACAACATCCAGAGGGATTTGTATCTCAGTCTGCGACATGGTCGTTGGCAATCAACCGTGATATTAGGTTTCCGGTTTTCCGATCATTCCACTGGGTGTAAAAGCGGAAAAAGAATTCAAAAGGAGAAAACTTTCCTGAGCTTTTGGTCGCTGGCAATCAACGGTGACATGAGGTTTCCGGTTTTCCGATCATTCCACTGGATATAAATGCGGAAAAAAGAATTCAAAAGGAGAAAACTCTTCCACACTTTCCTGAGCTTTCCAAGAGCTTCAGAGGCCATCTGGAAGGGCAGAATTGGAGCAGGTTAGATCATATTCATATCATATATGGCTTGTGCACAGTATAATTTCTTAAAATAAGAGATTTGGGTGGTTTTGGCAGTGTTGGCAGAATAAGTGATGGCACCCGTGCAGTTTTCTGCCCATTCACATATATATTGGAAGCGGCCGAAATATCGGCATTATTAGTCAAATCGGTAAGGTATGTATTTCAGACTCATTCTCACTTGCATTTAGAGCCACTGAACACGCAATTTTGAGTGTTGATGTGCAAAAACAAGCTGCCTGTGTGTATTGGCTGTCGAAAAGATACTAAACAACTTATGTTTGGGGTAATATGCACTCCCTCAAGTCACTTGGCTCCGGGAAAGCGCAGGTCTTTTCGAGCCCACTTGTAAATGCCGGGGTAGACGTCCCGCACGCAGATGGCAAAGTTAAAAAAGCACCGCCGCGCTTCGATTTCGGCGACGCGTTCGAGGTCTAATGATCCACAGGGCTGCACGAGGAAGAGATCGATTATGACGACTGTCCATGCACCCGGTGCGCCGGCGAGGATGAGGTTGGGACCCCAGATGTCTCTGAGACTCCAACCACTGCGAGCAAAATCTCGCACAGCATCGACAGGCATCGACACCGAGCGCGCACTTATTGAGCAGGATCAGATCAAGGCAAAGACACCTCAAGGGAAGGCGCACAAAATAGTGGGTGTCAGCTTTTGACGTGGATTCATTGACGTCGTTCACTGTGAGCCCCGGGACAAACTCCGGTACCAGCACCCAAGCGAGCTCTCCGCACGGGGCGACTATCTGAGACCGGATGAATGAATGTCGGACTTGCTGCGAAGAATATTGACTTACCTCGAAAACGCCAAAGAAATACGGGATCAAGAGACCCTGATGGCGTACAAGTTTTTGATATGCCCAGGCTTCATTGTGTGCGACATCCCAGGGGTCGTAATACTCATTCGCCCAGTCAGAAGGTAAACGGAGCAGAGAGGGCTGAATTATCTTCATTACAGACACGTTTCAGCGGCGCCGACGACGTTGGCCGTCCACACCTGCGAAAAGGCGCTTACACCCGGCTGCAGAACTTCGTGCAACCGTAGCACGACACCGGTACCGGGATCGGAATCGGTCCTAGGAATAAAGGCTAAAGGGCGTGATCTTGCATCTGGGTTGTGCGGTAGAACTTCCAAATCGAGCGTGAAAGGGAGTCCGGTCTCCAACGGTTTCTTGAGGGCAATACGACGCGCCTCCATTTTCTCATGGTAGACGACCTCGACATCGACTTCAGAGCGCGGGTTGAAATCCAGTTTGCGGAATGGGCAAGACAGTCTCGTAAGACATTGAAGTAGTGCCTTCTCCCTCTCATCCCAACACCATTCGAGCCTGTGTCCCTGATCGCCCACAAATCCCCCATCAGCTCAACGCCGTTTTTGAACGTTTGACGCCAGAATGGAACGGGCTGCGGTGTCAAGGTAGTACCGACGATTCATGGATGAGTTAACCGCCTCCAACGAAATCAATACTCGGTGAAAGTGTGGCCCAACGGTCACTTTCGATCGGGATTCAGGACCATATCGCCGAAACAAGAAGCCCACTTGATACAACGATAGCATTCACGATAGATAGTACGATGACAGATGGTTGCACAGAGGAAGAATTAAAGAAACCCTAAACCGACAGCATTTCCACAACCTCTGCCATTGAAGGACGTTCCGCCGGCTGCAGAGCCCAACACCTCTTGAGAATGGTACGAATCCTCTCTGAAATCTGCATAGGTTGAGCAGGAAGTGCTTCCAAGGGTGTGATATGCTGGTCGATGGTCTCTGCTATTTTGAAAACAGTTTGAGATGGTAACGAAGCGTAGGGTGTAGTGTCAGTGAGAAGCTAAAATCACCGTTAGTGGGTAAATGTGGCGACTGGTGATGAGCATACTTCGTAAACGGTGCAAGCAAATGCCCAAACGTCTGAGGCTAGCGTTTTTACATGTGTTTCTTCTGTTTGGAACCAAGGCCGTATTAGCTCTGGCGATGACCAATTGACTGAACCAGCCGTGGAATATGTGGATGTGGTATAGCCAGTGTGCCGTTCCAAGGTATGGGAAAGACCAAAGTCACTCAGTACCACATAACCTTTGTCGCTTATAAGCACATTGCTCTTCAAACGATAATAAGTGAGAAAAGCAAAAAAAAAAAAAGGAGCTGTCTAACACACCCCCTTGAGGTCGCCATGAACCACGTTTCGGGAATGAACGTACGCCAGTCCGGTAGCGAGACTCAGGATCTGGATGGGCAGTTTAAGGACAGTCGACATTGGCATAACAACTCATGCTCACAACTCTAAGCCTTTCATCCAGTGATTTGCCCTTGAGATAGCCCCTCGCCGTTCCCTGGCTGCACCATTCTAAGATCAAAGCCGGTCGACCACCCACTGCAGCGACGCCATAGAACTTGGCAACGTGGACAGTGTCACAAAGCTGCATCCATACAGTCGCCTCTTTCTTCAAATGCTGCTGAGAGGTTAGTCCGACTCTACGGCATTCAGAGTGGTCACGTGGCACCTTAAGCGCCCGATCCAGGTCGCATTCCTCGGTAACCCTGAGGACTTTGACCGCGATCTATGCACGATTAAGAATGTTAGATATACCCTGATGCCTCTTTCACAAAGATCGGAACAATCACATACCTCGGTGGTGAAACACGTGTTATGATGAGCACGATGAGCATGGCCTGGACGGGTATATTGGCCTCGATAGACGTCAGAAAAGCCACCTTGAGCGGTAGGGAAAGATCCAATGGTAATTTGAGAGGTGAGAAGAGGGAATTCCCTGCGCTTGACGTCAGCATGTTGAACAGGTCGCTTGGTCGAATTTGGACGACGAAATACATACCCAAGACTTTCTGTCAAGTCAGGAACAACCTGGGAGTTCCCAGATGGAAGCCTCGAAGCCATCCGCTCGAGAGCTTGAAAACGTAGATGGTGGCAAGAGACATCTTTGGGTGTTACTTTGTAACACTGTGAACGTTATAACAATACCGAACGAAGACAACAATTATCAGGGATCAGGATTGATGGACACCGCCACTGGCACGTGAATCTTATATCAAAGATCTCAGATCTGGATCTTGGACTTCGATCATCAGGCTATGCGAGCGACTTGCGAGCGACGCCAGGCGACGCCCATCATCGAGCAACAGCTGGAAAAAAAGGACATTCCCTATCTATCTACCTCCCAAGGACTCCATTTTGGCCAGAAAGAGCTCCAAATTGTCCAGAGTTTCCGGCCCAAAGATGGCTGCATTTAATGGCGTTTACTTTTGGAATGGCGGGGTTGCCGAGGCCCTTCGATCGACAGTTCAAGCAGCGCGAATTCGGTGGGCAGTTGAGCGCGGCATTCCTTGAAAAAGGCAGGGAATGGCCAGGGGACTTGTGAAGTATTGGAGGAATTCACTTGATGAGAGCAAGGTATTGCAGGGATGAGTGTAGAAAAGATTTCAAAGAGTCTGGAGCATTTGGGACCCATCACGTGTGAATGACGTTCGGAAAATGCCGAGCATTACATAACATCTTTTCGTCGGACAAAGTTGACCACGCTAAGACACAAAGAGTCCAAACAAGTTTGGTTTGTGAACATGACTGGTGGGATGGCCGGCAAGTGGCAAGGCACAAAATAGTGGTTGTGCTGTTTGAGTTTATTCGACGATGACTTGACCAGGATTTCTCGGAGCTGAAGATTCGTGGTTGAGCGCATACACAGAATATGGACAATACAGCCTGTAGTGATGGGCAAGTTCGGTTCAGACTTTCGGTTCGAACTCAAACCGAACTGAACTGAACGCAAGGTTCAGGTTCAAGGTTCAGCAACTTCATGAACCTGAACTGAAGTTCAGGTTCAGGGTTCAGGCCAAAGTTTGTTTTTCTGAACCTGAACCGAACCCCGAACCGAAATGCCATTTCTTTGAGTGATTTGAGTGATTTCTTGGCTCACTTGAGTCGCTATCACCTCACAAATTCAATGGTATAGCAATTTGGAAGCATAGTTTGGGTACAAATACCTATTCAGTCGCATTCAGTGTTGTACCATGGGTTTTGATTGAAATAAGGCCTGCCTATCTGCTTTGGATATATCTGAATTATCATTCCAGTGGTCCGGATGGTCTGAAGTACCTTCAGGGATGAGTAAACGTACACACACAGTGCCAATTTTTTGCATTCCTTGCCTTGGACTTTGACATTTTGGGTTGGGGAAAAAATCCGGGTTCGAATCGAGTTCGAACCTGAACCGAACCTGAACGCGGGTTCAGGTTCAAGGTTCAGCAAATGTCCGAACCTGAACCGAAGTTCAGGTTCAGCGTTCGGAAAAAAAAGGCTTTGAACCGAACTGAACCGAACTTGCCCATCACTAAATACAGGGATTCCAAAGTACTTCGCTTTAGCTGATATTACTGGACTATATGTATGACTCAAAAAGTCTAATTCAACCGTGGATTGGGTGTTTCAAACAAAATCAAGCCATTACATGAATGAGCTACGCGTAAGACACCACAACAATGGTGTTATCTCGAATGCCGCCAAGATATAGAACGCCCAGTGTGTCATCTAGAGCGCGGATCGCATACGAGCCGACAAGGTTAAAAGGAATGTCGAGCGGACGAAAAGTTATGTGGGGTGTGGGGTGTGCGACATAATGTATGAGGCCGAACAAATGTTGGAGATTGTTAGAGAAGGTTCGTATCACAACAAATCTGCCGGATGAGCCTACATGCATCCTGAGTATATGACGATCGTGTTGGTAGGAACATGTGGGCCCCAAGGTTAGTTCTACGCTGGTGTCGATGGCAGGCCAGAAGTGGACACAGTTGTTTGAGTCAATGCCGACACTGAACATGTCGTATCTGGGAGGCCGCAGTTGGTATGGAAAGCGAGGTGGTTTGGAATGCAAAGCCTGGGCCACCCTGCGGATAGATAGAGGCAGAGACTGCATAGCCTGCGAGGAGCTCGAGTCGGTGCGCACCTGGGATATATCCATCGCCAGATTGTTTTGACTGCAGCTGGCGATATAAAATTGGCCAGCATGTATCAAACATCTCCCCGGGCCGAGGAGCTGAGTATTTATGCAGTGGATCATTTTATCGTGGTGGTCGCAGTACACTGGCGCCAGCGGCAGAACCGATGCGCTCACCGAAGCAACGATCATTCCGATCTGATTCCCATCCAAGGCCACGTCGAAGCAACGGTCACGGAAATCCGAAGTGCCCCATTCATATGAGTGAATTTTGGCAATAGTGACATTTGCACTGTCGCTATAATCGACGCAGATGACGGCGAGTTCTATATGCCTGGTCCAGCTGGGATAACATATGAGATTGGAGAATAAGCTATGGTGTTGATATCTTACGGGCCGAAAACGTATCCGACGCCAAAAAAGCATTGACCAGGGAGTTCGAAGGGGTTGGAGCCGATGACGGTGTCGATAATACTATGGTTAGGAAGTGGGTGAGAGGGAGATGTGACGCTTCCCAGGCATGTTCCAGTAATAGTGTCCCAGCACATAATGTCATTTTTCTTTGTGACGATCAAATGTGTCCCAGGAATGGGATAGAGCAGGATAGAGCAACCCATAATCGAGATTCGTTTGCAATTGGATGATACGCGTGGAAACTGGGGTGGGCTTCTCCGCCGACCGGTTTTGCATAAGCGTATATGCACGGATGGTTATCTCCCGCAGCTTGTCTAGTGCCATGGTCGACAGATCAGTGCTACCCGGACATGGAAGCGGTCTCCGATGGACGTCAGTTATCCTTTTCAAGGCCCTGAACCAAAAAGCTTTTGAGGATGAAAGCGATTGATAATCTTTGCAGGTCTGCGAGGCGAAATGATAGGTCAGGTGTGGCCATCGGACTTCATCGTAGGATATTTAGTACTCACTGCAAGGAGGCGGAGCGAATGCTGAAGATCCATATTAGCGGAGATCTCAAGGACAACATCCAGAGGGATTTGTATCTCAGTCTGCGACATGGTCGTTGGCACAAGAGGCGACGGATCACTGATCTCGCACACAGATCAACACACGCCCAAATACGTCCACCTAGAAATCCGGCCCGATTGATCGTAAAATATACATTGGGACCCGTAGAAATGTTGGCATTGGCTGCCATCAAGCAGGCATCAGTTTTGTGCTGACCCGCTAGGCTGCGTAGTAGAATGTCCGGCATTTCCCGAGGCCATGTTCAGCTGCTTCAACCAAAAATGTTAGAAAAGATGGAGGCTCCCTATTGCAGTCATTCAAATCGTTTATTTGGCACTGGGAATTCGATTCAGGGACACCAGCCTTGTTGTGAATCCGAGGACAACCCATTTCCGGTTTATCATCAATCCGAGTTCCATTCATCTCAGTTATTTATTTATTTATTTATTCGAGGCTCCTTCAAAATTTATTCAGATGCTGTGTGTTGGCTTGGAAAGTGGATCTCTTACGAATTTCGGTGTTGCGGAATATTTAGTCTGGCTGGGAATCTTCGTAAATTAGGAACCTCCGCTCCTTCTGTAGTTGAGCTTTGCCGTTGCAAGCAGGTACACCTTTTGGTAAATTCATCTATCCAAGCCCCATCTATTAATTTACTTCTCGGTAGTTTCTTGTCAGGCTCGATTTGCTCATATATCATGTTTAACTGTCGCGCTTGAAACTGCACGAACACACACAAAAGAAACCAAAATTGTGATAGTCCGACATCGGTTCAGAAATTGGCATCTGAATCTCTGCATCTGTATATTTCAACAGTGCCCCGTAGGGTGTGAATGAATGAAGATACAAGAAGTCAATGTAAAGTCCAGTGTCCCCGGAGGGCCATGCTATATCGAGGAGGTTCAATAAAATTTGGGTCTTGAATCACGAGCGACCGTGGAGCGGCTTGATCAGCAAGTGGGCAGTGAAAGTTTAATGAAGGAGTTGAAAAAACTGAACGAGAACAAACAAAAGTCTAACCTCTAACGAGCTTCCCCTCGCCTTCATTAATAACCTTCGATTCAGGCAGAGACCTTTGACTGGACTATGACTCAAGACATCTAATTCAATATTGGTTGTTTCGAACAAAAATCAGGTAATTACAACATTATTGCCGCGGAGAGTCTGATGAGCTACACGGCAACGGTGCCGTCTCGAGGAATGTTAATGCATAAAATGCCTAGTGAATCGTCTAAGGCGAAGCCCCCACACAACCTGGCAATGTTGGGAGGGATGTCAAGCAGACGAAAGGTCGTGTGGGGTGTGGGGAGTGCGACATATTGTATGAGGCCGACCGAATATGGGCGATCACGGGACCATATCACAGCGAATCTCCCAGATGAGCTTACACACATCTCGTCTATTCGACGATCGTGGTCGTAGGAATACGTGGGCCCCAAGGTCAGCTCCGCACCGCCAGTGTCGATGGCAGGCCAGAAGTAGACACGGCCGATGGGGGTGACGTCCGGCAGAACTTGTGAACCTACGGTAACAGCGAACACGTCGTATCTTGGGGACCGCAGGTCATATCGAAAGTGAGGGTGAGGGGAATGTCTGGACCACCCTGTGAATGGAAGAAGGCAGAGACGGCATAGCCTGCAAAGAGCTCGAGTCGGTGCACACATGGTATATGTCCATCGCCAGCTTGTTTTGAGTGGCGATATAAAATTGGCCACCATGTATCAAAAAACGGGAAGGGTTTTGACGCGCACGGGTTGAGAGGAGCTGGGTATTTATGTAGTGGATAAATTTGTCGTGGTGGTTACAGTACACGAGCTCCACCGGGATATCCGATGAATGCCCTGAACCTACAATCATCCCGACCTGATTCCCATTCAAGGCTATGTCCGAGGAATAGTAGGACGATTTCGGAGTGTTCCATTCATATGAATAAATTTTGGCAATGGTGACATTTGCGCTGTCGCTATAATTGATGCAGATGACGGCGAGTTCTATATGGCTGGTAGTATAATGTATGAGATTGGGGAAGCTTGGGTGTTTATAAGTATCTTACAGCTCGAAAGGGTGTCCGACGCCGAAAAAGCATTGGCCAGGGAGTTCGAAAGGATTGGAGCCGATGGTGATGGGATAAGGAGAGGCAAACGTGATGCTTCCCAAAGACGTCCCAGCAATAACGTCCCAGCAAAAAATATCATTCCCCGACACTACGACCATCAAATGTGTCCCAGGAATGAGATAGAGCCGCCCACGACCGAGACCCCCAATCCCGAAACTCGTTTGGACAGTACACGCGGAAACTGGGGTCGGATTTTCCGCCGACCAGTTTTGCATAAGCGTATATGCGCGGATGGCCATCTCCCGCAACTTGTCTAGTGCCATGGTCGACAGGTCAATGGCACCGGGACATGGGAGTGGTCTCCGATGGACGTCAGTTATCCTTTTCAGGGTCCTGAACCAAAAAGTTTTTGAGGATGAAAGGGATTGATATTCTTTGCAGGTCTGCGAGGCGAAATAATAGGTCAGGTGTGGCCACTGGACTTCATCATAGGATATTTAGTACTCACTACAAGGAGGCGGAGCGAATGCTGAAGATCCATACGAGCGGAGATCTCAAGGACAACATCCAGAGGGATTTGTATCTCAGTCTGCGGCATGGTCGTTGGCAATTAACTGTGGTATTAAGTTTCCTGTTTCCGATCATTCTATTAGGTATAAAAGCGGAAAAAGAATTGAAAAGGAGAGAAAACTTTCCCACACTTTCCTGGACATTAGGTTCCCGTGGATATAAAAGCGGAAAAAAGAATTCAAAAGGAGAAAACTTTCCCACACTTTCCTGAGCTTTCCAAGAGCTTCAGAGGCCATCTGGAGCGGCAGAATTGGAGCAGATTAGATCATATTCATATCATATATTGCTTGCGCGCAATATATTTTTTTCAAATGGGCTAAAATAAGAGATTTGGGTGGTTTTGGCAGTGTTGGCGGAATAAGTGATGGCAGCCGTGCAGTTTTCTGCCCAATCACATATTGGAGGCGGCCGAAATATCGGAATTATTAGTCAAATCGGTAAGGTATGTATTTCAGACTCATTCTCACTTGCATTTAGAGTCACTGAACACGCAATTTTGAGTGTTGGTGGGTAAAAAAATGCTGCCTGTGTGTATTGGTTGTTGAAAAGATACTAAACAACTTATGTTTGGGGCAATATGCACTCCCTCAAGTCACTTGGCTCCGGGAAAGCGCGCACTGTGCTCAGCATCATGATACACTCCAGCAACAAACCATTGCAATGAAATTAAGTGAAAAGAACTGCCATTCCACACAAGTTTTGATCCCAAAAACATATGTGTTCACGCTATGGGTAATCTTCTTGGTCTTCGAACTGTAGCGAAGGCGCGTGATATAAATTTAGTTCAAGTTCTCTCTGCAAGTTCAAGATTTATACCTCGCAGATATATGTAAGGTTCCCGCGGGGACTCGTACCAAGCTAGCGAGATTCGAACTCGCGACGCCTGCTACTGAAGTCGCAAGTGACTCAGTCATTACTCTGATGGGGCTGATAAAATGGCCGTTAACTTTGGAAGTGTTGTTTAGTTTAGTTCCTCTTTTCTTTTTTTTATTCTCGTTCTCTCAATTTTGCGTCGGAACAAGGGCTGGTCATGTTGTAATGAGCCAGACACTGCGTTCAGCGTGAACAAGAGCCTTTTGTAGTTGGTGAGTTGGACTTGCTTTAGCTTCATTGGCTGTGTTCCTTCTGTCTCACTGGTTGAGCATTTCAAAATTTTCACTGAGTTTTTCAGTGAACAAATTCCTTAATTTTTCACACATTTTTCACTGAAAATGTGTCTGAATTTTTTAAAACTTTTTCAGTATTTTTGTGAAAAACTCAAAAGTTTTTCAGTAAAGCCCCAAAAGTACAGTCTTTAACTGGGAAGCGAAACACCACGTGTTTTGCATCACTTGAGCATCCCCCAGGGCCCAATCTTTTTGAGCGCATTCTATAATATCTAAAACTCATGTTCACAAAAGGAATTTTCCAGGGAGCGCTTCAAGAGCTCAAGAAAAAAATCGCTATTTTGAGTTACTGTTTGGCTCAGCTTTACAACTTATCGAGCTGCCCGGGTCCCCAGCTGCTGGGCAGTAACTTTACAGTCATGGCATGCTGTGGGGGTTTTAAAGGTCGTAGAATCAGAATATGACCACCCCAGGTCTTCAAAGACACTCCATCGTGCCCATCGTAGTGTTTCGCTCCGTGGTTTATGGCAGAATTTGATGGTATCACTAAATTGGGCCCGTTCTCCACCAATACTTCACCAATTCACTCCAAACTTTCTGTAGACAGGTAGCCACGGAGTATTTACATCGACTGGAAAAAGAGTTTGGATGAATATAACTCGTAATCACGGAATAAATCACGATATTGTCTAATCATTTTGCTTCTAGGTTAATGACTGTACTGAAAAAGTTATAAAATTTTCAGATACATTTCAAGTGAAAAAGGTGTGAAAAATGAAGGAAGTTTTCCACTCAAAAACTCGATGAAGAACTTGAAATGCTCAACCAGTGTCTGATTAAATTAATTTTAAACTCCAGGGCGGAATACATAAATTCAACCTTGACTTTGTGAGAAATATATTTTCAACTTCATTTCGCTTTTTCGCCTCGACTTAATACATACTACTTGTGGTTGCGCTTAGCCACAAAACACGAGACTCTTCATTTTGAACTGTGTTTGCCTGTTGCTTTTTAATCACAGCATAACAAATTAGGTGGGCCTGCAGTGCAGCTTGAATTAATTGATGCGCCTTGGTGGATACGAGATTGAGTTTCCTCACTGCTAGTTCAACCCCCTCGGGGTGGGCTAGCGCACTATAGTCAGTCCTTTTGCACCTGAGTCCTGGTGAGTAAATTCCCACTTCATACACTTTTCTACCTCGCCGCCCTCATTACAACATTCTGTTCTTGATCCCCCCAAATCCCAGCATTTTCTATATGAGCAGCTGTCTGCCTCAAGGGTGACATTTTTTATTTGCAAGCTTGGCCGTTGCGAGCAGGTTCACCTTTTGGTATATTCATCTATCCAAGCCCCATCTATTAATTTATTTCTCAGTAGTTTCTTGTCAGGCTCGATTTGCTCATATATTACGTTTAACTGTCGCGCTCGAAACTGCATCACGAACACACAAAAGAAGCCAAAATTGTGACAGTCCCACAATGTATGTAGCCTTCGAAATACTCATGATTCTTTCTGCAGCGCACAATGTTCTGCCGTCCCAGTGAATTTGTGTTTGACGGTCGCTCTAAGTCACCGTCCCGCACCGTTTACAGGTGCAGAAAACCGAAAGACGGCGGCAAACTGGGGGGCCGTCCCCGTCTGGAACTTCTAAATTAACGGGACGGTAGGCTGCTCTCGCACTATACCTCTGGGCCAATTTCGACGCCTCTTTTTTGACAAGTTTTTGAGCCAAATTTCATCACCTCACGTCGTGTTTGTGAGCAAATTGCACGGCAGTTCAGCCAGTAGGACTCCCCTATAATTTGGGGCCCACATACACCCTTAAATACCGAGTGCTGAATATTTTTTACTCATAAATCAAATCTCGTTGACACGACTCTGACAGATCTCGCCGGAGACTCAAAAAGGAGCATTTTGGCCAGAGGAATATTAATAAGAATTCTGAGTTTTTCTTGGGTCCCACAATTACCCCAGAGGGACTTCACTTTAGCTGGTATTGGAACTATGACTGGACTGTGACTCAGAAAGTCTGATTCAAATTGATTGTAATTACACGGATGGGCTATGCGAAAGACAACACGGCAATGGCGTGGTTTTTAAGTCGAAAGTATAAAACACCTAGCGAATCATCTAGGACGAAGCTCTTAAACGAGTCAAGAACGTCACGAGGGATGTCAAGCGGACGAAAGGTTGTGTGGGGTGTGGGGAGTGCGACACACTGTATGAGGCCAAGCGGATTCTGATTACCCGATCTGTACCATATCACAGCAGATCTCCCGGATGCGCTTGCATGCATATCGATTATCTGACTATCGTGTTCGTAGGAACATGTAGGCCCCAAGCTTAGCCCTGCACCGGTATCGATGACAGGCCAGAAGTAGACACGGCGGGTGGGCGTGAGTCCCAAGACGTCTGGCAGAAGTGAACCTAGGGTAACAGCAAACACGTCGTTCTAGGGGACCTCAGTTAGGATGGAAAGCGAGGGTCACAGGAATGCAAAGCCTGGTCCACCCTGTGGATGGAAGAAGGCAGAGACGGCGTAGCTTGCAAAGAGCTCGAGTCGGTGCGCACATGGTGTATGTCCATCGCCAGCATTTTTTGAATCGCGATATAAAATTGGCCGGCGTGTATCAAACAACGGGGAAGGTTTTTATGCGCACGGGTTGTGGGGAGCTGGGTATTTATGCAATGGATGAGTTTGTCGTGGTGGTTGCAGAACACCAGAGCCAGCGAGAACGATCCGTCCTTCGGGTACTTGGGGGTTACAATCATTCCGATCTGATTCTCATCCAAGGCCACGTCGTAGGAATGGTGGGACAAACCCGGAATGCTCCATTCATATGAATGAATTTTGGCAATGGTGACATTTGCGCTGTCGCTATAATCGATGCAAATGACGGCGAGTTCTATATAGCTGGTGGTATAATATGTGAGATTGCGGAAGAAGCTTGGACGTTAATATCTTACAGGTCGAAATCATATGCGACGCCAAAAAAGGATTGACCGGGGAGTTCGAAGGGGTTGGAACCAATGGTGATGTAGCCAGGAGAGGGAAACATGACACTTCCCAAGGACGTCTCAGTAATAACATCCCAGCAAACAATATCCCTCCCCGACAATATGACCATCAAATGTGTCCCAGGAATGACGTGGAGCTGCCCAATCTCGAAATTCGTTTGGACAATACGCGCGGAAACTGGGGTCGGATTTTCCGCCAACCAGTTTTTCATGAGCGTATATGCATGGATGGCCATCTCCCGCAACTTGTCTAGTGCTATAGTCGACAGGTCTGTGGCACTGGGACATGGGAGTGGTCTCCGATGGACATCAGTTATCCTTTTCAGAGCCCCCAGCCAGAATGCTTTTGAGGATGAAAGGGATTGATAGTTTTTACACGTCTGTTACGACGCGAAGGGTCAGCTGTGGCCACAGGACTTCATCGGATGAGATTTACTCACTGCAAGCAGGCGGAGCGAATGCTGAAGATTCATCCGAGCGGAGATCTCAAGGACAACATCCAGGGGGATTTCTATCTCAGTCTGCGACATGGCCGTTGGCAATCAACCGGTGACATTAGAAGCCTGTCCCAAGCCGGTGATTCTCGGAGTTGTGACGCGGTTCACATGACGCCCATTACACACGGTCAAAGCGCGGAATCCCTCGCGGGTTTTCATTTCACCAACGTATGCGAGTCTCGGGAGGAACAAATACATATGTGCCCCTCAACAAAACCAAGACAACAAAAAACAGGAATAATTGCTTGATATTGGCTTGATAACACTTTCACGGCAAGCCTCGTACCGTACCCCATCCCATCCCCTCCACCTTCCCTCTCACTCTCTTCGCTGCGGGACATCCTGTACATATGATAACAGACTGTACCTGCGAACAAATGAATAAAGTCGCGGAAGACGTGGTCTTGATGGTAAGCTCCAGAATGGTTGGATTTGAATGGTTGTCGAATTTGTGGGAAACTGAAAGGTGGTTGACTTTGCGTTGCCATAAATCAAGTCACCAACGAGCGTCGGGATTAAATTCATTTCTAGTTCAGTTTCTCAGTTTTGGTTTTCGTCCGCTAATCTTCCGTCCGAACAAGTGCGGGCTGTAATAGGCTAGCGAAAGATGAGGTTCAACGCGAGCCTTTTGGTGAGATACATGTGTATGTTGAAAGTTTTGCTTCATTACAGGCTTTGTCATGTTTATTTAACCTTGAACCTTGAATTCGTACGTATCATTTCGTGTTGAACTTGGTTGCAATTCATGTTGAACTTTGTCAGTGTTGGTCCACAGATTCATCATTGAATTTGGGATTTCATATAATACTTGTTTGATAAAAGTTGATACTTTGTTTGTGGTGGGGGTAGCTATAGGTTCATTCACTCACTAGCTCTTCGGCTTTTTTCCCTTCCTTCGGGTTGTGCGACAAGGATCCGGAGCATAGAAAATTGAACTGGGACCGAGATGAGATGAGAGCTAAAGTATGAGCGGCTGTCTGCTTCAAGGGTGGCATTTTTTTATTTGGGGAAGACACTCCAATCGTGCGGAAGGGCCTACCTAAAGATGAGTCTGGGAGAGACTAGCTGGGACAACAAAAAATTCGCTGATCAGTTGGTTGACCAAACTGTTTTCCAGGGATTCGCTGCGTATAATTAGTTCAAGTACAACGAGTGAAGAATTATTTATTCGCCGCTAAAATAAAATAAAAAAACGATCACCCTTGGTTACTCGTACGAACCTGAGTCTACATATCTTCAATTTGGGCGTTGTTTGGGCGCGTTTTTTTAGAACTTGGCAAGACCACACTGGATTCGCGGTATTTATTGAGCTTCCTCACTTCAAGTTCAACCCCAAAAATAAATTGGGCGGTCTAACCGTAAGTAACCGACGTCGCTTAGGACATTGAACCTGGGACCGAGTGTGAGCAAAGAAGCTGCAACGCAGATAAAATTTGCAGATCAGAGCAAATGCAAACCGTTTTCCAGGTATATGAGGATACTGTAACTCAAATTAATTGGACTGGGCAGTTGTTGCATTTGCTTCAAGTTCAACCCAAAATAACTTAGCCGCCTCAGAGTCACTTCGCCCCCAACACCACCCGAGCCTGCGTCCCTGATCGCCCGCAAATCCCCCATTTATCATTGATCTTCATTGAGTGAATCTAATCAGATAAACGCCACATGTCGCTTACGTTACCTCTCTCCCTCTTCTCTCCTCCTCCGCCGATTACTCAGTTACCGACTTATCTCATGTTCACGATGCCGCCGCCGAGCACGACACCGCCAATGCTGAGTACTAGCGCGGACTCTGTGCGCACGCTCGCTGGCCATGGTTCTGGATCTACAAGGCCTGCAAACAGTGCTGCGGTGGGGCCAGCAATTCCAATTCCAAGTACGGCGGGATCTACGACTACAAACACTGCGGGGTCTACATCTGCTAGCACTGTGGGGACTACAACCGCGGAGCCTAGTAGTGCTACTCCAACAACTGCAACTGCTCCAACTGCAGAGGCTACACCCACGCCCCCGCCCTTTGTGATCACGACGCCCCCAATATTCGACTCGGACTCCCCGCCCTCCAGCCCCACGCTCTCCTCCGGAGCCTCCTCCGTCTCCTCACTCCCCTCTGTCTCCTCGTCCTTCTTCTTTAGCAGCGCCGCCGCGTCGCCGCCCCCGTCCACCTCTCCTTTACCCAATAATACTAGTGCAAGTGGGGCGAATCACAATCTCCATGGGCAGAGTCGGAGTACAGGCGATGGAGGGCAGGATGGGGAGGAAGAAGCGCTGATCATACCATCACTCGTGCTGCCCGCGCCGTTGGTGCATCGACACACGGTGCGCAGCAACGATAGGAGTGGGAATCAGGATCGGGATGCGCATCATGTAGCTAATCAGCGGGCGGCGCTGCGCCTCCTGGTACGGAGCGACGCGGATGCGGCGGCCTTACTGGCACACATCGAGGATTTGCGCGCACACGCCGACCACAGCTGGGGCCCGCTGCGCGTGCGCCGCGCCCATGATCTTTCTGCTGAAGGCGATGGAAACGAAGATGAAGAAGAAGGCGGCATAGAGCTCGTCTCGCTCGAGGGGGTGCGTTCTGTTTCGTTTTTTCACTCCCTTTCTTCGTTCTCTTTCTTCCATGCATCTGGTTATTTTTTATTTATTTCGTTGGTGGAGGGGCGGGCGGAAGCGTCGCCCGCCGTCGTGCTCGCCGCTTGCACGGAGCGCATGTTCCGCGGGTCGTGTGGTCCGAGTGAACGCGGGTCGTGTTCTCCGGAGCCGCGGTGTATCGTCCTCCACGGAGCGGCGGGAGTCGCCGTCCTCCATGGGTTGCCGTCGTCGCTTGGGCGGGCGTGGTGTGGGGCGCGGGCGGACGGGCGTCTCGGTCCTGTTATACTTTTTCCGTCTCATTTCTTCCTAACCTGTTATTTTTATATTTATTTCTATTTCATTGGGGAGCGTTTTGGGCGGATACGCGCAGCGCAGTTTCCGGCCCGCTGATACGCAGCGCACTTCCGCCCGGCTCTTCCTATTATCATTTCTTTCTACCCCACCTCTTTATATTATATAATTTATCAATTCTAACGCACCCGCCCTTAGCTCGCCCCACACGCCGTCGAGTCGCTCGTCCAAGCGCCGTTCAGGGCGCTGGAGCGTCTGCTTCGGCCTCAACCGTCATCGCCATCCCATCTCCGTCTCGACGCCGATGACGAGCCTGCACCACGGGACCCTGGCGCACCACGAGGGCATCGAGACGACGACGCCCTCCTCGCGGCCCTCCTCGCGGGGGATACGAGCCCGCTGTGGGCTGGGTTGGTGGTTGTCCAGCATGGTGACGCGATTCCCGGGGAACGGGGAGAGGAGTGGGGTGAGGGCGAGGAGTGGGACGCGCTGCGCCGGCTGGTGCCCGTGCGGGTTGTGCGGGTACCCCTCCCGCGTGCTGTGACGCCGCTGCCGCGTGCTGACGCCGAGGTTGCGTTGAACGCGGAGGGAGATGCACGGGACGCGGAGCAGGCGCGCTCCGCGCGTCACGACCACACAAACGATAACGATGCACGCGGCTCGACTACATTCGCCGCGAATGGCCACCCATCGCCACGCGTCCCCGCCTCCCCCGCTCTGCATGATCGCCCGCCAAACGCCCCGGATTCGTCTTCGTCCTCCGCTCTTCAAGACCCACCCCCCTCGTCCGTTAATGACCGCCCCCCACACACGCTCGACGCCCTGCTCGCCCCGCGCGCGCTGCGCCGGGAGGCGGCGCGGCTGTTTATGGGGTGGCGGGCGCGCGAGTGGCCATCCGTGGTGGCGACGCACGTGGACGGGGCGTATTCGGCGTCTGGGCACTGGGATGGCGCCGATTCGGGTGCGTGGGGCGCATCCGTGGGGGAGGAGGACCGATTCGAGGGGGAGAAACAGGACCGATGGCTGCGCGCTACGCACGGTGTACACGACCCGCTAAGCATACGCGCGCACGATCCGCTGCACCTGCCGACGCTGGTGAGGCTTGTGGGGGAGGTGGTGTGTGCGGGGGTGTGGGGGCGCGGGGCGGCTTGCTTTCCTCGTCCTCTGCGGCCCTCGCAGGGTGAGCGGCATCCTCTCCTGCGGGAGCGGCATACCCTGCGGCGGGTACCTGGAGGGGTACGTGGTGCTGGTAGGAGAAGCGGCGCGCGAACGTGGGGCTGGGGATGGGGCTTCGTGCTGGGCGTCGTCGTAGGTGTGGGCGTGGGCGTGGGCGTGGGTGTGGGTGGGGCGGGGTGGTGGTGAGTCTCGGTGTGGGGACGATACGACGATGAAGAATTTGACGACGATTGACAAACGATTGACGAGACGAGGACGGGGAGGAAGTGTTGCTGCGCACACTGGACGATGTATAATATAATCATGTTGTATGTATCTTTTGTTGTATCTATATAATCTGTTCCTTGAGTCGAATCTTCCCCCTTCATGAATTGAGATTAATTACGGCGTTGTATCTCTGCCGTTCTCGGTAATCTGTTCGCTTCATTCACAGGATAAGAATTTAATTTTAATTATCCGTTATCGCCTCCGAAATCCGACTCGAGTCGGACCCAGCCATCACGTGAGCGTTAACTCCCGCCTCGCCTTCCCGCCACTCCCTCCTCCTCAGCTCAAAATTACCGTACGCTAAGAAGGATGGCGTCGACCAGCGAGAGCCGCGAGACGTGCATGAGCCTGCCCGAAAGCGTCGCACCGGGCCCGCAGTCGCGCTCCTTTGAGGTCTGTGCTTTTCATAGTATGCAAATGTGTTGAAGGTATACTGACTCAATTTGTATCTATCCAATTTATGTTTACCATATACACGACTATAACTCGATATACGCCCATGAAACCCGATTTAATGGTACACAGGAAGTGCGCATCGCCGACTACCTCACCTCGTACCGCGCCTCCGGGCGCCCCCCGCAGCCCGTCCCGCCGCTCCCCACGAACGCAGCCGAGCGCGCCGCGCTGCGCCTCCCCCCGCTCTTCGTCCCCTCCACCTTTGGCGCCATTCTGGGCGGCGGCGCGAGTGGCAGCGGTGGTGGCGCGAGCAGCAGCAGCAGTGGTGGTGGTGCTGGTGCGCATAATCTTCATTCAGCGGACGGTATATATGCTAATTCCGCTTCTATCCTCAGGTGGGAGAGTGACGCCAACGATCCTGGACGCGGCGCAGCTGCCGCTCGCGCAGGCGATGGGCGGGCCTGCGATGGCGCCCGAGGGCGAGGCGCTCGTCGCGATATGCGCGCTGCCGGAGTATGCGCATTTTAGCAACGAGGTGCGTGAGGCGGTTCTTCGTTCGTTGTTTCGGGATCCGGGGGGCGGACGGCGGTGCGTATCCTGGGAACGGCTGGCGCTGAGGCGTCCGCGGAGCTGTACATGGGCGGGGTGGAGGCGACGAGGCGCGGGAGGAGCGTGGAGAGGATTAATCTTGGCAGTGGCGGAGTCGGACTGCGGTGGTGGCGCGATGTCGGAGACGCACGTCCGATTCCGCGACTCAAGCAGAACGGCAGGATCCGTACGCGCGGTCCCAACGTTGACAGCCGAGCGGGGCTTGTTATTCCTCACGCTTCCTCGCGGACATTATACAAACCAGCAATAAGCTAATACTAACCCCCCACCCCAGGAGCTCCGCTACCACGCCTACGCGCGCGGCGCGCGCGCGCCCCCGCCCGGCACACCCATGTTCCCCTTCGCTGCCAACTTCCAGCCCCTCCCTTCCTCCTCATCTTCTGCATTAGCATTACCAGGTGCGCGCTCTCCTCCTCCCTCTCCCTCTCCCTCTCCCTCTCGCTCCCTCTCTCGCTCTCGACATCCCATCTAACTCGTGTTTTGTTTGTATCGTAGGTCCTGGCGCACCCGGCGGCCTAGCAGGACAAGGCGAGCTGTGGCAGGGCGCAAAAGGCGGGCAGTGGGTGGGGGACACGGGGGGGGACACGTTTGTGACGATTACGGCGCTGCCTGAGTTTGCGGGGCATAGTCTTGAGGTGAGCGTTTGTGCCTGTTTGTTGGTTTGAGGGCGTGGTGGGGGTGTGGGGGCGGTGGGAGGGTGGGGTGGGGTGAGGGGGCTTATCTGTGCGGAGGGTTTTCGTTTTCCGTTCTTTTGGACTTCATCTTTCTCGCGTTGTGGGCTTGGCGTGGATTTGGATTTGGGGCGCGACCGTTCGTTTGCGGGGCGGCGTCGTTCGTCTTGGTGCAGGTGACACGAAGCTCTGGACTCGGTGCAAGTCTGTACTCGGTCGAGCTCGATGTGGACGGTCGGGGGCTCGGTGTGCGACCGTGGATTTGGATTTGGATTTGGATTTGGATTTGGATTTTGGATTTGGGGCGGCGGTCGTTTTGTTTGTTGGGGCGGGGGCGCGGCTTTTTGGGGCGGCGCGGCGTTTTCGTTTTCGTTGCGTTGTCATTTCATTTCGTTTCGTTTTCTTGGATTGGATTGGACTGAGCTGGCTGGCGTGCATTTCGGTCCAGGCGCGCGGTGGAGCGGGACCTTGCCATGCCGCCGTGCCTTCTACCTGTGTCTTCTGCGGGGTGCGGTTCGCGTCATGCCCTCTGCGCGCTTGCCTGTGTGGATGGAGCGATACGCACTGTCTTGTCTGGCGCACGCGGACGAGAGACGCATTTGCAGTATTTTATGTTCCCCATTTTCCATTGTGCTGGTTGCGCCGGCGCGCGGGATGGAGGTCCATACTTTTAGCACCCTGCGTGGGCTGCGTCCATCCTTTGCGGTCGAGGACTGCGGCGCGTCGGGAGGTGGGCTCGCGCCACCGGTCCCCCGCCATGATTTGGCCTGCGTCTGTGGCCGACGCCAGGACCGGGAGTACCTGGAGTCGGGACCGCGCGCGCTTCAGCGCGAGGACCGGGCATGCCTGGCGATGCCCCGGCGCGATGCGGACGTACCTGCCTGTTGCTGTGTCTGCAGTGCGCCGTTATCCCGCGGCTATTTGTTTGCGCCTCGGATGCATGCCTGCCTCTCCCTGGCGCCGGGAGCGAAGTGGACACACGTCTCGCGCCGATGTGCAGTAGGTGGCCCCGCCCAGGGCTGCGCTAGACAGTGTCAGGAGCGGCGTCCCGCCTACGGTTGGGATCAATTTCTGGCACCTCGGTTGGGAGCGACGTCCCGCGTACGGTCAGGACGAAGTAGGCGTGTCGCCGTGCGTTCGGCATACTTTTTCGGCTCAGGACCGCGCCTGGTGTTGCTCGAGCCGTCCGGGGTCGGGATGCACCGCAGGCGGTTCTGGACACGATCGGGAGCGGCGTCCAGCGCACGGTCGGGAGCACGAGGGCCTGTATGGTGGCGGGAGCGAAAGCCACCTCGCAGTCTGAATCGCGTTCGCCGTCGCTATGCACGGCTGGGGGGTGCGAGGGGAGGTGTACGTGTCGCGCGCGCGCCATTGGGCAGTACGGCGCGCATCATGCGCTCGAGCGGGATCGCGATACTATATATATACCAGCTTCCTATCTGTTCTTTCTTGTTTTTGACATCTCCTTCACCGCCCCCACTTTTCATATCTGATATACTCACACCTCCTTACGCAGGAACTCCGCGTCGCCTTCCTGCGCACCGGCACCGAGCTCACCTCCGCGCAGCTCTTCGCTACCTCCACACCGCCCGCCGCCTCTTCATCCTCTTCCGCCCCAGCAGCAAGCCCATTCGCCCCCTCCGCGGGCCCGCCGTTCCTCCTCAACCCCGCGTCGGCGTTTGCGCCCCCCGCGCCGCCCGCACAGCCTGTGCGCCCCGGTTTTGGGCAGGCGCCGGGGATATTTACGGCGCAAAGTCTGACACAGCAGCCTGGAAGTGCGTTTGGGGCGCAGCCGCAGCAGCCGGCGCCGGGGGTGTTTGGGGTTCCAACGGGGGTGTTTGGGCAGCCGCCGCAGCAGTCAGGGGGGTTATTTGGGCAGCCGACACCAACACAGCAACAGCCCGGGATATTTGGGCAGCCACCGCAACAACAACCGGGGGCAGGGGGTGGGATATTTGGGCAGCCCCCGCAGCCCACACAGCAGCCGGGGATATTTGGCCAGCCCGCGCCGCCGCAGCCGCCGCCTGCTGCGCCAGGTGGGTTTTCGTTTGGGGGGGCGGTGGGGGCAGGGGGGACGCCGGGTGCGAGTGGTGGGGGAGGGTTTTCGTTTGGGAGGGGGTTTTAGGGTTGAGGGTATTGGGGTGGGGAGATATTGAGAGGGGGGGAGGGGAAGGCGTTTGTACATATGTCGTAAAAGTGTTATCGAGCAATTATTCTTGTTTTTTTCTTGTTTTTTTTTAGGGGGCGCATGTATTTAGATACATTTGTTCTTCCTGAGACTAGGATGCGTTCGTGAAATGCAAAATGTGCGAGGGATTTCTCGCTTTGGCCATTTGTGATGGATGTCATGTGACTCCGAGAATCACTAGCGTGGGCGGTGCGGAGACAGGTTGATGGTTGATTGCCACTGACCATGTCGCACACTGAGATACAAATCCCTCTGGATGTTGTCCTTGAGATCTCCGCTAGTATGGATCTTCAGCATTCGCTCCACCTTCTTGCAGTGAGCACGTTTCGGCGGCCCCCTGCCAACTTATTAGTTCGCCTCGCAGACCTGCAAAAACTATCAATCGCTTTCATCCTCAAAAGCATTCTGGTTGGTAGCCCTGAATAGGATGACCGATGTCCATCGGAGACCGCTCCCATGTCCCAGTGCCACCGACCTGTCGACCATAGCACTAGACAAGTTGCGGGAGATGGCCATCCGTGCATATACGCTTATGCGAAACTGGTCGGCGGAGAATCCAACCCCAGTTTCCGCGCGTACTTTCCAAATGCCCCCCGATCATACGGAGCTCCGTCTCATTCCTGGGACACATTTGATGGTCGTAGTGTGGGAGAATGTTTTTTTTTGCTGGGACGTTATTGCTGGGACGTCTTTGGGAAGCATCACGTTTCCCACTTCTCGCTATATCATCATTAGTTCCACCCCCTTCGAACTCCCTGGTCAATGCTTTCTTGGCGTCGCATACCATGTCGGCCGGTAAGATAATAACACCCAAGCATCTCTCACAATCTCATATGTTATACCACCAGGCATATAGAACTCGCAGTTATCTGCATCGATTATGGCGACAGTGCAAATGTCACCATTGCCAAAACTCATTCATATGAATGGGCCATTCCGGATTCGCCCTACTTTTGCTTGGACGTGGCCTTAGATGGGAATCAGATCGGAATGATTATAGTGGATGACACAAATGCTATGCCGCTGGCTCTGGTGTACTGCAATCACCATGATAAAATGATCCACTGCATAAATACTCAGCGCCTCAGGATCTACGACAGCCCTCCCTGTTGTTTGATACACGCTGGCCAATTTTATATCGCCAGTCAAGACGAGCTGATGGTGGATATATCTCATGTGCGCACCAACTCGAGCTTCTCGCAGGCTACACAGTCTCTGCCTCCCTCCATCCGCAGGATGGCCGAGGCTGTGCATTCCAATCGCCCTCAATTTCGATACGAACTGCGGTCCCCCAGATACGACGTGTTCGCTGTTACCCACGGTTCACTTCTGCCAGACATGGACCCCAGTCCCTTGATGGGCTCCCCCATCGACCATGTCTACTTCTGGCCTGCCATCGACACCGGCGCGGAGCTGAACCTGGGGCCCACATGTTCCTACGAACACGATTGTTGGATCACGGATATGTGTGTAAGCTCATCGGGGAGATCTGCTGTGATATGGTCCGATCATGTTCCCCCATATTCGGTGGGCCTCATACAGTATGTCGCATTCCCCACACCTCACACGACCTTTCGTCTGCTTGATATCCCTCCCGACGTTGCCAGGTTGCGTGGGGGCTTTGCCAGGCTAGATGATTCGCTAGGTGTTTTATACCTTACGATTCCTCAAGACGGCACCGTTGCCGTGTTCTCATTCGTGTAGCTCATCAGACTCTCCGCGGCAATAATGTTGTAATTACCTGATTTTTGTTCGAAACAACCAATATTGAATCAAATGTCTTGAGTCATAATCCAGTCAAAAGTCTCTGCCTGAATCGAAGGTTATTAATGAACGCGAGGAGAAGTTCGGTAGAGGTGAGCCTTTTGATTGTTCTTGTTCAATTTTTTCGACTCCTTCATTAAACTTCCACTACCCGCTTTGCTGATCAAGCTTCTCTACGGTCGCTCGTGATTCAAGTCCCAAATTATATTGCACCTCCTAGATATAGCATGGCCCTCTGGGGACATTGGTATCTTCATTTATTCACACTCTCCGGGCACTGTGCCAATTTCTGAACCGATGTCGGACTATCAGAATTATGATAAAAACTGGCTTCTTTTTTGTGTGTTCGTGGTGCGGTTTTGAGCGCGACAGCTGAACTTATGAGCAAACCGAGCCTGACAAGAAACTATACACCCCCTTGCAGCGGCCGAGCACGATCACAGAAGGAGCGCAAGTGCGCATTGTGTGCTACGCTCTCATTTTTGCGGTTGGGCAAGGAAGGTTCCTAATCCACGAAGCTTCCCAGCCAGACTAAATATTCTGCAGCACCGAAATTCGTAATAGATCCAGCCAACAAACCGCATCTGGACATATCTTGAAGGAGCCCCGTATAAATAAATAAATAACTGAGATGAATGAATGGAACTCGGATAGATGATAAACCGGAAATGGGTTGTCCTCGAATTCACAACAAGGCTGGTGTCCCTGAATGACGCAAATCGAAATCAGTGTTAAATAAACGATGTAAATGACTGCAATAGCTCCATCCTACAGAACCGAAGCAAGAATTGGCCAGGACAAAATGCAGTTGGAGGGGCATGTGGGACTTTAGATCACAGGGAATCCGAAATTTAAATTCTATTCAGAAATCAGTTTCAACCCTGTTCTAAAATTTGGTTGAATCTGAAGTAGCTGAACATGGCCTCAGAATGCGCCGGACATTCCAGTAGGCGTGAAAATAGCCTAGCGGGTCGGCACAAAACTAATGCCTGCTCGATGGGATCCAATGCGAGTATTTCTACGGGTCTCACTGTATATTTTACAATCAATCGGGCCGGATTTCTAGGCGGACGGTGTCGTGCCTATCCAATTTTACTGGCCGTCGGCTTGCTTGAGCCAAAATTACTCAGTAATGCGTGGACCGGATTTGGCTCATCAATCCACAAAAAAAAAATCCGCCGTATTTATACATGTCCACTGGAATCCGCTGGATGATAAAAATTCCATTGGAGTTCAGTTGGAGTTCACTAGACCATCCTGCTGGTTTTTAGCCCAGCAAAAAATCTCAGCCAATGTCAATGATTTGTTGAGCTACTTTTACACTTTATACTCAATTTCTGCGTACCTGAGGAAGAATCGGGCAAGGTCCAGAGGATTCCAGGAGATATCACTGGATTTTGTGCCGAATACACTGGACGTGTCACATAAGGTAGAAGAATACGAGTACAAAATCCAGGCAAATGCAATGAACTACGATCAAAATCCGCTTGTACTGAACCTAGGAACGAGCAGGTTGAAGGCTCGCCAAATCCAGAAAAATCGGAGGTGATGTAAGTATGAGGCAAGAGAATGCCCTATCTGCCGTTATCCCATGCGTGAAATTGTGGGGGTCCCAGAAAAACTCAGAATGATTATTCCTCTGACCAAAGTGCCATTCCAATTTTTCAATCCTATTTTTGAGTCTTCGTGAGATCTGTCAGAGTCGTGCCAGAGGGATTTTTTCTTTATTATAGAAAGATGATATGCAGCACTCGGTCTCTAAGGGTGTATGTAGGCCCAAAATCACACCTGGTTGAACTACTGTGCCATCAATTCACAAACACGACGCGGAGCGATAAAATACTTGAATCAAAAGCTTGTCAAAAAGAGGCCTCTAAATCGGCCCAGAGGTACAGTGCGAGGGCAGCCTACTGTCCAGTCAATTTAGAAGTTCCAGATGGGGACGGCCCGCCAGTTTGGTGGCCGTCTTTTGGTTTTCTTCACCGGTAGACGGTGTGGTACGGCGACTCGGAACGGTCGTCAAATGCAAATTTAGTGGGGCGGCAGAATCGATGCAAAATTGTACGCTGCAGAGAGAACCGTGAGCATTTCGATGGCTACTAGTACAAGGTGAATTTTTGAAACACTGGAACATCGTCGAGCTTCTCCCACTTTGCGTTTGATTTCTTTTGTTGTTCAGTAAATCAACTGGCCAATTGTAGTGCACGTACGGGAATTGAAGTTAGTTCAAGTTCTTCCCCTTGGTTACTATATACAGATATAGTTTAGTTTCTCGGTTTTTGGTTCTCATCCTCCATTTTGCGTGGAGCCGCAGGAGGTGGCTAATTCATGATAAGCCAGAAGTTGGTAGGGTTCAACGTACATAGTTGGTGAGATATGAACTTATGTTGGATTTACTTTAGCTGCCGAAGCTAAAAAGGTGACGAGTCGTCACCTTTATTTCCCACCCAATACTATGCAGATATCAGGTTGGCGAAGGACACGGCCCTATAAAATGCATACCAGAACAGCTGGAGGAGTGGAAATATAGAACACCCGGAATATGGGATTGAATGCATGGCGAGAGGTCCTTGGCTCCGGGCTTATATGCATGTATACGCTGTAACTCTTTCCTCAAGTTTGGTTGAATACAATCTCGGGAAATGCATTCTGATGCCAATTAACACAAAAATAATGCTTGAATGCGAGTATTTCTGCGGTATATATGTCTCAATGGATATGAATCAATCCGTTTGATACCTGGGTGAACGTATTTCAAATTTCGGTGCGGCCGTATCGGGACCCCGTTCCTGGCAAAAAGACGGACGGATGGGTGGAAGCCCTAATTTCCACAATTTCATTTTTATTGGTCACTTCCAAGCCCGTTGTTTGGCACGGAGGACGTAGCCACATCTGATCGGAAGCCGGCCATTACTACTTGTTGATTGCCCACCATGTCGCAGACTGAGATACAGATCCCTCTGGATGTCGTCCTTGATATTTCCGCTGCTCTGGATCTTCAGCATTCGCTCCGCCTTCTTGCAGTGAGTACGGTTCGGCGGCCCCCTGCCAACTTATTAGTTCGCCTCGCAGACCTGCAAAAACTATCAATCGCTTTCATCCTCAAAAGCATTCTGGTTAGGGACCCTGAATAGGATGACCGATGTCCATCGGAGACCACTCCCATGTCCGGGTGGCGCTGACCTGTCGACCATGGCACTAGAAAAGTTGCGGGGGATGGCCATCCATGCATATAGGCTAATGCAGAACTGGTCAGCGGAGAATCCGACCCCAGTTTCTGCGCGTACTTTCCAAATGAGTCCCGGTATTAGGGAGCTCCGTCTCATTCCTGGGACACATTTGATGATCAACGTGGTACTGAATGGTGACATTTTCTGCTGGGACACTATTGCTGGGACGTGCTTGGGAAGCATCACATCTCCCCTTTATTGCTATATCACCATTGGCTCCAATCCCTTCGAAGTCCCTGGCCAATGCTTTTTTGGCGTTGGATACGATTTCGTCACGTAAGATATTCACGCCCCAGCTTTTTTCACACTCTCATATGTTATACCACTAGGCATTTTGAACTCGCCGTCATCTGCATTAATTATGACGACAGTGCAAATGTAACCATTGCCAAAATTCATTCATATGAATGGGCCATTCCGGATTCGCCCCACACTTGCGTTGATGTGGCCTTGGATGGGAATCAGATCGGAATGATTGTAGAGCAGACATTCCGTATGCCGCTGGCTCTGGTGTACTGCAACCACCACGATAAAATGATCCACTGCATAAATACTCAGCTCCTCGGGAGCCGTCACAGCCCTCCCTGTTGTTTGATACACGCTGGCCAATTTTATATCGCCAGTCGCCACAAACTGGCGATGGATATATCCCATGTGCGCACCGACTCGAGCTCCTCGCAGGCTATGCAGTCTCTGTCTTCATCTATCCGCAGGGTGGCCCAGGTTTTGCATCCCCATCCACCTCGCTTTCCATACCAACTGCGGCCCCCCAGATACGATGTGTTCGGTGTTACCCGTGACTCACTGCCACTGGACGCCGACCCTGACATAAACTGTGTCCACTTCTGGCCTGCCATCGACACCAACGCGGAACTAACCTTGGGGCCCACATGTTCCTACCAACACGATTGTCATATATCCCGTATGCATGTAGGCTCATCCGGGAGATTTGTTGTGATAGCAACCTCTTACAATCTCCAACCTTCGGTCGGCCTCGTACATTATGTCGCACACCCCACACCCCACATAACTTTTCGTAGGCTCGACATTCCTTTCGACCTGGTCAACTCGTATGCGATCTACGCTCTAGACGACAGACTGGGCGTTCTATATCTTGGCAACGCTCGAGACAACACCATTGCCGTGGTGTCTTACACGTAGCTCATTCGTGTAATAGCCTGATTTTTGTTCGAAACACCTTATGGAAGGAACAGCCAAACGTAGTGTTGCCGTCGAGTCGAGTCGAGTTCGAGTCGTAACTTGAGGCCCACCTCGATCGTTCGAGTTGCGTCGCGTTGGCCATCACCGCTCAAGTTGGTCGAATCCATCCGCATTTAAGAAATTTGTGTAGCAAAACTCCTAAATTACACCCTCCACCTCCTCCTCCGTTACTACGAAGTCACTTTAAGCATCGTTGCGCTGGCAGAAGATGCTTCCGATCGTCTTGTCCGTGAGGTCGTTCTTATTACTCCCGTCGATCCGGAACACAGAGCCCTGGCCGGCTGAGCCACAGTTTGCGGCCCTGCGAATAATATTAATACGTCGGTATCTCGAAGTACACCCACGGGAAGGGGCGCAAACGCACTGGAATCCGAGGCAGTTGTCTGATGCGATCGTGAGGACGGAGCCGACGGGAGCCGTAATGACGGTGCACCCGTTAGTCGTGCCCGTTGCGAGATCGATGAAGTTGAGGGGCGTGCAATTGCCCGACCCGCTGGTGCCGGTGCACTGGAGGGGTCCATTCGAGGCGTCGGCCCGCTTCTGCAGGAAAAATCGCGACGATGTGTAAGTTATAATTGAACATGAATTTGGAAGACGTTGACTTGCCAGAGGAGTTCCATAAACAGCTCCAGAGAGGGAGAGGAAGGATGTGATTGCGAGTGCAAAGAACATGGTTGATTAATAAGTTGAGAGGTGTTGGGAAAGGCAGAGGCAAATGAAGGAAGGGCGATTCTATGAAGACGGCGGACTCGTTGGGCACCTTTTATACCCTTTGGCTCGGCCTTTTGTGCCCGCGTCACGCATGTCAAGTCGGAGCTCAATAGGTGATCCGACTCAACGCTCCAAACGCAAGCCCTTGAGCTCGCCCACCACCAAAAACTTCCCCCGAGCTTCGAGCAATCACTGCGGCTATCACAGCGAGGTACATCTTAACTTGATCTTAACTAGCAGCCACATCGATGAGTACTGAGTCAAGCTGAGGCAAGCTACCTTTCGTTCCTCCAAATGCGGTGATTGCCAGCAGGTCAGCAGCGAAACGGTTTTTTTTTTGCTTCGTCCTGATCCCGGGAAGCCAGGCCGCCACACGGACCTCCCTTTTTGGGAAGCAACGGCAATCATTCGCATCAACGGCCACTGCATCCCGTGTCCCATTAAGATTGCAACAATTATATCTCACATCGCATATCTCGTCGCGCGTCAAAGACGCGTTCAGACGCGTAGAGTAGGTCAATTTGGGAGTTAGAAATTAATTCAGTATTCAGAGGAGAAGTATGAAGCATCTCAACAACACAGCAATAATAATTTGGCAGATATGTGGGTGCCACCCAGATGGAAAGTGTGAAAGTGGGATGTATATGAAGGAGTTATAGGATAATTTAAACGTTATTGCATGGGTGGTATGAAGTAAATGGGGTCAGTGGCAATTTGACTGAGATACGTAGGCAGTCAACGGGTGCAGTCGATACGCGCGGGCGCCCCCAGCGCGGTCAATGCGCGCAGAATACGTGCTGCGGGGGGTCCGCACAACACGCCCGCTCCTCGGCAGCGCCAGCGCCACCCCGCCCTTCGCGATGACCAGGGACGGGACCGGGCAGTGGTGGTTGCGGTCGAAGGAGTGTTTGAGCGTGTTTGACCTCGAGGCTCGGGTTGATCCATTATTCTGGCCGTCTGATGGCCGTTGATCTTCAGGTCCGTACACCTACGAATGTCGAACACCTTCGATTACCTTCGAGTTCCTTGGAGTCTCCGACTGGAGTGGTATGTCGAGCTAGCCCAATGACCACCACAGCAAGCCCGCTACCCTCTCACCCGCCGCGTCCGCCACACCCTCGGCCAGTTTGTCGGCGACCACGTTGGCGGCGCCAACCTCGGCGCGACGGTCTTTCTCGACCGTGTGGCTTTTCTTTTAAGTTCATAACACTCTTTTCATTCCTCGTGCAGCTCACCACATAAATTATCCAGTGTTGAACTAACTAGTCTTTATCAATTGTGGTCCAGTTTGAGTCGGCCGCGCTCACAACCACCCATCGTCAAGCACGCCCACCACACCCATACGGGCTCACCACCACCCCGCCCCCGATCCGCCCACACCGACGCCAATGCCGACGCCGATGACAACTTCGCCCAGCACGAAGCCCCATCCAGCCCCAGCCCCACTGCGCGCCTGTGCCTCTGGTTCTCCCACCAGCACCACGTACGCGACACTTCGAGGGCCGCAGGGCACGCCCGGACCGCGTCTCGCAAGAACCCCACACCCCCGCACACACCACCTCTCCCACGAGCCGCACCAGCGTCGGCAGGTGCAGCGGGTCGTGCGCGCGCATGCGTAGCGGGTCATATGCGTACCCCCGCTTCTCTCCCTCCCATGCGTCCTCCTTGAAGCGTCCCCCTCGGATGCGCCCTCCGCCCCGCCCCGCCCCGCCCCACGCATCTGAATCGGCGCCAGCCCAGTGCTCAGACGTCGAATCCGCCCCGTCCGCGTGCGTCGCCACCACGGATGGCCACTCGCGCGCCCACCACCCCAAAAACAGCCGCGCCGCCTCCCACCGCACCGCGCGGGGCGAGCAGGGCGTCGAGCGTGTGTGGGTCGTGTGGGGGGTGGTCATTAACGGACGAGGGGGCCGTTGGCGTGTAGCGGCGGTTGGTCTTGAAGAACGGAGGACGAATCCGGCGCGTTTGACAGGCGGTCATTCAGGGCGTGGGCAAGAGCGGGGACGCGTGGCGGTGGGTGGCCATTCGCGGCGGATGTAGTCGAGCCGCGTGCATCGTTCGTTATCGTTTGTGTCGCTGATGGGGGAGTGGTCGTGACGGGTGGAGCGCGCCTGCTCCGCGTCCTTATCTGATTAGAGTTAATGATTGTCATTGATAGATGGGTGATTTGCGGGCGATCAGGGACAGGCTCGGGCGGGAGGGTCGTCACAGAAGCAGTGAGCTGAGCAGCTAGCCACCCAATTCATTTTGGGTTGAACTTGAAGTGTAGCAACTCAATAAAATACCGCGAATCAAGTGTCGTCTTGCTGAGTTCTTAAAAAACGCACCCAGATTGAAGGAAGGAGTCTCGGAACCGAGGTATATAGACTCGGGTTCGTACGAGTAAGCAAGGTGGTCGGTGTTTTTTTATTATTAGCGGCGAATAAATAATTCTTCACTCGATGTACAGCTCCGGACCCGGTTGTGCAACTATTCACGCGAATCCAACGGTTTGGCCAGCTGATCAGCGAATTTTTTGTCCAAGCTAGTCTCTCCTAGACAGGCACTTCAACTCAAACTTTAGGTAAGCCCTTCCGCACGATTGGAGTCTTTTCCTCAAATTAAAACATGTCACCCTTGAGGCAGACAGCCGCTCATACTTTAGTTCTCATCTCATCTCGGTTCCAGTTCAATTTGCTACGCCCCGGATCCTCGCCGCACAATCCCAAGGGTTTAAAAAAGCCGAAGAGCTAGTGAATGAATGAACCTACCCCGACCACAAACAAAATATCAACTTTTATCAAACAAGTGCTTATGTGAAATCCCAAATTCAACGATTAATCTATGGACCAACACTGACAAAGTTTCATATGAATTGCAACCAAGTTCAACACGAATTGCACGTAATACAAATTCAAGGTTCAAGGTTAAGTAAACATTGACAAAGCCTGAGATGAAGCTAATTTCAACATACACATATATTTCACCAAAAGGCTCGCGTTGAACCTCACCTTTCGCTAGCCTATTACAACATAGCCCGCTCTTGTTCGGACGGAAGATCAAACGACGAAAACCAAAACTGAGAAACTGAACTAGAATTTATAAATTTTATCCCGACGCGCGTTGGTAACTTGATTTATATATGGCAACGCGAAGTCAACCATATTTCAGTTTTCCCATAAATTCAATAACCATTCAAATCCAACCATTCTGAAGCTCACCATGAAGACCACGTCTTCCGAAACTTTATTCATTTATTCACGGGCATGGCAGTCTGTTACTAAACAGACTGCCATGCCCGTACTATAGTATCATATGCACAAGATGTGACGAGTGAGCACCACTGGGAGATTAAAGGTAGGCAGCTAGAGTTGGGCAGGACGGCACAACGTAGGCAGTTTTGGGGGGCACATATGTATTTGTTCCTCCCGAGACCCCCATGCGTTGGTGAAATGAAATTCCAGACGGGTACGGCCTCCCAGTTTGCCGGCCGTCTTTCGGCTTTCTGCACCTGCAAACAGTGCGGGACGGTGACTTAGAACAGCCGTCAAATGCAAATTCACCGGGACGGCAGAAGATTGTGTGCTGCAGAGAGAATCATGAGTATTTCGAAGGCTACATACTCACCGTTATATCCAATGATTTGCATGAAACTAGTAGAAGGTTACAGAATAACTGTGTTCATTTCATCTGAGTACTTGGAGCCCCAGAAAAATTAGGTCTTTGACCCATCTGTCTTTTGGACGGGTCGATGGGTCACCCAAATATTTCCAGCTATCGAGCTTTGAAATCTGGCCTGCCAGACTGAGGTAGCGTTCATAAAGCACAACAATGCTGGGCGGGCCCAGCTCAGCCTCGATGTCCTGGATGAGACCGCAGACTTTTCTTACTGGTCACGGATTCTGTAGCGGCATAACTGCGGACAAGTCAATGCACGTTTGTTGTGCAGGGACTGCCAAAACCGCGATTACTTGGCGGCTAAGTACTTAATGGTTGAATTTTTTAAACGAACCTCTGAGACCCCCTTGCGCACTATCCTGCTTGCCGGACCCTCAAGGATAGCCGTTTTTCCAACACTAGGAGGACCGATCAGCTGGAGATTATTCCCATTGTAGACGGAAGGCAGAAAAATGTGAGAAGCCAAATCATGTGACTGCGACGCGAAACGATAGAAGCCAAACAGCACCAGATAATGATGTCACGATCGAGCATCTGAGATTTATGCAAGCAGGAGGCCACCAGCATTTTATGACAGTCCACGTGGTTGCCTCACTTATCCAAGGCAAATTTATTCCGGCGTAATTTTTGGCCTAAATGAGAATTTGCAGGTACGATGGGACAAATACAAATTGATATTGAAGCTACTGGCTATACAGTGGAAGACGGCGATAACGCACAAAGCCAAGTGCTGTCCGTATTGACTACTGAGTCAACCATGAGTAAAATTGACTATAGAACGTTGTGTGTTCGGCTCACCTTAATTCATATGTACAGAATATGCTTCAATCAGGCGAATGATTTCGGCCAAAATGCGATCCTTTTGCGCGAGCTGGTGAACACCTATACCATTTACCACCTTACGAATGTCGTTGTGAACCTCGACTACCTTGCCGGACTGGATGTATGCCTCTAGGACAGATATGGCACGCCCTTCTGACGCTGGATGCCCGAATAATTGGCACATCACAAGCGTCAGGTCTACAATGTAGCCCATGAGACAGATAACAACCTGGGGACTAAGGTAAATTCGTAATTAGCTCGTCTCCGGGACCCCAGGAGCCCACATACGTTTCACGATATAATTCCATAGCCCATTGGCCAAGTCTCACAGCTGAACCGACAGCTACTACGGCGAGACCAAGAGGTGTTGCGACGGCGCTACCCAGCTCTGCGATTTTTGACAAGGTAACTTGTGAATCGGGACTGTAGTGATCCAAAGAGATTACAAACGGTCGGTCTGAATTGATCGAAATGTACTTACGCTGGTGTGCGCGGATGTACGGCCAAGTCCTCGACTACTTTCGACATCCTCGCTTTGAAATTCCCGCTCGCGAGATACTAAGACCAAATGAGGACAAACGCTGTTAGAGTCCTCGATATTCCAAACTTCGACAATATCTTCGTGAATTACGTCGATACATTGCTGAAGGGTGTGTCCTGAAAAAACTTGGGAAAACAATCCACTCCAGTATTCTGAGTCAAATAAAGTGTCAGTGCAGTGAACACAGGTTTATGCAAGAGGCTAATACTTTCTCGGCCAACACTGGGCGAACAAATGAGATATGACAATAAAAATAGTAGGTATAACTACCTTATAGATGCTTTAATTTTGATATCTATGTTCGCTCTCTGTGCTGTGGTCCAGGCCAGCGGGACTGGCTGGGGATCGCCACTAGATGGCGAATCCGATAGGTTGTGCCTGATTTGTTCTTCGGTGAACGAAGCAAGCTGTGGGATGGTATAATTGAATCTAGGAAAGACTATGAAAATATGAGATGAGTCGGAATGACAGGCTCCTCGTTAATTTCCAAGAAATTGAGCCGTACCGGACACCTTGGTCGAGTGTACTTTTCCCACTTGTTTTTCCAGTTCCTCTCTGCAGTACCTCTGGAATGCTTCACTTGCTTTCGTTTCACCATATGACCAAATTTGTTCTTCTTCCATGGAACTTATTTCTTCATACCCGTCGCTTATGAATGATGTCACAAGACTATCGTACTTGGTGAATACGACGATTAGCGGAACTGGGAATGAAAATTTCTTGTGAAATTGAGAGTAGCCGGAATGACATTATCAGGCTCACTGGGCCCGCGGTCCATCTTGAAAATCTCCTTCACGCCCGTCTCTACAAGGCGATCACCAGCAACAGGGACTGTAATGCATACCCTGAAAGAATGATGAGTTTTCGCTGCAGTTTTATAGCAGTATCATTGACCAGATAGCGTGAAGTCTGTTCTTCAACTCAGACAACTCTTTCCGCCGTTCGATGAAGCGACGGACAGCTTGAAACTTGACTTCGTCTCCAGGCTCAAACCCTTCTGAGTCGTGCAAGATGAAGTGAACGTTGCCCTCCGGAGACAGCTCGCGGTCAATCTCCGCTTTCCCCGGAGCATTGTGGGAGACGTCCTGCCATAGACCCACTCAGTTCCCAGAGCTACTTTTCCCAATGCATGGATTCAACTTACCGCGATATTGACACCGAATATTTGGTTGATCAAGGATGATTTCCCGCATCCCGTCTAGCGAAAGCCCAAATATAATAAGTAGACGGCGCGTCTTATTACTATTGGTGTGAAGGCCGACCTTGCCTAGTATCAATATGCGAAATCTGTCAGACATGTTAGCCGCATCAGCACAATTCTTTGAACATGTCTTACTTCGGACAGTCGATGGCGATACTCTTTGCTGTGGATTCCAGGGGTTCCAAATGGCTTTGGTCCATGTAGTAACGAGGAGGAGGAGGAGGAGGAGGAGGAGGAGGAAGGGGTCAAGGACCAACTTGCCAAGTGTTCTGGAGGCAGTGAACTGTTTAGATTGGCCTAGTTTTTCAGATGGGGTTGAAGCCCATCTCAAGATCCATGTCTTCCACGTCGACCGAAGAATTTAGACACCCATGATTTGTGGGCGCCTGGATAAGCGCCTACAATTAGACGCTACCTCTGCCCCCTATCGCCGCCACAAGCGACAGCTGACTAAGTCTGGCTTCTATAACAAGGTTTTCTTCCACTGTGGTGTCGTCTGACGCTCCCAGGCCTTGGTTCTGCACCTCACGTATGCGTTCCTGGATCTCGTTGCCCCACCCTGCTCATTGCCCCTTGAAAGCTCTATCACCGTCAGCCTCCCAATTTTTGACACCGCGGTGAATAGTCGGCCGCCGCACTGGCGCCTCCTTATTAATATTTCGAACGTAACAGCAGCCTTCGAAGGCCCGTATAAAAGTTCGATATTGAAAGAAGGAGTGGAAATATCTCCCTCCCATCGAACATGCTCTTTGGGCGGCATCCCGAGGCCCCCGCCCCCCGTTTCCGCATTTTGATTATCGGCAACGCCAACGCTGGAAAGACCACAATTTTGAAGAATGTCTGCTGTGGAAATGTGGGTGATTTTATAAATATCACGATGAGTCGCTGAACATATTATGTTGCTCAGTCAGAGGTAGAGTTGGAGCCATCAATTAGAGTAGGTCCCTTTATCATATAGTATGCTCACTTCAATCTTGATTTATTCAAGCGTGGGGAACACGACATTGAAACCGAAATCATGTATCCTACTGACTTCGGTTTTGTGTTCCATGATTCCATGGGGTTTGAAGCAGGCACAGCGACTGAGCTAAAGGAAGTGGAAAGATTCTTAGCCAGCCGAGCGCAGAAAGAACAGCTCAAAGATCGAGTCCACGCTATTTGGTGCGGATAGTTCTATTTCGCTTTAAAAATTTTACATATTTGGAGGTCAGGTATTGCCTATCGACCAGTGGAGATCGATCCATGACTGAAGCAGAGATGAGCTTCTTTCATATGAATACGGGGGACGGTGCGTAGATGACCTTCTGATGTACTATCGTACTGCCCACTGACTTGTATCGAAGTTCCTATTATTGTCATCTTTACAAAAGTGGATACTCTGGAACGCAAGGCGTTCAATAAGTTGCTTAGGCAAGGCGTGCCCTTCTCGGATGCCAAAAGGGAAGCTCCTGCGGAGGCGGAAGCTGCATTCCAGCGGGATTATTTCAAGCAATTAGAACACTATCTCCAGGGAAACGAGAGAACCAGTGCACCTGTCCGCATCATGCAACTCCGCGGCATGTTTTGCATTCTTGTCAGATTGTCTGTAATCCTGACACTTTCGCACCAGATATGAACAAGGACGGTGCTGACACCAAGGAACTTCTTGCATGTACCGCCGCGAGCCTCGATCGGGACGCCCTGAGACTGCTGATGTATTCTGTGTTACGGAACGACGTCCGGCGCAGAGTTGAAACTTCAATAACTTCGTGAGCCCTGATTCTATCGAGCCGACAGAGACTGATCGTGGCAAAAGCATCGTTATTTACGACGCCCGCGGTGAGCAATGGCGTGTTACACCCAGCTGTTGTTGCACAGTGACACCGTTTGGTAGTGGCCATGGAAAAGAACGCGTTTACCGAGCAGCAACAACTATATTTGCTCAGTAGTATTTTGCTCCTCTTCCCGCATATCCTGGTATGAAGCAGATACTACTCATTATTTCTTCCCATGGTATTCGTTTTGAATAGCCTGTAAGACATCTTACTTGCTGACTACGATACTTCTTTGCTAAGCCTTTTGGCAGCAGGTGAGTGTACTTGCAACTTGTCATTTCCTAACGCTTAACCGCATCCTTGTCGATCAGTTCGTACGTCGCTTGGTGATTCGTATAACCTAGATGGTCCAGCTCATTCTTCAACAGGAAGTTCGTCCCTATATTCTGATATAATTTGATCTCACCTGTGTAATCCTGAATAGGATGTGAGTGTCGGTTTTTCTTAACGGTGGCCCTACTCATGTGAGCAGGAGGTAAGTTGATTGGTCCCTGAGCCGCTGTGTCACAGATGTCGTGACTGATCGTTTTTCAAGCTTGTAAGTCAAACTTGATCTTACACCGGCCACAATCTCACTTGATCGATAGGATGTCAGTGTAATCCCACTTTTCAGTACGATATCACTTCCAACCAGCACCACAGGAAGTGCGTTTCTTGGACTTGATTATTTCCTCGGACAATATCTCAGATCCTTTGATAATTCTCAGATGGTATGCTACATGTTCTGTGATCCAAACCGTCGTTGACAATTTCAGTCGGTGAGTGCAGGCATCTACTCGATGTTGATGAAGACACCGATCTGCTGTCTCTCATTTCACGCCCCGGACTCCTCTTCCCCTCGTAACTGACATCAACCCCAGAAAGTGAGCATTCTCTTGGTTCATACTAGCTGCAAGGCGGACTCAAAATTTCTATTCAGAATGTATGGATACGTGCATGGAAATGGAAACTTATCTGATGTCTCCTAGGCCGTAAGCTTTGCCATCATCATTGACGGCATGACTGAGCACAATTTCGTTATGAGAACAAAGCAAGTTATTCTGCATCTTTCTATCATTGCATTCAACTACTCATTTGTATTTCCCCAGGCTGTGAGTCATGTGGTCTACGGTAATCGTGGTTGGATAACCCTCTCGTAGGCGGTACGCAATCTCCTACGACTACGAACTGCCTGTGTCGTTAAACTTCAACAGCAAGTAGGTCGAGATGAGCCACGCGATATATGTTGCTGAATGAATGCATCCTGTTATGTTCTAGTCCGTGAGTCATATCATAGGCTCCCTGACTCCCTTATTTTTAACGTGCTATTTGACAGACTTCAAGCATGGTAAATATAGTACCCTCATCACTGCGTAGCCGGTCTGGCTGAACTCGTGGGATATTGCAGGCAAAAGGACAGCTTCCTGTCAGTGACTTTACAAGAGTTGTCAGTCCCTCTTCCGAGTATACCCCGGCACTGAATAGGCGCTAATCGCTCGCATCAGTTGGTGAGTTACTTCCCAGGTTCCAAAAACCGAATCTAATCTCGCGTTGTTTAGGATGTAGGTGCTGTGTCTTTGTCAGACTTTATAGCTCAACAACCTCTCTCCGTCTCAGTTCGTGAGTTTTTCTTGTCAGGCAGCAAGCGACGGGTGTTCTATATTTATCGCTGATACTCATAGAATGTAAGATATTCACGTTCCGCACAACCCGGCGCCGCTGCTGAACTATTGATAACAATGGTGACACTGGATATAGATCGTTAGTGACCATTCTCCTCCCATCAGACCACGGATCATCCATGTTGTTACATCTACAGGACAACTTTTCCTTGGCCTTGGTAGATAAACTGGTGAAACCAGGCGACGAGTTCCTTCCAGAATTGTTCCCGTATCTTCCAAAGATTGTGAGCATTTGCCGTCTCTATCTTTCATCTCTATACATACTTCCATTTTCAGCTTGGGAATGTACACCCTCATTGTCAGGTCATCAAACTTGGAACTGGTGAAATCTTCCCCCCTCTGGTTCATCCAGCTGATGTTTTGATCAGCCGTGCTCTCTATACTCCAATATTCGCTGTTCGCCGATTTTATCGATTTTCCAACAGCCGTTACGGCGTTCATGAAATCTGATTGGTCAGATCCAATGATGGACACGATCACAGAGGCATTCAACGAGGCATCTTCCGTGACGGAGATGGATAGCGGGCGGATTACTGAAATTCTCGACGCAAATCGCCTCCTCATGATACAGTTCCTCGGTATGACACAGTTACTCCGATTATATGCACTGGCTGAAGGAGAGATTTCATTGTAGAAAGCACCACGGCGACAAACACACCGCCTGTAACTGAGTGCTGAACAACGTCAGTGCCATATTTACCTTCAGGCGAGTTGCTGAAAGATTTAAAAAGGAATAATGGAAATGGCGACTCGGAGGGGGTTGTACCTGTACTATGCCACTGCTGCTACATAAGTGACCAAATGATTGACCGATCGGTTCTTGTAATATTCCTGGTACCTACCTACCCGACTAAGTAGGTTCCAGGTCCGAACGAAAAAATTCCTGGGACAGGTTTACCAGATCTGAGTCCTTAATTCGAGTTACTGTATCCGGCCGGGAAGTGGGCCACTTGAGAGTAATCAGTAAATAGCGACATGAACACACCCTAAAAATGGTATTTTGTGTGTTCAGTATCGAAGATATATTTACTATGGAAATCTGAAGCACATTTGGCCAATTTATGGTGGAGTGGTGTGGGCCTCAGAAATTTATTTTTCGGCGGCAGTCCAAAAGGGGCAAAAATCATGAAATGGACCAGGCGGCCAAATCGTGTATTTCTGCCTCGATAACTGCGGTGAAGCTGGTTGGATGTGTCCCTACACTGTCGAGTATATTCAAATGATCGGTTACATGCATATCTTTGGTAGAAATGACTTCTCTGGCACACATAAGCGTGATCGAGGAATTGTGACTCGTACACCCGTGAGGCGCAGTAGTGGGACCAAAGTACGCAAGTAGTAGATTTATCATTTATGTGATCCATTTCAGCATTCCCGCTGCAAAATATCCCCGCCTAGATCCAGATGGGGTCCACAAAAAATCTCAAGATCTAATGCTCGCAGATATCTGGTCTGAGGCAATAATGAGGTCCCAGCATTGAATCCTATGCATGAATTATCGGTGAGAATCCACAGTCCATTAAATTAGTCCTCTTAATTGGTATGCACTGGAGCCCAACAGTACAATTGAGGGTTTACTCGCTGTGCAGCGGCCAACAGTGTCAAGCACCCAGAAATTCTGAAGCTCACTTGGATGAGAGGAAAGCGGACCAAAACCGACTTGCATCGGCCATTCAAACATGTAGCAAGGAAATAGGCCTTAATAGGAACATAACGAGCTCCGAAGGTCGTGAATCAGTCGTGAAGAATGAAGTTGGCTGGTGATGTTCTCACGACCATATTTGGATTGTCAAACATGCCACAACTTTTGAGCCACACAGCATGCCAATGATGCCATCAAACTTTGCATAGGTTGGGGCAACTTGGGGCGCCCGTCCCGCCGTTCTTCGTGCTCGACGTTTGGGGGCATCCTCGGGCTTGGTGGTGTGTTGTCCTCCTAACTGTTTCATCACTCATAGAGCTCATTGCAATTACGCTCACAGGCGTGAACAAGCGTGAACAGCAGCGGCGGCGGCGGAGGTGCGAGTAGCGGTGGTGGTGGCCGAGTCCCGACGATCCGCGACGCGACGCAGTCCTGGCTTCTGTTTTCTTTCTTGCCTTTGTCGGGTTTTCTTCGGCATTTGGATTGGCCTTTGGGTTGGGTTGTAGTGGGGAGCGGCAACCTGAGCAGTGCGTCGGGTTTTCATCTTCAACTGGGCGGCCGCCACGTTGCCATTTTCACCTGCCGAGATGGATGCTGCGTGTGTCCTGTATCGCGTGCGCTGCTGCGGGTATCCTGCGTGGCGTGCCTCGCCACTGTTCTGCGTATCCCGGTGCCTCGACACACCTCGACGCCGTGGGCAACATGCATTCGTCGTTCATCGCTGCGGGATGCATTGCAGCGCGCATTTGCCCGAGCTGGTGTGCGTCGTTTGCGGCTAGGGATAGGGCGGGTGTATGGCGCCCTGTCCCGCTTCCTTCTGCGTGCGTGCGTGCGTGCGTATTTGTGGTTGGCGCTTGCGCTGCTATCCGTCGTTGGTGGTCGGCTGTCGGTCGTGGGGTGACGGCGGGGCGCGGAGGTCAGACGCCATGCACGACGTAGCGTGTGGTGCCGTGGCTCACATGTCGCGGCCGCGCCAGGGGGTGGGCGCCGCGTCGGCCAGGCTTAGTCCGTTGGCCCGCACTTCGTCGCTGCCCCCGCGATTTGGCCTGCGCCGTCCCTCCGTGGCGTTGCCCGCACCTCCCTCCGTGGTTTTCGCCGATATGCAGTCGTTGGCCCGTGGGCTGGGTTGGGGGCTGGGCTGGGGCTAGGAGCGAAGGCCCGCGCACGGTCTGGAGCGGAGTCCTGCGCGTTGTCTTCGGCGAGCTGTGGGTGTCGGCCTGCTGTTACTCGAGCCGTCCGGGGTCGGGATGCACGTCGCGGGCGCGGCCCGACGTGTGTGCGTCTCAGTGGGATATGTACGATGTTCATGCCTGCCACGCGTATGTGAGGTGTGCGGGCATACCATTCCCTTCCATTGCTGCCTTTTTTATCTTCCTTCTTCCTTCCTCTTTGAATCTTCCTGCGTCTTTGAATCTTCCCTTTCTTTCTTTCTTTCTTTCTTCCTTACACGGCTCCTATGGGTTGCGGTGCTCCGGCCAGGAGCAACGTGCGTCTGTAGCGACGTCCTGCGACGTGCGTCAGTAGCAACGTCCCGATCGCGCTCCGGACCGAGTGTGCGTGGTGGCGGGAGCGAAAGCCACCTTGCAGTCTGAATCGCTTTCGCCGATGGCCGTGGGGGTGCGAGATGAGATCTACGTCACCCCCCTCCAGCCGCCACATATTATATTGCATTTTCACACCTCCCCGTGTTGCCTTCCTGCGTACCAGCACCGAGCTTACCTCAGCGCAGCTCTTCTCCACCCCTCCCTCTTCCGCCTCCGCCTCCACCTCCACAAGCGCGAGCCCATTCGCCCCCTCCGCGGGCCTTCCGTTCCTCCTCAACCCCGCGTCGGTGTTCGCGCTCCCGCGCCGCCCGCGCCTGTGCGTCCTGCGTTTCAGGCGCCGGGGGTGTTTACGCCTGCGCAGGGTGGGGCAGGGGTGTTTGGCGGACGCCGGGTGCGGATAGCGGGGGAGGGTTATCGTTTGGGAGGCGGTTTTAGGCGGGAGTTCTGGGGTTGGGGTTTGCGGGGGTGGCGAGGTTGAGAGGTTGAGGAGAGCGGCGGGGGAAGGGGTAGGAAAGAGGGAAGGGGAAGGCTATGAGGTGCTGTACATACGATACGAGGCGTGTCGTGAAAGTGTTATCGAGCGATTATTCCTGTTTTTTTTGGGGGGCGCATATATAAATGCATTTCTTCTTCCCAAGACTCGTAGGCGTTGGTGAAATGAAAAACCCGGAGAAATTTCTCTTTGATTGTTTGTGAGGGCGTCATGTGAGCCGCGTGCGGGGTCACACCTAGATAATGAGAATAGATGGCACCAAGATGGCACTGGGCGGTGCGGAGACAAGCTTGCTAATTGCCAACGACCATGTCGCAGACTGAGATACAACTCCCTCTGGATGTTGTCCTTGAGATCTCCGCTAGTATGGATCTTCAGCATTCGCTTCACCTCCTTGCAGTGAGTAAATATCTTATCATGATGATGATGTCCAATGGCAACAACTGACCTATTACTATTTCGCCTCGCAGACCTGCAAAGAGTATCAATCGCTTTCATCCTCAAAAGCTTTTTGGTTCAGGGCCCTGAAAAGGATAACTGACGTCCATCGGAGGCCACTCCCATGTCCCGGTGCCACTGACCTGTCGACCATGGCACTAAAAGAGCTGCGGGAGATGGTCATCCGTGCATATACGCTTATGCAAAACTGGTCGGCGGAGAAGCCCACCCCAGTTTCCGCGCGTATCGTCCAATTGCAAACGAATATCGATTATTGGCGGTTCCATCTCATTCCTGGGACACATTTGATTGTCGCATGCACGAAGAGAGATGACTCAGATGACATTATGTGCTGGGACATTATTACTGGAACATGCTTGGGGAGCATTGCATCTCCCTCTCCTCATTCCATCACCATTGGTTCCAGCCCTTTTGAACTCTCCGGTCAATGCTTGTTTGCCGTCGGATATAATTTCGACCTGTAAGATATTAATGCCCAAGCCTCTTTCGCAATCTCATATTTATACCACCAGCCATATAGAACTCGCCGTCATTTGCATTGATTATAGTGACAGCACAAATGTCACCATTGCCAAAATTCATTCATATGAATGGAGCATTCCGGGTTTGTCCCACCATTCCTACGATGTGGCCTTGGATGGGAATCAGATCGGAATGATTGTAACTACAAAGTATGCATCGGATATCCCGCTGGCTCTGGTGTTCTGCAACCACCACGACAAACTCATCCATTGCATAAATACCCAGCTCCCCACAACCCGTGTGCGTAAAGAGTTTCCCCGTTGTTTGATACACGCCAGCCAATTTTATATCGCTATTCAAAACAAGGTGGCGGTGGACATATACCATGTGTGCACCGACTCGAGCTCTTTGCAAGCTACGCCGTCTCTGCCTTCTTCCATCCGCAAGATGGCCGAGGCTGTGCATTCCGATCCCCCTCGATTTCGACACCAGCTGCGGTCCCCCGGATACGACGTGTTCGCTGTTACCCAAGGTTCAATTCTACCAGACATCGTCGCCGATTCCTGTTTGAACACCTCCGACTATGTCTACTTCTGGCCTGCCATCGATACCGGCGCGGAGCTAAACTTGGGGCCCATATATTCCTACAAACACGGTTGTCGGATCCACGACATGTGTGTAAGCTCATCCGGGAGATCTGCTGTGATATCGTACGAACCGTATTATGACCAATATTCCTTCGGCCTCATCCAGTATGTTGCACACCCCACGCCCCACACGACTTTTCGTCCGCTCAACATCCCTTCCGACATTACCCGGTCGTATTCGGGCTTCACCTTCGACGATTCGTTAGGTGTTTTATACATCCACATTCTTCTAGACGGCACCATTGCCGTGTTCTCATTCGTGTAGCAGCTTATCAGACTCTGCGCTGATAGTTGTGGTAATTACCTGATTTTTATTCGAAACAACCAATATTGAATTAGATGTTTCAAGTCATAGCCCAGTCATAGTTCGAATATCAGCCTAAAGTGGAGTACTTTGGAGTACCTCTACTGTTCATACTCTGATACCGAGAATCTTCAGCTCAATAAAATCCGCGTCAAGTCATCGTTGAATCAACTCAGACTTCACCCAACCTCTTGGCTAGATTTCCAACAACTATCCGCATTATTGGTATATACTGGCGCTCCAAAAAGGTCCCTGCCTGAATCGGAAGTCATTAATGAGCAGTGAAAGCGGGGGAAGTTCGGTAGGGGTGAGCCTTTTATTTCGTTTGCGGTAACTTTGTCGACTGGTCCATTATTAAACCTCTCAAATCCTCTGTAATATCCCTAGACTGAACTGTGAGATTCCGTTGAACCCTTTACATTCAAATTAGGTGGCCGGAGTTCTCAACGTTACCAAGAACCTTTGTCGGTTTTTCTGCGAGACCCAACAGCAGTGCGCACTGACAATTTTTCTTCTTGTTATACGTACTTAGCCCGAAGCTATCTCCAGCGAATATAAACATAAATACGACGGATGGGCTTATGGTCCTGTACTTGTTGTACACTTGTTTTTCACAGCCTGCTTTGTTGATTCAGCTCTTCTACGGTCACTCTCAAAGTCTTCTTGGGGATTCAAGACCCAATAGAAATATGCACAACCTCCTAGATATTGGCGAAGACGCAGCGGCATAAAATGGATACCAGGACGGCTCGAGGGCCGTGTGGGAATGTAGGATTTAAACATAAAATTGAATGCACTGTGAGAGGTCCTTGGGCTAAATTTCTATGCAGGCATTTGGTTGAACATGACCTCGGAAAATGCCGGACATTCTAATATGCGTGAAAATAGCTAAGCGGGTCGGCCAAATAAAAAAAATTCCCTGCTAGATCGGAGGCAATGCAAGTATTTCTACGGATCTCAATGCATGTTTCAAATCAATCGGGCCGGATTTCTAGGTGAACCCGGCTCCATTGTGCCGTCGACCCATCAAAAAGACGAATGGATGGGTCGAAAGCCCTAGTTTTTCTGAGGTCCCCACAATTTCACGCATGTAGCGGCAGCTCCATGCGCGACCTCTGAATTTTCCTGGATTTGATGCACATTCGATTAATGTGCTCGTTCTCAAATGTGTTGTTTGACATAGCCACATCTGATCGGAAGCCGGCCGACGTTGTCAGCAACTATGTCGCAGAGTGAGATACCAATCCCTCTGGATGTCGTCCTTGAGATCTCCGCTACTCTGGATCTTCAGCATTCGATCCGCCTCCTTGCAGTGAGTACGATGATGTTCGATGGGCCCCTGCCAACTTATTAGTTCGCCCCGACAGACTTGCAAAAACTATCAATCCCTTTCATCCTCAAAAGCATTCTGGCTGAGGGCCCTGAAAAGGATAACTGATGTCCATCGGAGACCACTCCCGTGTCCCGGTGCCACTGACCTGTTGACCATGACACTGGTCAAGTTGCGGGAGATGGCCATCCATGCATATACGCTTATGAAAAACTGGTCGGCGGAGAACCCAACCCCAGTTTCCGCGCGTACCGTCGAATTGCAAACAAGTTTCGATATTAAGGAGCTCCACCTCATTCCTGGAACACATTTGATCGTCGTACGGTTGATATATGACATTGTCTGCTGGGACACTATTGCTGGGACGTGCTTGGGAAGCGTTGCATCTCCCTTTTCTGCTTACATCGGCTCCAACCCCTTTGAACTCCCTGGTCGATGCTTTTTTGGCGTTGTATACGGTTTGGACCTGTAAGATATTTACGCTCGAGCTTCTTCTGCAATCTCATATGTTGTATACCACCAGCCATATAGAACTCGCTGTCATCTGCATCGATTATAGCGACAGTGCAAATGTCACCATTTCCAAAACTCATTCATATGAATGGGTCCTTCCGGATTCCCACTGTTGCTTCGATGTGGCCTTGGATGGGAATCAGATCGGAATGATTATAGCTTCGGAGGACGAATCGGATATACCGTTGGCTTTGGTGTACTGCAACCACCACGATAAAATCATCCACTGCATAAATACTCAACTCCTCCGGATCATCGAAAGCTCTCCCCGTTGTCTGATACACGCGGGCCAATTTTATATCGTCAGTCAAAACAAGCTGGCGGTGGAAGTATCGCAGGTCTGGACCGACTCGAGTTCCTCGCAGTCTCTACCTCCATCCATCCGCGGGGTGGCCCAGGTTTTTCTTTCCCATTCCCCTCGTGGCCCACACAAACTGCGGTCCCCCATCTACGACGTATTCGGTGTTAGCCAAGGTTCACTTCTGCCGGACGTGGGCGCCGATCCCTTGATAGACACCCCCACCAACCGTGTCTACTTCTGGCCTGCCATCGATACCGGCGCTGGGCTAAACCTGGGGCCCACATGTTCCTACAAACACGATGGTTCGATCGAGGGGATGAGTGTAGGTTCATCGGGGAGATTTGCTGTGATATGGTCCTATGATCACGGATATTCGTTCGGCCTCATACATTATGTTGCTCACCCTACACCCCACACAACCTTTCATCTGCTCGACATCCCTCCCAACGTCCCTCCCAACGTTCTCGAGTCTTTTGAGGGCTTCGCCCTAGACGATTCGCTAGGCGTTTTATACCTTCAAATTTCTATCCGCACCATTGCCGTGTTGTCTTTCGCGTAGCTCATTCGTGCAATTGCCTGATTTTTTGTTCGAAACAACCAATATTGAATCAGACGTTTTGAGTCATACTCCAGGCGAAGGTGTCTGCCTGCCTCAAAGGTTATTAATGAGTAACAAAGGCGAGGAGAAGTTCGGTAGAGGCGAACCTTTTGCTTTGTTCCTGTTGAACTGGGTAGCTCGAGTTCTCAACATTACCAAGAAGCTCTGATGATTTTTCTGAGGGACTACCAGCGGCAAGCACTGATAACTTGCCCTCCTCGTCTTCGTACTTGGATCCGGAATGAAGCTATCCGAGGACACAGCCGTTGTCTTTTTTGCAGAAAAAAGTCGGGGCGAAAGGTATTAGAGACTACATCGAGGAACATTCATTTATACAGCCATCGGTCCACCCGATTATTTTTGGCTCTTGAAACAATCTTCACAGTTGAAGTTGCCCGGGCTTGTGTTGCCGCCCAGCCGGCACCCCCAAAATATGCGTTTCAAACATCACAATCTCACAATAATTTTCTCACCTAATTTTATTGGCCGTCGGCTTGCTTGAGCCACAATAACTGACAGTTCATTTGTGATCAAGATCATGATTATGTAGCAGCGGAGGTTATGGCCGTGGCCAATGAAAAAAAAATAGCTGGCAACCCATCTAGGACTATGACTCGCGGACGGCTTTGAATTCACCATCAATCGAGCACGGATTGCATTTCAGCCGAACTAAACAATTCATACTGCACCGGATCATTTCCGACGCATCCGTTTATCAAAAATAAAATCAGCCACTTGCCCCAAACCAGTTCACTGCTGATGTCTGGATCTCTCCAAGCTTTTTCTTGGCCCCGTACGAAGCATATCCTGGATCCGCATTTCTTCCGCCGCTATCGTAACTGCGGTTGTAACTAAAAAAACATATGCCAGCCGGCCACGGCACCGTTTAGTACGAATCGTCTGCGCCCACAACCATCCGCGGACCGCCCCACGGAAAGCAGCACCCGTTCGCGGACCGAGAGGTGTATTGAATTCACGGCACCGCCGTAGCTGCCCTCGGTAAATGAAGGTATCATGGGACCCAGTTCCATCTGACCTGCATGTCCAAAAATTGGCTTCGGCCTCCCACCCCATGGCGTTTGTGAGCCTGACTCCAGATAATAATACCCATAAGTATACGTATGAGTGGTACCGATTTCGTAAGGCCCACGGCTCTCCTCCGTACTTCCACCACTTACAATGTCGGCCACTGAGAGCATCTTCAAGAACATCCGCGTGTATTGTGAGCCCTTTCGACTTTTTTTTTTCGTGAAAGCTCCAACAGAGCGGTATTTCAGGGCTCGCATTCGTGGTATACTGGGGGATCGTGCTCTTTGGGTAGGTTTTAAAACAACAAAAAAAGCGTACTTACGCTCATTGGTGATACTACCTTTTGCGATACAGATATGACACGTACGCCCTTGATTCATACTTTTTTTTTCATTGTTTTGAACAGCATACTATCTATCTCCCTTCAGTGGTATAGCGTGAGTCATATTAAATAAATACCCACCTCCACAGAACCCAGCACACCACTAACGACACAACCCATCCATAGCGGCGGCGTCGTCTCTGCGCCCTTCTTCCTGCAACACTTCGGGCTTCTCAACCCGGACGGGACGCAAAATGTCTCGCGGTGCGTGTTACCCACCCCACCCGTGTCGTTCCCACTCCTTACTGATACGCAACAACTTCATGAATGCAGAAACAACGCAGTCTCCTCAAACGTCGTCTCGGTGCTCCAAGCCGGTGCCTTCTTCGGCGCACTGGGCAGCGCGCCATTGTCTGGTATTTTCTTACCCCCCCCCATGGCCAGTGAATCCTACATTGACCCCCTGCAGGCAAGATAGGGCGCAAGTACACCTTGTTGGCATTTTCGGTCATTTTCCTTGTCGGCGCGGTCAGTGTTTTGTCTACCTCCTACTACATACATACTGCATTTGCTCATGATCCTCAGATCCTTACCACCGTCGCCGGCGGACCCGGGGGGCTTGCTGAAATATATGCAGGACGCGTGATTACGGGACTCGGGATCGGCGGGATCTGTGCGTCGAAATCTCCCCCTTGCCGCGAGGAAATATGATTGGAGCTGATACCCGGCTTTTGATTTCAAGCCGCCGTCGCCCCCGCGTTCGTCTCGGAATGCAGTCCGAAAGAGGTTCGGGGGCGGATTACGGGGCTCTTTCAGGTATTTACATTACACTGTCCAATTCAAGCTCAATATAATTATTCGAACCACTGAATAGGTCTTTGTCGCCTTCGGCGTAATGATGTCCTACTGGGTCAACTGTGCGTCGTCGTTTATTTGCCTCAGCTATTACTATACTTAACTACTGCGATATTTATAGACGGCGTCGGGATCCACATTAAACCGGGCCCCAAGCTCTGGCGTATCCCCTTCGGCATGCAGCTCATCCCTGCGGGGATCATGTGCATCGGGCTCCTCACGGTCAAGGTTAATGCTATTAATTTTACTAATCATAATTATAATTACTCCCTTCTACCTCCGTATGTTCAACCCCCATTTAATACCGTATCAAATTATTAGGAATCCCCGCGATGGCTGGCGTCCGTCGGGCGCACAGAGGAGGCGATTACGAAGCTCTCGTATCTGCGTAAGGAGCCGCAGGACTCCGAGGCTGTAATCCACGAGATGGCGGAGATCGAGGCGGCGATCAACGAGGAGCGCGAGGCGCGCCAGGGCCTGGGGCTGCGCGAGGCGTTCTTTGGGAAGGGGAACTTCGTCAGGTGCGCGATTCGTCTTTTCGTAGTTCGCACTATTAGCGTGTTTCGCGCTGTTAGATGTTCGGGGACACTGATGCGTTGGTTGTAGGTTCGTGATCGCGTTCGTAATTTTCCTGTTGCAGCAGTGGTCGGGTCAGAATTCGGTCAAGTGAGCTGTTTGCTTCGAAACTCTGTGGAAGGACGAGGAACTGACGCGACGGCTTGCAGCTATTATTCGCCGCAGATCTTTGCATCCGTACGACAATCTATCGCGTAAATAACCAATACTCATTAAAATTAGATCGGCTACAGTGGCCGGCGGAGTGCCCTGCTCGCGACTGGTATGTCGTTTCTTTCCACTTCATGTCAATTCACTCATCTGACTTTTTCTCTTCCCAGGCATCTATGGTAATTCTACCTTTGGCTTAAGTTTTACAATACTGAAGCCAGAACTCACCAGGCGTCGTCAAGTTGATCGCGACCTCCCTGTTTGTCGGCCTTGGCGTCGAGTGGCTCGGGCGTAAAGCATCGCTCTTTATCTCCGCTATGGGCATGGGCACGCTCTTCTTCATCGTCGGCGCGATACTCAAGACGCACCCCCCGCCCGCGACAAGTGGCAATAGCATTGTCGAGACTGTGGCTCCCGCATCGCAGGCCATGGCGGGCATGCTGTACATCTACGTCTGCTTCTATTCCATGGGATGGGGTGCGCCGTCTCATCTTCGTTATTCAATCCTTCTCGCGCTGACGGGGTTGTGGGGTGCGAATTTATTTAGGACCGCTACCTTGGTTAATCGTCGTTTTTGGCGTTATTATTCATGGATGCTGACAAGGGGATATATATAGGGTATACTGCAGTGACATCTTCCCCACGCGTACTAGGCATTACGGTATGGCGCTGGCGAGCGCGTCGCAGTGGTTGTTTAGTCCGCATTCTTTTCTTTCCTCCAGCTGGTTTGTGTTACTAAATAATATTCTGTCTATGCGTAGACTTCACGTTGACCAAGCTGACGCCGACGATGGTGACGCACCTGGGATACAAGGTGCGTGTCTCATCCTCCAGTCCGTCCATCCCAAAACTTATTATTACTCGAAGCTCTTCCTGATGTTCGGCACCATCAACATCCTGGGAATGGGGGTGTTCTCCCTGTGGGTGTCCTTCATCATTGTTACAGTATATCTTAACCTGGCGTAATCGACAGACTCATCCCCGAGACGAAGGGTCGCTCGCTCGAAGACATGGACATCATCTTCGGGGCCGTCACGCAAGAGAAGCGCGACGCCGATGTCGCGAAGCAGCAGCGAGGTCCGTTGTTTTGCCTGCTCCCCCCCAAATAATCGCTTTGTCTTTCTGCCTTTTTTTCTCACTGTTTCGTTCTGTTCTCGTCGACTCATTATTTCTTTCAATATAGCCATGGAACAGCACCAGGAGGACAGGTCCGACAGCGAAGAGAAGGTTTAATGAGTACGGGTCGAGTACATGACGTGTTGTTAAAGATATTCTTGTTCTACCTTCCCCTCAATTTTTTTTAATGCATCCATGTTGCCTGAAAAAAAAGCATGAGTAATTTCAATTGCGGAGGCGGAATACATCGCAGATAAGGTCAGATGGTGTCAGTCAGCTCCAGAAACATTCCTAGTTCCAGACCGCCGCAGATTCGATCGCGAAGTCCTGCCATGACTTCCATAGAATACAGATCAGCTACTCACCGATGCTTCGAGGAGAGAGCTGGGAGAATCTACGTACCATCTGAGCAAAAATATCGCTTCTTATCACCAGACTGTCGAAATCCGCTCTGAACGGTTCAATAAAACCCCCCGGTTCTACTTAATCGTCATAGATTCGAATTCGAAGTTTTGCAGTAGCTTCCATAGAATCCTCAGCTGACCCAAATTAACTTCATCCCGATAAGGAGTGATATTCGAATCAGAAGTCGACAATCATTGGGAATGCCGATGAATACACTCAGAAATTGTGGTGAACCATAATTTTTCGTTAGGATCTGCTATGAATCCCAATGAGCCGTTGTGAAATAGAAATGATCCGTAATGATTTTAAATCAAGGTGTAATTTGGAGTCCTTAGTGAGCCTGTGAACGGCTATTATCGATCAGGGTGGTCTGTGAATATCAATGGAATCCCATGAAATCCAGTCAAGTTAATTTTCGTCCATATCGGACTTGGTTCGAAAAATGTAAACGCAACATTGCCCCATTAAGAACCGCAAAATGGTGATTTGCAAATAGGGTCGCTTTGATCGCCTGATCGCCAATGGAAATCACATTGCATTTCTGTCTCTTTCTTCCATGTCCACAACGAACGACGACTCCCCCGCGAACGACACACTCGCCCAGCTGCGCGCGGAGAAAATCCGGTGCATGCAGCTTGAGTGCGAGATCTCTGTGCTCAAGCTTCGCCTGGTGCACAAAGACGAGGACCTGAACGCCGCACACGCAGAGACCGCAGAGGTCACCAGAAGCTGGAAAGAGTTGCGCGGGAAGTACGATGGGCTGAAGCGCAAGTGGGAGTCGAAGGTAGACACTCTTGCCTTTGTCTTTGGGGCCCGTTCACCGTCGTTCTGACTATCTTCAAGTTTGGCTCGCAGCGCAAGGGGGGGCCGCTGAACGATGGTGGGGAGGAGGATACGCGGCTCGCTCAGGTCAGAAAGGCTGTGTTTGTCAGTTGAGCACTCTTTGACGCGTCAGCGGGCAGGATTCACATCTATCTGCGTCTATCGGTGAACACTCGCCCGTAATAAAGGTGATTGCTCGGCTCAATACGCTGACCTTAAATGACCGCTAAAAGCTTTTTATTCCAAGCACCCGACGGACTCGGCTTCTGGGGTGCGTTGTTCGTCTGTGTATTCTTCTGTTACTTAAACATCGCGCCCAGAATGTCATCTGGCCTCGAACCCCTGTCTTGCCGTCCGCATTCTTCGGAGCTGCAAGTCCTGACGTGCTGATGACTGGCCCCCCCACGAATGACCCTAGAAAGGTATAGATCTCGCAGACAACATTTGAATGTCGCTAATGAGTCCAAAAGAGAGCAAAACTCGAGCATCCTACCGAATCACCATCGTCGGCGACACCGAAATTAGAGAGAGAACCTATCCGAGGTTCATCGTCCATGGACGCATCCGTCTCCAGAAGCTCGACATACCCAGTAGGCGTCAAATATTCTGCGGAAACATATCTAAACTCGCGTTAAATACCAGTCGCCGTCGTCGCCGCCCGTCCTGAATACGTCGCTCCCGGGTTTTGGTCGTCGGACAACCCCGAATCTGCCCTCCCGTCCTGACTTTCCCAATACCCGGGATGACCGTGATGGCGTCTCAGCACGCCAACCTCCCACTCCACGTCGCTCCTCTGGCCCTCTCGTATGTATTGGTGCCCCATAGAATGCTCTTCTCCGCTCATACATACGTTGAAGGACACTGCTTCGTATAATGCAAGACCATACCGAACCTATTCTCAGCGTGAGTCGTAGGCGCCAACCTCTCACTCCACGTTCGTCCGGCCCTCCTGTACGTATTGGTGCCTCATAGATTCCCTTTATGTACTCATTCCTCGAAGGACTTTACTTCGTATCATCCAAAACCACAAGGAATTTACTCTCAACGGATTCTCAATAGACTGTATGACGGCGCCTCAATGAATTTATTGTACTAGGCTATTATTTTATGGTAATGTATCCATCTTATCATCTGTTACCTCTTTTCGTGTCTGCGCTCCTACGTCGCCTACGCGTCCGCTATCAGGTGCGTATCTGATTTTTATAGGGTTCCGCCGGAACTCAAGTTTTTGAAGGACCGGCGTACTGTATTAACGGATTGTAATTCGACGAAACTCGCTGTAGCCTGTAGGCTATTGGAATCGCATCTAGTTTTTATTTCCCTGCCGACCCACGCTGTGGTATCCGCCGAACGCGATGCTGCTCTGACGAGCTGACCGCTTAAGCTTGTCAAAGTGGAGTTTTCAACTTTGAACATATTTGACACATGGAAAAAAGGGGTTTCATCGCCGATGATGACATACTTAGTTCCGACTCCAATGCGATGTGAGCCTTAAAGCTGAGTCTCACTGACGCTTCTCTCAGTGTGAACGGCTCCTCTTCCCCGCACTCCACCATGTTCAGCTTCGACGGAGTGCCCCCCGACGAAATGGAGGCGATATGCACCCCAATGCACCTTATTCTCTCCCCTGGCCCCACCTCCGCAGGCAACACGTCGACAGGCGCCCTCTACCTCGGATCCATGGCCGCAACGAACGAGCCGGACCTCCTGAGCGAACACAACATCACGCATTTCGTCCAAGTGCTCGAGGTGCCCTGGCTCCCGCAGGCCGAGGACTCCGCCTTCAAATACCACCGCATCGACCTCGAGGACAGCGCCTCGGCCGCGCTACGCCCGCATCTCACAGAGGCGTGCGACTACATCCAAAAAGCGCTGCAGGGCGGCAGCAACGTGCTGGTGCATTGCCACCAGGTGAGTGACGCCTGCTTTTTCGCAAAATAATCACAATCCCGACGCCGAGCGCGGTGGAAACGAAATTTATAGGGCGTGTCGCGCAGCGCATCCATAGTGATCGCGTATCTCATCCGAGAGCGGGGTATGACGTATGACGCGGCCTTCCGGCTGGTGAAGCAGAAACGCTGCTGCGTGCGCCCCAATTCGGGCTTTGTGCAGGCTCTGCGCGAGTGGGAGATTGCGTGCTGCACGCCGGCATTGAAGACGTCGTCCCGGTCCTTTCCATAAAACGGCCCCCCGATTGTATATTTACCACCGCCACTTCACGAATACACACGTACACGACAGAAATGACGCATTACATCTAGAAATACACATTCATACACACACCACACTGGCCATCTAAACATCCTGGAACTGAAGCACAATAATAAATAAATAGGCTTATTTACGCTCCGCGGTGGGTGCGGTCTTCTGCTTCGCTGGCCGGGGGGCTCCTGCCAGGGTGACCTGCGAGGCGGCCGCCGAGTTTGCTGTGCTCGGGACCGCCGTGACTTCCGAAGTCATGCTGAGTGTCGACCGCCCCCGCATGCGCACGCGCTGCACCCCCAACACCGCGTCCTCCTGCTCGAGCTTCCGCGGCAGCGCCACCTCGTCGCCGAACATGCCCCCGATCGCCTCGAGGCTGCGATGCCCCGTCTCGATGTACACAAGCCATACCACGACGGCCGATATGACGCACGAGCCGACGAGCAGGAAGTAGTAGGTGCCGTGCATGACGTCGATGAGTGACGGCGTCCAGAAGCCGAGGATGAACTCGAAGAGCCAGTCGGACGCGGTGGTGAGGGACATGCCCTTCGCGCGGAGGCGCATGGGGAAGAGCTCTGCGCTGAGCAGCCATGGAACGGGGCCCCATCTGAAGAAAGAGACGGCGTCAGCTGGGAATGTTAAGAGGGAAGAGGAGGCACGTACGTTGCGCCGAAGAAGAAGAGGTAAAGCGAGATACCTACTATCGTCCCCTCTGCGCGCGCCATCCCGGGCCGCCTATCGTAGTACACCCCGATCCCCCCGACGAGCGTCAGCGCGGCTGCGAGCGCGACGCTGCCCACCAGCAGAAAGCGGCGGCGGCCGAGCTTGTCGATGTACAGAATTGCGGGGAGCGTCCCGAGCCCGTAGAACAACGAGCACACGCTAGAGTACAACAGCGCGCGCGGCACGGTGAGACCCGAATGAGCGAGGTTCTCGCCTAGGAAGTGCAGAGTCGCGTTGATGCCGTTGAGCTGCGCAAACATGCGCGACGTCCACCCGATAAACGTTCTGCGCCGACAGCTCTTGAACAGGTCCCGCCATGGTGCGTTGACGCCTCCTGCGCGCTCCTCTACGGCGATGGTGTCGACGATGGCGTAGTACGTGTGATTCACTCCCTCGTCCGTCACGTCACCCGCCGCGTGCAGGTCCGCGAGCGTCCACAGGCCCTCGGTCTTGAACCCGTTTTGGATGAGCCAACGCGGCGTCTCGGGGAGGAAGAACGTCCAGACGGCGAGGATGAGCGAGATGACTGCTTGCACGCCGTACGGGCCGCGCCACGCATGTTCTGCGTGCGCCGATATGAAGAATGCGTACCCCACCCAGGAGGAGGCAGCGTAGCCCGCGTTCATGCAGAAGGCCTCGATGGAGATGAAGGTGCCGCGCGCGTCGGCGGGTGCGATCTCGCAAAGGTAGATCGGTCCGGAGGTGCTGAGAATGCCCGCCCCCACGCCCTGGAGGGAGCGCCCAATGATAAGCGTGGTGAGGTTCGGCGTGAACATCTGGATACATGCTACATGGCGTGTTAGTAGATTCAGGGTTCCAGCGCGAGTTACGGGACTGACAGGCTACGAAATACAGGATGGCCCCAATGCGAAGTGATATGCGACGGCCGAGGTTATCTAAGATGTAGGCAGAGCCCAACGCGGCGAAGAGCGCAGTGATACTGAGGCAGGCAATGGTGATGGCTGGAGTCGAGGTCAGGATGGGAATATAACGGACAGAAAGAGGCACCATGTACCTGGTAGCATCGGGTTGAGCCCCGTCTCGCCAGTCTCAACTTGCTTGAGCGTCACCGTCTTCCCGTATATACGAGCGATGAAGGACGGCTGGACCTGGAACGCCGCCGTGATGCCCTGCGAGTATCCGAAAAGGGCGTCACCAAGAGAGGCGGCCGCGCTGGAGCTGTAGAGCAGAGGCCGCCCGGCCATTCGTCGCGAGTAGCGGACCGTGTATGAGGTGGGCTTCAGGGTTTTTTTCAGATAGGCAGCCATGGCGGGAGAAGAGGACGAGGATTAGCCCATTGTCGATTGTCGATCGTGAAGTGGCTGACCGAAAACTACTGCTCGTGATGACAGCATGATCGGTCAGCCACAACACCCATCGGAATCGACTGCAGAGAACTGCGACGGGGCGGGTTTGGAAGAGCAGGGAAAGGAATTGGGCGAAAATGACGTCATCGAGTCAAGAGGAAGTGGAGAAGAGCTTGGATAGTGGAAAGAGACGAGGTGTTGCAAGGTGAAAGAACCATCAGGACATCTGAAACGCAGATGAGCAAAGTCCCGAAAAGCGAAAACTGAATGGCGAACTTGAGCAGGCCTGTAGTTGCTTTGTCTGGCGAAGGACCAGACCGAAGGGAGGACAAGTCATTCCTGCGGAGACATGTACGGAGTCAAATGAGACCCAGGTGCACACCGAGGAGCATGAGATGTTGACGATCCTGGCCATGATCTCGCTGAGATACTAGTTGCCCGGTCTTGTAGTACCGCCATGGTAGACGGTCGGAGACCACAGCCGCAGAGAAGACGGGGGTGGAGAGGATGATGAGAAGCGCGGTCCAACTGAGCACACTGTCAGACTTGGCCAGATTCCTAAAAATTGAGATCCTGTTCCAGCGTCTGGATCGGTCCGCAGTTATATTTGGTTCTTCGCCTCGGATCCAAACAACGCGTCCCTTTCCACTCATCTTTTCGTCTTCGGCTCAACGCCATCCTGATTTCTCGGGCCTCATATCGAGGCTACCGGCTTCAGTGGCTGCTGCTCAGGCCAACTTTAGGCTACTCCGTCCTGGACGGCTATCGCGGCGCGCCGCCGGATATCCGCATGATTGACATCATTCGATCTGGGTGAGCGGTTTAAATGCCGGGCTTGACTCATCTCTTCACTTTTGCTTGACTTCTCAAATGTCTGCGTCCATTCTATCTACGGTCGTGGATTATGTGGGCCACTCAGACGTTGGTGCGAAGCGACCGTCTTGGGGTTTGCTAAATTCTGGTGCACCCACTCCTAACAGCTCCCGCCGTTCCACTGGCATCGAGCCAGGCGCAGTTCCACAGGAGGATGAAATCAATAGGGAAGATGCACAGGTTACTCCAGTAGATGACCCGGAATTCCGCCTGCCTAACTGGCGGTCGTTGTGCATCATGATCGGCACAAATGCCTTGCTTCAGGTGTGCCCTGTTATATTTGTACAAAAGCACACTTACTAAGGCTCTCAGTTCTCCTTTTTTATCACGGTTTCGTCTGCATCCGCGTATGCCGAGTATCTTGGGGGCTCTGCAATATTTTCTGGGCTGACTATCGGCATCCCCACCGTCTTCTCTGGCCTGGTTCTAATTCCTTTGACTAAATATGATGAGGGTGCCTGTGTTTCTACTACATTTATACTCATGCTCATGAATATTACCAGGACGGTACACACGGCCACTGATAATCGCATATATTTCACTATTTCTGGGCAATATCCTCCATGCCGTTGCCTACCAGGCCAAATTCTTATACCTGATTCTAATTGGACGAATTGTGTGTGGTGTCGGTTTTACTGGCTTCATGTATTGCAAGCGCTATTGCTCAGGTACTTAGTTCATGTCCAAGAGCTCGAACGCGTCTCAGCAGTTTACAGATCCACGCATCATTGGCGTACGCCGGCGGACCACGCTTGCAAGCTGGCTCGTCGTGGGTCAAGCGTTTGGATTCAGCGCCGGCCCTTTCCTAGGAGGGCTCCTCTACAAAGTTGGATTTTCGAATGACGTGTTCAATGGATACACCAGGTATGTTGAGGGACTTCGTTCGAAGCCATTGCTGATGAAAAAATCAAGCCCGGGCTGGGTGATGTCCTCGGTCTGGGTCCTGTTCGCGGTGCTGAGCACATATCTATTCCAGGATCTTCCCAAGCCCCATCGCATCTTCCGTCGCTCCAACTCTATCGAGCTCGGCACCGGAATCTCGCGCGACAGCGCAGTCCCTCCTGTCGCAGATCTTCTCCATGACGAGTACAGCAGTCTCAGCCAAATCTCTCGTAGCCAGTGGGGTGTAATTGTCAGCATGTGTTGGTGCTCCATGACCTGCTTTTTCATCCTCGGCAGCTGGGAATCTAACATCCCCGTCTACACCGCGGTTGCCTTCGACTACAGCCCATACGCCGCAGGCAACTTCATCGCTCTCGGCGGCATTGCAACACTGCCATTTCTACTCGCCAGTGTGCGGTACTCCCCGCGCTTCCAGGACCGTGCAACGCTCGCTGCGGGCTCTGCCATCGGACTCTTTGGCTTGTTTTTGACGCTGGCGCTCCTCCTGACGGACTCAGTAGTCTTTGGCTCTTTCTACGTCTGCTGGTTCCTCGTTGCGCTGGGATTTAACCTCGCGAGCACTTGCACGCTCAGTCTACTCTCCAAACAGATGCCTGCCTCGTGGAATGCCCGCACAAGCATGGCGATCCAGTACAGTAATTACTCTGGACGCGTGACGGGTGCAGTATTGGGCGGAGCAGGTAAGTGCTCGTTCTCGTCCGTCGGTCGGCTTTTTCTGAACAGCATGGGCAGGGGTGCAGATGGGCATGAAAAACTATGTGGCGGTCCAGATTGGTGTCGTCGGCATAGGCGCTCTCCTCCATCTTACGTTTTGGAAGCAACTGAAGGCGAAAACCGGATGAGAATGGGGGTCATGTAGGCGGCATTAGAATTTCGATTATAGAATGGATAGATTTCAAAGTACTCAACGATTATTATGATTAGTTAGTGTCCGCTGAAGTTAGATATTGCGCAGGCTTCTTCCGCCTCTTTCACCATTCCTTCTACCATCGCGAGATAATCTACGGTCGTGTATTTCGCGACCTGTGCAAAGGCTCGAAGTTATGAAGTTGCATCTTCCGTTCCACGTCAGGGTGGTGCAGGTCCATTGCGAGGTATAATAGGTCCGCGTGATGGGGCTCTCGCTCGGTGTAGGGCGGAAGAACAAGGGTACAGTCTCCTCTCAGGCTGCCTTTGCGCCCTTGGCCAAAAGCAACCGAAACACATCGACCTTGCGGCCCATCACCGCAAACCCAAGTGCGGTACCAGAATGCCCCAGAATGTCCTTGTCGGCGCCTCGTTCAAGGAGCAGCTGTACGACCTCCAGGCATCCTTTCTCGCAGGCATGATGGGGAACTGTCTCGACACAGCTCGGTGGGCCATAACAAAGATCGATGCCAGCGCCATAGTCGAGTAGAACGTTTCTCAAGTCGCGGTTATTCGCTGCCAAGCGTAGACGGCGCGAGTTGTTTTGGTTAGGGTCCGCGCCCGCGTCCAAGAGAAGTGCGGCAATTTCGGAATTGTAGGATCCCACGGCTGTACGAAGGGTGGTAGGATCCCCTATTCTGGCGGCGGGTGTCGGGGTGGATAGAGTATGGAGGAGAGAGAACCTTTTTGACAATGTGGAGATTGTCAAGCTGCTGATGCCAGGATTCTCTAGACAACTACTGGTATGAGGTGGCTGTCAAGCTGGGGTTGTAGAATATCATGCAAACGGTGGCAGGTAGTAGCAACCGCATTCAGGGAGCGGTTGGCTAGGGGCGACGCCATGAGTGAGATGAGCTCTGAAGCCAATCCGTCGAATGGATCGACTGCCATGATGATTCGTAGAGGGGATTGAACTCCTGACCATCGGTTTCGGTCTTCCGAATTGGGAACAGGCAAAAAAAATAATCTGACCAGTCTCATTATTTTCCGGAACAGCTGTAACTTGAAAAAAAGGTGTTGACATTGACACCAGCCCGGTTCAAATTACCGTTCTTTTTTCTCGACGTTTAATAGCGGACTCGCACTAGAAACTCATTTTTGTTAGGATTGCCATTCGCCGATACCAATTGTAAAGTACACGTATTGTTTAGGAATTGATCTCATTCGGATCTCGTGATCGCGTCGAACGGATGACTCAGCTAGACTTTTGCTCATCCGCCTTGTTCCTCGCACATCATTTTCTTCCCGCAAAAGCCGCCTCGAATCAATACTGCACCCAGCTGCATCCTAACGTGCCTTCTCTCCACCCGTGAAACCGGTCACTATGGACTTGCTTCAAGGTGAACTCCTCAAGCAGAACGCCACGTTTACCAGTGATCTCCCTACGGAACTGTGGATCGTCATCATGAGCTTCTTGGAGCCACTGGATCTTTTAAATCTCCGAATGGTACGTATTTTTGCAGCTATTTGTTTCATTCCTTCTTGATCCGTTCCACGTTAGGTCTCCAAATCATTGTGCGAAGTAGCTCACCAACGTATCGTCTGGATCGACGCGGCTCGTCAGGTCTGCATTCGGCATGAAATTTGCTTAGCATCATTTCCGTTCGCGGAAATGGGCCTAAGCGAATTGGAGCATATTGCGATAGCTCCCAAACGCTTCGCGACACGTCTTCGGCGTGAATTCAGCGTGACGGACAGTCCCAAAGTGGCGCCCCATCGTACCCGAACGCTCACTAGTGTAGATGGTCCTGCCGAGCAGTTTGAAAATGTGCGGCTCATACCCGGAGGCAGATTTCTGGTTACGACTTCCAGATGCAACGTTAGGTTATGGGACCTTGGAATTGGTCCCATCTCACTTGATCGCGCAGTCCCTATTGCTTCCAAAACAATGGAAGGAGTCATACAAAGTACTCGACTGCGTGCGTCTCCTGCCGGCTCTGAAGTTCTGGTCATATTTTTATCTGTTGTAAATGAGATGTGAGTGCGCATCTATATAGTATTTTATCTTCTCATTCTACTTTCCACTATTATAGCTTTGATCATATCGACGTCCTCAGTATTGTTCCCTCTGAGGATAGTCCGCAGTTCAGGCGCTTCGCGCCGACCTTATTTCTTCCGGTCAATGGACCCCTCCCCGTCATTCACGGCTGTTCTCAAACGCACATCGCTATCCATACCGCCGCTTGTATCGTGCTCTGGAACTTCGTAACTGACAATTGGGTCAGTTGGCCAAGCAGTAGTTCCAACTCCGACGATGTAGGCATTATTCTGACGTCGTCGCTTATTCAACTGTTTACTTCCCTTTCCTTAGATCTTTTATTTTTCCAATAATTCCATTGTCACTGTGCGAGGTGTCGATGAACAAATCCAGGTGCTATCGCTGCCGACTCTTCAGCCGCGCCACTCCGTTTCTGATGCAGTGCCTCACATGGAAGAGCCGCCGCAAGTTCTCCAATCGCACTCCCTATGTCGATTCAACAGTCCGGTGCCGCTGTCGCGCTCCATCAGTGGTCTCACACTTGGGTTTCATGGCCGCGAAATCAGCACCCCAGAGCAGCCCATGCATATCGATATCTTGAGCGAGGATGTCGACGGAGCCGTAGTCCTCACCCATTTCGCGTCACCTGTTCTCGGAGAACAGGCATCTGAAGGACATTCCACGTACCAACACGTTGCGCTCGGCGAAAACCTGCTTCGCGGAACCACTTATAATGCATGTCATTCCATGTTCATCGAGTGGGTTGGGCGGAACACTGTCCACAGTTTCGTCGTTCAGGAAAGCATGCTTCACATGTGCATCTCGGATCTGGACAGCAGTCCCCCGAGAACGTTCTTCGGTATCCTTACGACGCCATCCATTCCTACCAACGAACTCAATATAGACTTTTGCTCGTTCTCTGGAAGGGTTTGCTTCCGTACGCTGACGGCGAGCGGGCGGCATGAAATCATAGTCCTGGATTATCTCGCACCAGCTCCCAAGCAACCGGATTTGAATGAATTATACAGAGTGCTCTCGGGTACGTGCGAACCTCTCCATCAAGGTCTCCAAGTGTTGATTCCCGCTACTTAGGTAAGGGGTTCTCACAGGGCGCCCAATCAAATGACTTTGACGATGTCACTTTTTATTGTATAAGGTAGCGGGCTGTGCCGTTTGTCGGCCCTTGATCGTATATGCGCAGCACCGAATGTACCACTTTCTGCACCTACATACCTACTGAGCGATGGTCACGCCGTCGTTCCTATTATGATATAGGAATGATTAATACTATTTCTCGCTTGAGCCTAAAAGTAAAATAGTAGTGCGTAGCAGACGAACAAAACCTCAGGCCTCATCCCGGGTTGTTATTAATATTAGCTTACAAGATATTATTCAACTGGATTTAACCATCCAAGACGAACAAATCCATTTGGTCCGTCCAAAAGCACTACAATAAATACAACTACCTATTCAGGAGGAATTGTTAAGCGCACCATATCGCGCCTGACTTGGTGCCAGATCCCGCCCAGAAGAGAACGGCATCGCACTCATTTCAGGAAGGTCAATATCAGTGGAAACTGAATGAGGGTGTGGAATGGTGGCATTGGCCGCGTCTGGCCCATACTGCTGATCTGCTATTTGTCTAGAATGAATGGCTGAGTGGACAGTGGTATTTATTGAGGAGGGGACATACGAAGCGTACGCGTCCATGATCACCGCAACGCTGTCCGGGTCAAGGCGATATGCCTTGGGCATCATGCCCTTCCCGAAGCGATACGTAATGTGGTTGGAGCATAGAAGCGCCGCGACGATGACGCTGAGGTGGAAGGCCGCGAGGGAAAAGACGACGACGTACCACCGCCGGAGAACGCGGCGTTCAAAGTGCAGGTAGGGGCCCTTACAGCCCGGGAGTATGGAACGCGCATAACACGCGGAGCTGACGCTCGCCTCGATGTATGGGCTAAAGTACCCACAGCACTTGAGCACGTCTTGGATCCGGCGCCGCGCGTCAACGTCAAAGGCCTCGGACCACTGAAGGTTAACTTTGCCCTCGAGGTTGAGCGTTTGGTGTCGGTAGGTGAGGTACCCTGGGACAACGAGGAGGGCGAAGGAAATCCAGAGGAGGAAGGAATAGAGGGCGAGGAATGAGCGATTGTTAAGCACGACGCCGGCCCAGCCGAAAACCGCAGTGAATATGGACGCGACAGCTGCAGCTGTAGATAATATGAGTTCAGGGCGGTGTGCCACGCGGATTACATCTGCCCGATGCATGATGTTGAGCCATATGAGAAGACAGCCAATGAGTGCGAGAACCCCGAGCACGGTGTACTAGCGATTTTGATTCAGCAGGTGGGTCAATCCCAAGGAAAGCTCGAACTCGCCAGCAGGTTGAAAACGAATAGCACCCATTTAAACCGTGTCCAGCGCAAACCCTTATCCGAACGGTCAAACCAACTCTTCCGCCTGTCAGTGATGGGTTCATCGTCCCTGTCCTCGGCTATACGCGCCTCGCCCTTCCTGAACGCCTCGACCCCCCCACCGCGTGCCATATCCGGAAGCGCAAGATCCTTGGGACGTCTCCGGTTGCGCGGCCCCACAGCCAACGTATCGGAGAATTTGGAGGGCAGGTAGTTGAGCGACAGAGACGTCCCCGGACGATGGCCGCCTAGGGGCGAAGTAGCCCCGCCAAAGATTGACGTAGCACGGCTCGATGACCCCCCCACGAACGAGGGCGACTTGGCGCGGATCGGACGCGGGACAGGTGCGTCGAACATGGCATAGCCCTCCGGTGCGATCCAGCTCAGCTTGGGGCGAGGATCCAACGGCAATGTGGGGGACTTGTCCACCGGTATCTGATGTGTTTATTATTCCAAGCTACAGCGAGAAAAAAGAGGGGGAATCCCTCACCAAGGGAATGGAGCTACCGGATGATGCATACTGAAAGGGCAGGCTACGCTCCCCAGGAGAGGAGTTTGAAGCCATGTAGGGAGAAAAGAGCCCGCAGTCGTCTGATCCTTGTGACCCAGGTTTCTGAAGAAACGAAAACAATGTTGTAAAAAGGCAGGGTCCTCAGGAAGTTACGACCAGTGAAGGCAAGCGCGTAGCTTGCTTACGGTGGTGGAGAAAGAGTGGCTGCTGGCGCCATTCTCGAGTGCGAATAGTTACTCGGATAGCATTTCCGATCATCGGGAAGATCGATAGGTTCTTACTTATCTGGCTTCCGTGCCAGGTTGACGAAATTCCTACCAATGGAATATCAGCCCAATTTGAGGAGAAATGCTGTCGAAAAAGAGAAATATCTCTTACTTACAATGCTCGTAAAAATTGTCATCGTATGAGCCTATACATAATCTCTGGCAATCCGGCACGCGGAGTTTGGTAGCTCAGTCCTTGGGTCCAGCCCATCGGGTTACAGGTGTCGGAGGTTACAGGTGTCGAATAAAACAAGGATATATTGCGTTACAGGCGTTACATGCGCGGACATACGACCTGCAGCTAGTGTCGGAATGTTTTTGGAGGCATTCGCGTTAACTCCCTATCTTGTAAGAATTAAAACTGATCAGGGACACCCAAAATCCACCGCGATGAGTTTCTCACTTTGCAACGGCCTTAACCGCGTCTCTCTCCTCCTTCAAAGCATCCTTCAGCTTGCGCACCTGCACGGTAACCGCAGTGTGGCCACTCTGCGCTGCCGTTGTGCGATCCTGAAAGTCCTGTAGGAAGACTTCTAGCCGTTTTTGTGTGCTTTTACTCGACAAGGACTTGGTCGAGAGCGCGTTGATGCGCAATGGTGGATTCAATGGCGCGTCCATCGTTTTTGACGGAAAATGGCGAGTGTGACGCGCGACGCGTGACATACCTCTTCCTTTCCCACTCGCCTCAACTTGTTCAAGCGATGGAGACCGAAAATCTGATGGACACCACTCCCGTAGCAGAACTCCAGAAAGAAGGGAGCTTGTGGTTCTCCACCGAGGTTGTGATACTTCAAGCGGGGACGCGCATCTTTCGGGTCTTCGCCGCCATTTTGAAAGAAAAGTCCTCCGTGTTTGCGGACATGTTTGCGCTTCCTCAGCCACCCACCGATGCTGAAACGCTCGAAGGCTTTCCCGTTATCAAGCTGCATGACGACCCTGCAGAGGTGGCGGTATTTTTGCGAGCACTGTTTGACTCTAGGCGCGCATATTATCTTGGGAATTGTTATGAACAGAAACTTATATGATATTTCTTTTAGCTTCTTTATGCCATATCCCACTACTGTCGACTCCAGCCACGTTTTAGGAATTCTTCGTTTATCGCATAAATACGATGTTCCGTACTTGCGGCGCCGTGCCCTTCAGCACTTGAACAGTGTACTCCCCACAACTCTACTTGAATCCGACGCCGACGTGGAATTCAATCTGAATTTCACCGATGATGATAAACTAGGCTTCAACATAGTCGCAATCAAAGTGGCTTCGGAAATTGGGGCCTCGTGGCTTCTTCCCATTGCCTACTCCAACGTATGCACGTTCGACATCGCGGACATCGTGGCCAGTCCGCCGTGGCATGCTTTGGGTAAAGCAGAAAGGACGGTGTGTCTGGTATCTTATGTAGCGCAGATGAAATCCGGCAAGAGAGTTCTCGAGTTCCTCAGCCGTCCATCCAACTGTATCAACCGGGCACAGTGCAATACAGCCCGACTCCGCGCGCATCTCGACTTTGACTTGTCCCGCCTAACCGATCCCATCGACTTCTGGAGTTACGAGGACTGGGATAATCTAGAGGAGGCTGGAATGTGCAGCGCTTGTCTAGACACTGCTAAAGTGACTCACGCAGCAGCGAGGGGGAACGTCTGGGACGAAATTCCGAAGATATTTGGACTTCCGGATTGGGCTCAATTGCGGGAAATGCGACGAGCCGCGCTCGGGGAGGACTCGGGGGATGATTGATGGATCGTGGCCACGAAAGTACGAAACTCGGATTTTGTCCTAGGACATATATTTTCCAAGCTGCCGCTTTTTTCCTATTCTGGAAGTCAACCTGGGCTCGAGGGACCTTCGGTTGAGGCCGATCGTCGCAGGGTCTCGTGTTTCGGGGATCGATAAGTTTGAAAGTACTCAGTGGATTTGAAATTCTCCTCGATGAACGATTCATAGTACGGAAGAGATCCAAATAGTATCGAAATTTAACAGGACAGATATCTTAGCCAGTGCAGATTGAAAAAATGGCGGCTTTCGATCCCTATCGAAGAACATAAAATCACAACCGAACAGCGGTGAATTGAATTACCTGTAGAAGGTCGATGGTTATCGGGTCGTCAATTTCATTCCTTTCCGAAAAGCATCTCTCAGTTCTAGTCCGCTACCAGGAAAGAAATATGGATAAAGCAAACGCCAGACCGATTGCTGAGTCCCAACAGGGTTTAAACTTTACCAATGGGCACTTGGCGCACAAATGGCTACTATTGTGGAACATTGCCAGTTCCAAAATTTTAGTTGTATCACTTCTCTAAAAGCTTGTTCTCAATTTCTCTGCAGCATCAAATGTTCACGTGGTTAATTCCTTTCTCACTCTGATCCTTCCCAAACTTTTGTCGTTCAGTCAAGTTCAAGTTCGCATGTGTCGCGCTCACTCCCACTCATACTCCAGTGGTTCGCTTTTCAGCGATCGCAGTCAGAACCCAATCAGAACCTATCAGATCTGCCAGTGCCCGCCTAGAGTATACTATATACCGTCGACCGAGTACAGGTGATGCCAGCCTCCGAACTGAACACTTTTGGTCCCACTGACGGTGACATTTAAGGATTTTGGCCCAGTTAGGGGTTTAATCTGTCAAAAAATCCGGCCCGACCTTCCCCATATGGTAATTCTGCATGTGAAATGGCGATATGAGCACCTCGAAAATGAACACCTCTGGTGACGGATGACATGGGCTGCAGCGCTGAACACTTGGTCGAAATGATAGAAGAATGGGAGTGGGACTCGCCTGATGCTATCGTTTGGACCAGTCCCATTATCGAGTTGCTTTGCCGGGTTCTGCCATCATTCCGGCAGACTCCCGGCAAACTGGGGGAAGGCTTCCCCAAACCCCTCCCCTGCGCTAGCGCCGCCTTTTCTGGCGGCGCTGGGACTTTTTTCTGGCGCGGAGCCTTTTTATTTTATTTTACTTTTATTTTTGCGGCTAATTCCGAATTTTCGGCACCCGGCGGCATTGAGTGACTTTCAAGTACTGATTGCGGCGCCGGCTGGAGTTTTCCACCCCAGACCACGACCGCTGGTATTGAGCCTGGCGCTTGCCGCTATGGCCCGCTGCGCGGAGCGTTTTCGCTCGCCGCGAGGGCCCACTGCTTCATGCTGGCACCTTCGGCGCAGGTGTGCGGAGCTTGAAATTATACGATTGATTCGCGTAAGAGTGATGTCTCGGCTAACGCATTATCACTCTTCTTGCTTCTTTTTGTCATCCCTCACGCGCCTATTAGGCTGTTTACAACCCCAGGGGCCTGCTCGGCGGGGTGATGCAGCCGTCAGGATTGCAAGTCAGAGCGCCCTAAGTATAATCCTTGTCAATTTAAGCCAGCAGCCCCAACCAATGTGCGCGATTCCAAGTGCGGAATATCCGGTACCGTATTACCTCCCTCCATCTTTCCCTCACTCAGACCAAGCATCCTCAGCGAAGAACCCGAAGACTCTGATTTCCACCCGGTCCTCATCTGCGGCTACATATAGGAACAGCCAACCCACGACCATCGTGGCGCTGACAACTATGGCTATCTCATCATGAGCATGTCACCAAGACACTGGCAGGTAGGCCTTGATCTATATCCGCGCACAAAAAGCCAATCTCGCGTGAGTACCGGAACAGTACTACTATCGCAGCTATGCCTTCCCCCACCGTCCTGTGCGCGCTGCTCGCGCTCGCATACTGCATACGTGCCGTCGCGCGGCGGCTGTGGCTGTTCTCCGCGCTCGACAATATCCCCGGCCCGCCGCGCGCGTCCTGGATCGCAGGGAACGTCACACAATTCCACGACCCCAACGGCTGGGTATTCCAGACGCAGCTCGAGGAGCATTATGCGCAGGTGGTCAAACTCCATGGGCCGCTCGGTGTGAGATACCCACAGTTCATGGTAGTATGAAAGGGAAATAACGCAGAGCGACAGGGCCGCGAGCTGTACGTGTTCGATCCCGCGGCGCTGGAGAGCATCCTCATCAAGGGCGCGGACACGTTCGAAGAGCCCGGACAGCATTTGGCGTGCGTGCTATATACGATCACCGCTGTTATTTATTTAATTGTGCGATTTTTCTTTATTTAGCATGAACCGCCTGCTATTTGGAAAGGGGCTTTTCTCCACCGAGGGGGGCGCGCACCGCAAGTATCGCAAGGTCATGTTGCCCGCGTTCTCGACGGCGAATCTGCGGAGGATGCTCCCGCTATTTTATGAGATTGCGGAGAAGGTGAGTTGCACCGGCAGACCATTAGGCCAAATAGTAACGTGCTTCTCGATGCGCAGGCGCGCGACGGCCTAATTGCCCCGCACGTTCAGCACGGGCCCAAGATGGTGCGCCGTAAATGTATTTATTTGCGCGTTCAATACTTAGGCATGGCGCCCCTAGCTCGACTTCAACACCATCCTCTGCCGGACGTCGCTCGAGCTCATCGGGCGCACGGGAATCGGGTACTCCTTCGACCCAATGGTGTCCGACGAGGATCCCACTGACCAGTATGCCGACGCGCTGCGGAGCTTATTGTGCGTCTGTCTTCCCTGTTACTAAAAACTATGTTCAACCTGACGCCGCGTGCTTTTATCAATAACAAAATGCAGTGGAAACGTAATGAAGCTCGCACTATTCCTACCCCTGTTGCCCCTCCTCGAGAAGCTGCCGCTCTCGCCGTCCGTGATGCGCTTCCTCATGAAGCTCGTTCCGTCTGCCGCACTGCACCAGGCGCGCGACAACGTGGACCTGATGCGTGCGACGGCGTCGATGCTGGTGCGCGAACGGCGAGCGGCGATGAGTTCAGAGAAGCACGACGAGGAGGCTGAGCCGGCGCGGAAGGACATTATGAGTCTGTTGTGTACGTGTTTTTTTCTCTCTCGTGCGCTTTCTGGAAGATTATTTATGACATATCCTGATGCAGTGAAGAGTAACGCGTCGGCGGAGCGCGGGATGCGGCTGACGGACGAGGAACTTTTCGCGACCACGTCGTGCGTCTCTCTCTCTCCCGTGTGCTCCGTCTCTGTTCGACCACGCTCTGTCGCGGAGTTGAAATTTAAAGTATGCTGTGCTTACTTATGATGCAACGGCAGGATGATCCTCTTCGCTGCGACGGACACGACCTCTTCGTCCATGAACCGCGTATTCCACACACTTGCCAGCTACCCCGCCGTGCAGGAGCGGCTGCGCGCGGAAATCTCCGCAGCTGCGCAAGCGCACGGCGCGCACATCAACCACGACGCGCTGATGGCGCTGCCGTACCTAGACGGGTTCGTGCGCGAGCTTCTGCGGCTGTACGTTATGTTTCCTGTCACTTTCACTTTCACATATATAAATACACGCGCTGATTGACTTGAACAGATTCCCCCCAGTTTCGCCGGCGCTGTATCGCGAGTGCGTCCTTGTCCGTCCTAATGTGATTACACCACTGACTTCTTTTTCAACTTTCTCGAATTTCTTCAATTTATCTCTAACTTCTTCTACTTCATCGAACTTCTTCTACAATTTATCCATCGCGAACCAGAGCGAGAGCGGACGCGCTCCTTCCCCTCCGCACGCCCATAACAGGGGTCGACGGCACGTCCATCCACAGCATTATGGTGCCAAAAGGTACCAACATCTATATCGCCACGGCCGCCGCGAACCACAACACCGCGATCTGGGGACCCGATGCGCGCGAGTTTAAGCCGGAAAGATGGGCGGAGGGGCGTGCGACGGGCGTAAAGGAAAGGTTGTGCGGGGTATTTGGTCTGATGTCGTTTTTGGGGGGTGAGAGGGGTTGCTTGTGCGTACTTGTTCCACTGCGGATTTTGCTTCGATTCTGGCATGTTCTGGGGCTGACGTTTTGTGTAGGGGGTTCAAGTTCGCGGAGCTCGAGATGAGTGAGTCGGTGTGGCCTTTAATCTTCCCTTCCTTCCTTCCTTCCTTTCATGTTCCACAATCATTTTCATGTGTTATCCCTTTCAATATCATATCCCTTTTTTTCGTATGGCCTATTGACGTTTTTCACCCCAGAGGTTGCCATCTGGGTCCTCCTGCGCGCATACCGGTTCTTGCACCCGGACCCGAGCATCGAGTGGCCCATGACCGGGGTTATACCCTCGCCACACGTCGGCGGCGTGAACAAGATGCCAATTTTGGTGGAGAGGCTGGAATCTTGAGTTATTTAAATTGTGTTTGGGCGAGGGGCGATTTAGATATTATGTACATGTGGTGGAGCGGGAACTTGTGGAGTGGTGCAATGGGCGTATGTGTGTTGTATGTACTGAGGTTGCATCCATTTGGGCGATCTACTGTATGAGTATTCAACAAACGAGGTACAAGTTGAAGCGTCTGTCTAGGAGAGACTATGTTGTTTTGCGCATGTTATATTATATCTTACTGCGCGCGCGAACTTTTTTTGTCGACCTCAAAGATATCTTCGTATAATATTGTGAGCGTCTCTAGATACATTTCTGGCTCAAACTGAGGTTTGGATTGCTTCTTGAAGCTACCTGGAAGCCTGCCGAAGAATTGATCGCTCTTTTGATGTGGTCAAATTACAGTTGAAGCGGGGCTTAAATGTGGGTTGAACAAGATGAGTTAATACCAACCACTAATGGCATCCTTGGGAAGCTATATTGGGAAAAAAATCCTCGAATCTCGATCTGTCGGTGATCTTATGTAGCATCACGGTCAAATTTCAATATTGAACATCCACAGCCACATACACCAACACCACTACTTATGAAGTATGTAAGGACATTGACCAACAATGTTTATGCAGAACAGTTGACTCTGAATTAACCTCCCTAAACAGCTCTAAACCTGGAAGAATATTTGTACTTCCCACACTGTCAGCCTGAGTTTGAGCCATCGGCACTGGCTGGGCACCCGGCAGGCTTACAACAACCTTCCTGATCACATTAAGGGCTGCTGGTATGAGTCCTAAAATTTCTCCAATGGCCCGGAGGCAAAGTGGACAATCACGGGGGAAAAAATCTCGCAGATTGCGCGCAACTTGAGATTTTTTTTCAACATCTGGAACATGATACCTAAGGATTCAGATGGTGGTTGGTAACTCATCTTGTTCAACCCTCCACATTTAAGCCTCAAATTGACCTCAAATTCTACTTCAACTGTAATTTGATCGCACCAAAAGAGCGATCAATTCTTCGGCGGGCTTCCGGGTGGTTTTCAAGAAGCAATCCAAGTCTCAGAGCCAGACTGAGAAATCTATCTGGAGACACTCACAACACATTATACACCCATATTTTTGAGGTCGACAAAAAAAAAGTTCGCGCGCGCGCAGTTTTGATTTATGCAACATCCGGAACAAGATAGTATAGTATTGCAGCCCCCCCAAAAAACAACAACAACTTTATATGCCACTCCAATTGAACAGTGACGCTCTCCGAATCCATTTTTAAGTTAATTCGGTCTGCAAGGTCGAAAGGTGTTGTTGCCATCATCGGAGTTTTGAAATCACGTCATGTGCTCGTCGGCGCCCACTTTCAGGCCAAATGAACTTGAAGCAAGCACAAGCAGCTGGGCCACTGCTTGCAACTGTACACAAATGATTCGGCTCCCCGCGGTTTCCCTCAGAGTCCTGTGGCAAGATGGCTGGCGGACGCTCAATTCTCAGATTGTCAAGAAGGCTGGCAGTGTAACTTGAAGGTTGCTTGAAGGCAAGAAGACCTTACCTCTCAGGCGATGGTGGCGACATTCTTTGCTGTACGGCAACAGGCGACGGCAAAACAGCTGCTTTCTATGTCCCAGTCCTCGTTCTAAATGAATCTAATGCCCACCCTGCGGCCGCGGGTCTCAACTATGTCCAACCGCTGGAGACGGCCAGACCACCCCCTGACACAAGGTCTGGAATATAATATTTTGAGGGGCTCTCTTTCATGTCATTCTTCTGCATCGACTGGTTCGCGAGGTGACGAGTTTTGGCGTGGCGGCCTTGATATTTCGATCAATCAAAACTGCTTCACTCTTCCGTCGACGAAGAGCACTTGCTTACAGAATGGGGCCTGTTTTCAAAACAATTGGCCAGTTACTTCGCGGTCGCTTCCCTTTTGCTTCCCTTCCTTCCATTTCTGGTCTTTCGAGCTCTTTCCGCAAGTGACCGAGGAATTTGGCTTCTTTTTCCATCCAATTACGCGCCGCAATTAACAGCCTAATCCCTTTGTTAAATCCAACGACACTGCTCCTATACCCAGCCACCTTCTACAGTGTACATCTATCAGTCTCGCTCGTCGCAACTTGACGGCATTGAGCAACGATCATCGTACCATTATGAAATTTCCCAAAATCTAACGACTCTCCAAAATATAAAACTGTCTTTCTTTCTTTCCTTCGTACCACACATAAATGGCGCTCTCTACCTGGCTTCTCATGCTCGTTAGGCACCCGCTCGAGTTCCGCACGCTGGTGCAGTACTACATCTACCACAAGCAGAAGCGCGATATCACCGCGAGGACGGAGCACCCGACCTCGGGGTGGGACCGCGCAAGCATGCGGCGGTGCTGGGAGTTCCTCGACCAGGCGGGCCGTAGCTACTCCGCGGTCATCAAGGAGCTCGATGGCGACTTGGCAAGGACGGTGCGATAAATGAATATCGTATAAGCCAGGTCTGATGTTTTTTTTAAAAGATCTGCCTGTTCTACCTCGTGCTGCGTGCGCTCGACACGATCGAGGACGACATGACGCTCCCCGCGGCGGTCAAGCAGCCGCTCCTGCGCAACTTCCACGTCCACTCCGCCACTCCCGGGTGGACGTTTGCGGGCTCGGGCGAAGGCGAGAAGGACCGGCAGCTTCTCGTGGAGTACGCCCTCGTCGTCGACGAGCTTGCGCGCCTGCCGCCCGCGTCCCGTGCAGCCATATTGAGCATCACGCACAAGATGGGCGTGGGGATGGCGGACTTTGCCGCGCGCGCAGAGGGGGAGATGGCGGTGCTGGGCATCAGGAGCATCGAGGAGTACGATTTGTACTGCCACTACGTCGCGGGGCTCGTCGGGGAGGGGCTCTCGCTGCTCTTCGTCGCGTCGGGCAAGGAGCCTGCCCTGGCTGCCTCGTCGTATGCGGCGTCCAAGGATGTGGGTGACCTCTCATTACAAGTTCAATTGTAATTATTAATCGCACACCAGGACAAGCCCACGCTCTCCCCCGGCATCCTCGTGCTGTCCAACTCCTTCGGCCTCTTGCTGCAGAAGACCAACATCACGCGCGACGTGCGCGAGGACGCGGACGAGCGCCGCGTCTTCTGGCCGCGCGAGATCTGGGGCGACGCGCGCTACGGCGGCGGGTTCGCGGGCGTGAGCGAGATGTGTGCCATTGGGGGTGCGTTTGTCTCTTCTTCCCTTGTCCACCCACTTATTCACCATCCAGCGTCCGGCGGGAACGAAAAACAACAAAGTGCCCCCAATCCGGCGTTCGTGCAGAGCGCTATGGTGCTGGACGCGCTGCGCCACGCGACCGACGCGCTCGACTACCTGTGCATGCTCAAGAACCCGAGCGTCTTCAGCTTTTGCGCAATCCCTGTAAGTCGCAGCTCGCGTTTCTTCTCCTTTGCTTCCGCTCCTTCTTTCCACCTCTCCTTCTCCTTCTCCAACGCCCCACTCCTCCCAACCCAACTCAAATCGCGTACTAACACCCCCACAGGCCACAATGGCGCTCGCGACGCTCGAGCGGTGCTTCATGAACCCGCGCGTGTTCGCCGGGAACGTCAAGATCCGCAAAGCGGAGGCGGCGGGGGTGCGTACTCCCTCTTACTCCATTTTTTTTACCCCCACCATACTAAACCCCCCGCAGCTCATAATGCGCTCCACCAACCCGCGCGAGGTCTCCGCGCTCTTTCGCGAGTACGCGCGCCGCATCCACGCGCGCGCGCGTCCGCAGGACCCGAATTTCATCAGGATCAGTGTCGCTTGTGGGAAGGTGCGTTTTCCTGTTTTTTGGTGTGATTATATTCGAGACATGTATACATCCTTTCCCGCCCATCCATCGCTGTCGACGATAGCCTTTCCTTTTCTTGCCCCCCTCCTTCCCCTCGCCTCCGCGTTTCTCCCCCCTACTCCTTTGGTCGTGGTTTGCCCTTCCCTTCCACCTGCTCCTTCTCCTTGCTCCATTTCCTCTCCTTCATCGCACCCCCTCCACTTCTTATCCCGTTCCGGATCCCTCCGAGTCCTGCTATCCCCCGGACCAGGACGGCGATCCGTACTTGTGCTGCCCCACTCCCCTCCTCGACTTGCCGGCCCTGTCCTTGATCGAGTCAGCCAGTTGTTTGACCCAGCGAGCCGACCCGTTTGGGCTCCGGGAGCTGACAGCGCGACGCGACGATCCCTACTAGCTTTTCCCAACCCATCCCCCCCCATTCCCCCGTGCGCGTGCACCCTCCACTCCTTCTCTTCTATCCCTCCCACCCTCGTCCTGCCCTCCCATTATTTATCCATCGTGCTCGCTTTGTCCTTCCTCTTAACCCCCCCCCCCGCTCCTTTCCTCGTAATATTCCATTCCACCCTTGTTCTATTCTTCTCCATCCTTGCCCGTTTTCCCCCGACTCGTATCCACCGACGCCCTTCTCATCTCCGCCCGTCCTCCCCTCCTTTCTCATATATCATACTAACCCGCCCCTCCCCCCACACAGATCGAGCAATGGTGCGAACACCACTACCCCTCCTTCGTGCGCATCTCCACACCCGCAGGCGGCCTCGCTATGGGTGCGCCTCTTTCCCGTCCCTTTTATTTATTTCGTACTCACTCCTACTCACACAATGCCAGACCCCACCGACGCGCGCGCGCGGACGTACCTCGAGCAGGAGGCACGCGAGAAGGAGTGGGTGAAGAGGGCACGGGTGGAGGCGCTGCGTGTGGGCGCGCTGGCAGGCGGGAAGGGGAAGGGGGTGGTGAGTCGTTTTGGTTCTCTCTCTAGACTGATTGATACTGACTGCGCCGTTCACGTAGGCCCTGGCGCAGACGCAGGACGGCACGATGCGCGAGTTGGCGCTGTACGTCGGCGGGGGGATTGCGGTCGTGCTGGGACTGATATTTGGGCTGGTGCTGCAGATGGCGGAGTGAGCGGGTGGGCGGCGGGCTGCGAGTCGAATTGCGCAGAGCGGTAGATTCAGAATGTATCTGTACCGAATGTAACCGTCACTGCGTGACGTCCCCACCAGTTTCTTTTTATTTCCTGTCCTCCCATCCACGTCTCATTTAGCTCACCACTCGCTGAGCGTCTAGATACTCGACAGTCACTTATCCGTGCCGGTCCGATCTTTGATGGCATCAGATCTACACCGCCACCTCTGTTACCAACTTACTGTATATAAAGCTGTGTAGTTAGCTTGTTAAAACAGTCACTTTGTCCCATTCCCGTGTGTCGAAACTTGCGCATTTCACACTATGGGTGCGCGGTCTCTTGCGTCCCTTTTGTTCTATTCCGTACTCACACCACGCAGATCCCGCCGACGCGCGCGAGAAGGAGGAGGTAACGCCCACGCCCGCGAAGGCGCTGGCGGCCGAGAAAGGGGGCAACGGCGCGGTGAGTCGTCTTTTTCTTCCCCCGCACATGCGTTTCTGCTGCATGTATCATATCACGTGTGTGCGTGCGCTTTGATGCATCGCTCGCTTTCATGCCTTTCTTTCCTGGCATCCTGCACCGTAGAGGAATATGATATTTTATTTATGGGTACATGCGACTCTGTCCTGGTTTTGGATGTGAATCGAATGATTCGGCCAGGGATTCTGTGTCGTGCCTACATATCCTTTTCTTTCCTTTTCACCACGGCTTTCTCCCTCGTATAAAAACACTGACTCCTCTCGGTGCGCAGGCCCCGGCGCAGACGCCGGACGAGGTGATGCGCGAGCTGAAGCTATACATCGGCGGGGGGATCGCGGTCTTACTGCTAGGGCTGCTATTTACGGTCGTGCGGCCGATGCTGCAGATGGCGGAGTGAGCGGGTCGGTGGGCGTTCGTGGAGTCGATACAAGAGACAACTCACCTTTTATGAAATCCAACCACAACCCAACCACCTTCTACACGTATCAGCCTCGCTCATCTGCAGCTTCAAAGCCCCTATCCGAATGCGGCTCTTCAGCCCAGAGCGCCACTCGACTTTTTTGTTCCTTCTTTCGCCTCCCCGACGCGTCGCAGCTCGAAGTTTTGCACGGTTATAAATTCCGAGGCTTAGTACTCAGAAGATAATTTCTTTCTGCTTCATCATTCTGCCCCAATTCCACGCCCAAGAAACACGTCTACTCGGAGTCTACCGGCTCTTTACCAAGGCCCTATAAATAGTACAAGCTGGATATCGGCACTGTTTCAAGGTGCAGAGACCTGGCGCGCGCAGGTTGGGTATATAGTATTAGTCGCTGGCAGCCATTAATCACTTGAATATGTGCAAAATCGGGGGTAAGTGTCATATGTATTCAGAAACGTAGCTAGAATCTAAAACCATCCCGCGGCCAGTCAGGCGGCGGTCATCGTCACTGCCACACGCAGTGCATCCCACCTGGGTATCCGGACGAACGGCTCCTGGGTCATCTTGAGCCGGTCTTTCCCCACGAAGTCGGGATGAAACGGCGACGTTTCCTGCTTGATCCAGTCGAGGTCGAGGTGGACCGTTGACACGAACAGCTTGAGGAACCCGGAACTCGACGTTGTGTTCTCGGGCAGCGAGAACTGCAAGGCGTGTTCCCCGCCCATGCCTTTCGTCACAGTGCCACCCCTGCTGTGCAGCGGTGGCCGAGCTGTGGCGTTTTCGGGCATGTACCAGGACTAGTGGAGAAATCAGTGAGGATAGAGCGCAGGGCGAAGGGCGCATACGGTGATTGTGTAGTCGTCGGGATCGAAGTAGAATAGGTACGGGAACAGGTCCTCGTCCGTATTGTTGCGGAAAATGTATCCATACTTCGCGCTCCTCTCCAGGCTGAAGCGCGCCTCGTGCAATTTGACCAGATTGCCGATGGTGGTGTCAGGCTTGTACCCCGGCCACTCGCCGGTCAGGCGGTACATCTCGAGTGCGACGCCCTCGAGCGGCGCGCTCCCGTGGTGGCGCTCAAGGAAGTAATTGAAGTGCGCAATGCCGTCGAGGATCTTCGGGAGGTGCGCGATGCTGCTGACCTGCGAGCGGGGGAGGCGCGTCACGGTCCCAGTCTCCATGAGCGCGCCCGTCCGGTGCTCGATGACGATGTCCTCCCCTTCAGCGCACAGCATGACGTCCGCCTTGTCCGCCGCCGCCGCTCGTACGAACTTGCGCCCCTGGGGCTGGCGCGTGATCTCCGTCGTCGGGAACAGCGCGTGCGTGTGCGGGAAGTCGTCTGCGACGCACACGTGCAAGACCATCGCGTCGTTGTTCCAGTCCGAGACGACCGCGCGTGCGCCGTCTGGGATTGTGGCGGGTGTCTTGTCGGGCGTGACGAGCACGGTCTGGTGGATCTCCACGGAGTGCGCAACGAGCGTGCAGACGACGGTGTTATCCGCGGACTTCACGGTGAACTCTGTGGCGGGGACGACGCCCGCGACGCTCCCGATCTCGACCAGGAAGGACTGCAGGATATGATTTTGGGGATCGGCCACGGTGTGCTTCTTAAGCGGTAGAGCGCGGGCCCCAGTCGCGGGGTAGTTTTTGCGGAAGAGGAGCTTGTCACGGTCGACGCCGCCGCAGTGCGGCGTTTGGCCAGACCAGGGGGGAAGGCGGTCGAGGAGCTCGGCGTACGTGATTTTTTCGAGCGGGATGCGGCGGAGACACTTTATGAGGCTGTCGGAGAAGCGTCCACGGGTGGTTCCGTTGGCGTATTGGACCTCGCGTGCGGTCTCGTCCTCGCGGCACGCCGCCAGCAGGACAAAGGATGGGTTGGTCGGGGCCCACAGTCTGCTTAAGGCGGCCTCGGTCTCGCCCTTCCAGAGGTAGTCGTCGAGCTCGAGGGGGATCTCTGGCAGCGGATGCTGGTGCTTGGGCGGCGCGCGGGCTCGGCCGACTTCGCGGCCCATGCCGCCTGAATGGCAAGAGTCGAAGATCACGGTCTGGGGACTTGGTCAGTGAGGGGCGCGGGAGCAGGAAGAGAAGGAGACGGACAATATTCTTGCCTTTCGTCGCTGCGAGCTTGCGCAGAAGGTACCCCAAGATGTAGTCGGGGATCCCGTGGATGTATTGACCGGCTTCGTCCACGGTTCCGTTGTCGTGGGGGCATATCGTCTCCACCTTGCCGTCCGACGCCATCCGATTGCCCGGGGATAAGACACGGTCTCCGTGCCCCGCAAAGAAGAAGATCATGGTAGTATTTCCATTGTCGGGGATCTGGGGGTTGTTGATGAAGTGGGACTGAAAAGCGGATATTATGGCGGAGCGAGTGGCGTCCTTGTTGGTGAGGAGCTTGATGTTACCAGCGGGGACCTCCAGACCGCAGGATTGCCGGGTGGCCAGGAGGAAGTCGTGGAACGCGTTCGCGTCATTGACGCATCCTTCGAGGATGGGGTAGTCAGTCCAGCGGCTGTACTGCAAGGCACGTCATGAGTATGAAAGAACGCGGGTGAGGACCAGCCTACGTCGTTGATCCCGACGATGAGCGCAAAGACTTGTCCCGTGTCTTGAGGGTCGGCCATTTCCTTAAGCGGTTTAAGTACTTTTAAGAATATTAAGTGGGGAATTTGCTCACCCAGCTCAATAGACTGAAGGAGGAGGAGAGTGTAAGTTGTAAGAGGTGTACTAATTGAATTCTGGAGGTCCTCTAATAAAGGGGCATAATTGCTGTCAGTGGAGCAACGGTTGGCGCTTGAATTTGACAGTCGGTACACGACGGTGCCTCTCGACAGCCAGCTTCTTTGATCACCGAATGCCGTGATAGTCGCCACAAAGCGGTGAGAGCGGAGAACCGTCCTTCTGTACCCGTCCTGCCTTGAACCGCAAAATGCCGAGAAAAATATTTGATTTAAAAAAAGCTGAGCCTGCCCACATGGTCGTGGAGACGTTTCAGGACTTTCTGCACACCTGAAGGCATGAACACGAGTCGTATTCATGGAGTCAAGGTCAGTCCAATAACAGCATTTGAACAGCATCGCACAATGTGGCAGAGGGTGGTCAAGGATACAATTAAAAGGCTGAGCCTGCCTACCCACATAGTCATGGAGACGTTCTTTCTGCATCTGGGCACCTGAAGGCATGACACGAGTCGTATTCATGACGTCAAGGTCAGTCCAACAATAGCATTTGAACAGCATCGCAGAGTGTCGCACAGGGTGGGCAAGGATGCAACGAGGTTCGGGACAGGCGGACACAAAGTGGGACAAACAAAGGGGATCTTCGAGCTCAGTTTGGCATATAACTGAATGCTTTTCGGCAAAAAATCATCTACGGCCATTTATACAAGAGCCTACTAGATATTCTAGAAGGATTCAAAATATATTTTGAGCCCTGGCACGCTTCGGAGATATGGTCACGCAGGTGACTCTGCGCCAAAATGTCACTGCGTGACTTGGGATCTCATCTGATCCCATCAATTTTAGCAGGTTTTCACATTACGCTCTGAAATCGGCACAGAATATTAAAATTACTTCTTAAACAGCCTTCTGAAATGAATCTGAAGTATTCCTACTCTAAGAATTTTTTCCCCGGGCCTTATAGCTGCAGAAACAGTTGATTTATACAATTCCAGAAGTGTTCGAAAGCACACGTTGAGCGCTCCGGAAGTTGATGATTCCTTCTCAGAATATTATTCTGGATAGCTGTAAATTTAAGTTTGCTTCCTATGAATGACTTTCTCCTAGATATACAATTGTTTTGCGTTTGAACTAAACAGCAGGACGCGACAAAGTCTGGGAAGGATGTCGGACGGGCGGGGTGTCAATTGGTCGCCGGGCACGGCGATGGAGCTACAGACAATAACGGAGTAAGGCTGGACAACAGCCTTTTAGAGGCCGAGGTGAACGCGAGGTGAACGCGAGGTGAACGCATGCGCTGAGGTGGGACATAGGCGGCATAAGGCACCGGCGTGCGGCAGGGCGCATCATAGTCGGGGAGCTGACAGCGGTAGCTGCGGGCGATGCCGACAGCGCGGGATTTGGATGTGCGGGACATTGTTTCCTGATACTTACGGGTACGGAGCCAAAGCGAGGAGGGCAAGCACGCGGGGCAATGGCGGAATATAGAGCCAATATGAAGGTGTGATTCAAGGTGACGCCAACGGGGAGCGGCAGCATGAGAGCCGGCGGGGACGGCGCGAGGCGCGAACCTCGCGCTTGAAGTTTTCGGAATTACAGGCGGCGTGAGGCCGGCAGGAAATGAGCGTAGGCAGTGGCCCGATGTCGGTGAAATAACAGCATCTGAACAGCATCGCAGATTAATATTGTCGCACAGGGTGGTCAATTATGACTCGAATTAATATGAGCCTGAGGATGCAATGAGGTTGATCGCCAGAAATATCGGTAAATAGGTCACAACAATTCCGACGCGTCCTGCTCTCTCCCGTCATGTACATCCGCTGATTTACGTGTTATGGACGTGTATACCACTTTTCTATAACAAAAAGTGTCACCCTGTCAACGACTTGGAAGTTGGTTGACCATGTCTGGCACCCTTCCCGCTCGAGCAGTCCTTCTGGCTGGCTCAGGGTATAACTCCCATATCTTCCTCCTCCTCCAGGCTCTTACCCGCTCACCATAACATTAGGCTCACTTTTTTGTAGAAGAGTGCGCCAAGGCAAAAAAGCGGCTTCCCACTCTATATTAGGTTCATCGCCTATCTTTGAACTTTTTTTTTATAGAGTCCGACGATGTACGTGAGACTAGCTTCCCACGTTCCTCAGAAAAAAAGCAAGTGATTTCCAGCTTGCTCGTCGCACCAGGGGAGAGCGGCACATCGGCCCTCCACCTGCTGAGGTGCCTGGTAGCGTCGAAAAACGTGCCCGCCGGATTTGGGTGGGAAACTCGAGGCCCCTATCCGAATGCGGCTCTGCACCACGTGCCATGCAATGAATTTGACGGACGATCATCGTACCACTATGAAATTTCGCAAAATCTAACGACTCTCCAAAATATAAACAGTCCTTTCCTTCTTTCCTTCTTCTCACACATACAACAATGGCGCTCTCTACCTGGCTTCTCATGCTCATCACGCACCCGTACGAGTTCCGTACACTGGTGCAGTACTACATCTACCACGAGCAAAAGCGCGATATTACTGCGAAGATTGAGCACCCGACCTCGGGCTGGGACCGCGCGAGCATGCGGCGGTGCTGGGAGTTCCTCGACCAGACGAGTCGCAGCTTCTCCGCGGTCATCAAGGAGCTCGAAGGTGACTTGGCAAGAACGGTGCGATAAATAAAATATCATATATACGCCAGGTCTGATGTTTTTTTTATAAAAAAAGATCTGCCTGTTCTACCTCGTGCTGCGTGCGCTCGACACGATCGAGGACGACATGACGCTCCCCGCGGCGGTCAAGCAGCCGCTCCTGCGCAACTTCCACGTTCACTCCGCCACGCCAGGCTGGACGTTCGCGGGCTCGGGTGAGGGCGAGAAGGACAGGCAGTTGCTCGTGGAGTACGCCGTCGTCGTCGACGAGCTTTCGCGCCTCCCGCCCGCGTACCGCTCAGCCATATTGAGTATCGCGCACAAGATGGGCGTGGGCATGGCGGACTTTGCCGCGCGGGCGGAGGATGAGAAGGCGGGTGTGGTGGGGATTGCGAGCATCGAGGAGTACGATTTGTACTGCCACTACGTCGCGGGGCTCGTCGGCGAGGGCCTCTCGCTGCTCTTTGTCGCATCGGGCAAGGAGCCCGCCCTCGTTGCCGCGTCGTATGCTGCGTCCAAGGATGTGGGTGATCTTTCATTACAGAATTATAATTATAAGCTAATTAACTGCACACTAGGACACGCCCACGCTCTCCCCCGGCATCCTCGCACTGTCCAACTCCATGGGCCTGCTGCTGCAGAAGACCAACATTACGCGCGACGTGCGCGAGGACGCGGACGAGCGCCGCGTCTTTTGGCCGCGCGAGATCTGGGGCGATGCGCGCTACGGCGGTGGGTTCTCGGGCGTGAGTGAGCTGTGCGCCGTTGGTGGTGCGTTTGTTTCTTCTTCCCTATATCGTTTACCACTATCTACCCAAGTATCCGCGCTGACCGCCCACCCTCCAGCGGCCCGCGCGACCGAAAAACAGCAACTAGGCGCCCCCAACCCGGCGTTCGTGCAGAGCGCTATGGTGCTGGACGCGCTGCGCCACGCGACTGACGCGCTCGACTACCTGCGCCTGCTCAAGAACCAGAGCGTCTTCAACTTTTGCGCGATCCCGGTGAGTTGCGGCTCGCGTTTCTTCTCCTTTCTCCTTTCGCTCCCACCATCCCACATCGCATACTAACCCCCTTCCCTCCACAGGCGACAATGGCGCTCGCGACGCTCGAGTTGTGTTTCATGAACCCGCGCATGTTCGCCGGGAACATCAAGATCCGCAAAGCGGAGGCGGCGGGGGTGCGTGGATTTTTATTCGTTTTTTTTCTCTTCCTTCGTTCGCCCTTGCTCCCGTCCCCCCCCTTCCCTTGACTGCCTTTTACCGTCCCCCTTCCCCTCCCCCCTTCCCCTCCGCCTTCCCTTCGCCTCTCTTTGCCCCCCTGCCCTCGTCGTCTTGCCTGCCGTCCTCGCCTCTCTACCGCCCTTTCCTCCCCTCCCCCTTCCTTCCTCCCCTCCCCCTTCCTTCCTCCCCTCCCCCTTCCTTCCTCCCCTCCCTCCCCCACACCCAACTAACCCCTTACATCCCCAGCTCATAATGCGCTCCACCAACCCGCGCGAGGTCTCTACGCTCTTCCGCGAGTACGCACGCCGCATCCACGCGCGTGCGCGCCCACAGGACCCGAATTTTGTCAGGATTAGTGTGGCGTGTGGGAAGGTGCGTTTGATTTTTGTGTTCCCTCTGCTCCTTCGTCCGTGTTTCTCCTCCTTCGTCGCGCGATGGCGGTGGGAGCGGCTTTCTTTTGCTCTATCCCTCGGCGTGCCTCGTCCTTCCTCCACCGCTACTGCTGCCCTTCCTTCCTTCCCTTCCTTGCCCTCACTGTATCCGTCGCCTCTCATAATCCATCGTGCTCGCCTTGGCGTCCCCCTTCCCTTCCTTCCCGTCCGCCGGCGCGCCGTCCATCCGTCCACTCCTTCCCCTATCTTATTTCCCCGTGCGATGGCGGCGGGAGCGGGGTGGCGCGTCCATCCACCTCGTCCCTCCTTCCACCGCCCTCTCCTCCCCCTCGCTCTCATTCTCGTCTTACCACCCACTCCCCACTCCATCATGCTCGCCTTGTCCTCCCCTTCATTTGCTTCTTGACTCCCCGTTCACGCCCTTACCCGTCCCTCCTTCTCCCTCCCCGCCCATTGTGCTCGCCTCGTCCTCCCCCTACTCCGCCCCCTTCGCCTTCCCTCTTTGTTGCTCCTCCCTTCTTGCTCCACGCGTCAGAGTACCTCTTCTCTCCCTCCCCTCCCCTCGCCCGCAAACCGCTCCATTCCTCATAAGCTTCTATTCTTTGTCCTATTCTGCCCGTCCTCCCCTCCCCTCTCATATCTCATACTAACCCCCCCTCCCCCCCGTCCCAGATCGAACAATGGTGCGAACACCACTACCCCTCCTTCGTGCAAATCTCCACGCCTACGGGCGGCGGCCCGGGCGGACTCGCTATGGGTGCGTTCCCTCTCTCGTCCCTTTTGTTCTATTCCGTACTCACACATTACTCAGACCCCACCGACGCGCGCGGGCGGACGTACCTCGAGCAGGAGGCGCGCGAGAAGGAGTGGATCAAGCGCGCGCGGGTGGAAACACTGCGTGCGGGGGCGCTGGCGAGCGGGAAGGGGAATGGGGCGGTGAGTCATTTTGGTTCTCTGATTGTGACTGATACTGACTGCGGCGTTCACATAGGCCCCGGCGCAGACGCAGGACAGCACGACGATGCGCGAGCTGGCGCTGTACGTCGGCGGGGGGATCACGGTCGTGCTGGGGCTGATATTTGGGGTCGTGTGGCTTGTGCTGCAGATGGCGGACTGAGCGGGCAGGTGGCTGGCTGTGAGTCGAATTGCGCAGCGGGACACATCAAAGTTGCCGGCAGGGTGGTGGTGCGGGAGACGTGGTGGCGGAGGACATCATATGCTTTGATATTACGCGCCGGGGTGGAGACGCAACTGGAAGGGGAGCACGCGGACACTCAAAAAGTCGAGAGGCGAACGAATCTTGTACATTATTACTTTTCTTTTCCCTTATCATTTTATCGTTATTTCTCTTTGAATTCTAGATCTTATGTGCTGGTGCTTGAATTCTGCTAGTCTTTTTCAAGGAGGTTGTAGCGCCGTGAAATGGCGGATACTATCAGGCTCGAGGTTTTTTTTTTTTGGCAGGACCTGAAAAATATCATTATACAAGCCAAATAAATCCTCTACTTTTTAGGACTCGTAACCGGAGCGAGGGCATCTCGTAAGCTACTGTATATATCAAGACCACACAGAAAATCGAGTTAAGTACCCTTAGGTCCTATATTGGGTATGTACTTCCCACGTTGTCAACTGAGACTTAGGGGCTTTTGGAAACAAATACGAACAAGCCGTCAGCCATTCCTCCTCCAACGATGTCGTCGTTTTTCACCAATATTCTGCATACAGTTCAAGGACGCCGCCGAGACACCACCTTAGACGACATGCCAGTCCCTGCGATACCTCCCCCCGAACCGGCGCGGAGCCACCCAGAGGTTACCAACCTCGATCCTGCGCTGATACCATCCCGCCTAACAACAACCATCTTCATATGCATAAACGATCCTGCTGAACAGGTGCCTCCTAAAGTACAGAATACAGTCGCCCTCATCCGCGCAATCGTAATGAACTTCCAGAGGGTGGAACGACTACTTTTCATATACAAAAGCGTCCTCGACCGTGTAATATACGATGAGATTGATGCGCAGCCCCAAAAAGCCCACCTTCTCAGGCCGTTACTCCAGTCTAATTTCCTCGACTTCCTTCTCGACCACGGATTCACAATTGGATTCTCCGCATATCTCGAACAGCCGTACATGGGCAACGTTATATGGGGTCAGACGAATTGGAAGGCAGACCTGGACGGCGTCGTAGGACATTTAGTTCCCGTTATCAACTTAAGGGTCTGCGAGGCCTACGAGGATACCGTGAGTCGGCTTTTGGCTAGCATCGTATAGTACCAAGCCTGACCAAAGTACAGTTTAGAGAAGAGAGCTTGACCAGTGTGCTGCGGCGAGGGCAGCTCGGAACCCTCATTACCTTCACGTTTTTCCATGAGCTTGCTCATGCATGGCTACACACCTTACTTCGCGGAATCCTTCCTCCCAAATGGTCAACTCCAAACATTGAGCCAGGAACCCACGGGGATTCTGGTGCTGAGGTGGAGGAGCGCCTCTTTTGGGGCAAACTGGGTGTCTTTTGGGGGGGCAGAGACGCATATGAGGAGGACCGATTCAACCGTATCGAGAGCATGTGGATGCAGCCGACCATTGGTATGTCTCCTATTTTTTCCACATGCGAGATTCTTCACTGAAAATGCACAGGCTTGTTCCCCATGGGCCCACTACATCTTATTCGTAATTGATATTTCTTTTGGCCCATTCCACTGCTGATCAAGAAATATTAACAGCCGAGGGACATCTGGTTGCCTTCCACAACAGGGTGCTCGCGTCAGACATCAATACCGAGCTCATCCACGCCTGTTTGGGGTCTGAGGCTTCTCAGCAACGACAAATGGCTGCCCAGTTGAAGGCACGCGATGGCCGCCTGTTGCGATGGTCTGCAGGGCCCGCCGGCATTACCCTACCTGATCCCCTAGTCTATGAGATGGAGTTCCCGCCGTGGTGTCTCATTGGCTTTGAACGCGCGGTGAAGCAGAATCCTCGAGTGCGTTCCTGCTATAGTATGCACATTCGGTGGTCGACTAATTTTTCACTAGCTTCTCGAGAAGTGGGGCATAAAGCCTCAGGCATGTAGGGCGGAGGAGGGACTGACGAACATGGTAGGCAATAGTGTGTCAAATTGGAAGCCCGCAAAAAGGTCGATTTAAAGCTGTCTTAAATGCATGATATCGATTTTTCCATGCCACTTGAGCCCTAAGGTGAATAAGACGATATTTATGAGTATGAGGGACGTGCTTGAAACATTTTGAATAATCGTAGCAGCAAAAAAGACATAGGAATTGAAAAAATGAACCACACTTTACTTATGTTTGGTTGGCTCACATTGACGCGGTTGATCACGATGCTGGCTAACCTATGCTTCCTTTATTACGCAGAAGTTGCGGGCTGGCAATCGGATCTGCCTTGTTGTATGCGGTCCATATCGTCTGCAGAGGAAGTTGTGTAACTACAAATTGCAAGTAAAACATTGCGGCTCAAAAAGTTGTCGCCGGCATCAACAGGTTGCGGCAGAATCTGTATGATGGGGGATTTAGTTGTTTGGCACCCACAAGCAACCGTCTGCCTCGTATGCTGTCGTGTGGGCGTCTGTTGGGTGCAAGTTGGACGTCTGGCTTCGTTATTTTTTCCCAATCCGGACATCAAACGATCGGAGCCTATAGGAGCTGAGCGGCGATCTTCCCGGTTCCGAGCCTTCTTTCTTTTTGCTTCTTTCTTTCTCATGCGCGGCTGAAAATCCTTGGAAATATACGCTAGGACAGCTTAGGACTCGGTGCACAGATACTGCTGGGACATTAGCGAAAGCCGCAAACGGAGTGCAGCTCTCCTTTTTCTGACCCCCATCGCTCTATTCGAAACTGCCGGACCCTCCGGAGCGCGCGCCTACACAGTGACTTCTGGTCAACAAAGGATACATGCTTTCGAAGTGGTGATGATGATGTGCTTTATATACCGTCCTCTCGGCCCTTGGCGGGCTAAATAAGCTGCGGGTGGACACACAAAGCCCTGCAACGGTAACCTGGACCACCAGTGCCACATACTCCTGAGTCCTCAAGAACCATGCTGAGGCTCTCGCTCCTACTCGTCCTCACTGCGACTATGGCTGGTATGGCACAAGCACAACAAACCGGCCCTTCCCACATCACCAACACAGAAAACTCGCGAGTGGCGATTACCGGTGCCGTTATCGGATGTGCGTCTCTCTGCCCGTTGTCCGGCTGCCCTACGTCGAGGGGAAGCAAGACAGTTATCCTGATATACATATTTCCCAATAGGCATCCTCGTAGTCCTTGCGCTCGTCGCGGTCGCAGTGTACGGCATCGAGCGCTGGTGTGCGCGGCGGAGGAAAGCGCGGGGAGGTACAACGCACAATGCTGTCGGGTACTCGCAGGTCATCGAGCGGGAGCCGGGGTACCGCTACCTCGCGCTGCTGCCGCCGCCTGCGTCTGCAAAGCGGGGCCCGTTCTACCCCGGCAGTGTGTCGTCTCCGCCTGCGAGCCCGAGCCCCAGCACGCCCACGTCGTTCCGAGGGAACAGGTACGCACACGGGCCGTTCTACCCCGGAAGCGCGACGTCGGGAAGCATGTCGCTAGCGTCTCCGCCCGCGAGTCCGAATTCGCGTAGAGGCGTATCGAGTCCTAGCACGCCCTCACGCTCGCCCGGTACGCCCTCGTTCCGCGTCGACGGCCTACCGCCCAGTCCGTACAGCGTATCCAGATACATGAAACCCAGGCCCCAGTCCCTCAGCACCGCGGATTCCCCCTCCTCCTCCACATTTGAGTACGATAAGGACTCCGGCACGACGCTCTACTCAGCCTCAGCGTCAAGCTCGAAGATCGGTCTCTTGGTGCGTTACTTCTCGTATAATATAATATCTGCTCTCTTCGCTGACTTCATGAGTGATGACAGCACCCTTCCTCGCTAACAACGGATGCCCAGGGTGTGAGTAACACGCATTCCTCTTTTTTCCCCTCTTCGCGCTAATGTCAAATTTATTGTCTAGTCCTCCCGATCCAGCACGCCTCGGCCGCTAAACCATACTCCGTGAATTTCTGCATATTACTTGCGCTCGATAATGGACGGACGATTATTTTTACGTGTATTGTATCAAAGGTGGCACGGCGAGGCACGGCGTATGTCAAGCAGGCGGTGCGTGGATCGGCGCTTGACTGCATTGCACAGCTGCACCGCTGGCGCGATCCGCGTGCACAGGAATCAGCTTCCAGATACACGCTATAAATGGTCAACTATTTTGAGATTTAGCGCTTTGGCTTTTGCCGCCATTTTTATTATTTTGTTGGGCCGGAAATTGAAGATTTCCTCCGCCGGAGTCTGACTCTCCTCTTTCTGCGCGCCTTCAACACTGGGTATATTTTTTGAGCAGGTGTTGCTTTGCAACCAACAACTAAAATCGGGACGCCGTTCAACCTGTGCGAAGCGACCCTGAGGGTGATACTTTGATCCGTCCGCCACACGGCGTCTTGGAGCACCGCCGTCGTCGATGGGGGCGTCGCAATAAACATTACTCGAATCTATCTCCGGAAGAGGTGAGAAGCTGATTGCCAAACAATTGTAGATTGTGTCGCATGAAGCTCATATTTCGCACTTTTCAAATACTATTACGGATTGAAAGCCGGCAGATAGAATGGTCAACTACTTCTTCTCAAACTCATCAAGAACCCTCGCCGAGTTCAAGAAGTTGATCCTTTCCGAATCGAAATCTTGTGGTTCATCAATACACAAAGGATCGCCTGGTAGCGAACACACATACCGTCTGTAATTGTTGTGATGTTGTTTCGCAAGAGCTGCAATACTTGGCGTTTGGTGGAAGTGTAAGCCGGCCATTGGACTGCCAGGAGTTCAGTCGGGTTGAGTAGCCAGCGGATGAGAGCCACTAACCTCCGGGATTGAGGTCATTGACGAAAGAAATATAGAAATCAAGGAAGGTTTGCGCAAATTGGTCTTCGACAGGCGTTGGGACCGGGCCAAATAGCAATGCGAGCTCGGAGGAATGAGTGACTACAAACCTGCGTGAGGAATGATAAGAGAGAAGTCAGGGAAATCATTCACCGCCAAGGGCCGGATCATTTCCGGGAATGAACTCTCTGAAATGGTAGGTAAACGTTGGCTGGAGAGGTGCTGCGTGCTCGATGAAACGGCGCCGTGGGCCCAGGAACATGATATCTGTGTACCAGGCCGCAGCTCTATCAAACAGCGAGTCGCCGGTATTGAACGGGGCCCCCAGGGTAGGATCGTTTGCAGGGTAGAGAGCAAGAGTGCGGTCTACGACATCCTTTGTGATTGTGCTATTGTCAATGACGAGATGTCCTATGTTATGAAGTTAGCAGGCGACGTCTGACTATATTTACAGGCTTATTATACCTATGTAATTTTTGAAAGCGTCGTCTTCTGCCGTTCCCACAAGATTCAGGCCCCGAACGCTGGAGGTGAAACTAGTCCCTTCATTGAGCTGTTCGTGTTTAATTCAGAGTCATTGACGCAAAGAAGGACCACTAACATTAGTGCCACCGAGATAGGGAAGATGGAGAAAATCTCCTCGCGCGACACGAGCCGACGCTCTCTCCGGTATCAAACTTCCCCTCGGTCCGACGGCGGGTTCCCACAGTTGGCCATTAAGGGTCGCAGCTATCATCGAGTTGCTAATATTTAGCAAAGTCTGCGAACAGGAAGTGAGTATATATAATCAGGGCAGTGATTCTTCTTCATTCTTCACCCCAAATGGTACGGTCTGTAGGCACTGAATAGCGGCTGGTCCGGCCTTGCAACCAGTGGCTGCAAGAAGGCGGGCAAATGGCTTTCCAGCTTTGTCGTAGGTGCTGACCTCTGGGGAGTTTTTACTGCAAGAACGGGATTAGGAACGTACGCCGCAACCAGACGAAGTAAACGCACAATGGCCCTGTCGATGAGTCAGCTATTCCAGCGCGGAAGAGCGGGCGGGACGCAGGGTAAACGAAATGACTCTCGACCGACCCGGCACCAGCAGATTGGCCCCACAAAGTTACCTAAAAAAAATAAGATTATTGGGAGGCTTCTGGGAGCGTTGGAGATCACCTTGGATGGATCCCCTCCGAATGCTTTGATATTTTGTTGCACAAACACCAAGGCCTGACGCTGGTCTAACAGGCCAGCGTTCAAGTCGAGAGGAGATGCACTCGCACTGGAGAGCTAATTCAGACGTTAGATGTGTTCGAACATACAAAAACAATTGAACTTACGAATCCGAATGTATTGAGGCGGTAATTTCTATACGGATGACGGTGTTAATCAACTTAAAATGGAACGCTGGGAATCGCTTGCGTTGTAACAAATATGATTGGCTTATTCAGAGCCACGCTTCTGAGAAGGATGCCTTGTAAGAGGATGAGTAAGATGGCGAATGATGTGAGAGTGGGATTCCTACGCGTCGGATCGAACCCGGGGTTGGACCCAGAGCTGTCATAAATATGTCAGTGTCTGCCGGTCTTCAAAATACCGAAACCATTACTTAGTTGTATAAGCCCCACCCTACGTCAGTCAGGGATATATTGGACCTCAATACATAAAGTGCTCACATGAATCCAGAACAGGACAGGCAACTTCGAGTCCACAGTCGTATTCTGCGGTCTCCAAACCTATGCTTTGTATCAAAATCACTGTTAAATCGAGATGAACTCATATATACATTGAGAAACAAGCAGTCTTCCCCGATTGGAGCACCGAGATTCCCGGCGGGAGGCTGAGGACAAGCGTTGCCAAACGACGAAGCGTCTTGAATTCCGGGGGAGACCTTGGTGATTGGTACCGGCGCTTTGAATCGTAGCGGTCCAACAGGCGCCTCAGCGAACGGGATCCCAAGCCATTTTTCGGTCCCACTCTGAGTCGAAACACCGCGGAAAGTGCCGCTGTTCAGCGAGACATCCAGTTTGCTTGGTGCAGCATGCACCAAAAAATATTGGAGAGCCCAGAGAAGCATTGGGGTGAAGAGTATCATGGCCGTTGAGCACAGAGGCTGGTCCGTGAGAGTACGGTGCTTTTCGTGTGACCGAATCCGAGTCCGCTGAGCGGAAGACCGCGCTCCCGGTCCGACTTCATTATTGAAGTTCACATGAAGGCGGGCGCCGGGAATCCGGGATCGACAATGAGGCGGAATGACTGACTCGATTAGGCTGCGGATTATATAATCCGATTTTGATCAAAGAAGTCTCGCACGCTCACCAGTACGCTCACCTCGCTCACCCCATGACCACACTGCTCCCGCAGGCCTGCTCGCGATGCCACAAAGGGCATTTCCATAATGGTGTACGAGGATTATCCTCCCCCTCCGCCTCCTCCCAGAATACGAGTCGGAGTGTCAGTGGCTAAAGCCCTGGGTATAATAATAATAATGTACGGACAAATTTTCGTTCGTTCATTTGGCTGTGCCTGAATATTAAGTCCTGACCCACCGCCGAATGTTACCACACCGCGCGCTCGCTACGCCGCTGGGGCCACCGCCGCCTCTTGCGCAGTAACAGGAGTAGCACTCGGTTTATTCTTTTCGGCAACTCTTTATGTTTTAGGAACCGACACGGGACTTCTTCCTTTTCACAGTAGGAGTCTATTAATAAAAATTCGAATGAAAACAGCGTCACCGCTTCCGATTCTACACATAGATGTTTCCCGTAGAAGCTTCCTAAGAACGACTGAACTTCGTGGACCAGATGCTACACATAGCCACTGCATTTATTTTGGTTATTTTGCTAGCTTACTCAGTGAGTATCGCTTTAGCATTTCTCTTCCTCCGAGTCTGACTTCCTTTTTTTTCAACTCTTCTCGTTCGGCGTCTTCGATGCTACATTTTGTTTATTTGCATCGCAATGCAACAAGCAATCAATTTCTTGGAACGGCGTTGATACCGATACCTGTCGCGACAAAATAATGATCCGCCCACTGCACGGCATTTTTCACCGCGCTGGCCGATGGGTCTGTCGCGTCTTTGAATAAATTGTGGATCTCGCCGCCCACATAGGTAGTGCAGTGCTAATACTTAAAGCCCGCGAATTGTCTGCCTGACAGTAGATACACCGCCATGTCCCCGTCCAACTCCTTCTCTCCTTCCCCCTCGTCCCTCACCCGTGCTCTCCTCTTTGCCCTCCTCCTCCTTCCCCGCCCCGCCCGCGCAGAGATCTACGTGAGAGGATCCGCCGCTGGGATTGTCGTCGGTGTTATTATACGTACGCCCTTTGCTTTTCTTGGCGATATTATCCCAATAAATTTATCCTAACCCCCTCATAATGATTCGCCTTCAACGTCTACAACAATCGACTTGCACCCGCGAATATTTCTTGCAGTCCTGCTTTGCATCGGCGGCGGTGTAGCAGGTTGCGTCTTCCTCGCCAAGCGCCGTAAAATCCATGCGCGCGCCACTGCGGGTTTCCACCAGCACCCCATGGGTATGGCGCCACACCCTGGCATGGGCGGAGCGCCGCTCCCGCAGGACCAGGTCGGGCTGCTCGCACCGCCACAACAGCAGTACAAGGACAACAACGCCGTGTACGGGAATACCGCGAACGCGAACGCGGCGTACGGGAATTATCCTCCGCAGAATACCAGTGGATACAACCCCGGGTACAATAACAGCAATGCAGCTCCGTACCCAGCCTCCGCGGCGAGCTCGAGCGCGGCCTTGAATCCATACCCAGGTGGTTTCGCTCCGCCGCTGGGGCCACCGCCGCCACCTCCGACGCAACAGCCGCAGCAGCACTCAGTCTAATTTTGTTATGTACCTACCCGTTTTTTCTAGTGCTTGACGACAGGAACTGATTGAACCTTTTCTTCCTTTTTTGTGCCAGCGTCCGGTAAAAAGGACATAATCGCCGTAGGACACTGGTTTTCGTATGAGTTAATATGCCCGAGAACGCTTTGATTCGTATATGGAAGTCTTGGTTGAATATTGGTGGGCGAGAAAGTCAGCTTTGAGAAAGTAGGCCATTAGCAGGAAGCGGCTCCTACTAACTCACGTAAACGGTGAAGGTCAATGATGGCCTGAAATAGGACCTAGCAGAGATGATTTGCACATTCAAGTCCCAAGACATAATAGTGCATGGCATACGCCGGCGAGCCTTGAACATTGCGCAGTGATTTTCTTCCCGCGCGCACAATGAAAGGCTGGACGGTTATCCTCGGACGGCAATTGAACAATATTGAACTACAGTCAAGGTTTTTGTAAGAAGAAATTTGTTCAACTGAAAACCTGAAAACGTTGACTTTCCTCAGATGCCTTCCTGCGCGGTGCCCACGACGGCAGTACTAATTTAAGCAGCACGTAGTTGGCTTGTCCGTTTCCAGAGCAATTTACAATATCCAATATCAACAATCCTGGAAAACCGTCGCCCGGTTTTTCAAAATTCCAAGGCTCCCGCTGGGTGTAGAGTCCACCCTAAAAAATGCCTTGACACTGGACAGTTGCTGAAGGGGAGGAGGAGGCGAGCTCAATTCTTGGTTCCGGATTTAGGGACCAAGTCTGATTTGCGAATTTGTCTGTCTGTCCGTCCTCCTCTGCTTAGTAATGATGTCATCATTCCCTTGCACCCAGCGCACGTCGCGATGCCCCAACGCAGTTCGCGATGGCAAATCCATTGTCTCGAGTGACCGCCGCTATCCGCTCAATCATGCGGCATTTGCGCCGACTCTCGACGGCATAGCTAAGGCAGCACCTATTAGTATTGCCCGCGCATCTTTTTGGCAGCACTTTGGCCGATTGGAGGCTCATCGAGAAAGAGCCTTACCGAGTGTTCGCAATCCGCACGTTCTCCGGCGGGGAATTTGTTTCAAGGGATGCTGTCTTCGTGTCTCGACGCGCCTCAGGGCTGCTACCGTTCCACCTAACAATATCCTATAATTCAACCTGGTGAACACTTTAAATATATTACTCTCAAACTCCAGGTAGGCTTGCAACCAGAACAGCCATGCTATCGTCAATCCTGCACTGAATCCATCCACGCCGGCGAACGGGGTGTGGGTGATAAACAACCAACGCAGGTACTTGCATTGTCCCAACACCACTCGTGGCGTCCGTCCGGAGTCCGGACGTTCGACTCATTTCTTGCCGAATGGTTCGCCGACCACTGCATGGACCATGTACGTCAAACATTACTAGACAGTCCGTCTCTTTGCGACCGTACCTGCCGTCCTGGATCTCCGTTACTGCGCTCAAAGTGCCAGCTGGGCGCCGTACTCGCCGACAAGGTTGCCTCGGCTGTGGCCCAATGCAATTTGGAGGCAAATCTGTGCATCAGCACGTTCGTCATTAGTATTCATATTTACTGTCCTGCAAGGAAGGAAGGAAGGAAGTTGTATAACCGCGGTGGTCCCATTGAGGAACATACGGGTACTGTACCTACATACACTTTGCCTCTACAGCGTATGCTACAGTCATCTACGTCTCAAGTCGGTTTGAAGGAAATGCAATGAAATCGTCTCACGACCCTCGAAAGCAGACGGGAATAGAGACAGTACTGGCCACTGGCATAGCTGTTCATATAATCAGTTGTGGCTCCAGTGGGCTCGGCTTCAGAGGCTCTACACGCGGATCACGTAGGATGGGAATAAATTGATGCTCCTAACATGGCAAAGCCCTTCATAATCAGGGGCTCCCGATGGCTTCTGAGACATCCTTTGCCGCCGTTCGAAGCAGCCCAAAGGCCATCTTCAAGGCAAGGCGCTCTGTGCGTCGGAGCAAGACCCGGGAGTACGGACACGGTGAAGTTCATTCAATCTGGCCGATCCGTCGTTTGCGCCTGCAAGACATTCACAGTCTTCATTGACTGTATCGTGGTTCTGTGCCGAATCGCTATCTTGCACGGTGGATTGGCCCGATTGGGAGAATATCTTCCCTGCAGTCGAGTTGTATCTCGCTGCACCACGCTGCAAATCCCATACCAATGGATCTCCCGACATCGAGGAAAGTCTCTCGTGCGGTGAACATGATGGTCAGGAGAGAAGGTTGAGAGCATACCATAAAACTCTCGATGAAGTATTCTACTTTCGCGGCATATCTGCAAAAGAAGAATGCCTACAGACATGAGTGTTACAATTAAACGAGCTACTACAAAATATTCAATGACAGATGTTTTGTGCCTGGAACCGAGGAGGAATCAAGCCTGCCCGGAGGGCTACTGTATATTTCATCCGGCTCCCCGCTTATCCGCTTACCCGTGCCCGATGTGTGATCCGCATCGTGATCCTTTATGTGCTGACTGTGAACCGCTCAGTCATGTCGCGGACATCAGTCCCACATCACCGTAGCACCTCGCACCAAGTCGATTCTAATTTCCTGATGCGCGAACTTGTGGAATCTGGATCCTGTCTGGATCGATGGTCCCAAGGGAAAGGGCCGCAGTTCTTATTCTTATCGTCTTTGCACGATCCAAAGACCTAAACTAGCGAATGGGGTCGAAGAAGGACACGGAATGGCACATCAACAAGAAGTTCTCGGAGGCCCGAGGCCCGAGGGCCATTGCGACACAATTATGACAGCCAGATGATCTGCGGAACATCGTATTTGACGAAGTCCGACAAGATACGGGGAAAATGACAGAACTTAAATAGCGAGCGCTTTCCGCAATTCTTGCATAGGAGCTTCCCGCCATGGTTCTCTTCAAATTACTTGCATCCGTCGCCGGCACTCTCGCAGCCTATGCGCTGTACGAGATCTTGAAAGCGCTCTATACAGAGATATGGTCTCCCCTTCGATCCGTCCCTGGCCCCCGATCGACCCACTGGTTCTTCGGAAATTTCAGGGAACTGAGGAGAGACGTAGGTGCTCCACTTGAATTTTCGCTCTATTCTAAAATTCCTGCTGCAGGAGGACGGCGGTCTTGAGGAAAATTTGGCAGGCGAGTATGGACCTACCTTTAGATTCAACGGATTTTTCGGGGTGAGTCCTTATCGGCGAGACATCCGAGTTGAATTTAACACATACACTGCCAGTTTGGCCGTTTATATACCAAGGATACCAAGGCCCTGCAGCATATTCTTTCCAATACCCACATCTACCAGAAGTCTGATATGTCGCGGTACAATCTGGGACGGATCGTCGGACCCGGTGCCTATTCTCTTCCCCGAGCAGATGGAATCACATTTATTCAATTCATTTACTTCAGGTATTCTTGTAGTCGAAGGAGATGTCCACAAACAACAGGTTGGATTTTCACTCACTATCATTCGATTACGGCCATTGATCCATCTGTGTAGCGAAAAGTCATGGTGGGAATCTCGAGTTCTTACCGCATGCAGGGCTTATAATGTTTGTTACTCGATCAGAACCCTGCCTTTGGAGCTCCACAAGTCAGGGAACTTACGGGAATCTTTATTGAGAAGTCAATACAAGTGAGATCGTTCGGTTTGTTAGGACTGTATCACCATTTTAACCGTTAAATCTTTTCAGCTTCGAGACGTATGGGCCGCAGAGGCGGCAAAACACGGCGGAGTTGGACATGTTGATGTTCTATCGTGGTTTAGCAAAGCTACTCTCGATATCATCGGGCTTGCAGGCAGGCTCATCGTTCAGTTGTTTAGACCTTTTGATTGACGATCTATAGGCTTCAATTACAAGTTCAACACTCTCGACGCGAGCGAAACGCGAGACGAGTTCGATGAGGCTTTCAACACGATCACTTCCTCTCAAATGGGTTTTATGGGCTTCTTCCAAGCCACGTTTCCTGTTCTCCGTCTCATAGTAAGCCGTTTATCTGCACTTGAAATGGACACATATCTAACGGGTCAGCGAAGCCGACTAAAGTGGACGCCATCATTCGGAAATCTCAGGCGGTCATGATGCGAATTGGGCGGCAACTTCTTCAGGACAGCAAGAAGGAAATAGCGGAGGGCGGGGCGTCTCCAAGTGGGCGGGCGAGAGACCTCCTGTCTCTGCTCGTACGAGCAAACACATCCAAGGATGTTCCAGCGAGCCAAAGGCTTTCCGACGAAGATGTCCTCGCTCGTGGGTGCTTCTCCTGTTATTTTCCTATTCCGTGCTAATGAGCACAAAGAGGTGCCCACATTCTTGGTTGCAGGACACGAGACTACCAGGTAATTCCTCTTTCGATTCAGTGGACTCGGAGCGTTTTGGTTGATTTTTTAAATAGCACTGCCGCAACATGGGCGCTCTTTGCGCTCAGTCAAAATGCCGCTATTCAGACCCGGCTACGCGACGAATTGCTAACAATTTCTACCGACAACCCTACCATGGACGAGCTCAATGCGCTCCCATTCCTCGACTGCGTAGTACGCGAGACTCTTCGCCTATATGCCCCAGTTCCCACAACTAGTTCGCAGCTTTTATTTTTTTTCATTTGACCTCTTTGACGCTCCTTCTAGGCCGGATCGCAACACGCGACGATGTAATTCCCCTCAACACACCTTACACTGACATCAATGGAACCGTACACGAAACCCTTCGGTAGGCATTTGACTGCTCGCCAAAGTGGCAATATTGACGCTCTTGAAGGATCGTCAAGGGCCAAGCACTCGTAATCCCCATCCTCGCTTTGAACCGCGACCGAGCAATATGGGGCCCGGACGCTTTGCAGTTCAGGTGCGCTTTCGTCATACCTCTCAATTGTACTCGCTCACTAAACTCGCCAGGCCGGAGCGGTGGGAGAGTTCAACACCAATCAACAACTCCATCCCGGGTGTGTGGGGCCACATGCTGACCTTCCTGGGCGGTGCGCGAGGCTGCATTGGTTATCGTTTCTCTCTCGTCGAGTAAGCTGCTGGATGCAACTTGGAACGGCATCATGCTAATATTCGGATAGGCTGAAGGCTCTTCTGTTCACGCTCATTCGTGGGCTAGAGTTTGAGCTCGCTGTTCCGGCAGCCGATATTGGCATAAGGTCGACAGCCATTGTGCAGCGACCCATCGTGTTGAGTGACCTGGACGCAGGGAACCAGCTGCCGCTTCTGGTTAAGCCATTTGTGCCTGCTTATACATACTGATTTGGGGGATGGGTTACTTTTATATGTATTATCTCGTTCTGCGCAAGTGCTGCGAGCAGTTTCTGTACGGGTTTGATGATATTTACCCAAACTGCCAGATGCCGAAAATTCGGACGGCGCTTTAAAAGCTTAATTAAAATAATAATATTTATTTGATCTTTCGTCACGTGCGATCCTAATTGTCTTCATCGATGCCCGCTGGCAGCCTTGGTAAAGTATTCCCATTGGAGGAGCCCGCTGTCTATCGGTCCGGCGTAGGACCCGTCCAGACAATGTAAACTTTACCCGCTAATCCCCGTTTAGGGATGCCTCCCCGCCGCGTCTTTTTGTCTTTCAACGCTCAGTCCCATACGGCGCTGATGGTCCCTGATGTTGTGCTGGCGCAACACATCGAATACAATAAGGCGGATACCAATTGTTTTACTTCAGGCGGCAGACATGGAAGGTATAAGTACCTCGGATAGAATCTTCACATCCCATTCGAATCTTCGACTCCAAAGCTTGTCCCCGAGCTTCCCGCTTTTACGCATCGTCCACGTACACGACACACGTACCCTTTTCGAGACATCAATGGACGCCTTCACCACCATCTTCACCTACCTTTCGTCGGCCACTACCGACTCACAGTCCGCGTCGTCGCCATCATCGATGAACGACGACCTCCCACAAATCGACACCGTTGACTACGACAAGTCGTCAGGATCTTCTGGTGGCTGTGTCGTTGCATGAATGAATACGGATGTTCTTATTTTCTCGATAACGCCTGATGGTGCGCTCTCTCCTACTCTCGAGAGCAACCAGCTGACTGTCTCTCTTTGTTGTAGAACTGTCTTGATTTCGGGTCCTCCGACAAGACTCCTTTTGAAAATCACCATGATCACGAACTCGCATTTGATACCTCGCATCACACACATACCCTCCAATATCTCGCTAGTTTCGAGATCGCATTCACATACAAATTTATTTCATTCACGACTTGTATCATTTCTTTACATATGGCCGGATTGGCTGCACGGGCTCTTTACCTCACACATATAATTGTGTCCTCACGTTCATTATATTAATCATACACGATCGGAGCTCAGATTTTCAGTCGAATTTGATAACACGAGCCAATGTTAAATTAACTAAAGTCTTCCGGTGCACATCGTCACGCCTGGTTTTGATCGAGAAAACCAAATTTTCGGCAAGGACTTTCTAAGATGGATAGTCGTTCCTCTCCCTGAAACATGTCTCAACTCAATAAGAACAGAGTCCCATTAGAGGTTATTAGTTGGTCGTCTAAAACTACTTTTATAACCGAAGAAAAGAAAGACTTAAGCAAAAAAATTATTCCACTTGAGCAAATATTGCATTCGTCATCGCAGTGGGGCGCCGCAGGAAATAAATGCTCCATAAAAAAAAGAAAGCTCCAATAATCGAACTAAGAGGGCCAACTAATAACCTCTATTCTATTCCGTTTTGCTTCAGAGACCAGGCGGATGAAGTCGGAACTTGTTCTTACATCTGGAAGAGAAATCGAATCGTCTGCACACATCAGCCGTCCATTCCTGGCTGCAACCAAACGCGATCTTCAAACCTTGCCGAGCTTTCATTTTCTATTTTCCATCTACCCCACTACGTATTAGTACCATTCTAGGAGGGATTGGTCTTGAAGCTTGACAATGACAGCTAGGATCCGAGTCAGGTGATCGTGGCTGCTTACGTGTGTCCTGATACGTGTGTCCCGATTGAGTCTTTTCTCTCTCGTGCCAGCCAAGTTCCTGGGTCCAGTCGTTCCCCTATCCGCTGCCTCTTGCACCCTGCCGCCATGAGCCTCTTGTCCCCAAAGTGGGGTCTCGGTCGCTCTCTGCTTGCTCTGGGCCCCATATTGCTCGTTGCACCTCTGATCGCGCTTCAGCAGCACTACGGTACCCACAGGCTCTCCGAATATGCACATGCATTGACTACTTGCTTTAGCCCTTCCAAAGGCAGAGACGGATTTGTAAAACCTCTTTCTACTCACCAAATGGGTCACTGACTGTCGGGTCAGAATAAATTCAAAAACAAATCTGCCCCAAATATCCGAGGCGCGAATCCTTGGTTTTGCGAGATATCTGTCAGAAGACATCGGGTACAGAACGGTCGGGACGTACGAGCATGCACTAGCCGATACGTGGATGGTGGAGCAGGCTGAGGAGGCGAAGCGCAATTGCGAGCGCGTCGTCAGAGAAACTGGCCGGAAGCTTGAGTGTGAAGTATGGAGGCAGCAGGGTAGCGGCACACATCGGTGTGTGCACATAAAATATTACCACCGCTTGCCATTGACCCTCTTAGCTTCGATATGATGGGGAAGCGGCTCTACAAATCATATCAGAGTGCGTTTTAAGCAATATTAATTCTGGCGGGCTGAGAACCTCAGTACAGATCTTACAAACATCGTCATCCGCGTGTCGGATGGAACGGAGGAAGGCAAGGCGCATGCATTGCTCATAAACTCTCATCTGGATAGCACGGTGCCCAGTCCTGGTGCTGCGGACGATGCGCTTGCGGTCGGGATCATGCTGGACTGCATTCGTGTGCTGGCTGACACCCCCGAGTGGTCCCCGAGCCACGCCGCAATCTTCCGTACGTCGCAGTGACCGTGAAATTCACCTATGACCCACTGTGCTTACAACCCAGTCTTCAATCACGCGGAAGAGTCGCTGCAGGACGGTTCACACTTGTTTTCCACGCAGCACCCTATCGCCCATACGTATGCTGTCTCTTGCCTGCCACCGGTCCGTTATCTGACGTCAAATAGTGTACGCGCCGTGATCAATCTTGAAGGTTGATTTCATCTCTGTCTGTCTGGTTGGCTGTATGAATAACCTGATTCCCCGCAATAGCCGCGGGCACGACTGGCCGCGAACTCTTATTCCAAGCAACATCCCATGAGATGGTTGAAGCATATTCGCGCGTTCCCAGGTATTGCACCTCTTCTGTGATTCGGCAGTTGATTGACTGGATGACAGGCCTTTTGGCACGATCTTCGCGAACGACATATTTAACTCAGGTGTCTTATTATCCGAGTGCGTAGAGTTAGCAACACATATGCAACGTTGTAAGTTTTGACATCGTTTTAGTACCGATTTTCGGCAGTTCGAAGAGTACCTGAACGTTCCCGGCCTGGATGTAATTATCTGCCTACCTTTTCGCAACACGCTGATAGAGGCTCCCCTCTTGGTAGATTGCCATCATCGGAAATAGCTACCTGTATCATATGCGCAAGGTCAGCTTGGTTCTTTACTATACCAATCGTCTCACATATACACTCGCAGGATCTTGTCGAAAATATTGAAGTTGGCGTCGCTCAGGTGAGCGTTGACGCATAAAATAGATCAAACACTCAATAGACGACGTACTTTCCGCAGAACATGGGCGAAAATACGCTTGCACTCATCAAGCACCTCACCGCCCCAGGATCTGCCCTTCCCACAATCAAGGCTAAAACCGAGAACCAGCGCATGCAGACGGTGTACTTCGGACTCATGGGGCACTTCTTTATGTACTCGTTCGCCCGCGCGAAAGTCCTCTACGGCACGCTTTTCGTCGGAGCGCTGGGGCTCATCCGCCCGTTGTGGCGCGGACAAACGAGAGGAGTGACGGCCGTTTTAGTTGGTCTTCTCGGGGCATTGCTTGTGCCGAATGTTGTTGGATTGGTGATGCAGCGTGTGCTGGGGAAGGGGATGAGTTGGTTCGCGGGGGGTCACTTTGCCGCCATGGGCCTGTATGGCCCGGCATCATTGTTGGGTAGGCTGTTCGTGTGGCTCACATGTTTTTTAAATCTTACGACATCAATTTTTTTCAGGCGGACTGGCTTCCCAGCTGGTGGTGCCTGCAACAGATGAGAAGACGGTGTGGGCGGCACTCCTTCTTCTTCAGTCAACCGCCGCCCTTGGTGTTCAGCTGCTGAACGTTGGGTCGGCAGCGGCATTTTTCATCTCCGCCTTCCCAATTTTCTGCTCGATGTTGGTCAACAACCTGTTCCTGACGACCCGTAAGGGGGAAGTATCGCTATGGGCGTACGCCCTGGGGCAGTTCTTCCCACTTATGACGGGGACCTTGATAATGGTCCCGACCGTGGAGGTCTTTGTTCCTCTCGTGAGCCTTCACCGTTTCTAGTGAAAATATTTCTTGATGTTTTTTTTTCAGACTGGGCGATTGGGAAATGTCCCTGCGGATAATATTGTAGCCACCTTGATCTCTGTTCTGGGATGCCAGGCACTTCCATTGGTGCTACCGTTCGCACATCGCTTCGGCAAGAATGCGCTTAGGAAGCTTGTTGTCATCCTGACCGCCTTCACCGTCATCAACATGGTATTGTATTCTAGGCGAGAGGTGTTCGACGATATGCACCAGAAGCGGATGTTTGTGCTTCATCTGGAAAATGTGAGCAAGAATCCGTTGAATCATGTCGTCCCCACTGATGACAAAAGGTCACTACGCATGAGCACCATCTCCACATCGCCACAGCAGATAGTGCGCCGGGGTTCCAAGACCTTGTGCGCGACATTACCACCGAATTTGCTGGCGTACAGACGACCGCCGTCCCAGTTGTCATGGACGACTACAATTCAGATTGGGATTCACTCTATCCCTTCTCAGCTGTACGGACCTTCAACTCACTCCATACTCGTTGCAACATACTGACACCCTGACTAGTTCCTGTCTCCGTACAAAATAGAGCTTCCGACGGACAAGGGGTACGACTCGCCGTGGTTGGCTCCTCAGACGGGCTTCACGCTATCGGCCGTCGATGACGTTACGGACCTTGAGGCTGGGACACGCAGCTTCAAACTGAAAGTCTACCATCCCGGTCTTATTTGGACTGGTAGGTGGGGTGTAAATGTTCTCATGATTGATTCTGACGATCTTCGTGGTTCAAGTTATCGCCTTCGACGCACACGTGCTCAAGTGGAACCTAGACAACAATCCGCCAGACGAACACGCTCGGCACCATGTCAAAGAGGCTTCCTTCTACAAGGAAGATACTTGGACGCTTGAGCTTGTGGTGAAATTACCGAATTCTACAGATGGTGGGGCGGGCATTCCCTTCAGTTTCGTCGGCTTGCAGGAGAAGGCCATATGGCCGGGGAAGAAAGCTGTGAAAGCGCAAGGTGGGCCAGCCATGAAGATGTTCGAGGATCTGGATAATTGGTTAGATGTGAAGACCGGTGGGACCGTCGATGCGACTCTGATGGGTTGCATCGCAGGCTCTGTGATTGTTTAATGATAGTGTAGTGATCAATAATGCATGTTACTTACTTATTTCAGACGGGTGAAATTGGCCTCACAGACGGTTGAAAGTTTTGTTGTGGTTTTGATGTGGCTTAGTTGTTACTATTAAATGTGTCAATCAGCACAGCCACCGCACCATGTCAACCATTCCCTTCATCTACAAGCTTTTCTTCCTCTATATTGAGCCCATATCTGCGCTCGCCGGGGCATACTATGCCGCATTTCGGCCTGCGGAATATATCCGCGACCTCAGCCTCGCTGGAATCCCAGCGGCCGACCCAGTTGCCTTGACGACACAAGGCAACATGGTGTTGCTACAGCTGGCCAACCTCTACCTGCTATTTGCTCTTAACGAGCATCTGGTCCTTTCTTCTACCACCTCTCTCAAAACTTGGCGGCGACTCCTCTTCGGGCTACTCGTCGCCGATTTTGGCCACCTTATTTCCATGGCGCCGCTTGGAGTGGATGTGTTTTGGCGCGTTGGGGATTGGAATGCGATGGTGTGGGGTAGTGTCGGATTTGTGTACGCCGGTGCGAGTATGCGCATGGCTTTCCTTGCTGGGCTGGGCCTCGGTGTGGATGGGGTGAAGAGGGAGTGAACGCAAGTTTGAGAAGCAAAACTGTGAACATGGTTCATTGCATAATATTTTCGTCTCACTCATGGTTTTATTCAGCGCTAGCTGGATATTTTCTGGAGTCTATAGATTTAGCGCTCAAAGGGTGCCTGTTCCTATGAAAACGCCGTCACACGCTCTACGATAATATATCACATCCTCGTTAGTACAGTCTTCGGCACATTAAAGTCCAATCGAATGGGTTTCTGATGTGCAATCCGGGATGACAGAGGCTTACCAGGTTCAAATCCGAGCTCCAGTAAGTCTGGCTTGGTCGAGACAAGGCATTGTAGAAATTCGAAATCTGACGCGGCCTTTTTCCGCAACGGTAGGCTAGTGATTTGTCGTTACATCCAAGGGCAGAACGATTTTTAGCGTCAAAATAAGTAAACAGTTATCATTAACTAATATATATGCAGGCTTCATTCTATATTGTCACTGGCAAGTTTAAAGATACACGTTCACAGCGTTGAATTGGAAGTACGCATTGGTGAATGCGGCGGGGTTGTTGTTCACGAAGTCTGTGAGAGTAACCGCAACTAAACTTCATGTGGGACAGGTTGAGAGCAACGATACGCACCATTACATGTTCCAGGACACCCAGCACCGACAAAGATCCCCTGTTGGCCGGCCCAGTCGCCACCTAGAGGTGTCCATTAGTTTGGGTATGCAGGAGCCGAAAGGTAAGTGCATACAGAAGGTGAGATTGATGATGATATTATTCGCATTGAAGAATCGGTTGAAGTCACAGCTGGTATTGGGGAAGTGCGCCACCGGGGTCCCCTGGGGCGAGGCGAAAACAAAGGATCAGCCACAATCAGACCTGGGTATTGTCAAAGGCTCCGCACCCATGCAGCGGTGTTAACGCTGGTACCTCCCGCTCTAACGTCCTCTGGCACTGAGCCGGAATTGCGAGGCCAGAACCAGACTGAAATGAATGTGCCTGTCCGTTCCAATGCGTACCAGCCACCACCTAGTAGATATCAATGGCTGGTCCCACGATGTATGGATAAAATTAGGCACCTCCTCCGTTGAAGGTCGGACCATAGGAGGCTGCTTGGCCAACATTGACGCCGCAGCCCGTGTTTCCGTTTACGGTATAGTCACAGTCTAGCTGGAGGGAAGTTCTGGTCGAAATCATAAATATGGGAAAGAGAGAAGAGGACGATCTGGGGACTCACCCTGTCTGCGCGCGTGAGAAAGGCATTGTGCACCCTAAGTACATGCAATATAAGCGGCCCGCTATTGGACATGATTAAAAGTAAATGCAAACCTCCGAGAGTATGCAGCGTGACCTAGATGCGAATTTCTCAATTAGAATTCGAGGCAGCGGAGTAAATATATCCAAACGTACCTGGTTATTGCCTTGGTCATTTACACCCTCAACAATATCCGTTTCTCCCTAACAATAAAGTCAATACATGCCATCTCGGGAAGAGATTTGATCTTTCGCACTCCAGATGGCCAATTCTGTTCATTCGTCTCCCACACAGCTGGCCAGGTCCTATGAATCGCGTGTTCAAGTCAGCGCTGACGAGAGAGAAAGGTATAAGTAAAGCTTACCCGCATCCCTGGGGCATGTGCGACATGTCGAAACTACGTCATGCGAACATTTGTTAAATTAATGTTGATGTTGAAAAAGATGACGTACACAGCAACATGGGTGGTGTAAACATTCTTTGATCTTAAGCGGACGGAGTTTCTCCCTGGACCGGAGGCGCTGAGAACCGTTCTTGCGTCTGCGCGCATGATGAAGGTGTTGTCGGAGGCAAACGTCAGGTTCTGGGACCGTGCGGTGGCTTCGTTGACGTAGGTCCTGCATGGCATTTGTGTATTTGTGAGCCGAGACGGGATTTTGATATATATATGGGTGCTAGCTCACACCCGACCGTTAGTTGGATCGCCGATAGCCTGGAAGTCGAACGAGGTATAAAATCCGTTGCCGACAATGTGCTCGGAGCGCTGATAGGTGCCGCCAAGGACGGCCGACGCGGTGAGAGAGAGGGTCAAGAACCGCACAGAGGCTGACACTGAGCCTTTCATGTCTGATCAAGGGGGAGGGAGGTTCAGTGAGTCGGACGGATGGGAGGCGGAGAGATAATAGCTCGAGGGACTAGTCTTCTGCATTTTAAAGCGTTCTGCCCTGGTAACCAGAGCATGATTCCAAATACGGCCACGGGTCATAATACCATGTGTGTTTCAACTAATGGGATGTTTGACATACCAGGCGTTTTTGCGTCACCGCTCTTCTCAACCTCTTCCTGAACGCCGCCGGCCACTCCACAAGCCCACTGGGCAGTCGGCTTAGAAACCAGCGAGTGTTGGTTGAACTGCGGACGGTTTAGCCATGCGGTTCAGCTCAAAATGGGGCAGCCTTCTATCCTAATGCAGCCTCCGGCCCGTGTGCATCAATGGATAAGTTTCGCGGTCCCGTGATAGGTGGCTCGCACACTGATCCAGGCTGATCCGCGCAGATCCGATTGATGACGGCCTCAGTCCGAAACCTTGAATTCATCTCTGGTCCAACTCAGTATTTTGTTGTTTCAAACCTGGACCCATGTGCTAGTGCGCCAAAGTCCAAAGGTTTCGATCAAGAGCTCTGGATCTGCAGAATTTAGTGTCCAAGAGTTGTATGTCGCACCCGAACGTCCAAACCATCCCGCAGTTTCCCATTTTGAGCTAGATAACAAACAGTCCATAATCCGCCGGCCCGCAGTGACGGTTCACATCAAATCTCCATATTGGCTGGAATGCTTTATGAAGCTTCCCTTACTCGCAGTCCTGTCTAAGTCTTGCAGCTGAATACATATACGAACGTTTCGTCCTACATATTGTGGAACCGGCGGCGCGAAACGTTGCGTTGCTATAGCTATACGCATTGCCTACCATGAGGAGTATCGGTCTTCCTGTGATATGCCGGCACTAAAACGAAACTTCGTCGTTAGGGTTGATCTCTTCAGATGCCTCTCCTCGTCTCAAGCGAGAACGAGAAGTTCGCGTCCGTGACGGTCCGTCCGCATCCATCACCACCGGCTAAAAACTTCGAAACCGAGCCCGTACCTAGGGAAATGATGGAATAACTTGTATAGCATTACTTTGGCATTACTCCATAATATGAATTAATTCGTCCCCATCGAAGCTCCCCAGAGTGTTTGTGGTAGGGTTTAAAATTTCGTGCCGTGCTTCGGAAGTGATGGCCTTAGACCAACGATGAACGGTGATTTTTTCCTGCATGAAACGGCTGATCTGGGTGGTTACCACCGCCGGGAGGATAAAACACAGGATATTTAATGCATAACACAAGGTTGGTTTCGTTTCAGAAATATTACCACAGTCACCTTGTTTCTCTCAATTCCGCGGCTTCAAATACGCGTAATAGCTAAGTTGAATAAAAGGATACTAATAGCAATCATATTACGCCACGGAAAATAGAGCCATTGACTCGCCTAATAGGATTGCCAAGTGTGTAAAATTTGTCAGTCCACGCCGTTTGATTTGGGACCTATTAGTTTCCAGATGCCACTACCTACTCACCTGCAGATTTCTCCACCAAAAAAATGTCATGCCTCTTGACCAATGACGAAGAAGCCTGTCTTGAGACGAGAAAATGAGCATCATGCCCAAATATGATTGAATTTGGAGATCGCCTCGAATTAAAGACGCAAATAAATCAATAAAAGAGACCACTGGACAAAAGACTGAGTAATATATATTACATTTTATCGAACTTCGTTTTAACCACACGGGAAAAAAAGGCGGTAATTAAGAAGGCAGAAACTGTGATTGTCCGATAGTATTTTAAACATCCAGAACAGTAACGTTGACCTCTGCAAGCTTTGCGTCGATCTGAGTTATAGCCTTAACCTGGGAAGACCTTTCGAAGAGAGGTCTCGCAGCCTTCCATAATTCTACTGCCTTGACAGTCTCCCCCCGATTATTTTCGATATCGGCAATTCGTACCATACAGTCTGCCTTCCATCGATGAATATCCATGGATGTGAATCCACAAAGAGCAAGGCGGAATAGACTGAGTGCAGTTTCGTTGTCCCCTTGAGCAATGAAAGTCTGGCCGAGACATCGGAATGCTTGGATCGTCTGGAGTTTATTTTTGCACTTCAATGCAAGTACAAGAAGCATTCCTGCCCATTGGAGTGTCGTCTGGATATCGTTCATCCCGGTGGAAAAATCTCCGAGTCGTTCCAGACAAAGGAGGGTGGTTTCTGCGGCGATGTCCCGAGACGTCACTAAACATTTTTTGAACATTGCATTTGCAGATGCATGAGCCTGGTCGCGAAGGCAGAGTTCTGCGGTCACAAGGTCCGCCACAAAAGATAGCTCTCTAGCCTGAAACCCGTATAATGCCTTCGAATGGGACTGACAAGTGTCCAGATTTTGGTGCAGGAGCTTCGAGTCGGCTCCAGTGACAGTATCGATGAGGGCAATGTTCAGCTTCGCCACAATGCTATGGTGTGATGTCGGGTGGCAACTGGACGCAATGGCTTCTTGAATTCGGCGAGATTCCAAGTACTCCGACTTCAAAAGGTGTATCTCGGCCTCATGGAATCGGATTGCGCGATCCAATGTGCCGCCTTCTAGACCAGAAGAGATCACAAGGTCTCGGGCATTTTGCAGAAGGGATCGAGAATGCTGATAGTGCGCCAATATTTCCTGGCATCGTGCTTGACTATAAAGAGACCAGACCTGTCCATGGATATGCCCGATGTGCTCGGCATATCTGTGTGCCTTCTTGGCACGTTCAAGGGCACCTACGGGATCTCCCGTAACCATCAGGACCATGGATATGTCGCTCAAGGCTTGATGGCCAACAATAGTCATGGATCCATTGCTATCTGCCAGAGAAAGCGATTCTTGATAATGGTCGAGGGCCTCGGTAAGATTTGACTCTGACCACTGAAAATAGTATCCCAGAGCGTGGCGCCATTTAGCTGGTAGGAAATCAGTTTATCTCGACACAAACACAGCAATAAGGCTTCTTACCTTGTTCAAGCGGCTGAGCGGACCGGAAGTACTCGGTGCCCAGTGCGATGTAGGTTTCAGCATCTAGGACAGGGAAATAGTCCGAACTTTCAAGGAGCTGAATAAGATATTCGCCGAAGATTGGCTGATCTTTCCAACGAGACATGTGTTCCAAAACTTTAAGCAAGAGGGGTGAATATGTGTTTTGAACCCGCCCATAGAATTGGTTGAGGAATATGATTCCCTTGAAATTCTGGACCATGTCGGGCCCATCGGCATGAAGACCATCAAGCAAAACGGCATTGAAATTGCCCAAATTTCGCGAAATTTGAGGGACTATATCTGTAGTGTCGAGATTTTTAAATTGGTACCAAAGATCGAGGAGTTTATGGAAGTGTTCTCGGAGCTTTAGCTTTAAGAAATTTGCTGGAGGATGAATGGTGAGAACATGCTCTCGGATTGGAGGGAGGGCTGTGAGGCGCTGGTCCTGGCCGACGAACGCAAGTGCGGTTCGAATGAGGGTGGCCTTGCAGGCTAAGATATCGATGATGGGAAGATTGGCCTGAACCAGGTCCGTATCTGTAAGCCCGTCGGGGAGAATAGAGAGAATGCGGAGCAGCTCCTGAGCCCCGGGGTCATGCGTGAACTCGTGAAGGACAGCATAATCGATATGTCCAGGCTGGAACGTTGGTCATAACCCTCTGAAAGCATCCGAGTGTTCTCAGACCTCCAGCGAGAAAGAGCCTGAGCACAACCTTCGGAGCTCGCCACGCTGGCGATGAGGCTGACCGCTAATGGAAGATTGCCAGTAAGTTCAAGGAGCTCCTTGACACTGTCGTCGTCATGACCATCGTCGGCGACTTCGAAGAATGTCAGCAGAGCAGCTTCAGTGGACAGCGGCTTGAGAGGGGCCAAGAAAGGCCGGTTCCATTTGACTTTGGCAGGTCGCTCTGCACCTCTGAGGGTGATCTACAGCAAGTTAATATTATTGTTGGATGTACCCACCAACATCGCTCACCATAAGCCCCAAGTGCGGAACGTCCGTGAGGAGCGATAGAAACTCTTCCACTTCAGCCCGAGATGAATTGTGTTCCCACGGAGTTTCCAGATTGTCCAGAACCAGAAGAGACGGAGGAGCATGAGAAAAATAATGGGCAACCTTTTTGGACAGGTTTGAGCCCTGCTCCACTCCGATATGCTCAGCGATAGCCGCTACGAGCTCAGTGCAAGTCGGGCTCGACTGGCACGGAACAAAATATCTGTGTGAATATTTCGCTTCCACTTGAGGATGATGGAGTGCTGCTGTCGCTACGCTGGTCTTTCCCATACCACCAGTACCGAGGATGGCAAGACGGGCAGAGCTCTGGAGGAGGACGTTCACCACATCATGGAGCTCCGCTTCTCGGCCATGGAAGATTTTTGGGGACGCTGGAAGCAGACTGAAGGATCCCGAGCTAATATAGAAATCAGTGACTGCAGATTATTCTCCCGGGCAACCGACCTATTGCCCGAATTTGAGCCAGTCCCAATCTAAATAAAGAACATGAGCCGAGAAACCAGAATTAAATTCAAACTGCAGCTGACGGAGGAGCAATCAGAGGTAAAATCTGGATAAGCTTCGAGGAGGGCAACCAGTTCTTCATGCTGCTGTTTCGCATCCTTCTCGATTTGCGCGGCGTGAGAGAGTGTAGAACCCGTAGCTCTAACCTGTATAAATTTTAGATGGCATCGCCGCACCGGGATTAAATGCCCTCGGACTCACCCTGAACAATTCGACCGCAAGAAGGAGCTCCTGCTTGCACGCCTCCAATTTTGCGGTATTTTCGGCCTGCTTGAAGAGCTGCTTAATCTTTCCCAATTTCCGATGCGCTTTCAGATATGTGTAAATCTTCTGAAGCGTTCTGTGGTGATGGATCAACGTGTGTGCATAAGAAAATGACAATGTCGCGTACTCGGTGAATTTCGCAATCTCATATAAGAGCGCCGTCGGAAGCACTCCTTTAATTTCCGAGGTGGAACAGAGCTTTGCGATGATACAAAGGACCTCGTGGATTTGTTCGAGGATCATCCGCCATTCGTCCTTGATGGACTTAACGGACTGGACGTGCCTCCATCAGCCAGATATTCCTGCCCGCAGCGGCCACTAGACTTACCTCCACGCATTTCAGGATCGACAAACTCAACGTCGCGGCTGAGGCTAAGAAGGGAATATGGAAAGATCCAGCGACATCCTCGATGGTGGTAGCTGCAACGCTGGTGTACTGGATGAGACTCTCGATCTGCATTGGTGCTTTCATGGTTGCGGGAGGGCGAAGCGCAAAATTCGAGCGCCAGTTCTTTAATAGCCGTGACAGCAAGATTCATATCAGAGAAGATTTGCGAATCACGGCACACAATCAGCAGTTCATGTCAAATCAGACTACATGCGGAAATGTCTCGACGTTAATTTCCGGGTCGAATACAAGTTGAATCCAACCATTATTCCTCGCCCAGATCTTGTTCAAGAGGAAGGGGAGGGAACGAGGGAAATAGCCGGGGCCTGTACAATTTGGCACGGTGTCAATTATTTCAAAGTGGCAGCTGCCGACATACCAGAGTCTACAAGAGTCATCCATGCTCCTTTTGTTCAAGCTGCGCACCTTAATCCCACGTCTAACTTGACTTGATGGCCCTTGCAGTGCCATCGTAGTTTATCACTTCGGCTCAGATCCGCTGTTACAGCAGTGGTGAGTGAGTGTGTAGAACTCCCATCAAATCTAGCTCCATTTGCACAAATCCCGCCGCCTGCCTTCTCTCGACCGCCCAGTCGTTAGCGCTCCCCGCACACCCTTATCTAGAATAGTCGGGACTCTTCTACACCAGAAATATTTTTCATTGTGAATGATAGAAGCCCCTGAGAACATAAAATTTTATATGTTTTTTTCCAGCCGGACACGCAACTGTAACACAAGCAATAAATATAAGACACTCTTCATACTATATAGCCTCCTTGGATTTAGGGTGTAAAATTTTTTGAGAACGAAGTCCACTCTTACTGCGCTTGGAAACGACCCGAAATCGGAGAAATTGCAGGAAGTCCTAAAATAGAAAAGAAAGACCTTAAGATGTCCTCCTCATCAGAGATAATATTAAACAGGCCTGCTCGGGGCCCAAAATCCCTATATGCCGTGTATGTATCAATGGTGCGAGAAATTCTCAGTGGGCCAATTCAGTCAATTCACCATCACTGACCTTGATTTGTTTCGGGAACATTCGTGAGAAAAAGTAAAGGACAAAATTCCATGGGCTACGAAGGGATTCAGTCGGCTTCTACAATCCTCTCTATATATATACTCAACTGCTCCTGCTCAAGACATATTGATTCTGGCTGTTTGTTCTATGGTATCAGCAAATGGCACCTGTCGTTTATACTTCCGAAGTGATCGGAGTTCTACACTCTCACTACGCACTCCTGTTACAGTACTGGGCCACTCAACAAAAAGTAAGAAGCCTTGAACCTCGTAATCGAGTCCTACCCCTCCCCATCGAACAAGTGTATATGTATACGACTGTGCCTTCCGGTATATGTGTTCAAAGTTCCCAGCTCGAAAAAAAAAGAGAGCCTGCGGCGCAAAATCGCGGACAGCCCAGAAGTCGGGTTTACAGCTCGCTGCGACGGGCCGATCCGGAAGGACGGCATGATAGGGAGATCCAGAGAAGGAACGCCGTGCCGAATTCAGAGTCCGAATCAGAGTGATGGAGACGCCGCCGTGGAATAAAAATCATCATCCGACATCAAGTAGGAGAGAGAAAGAGAGAAGAGGAAGCCCACAGAGACAGGTTCTCAATATTGGGGGGGCGAGGGTAGTCTCTCGTAGACAGACGCTTTAACAAATGAAGCTCGTACCTCTAGGGCGAGGGGCGCCGCGCATCGCGAATCCGGTTGAATCCCAAGCTGGCGCATCAACGCATCAACCAGTGATACGCCATCAAGGATTGTAAACACATGCATCGCCCTTTGCTCCCAACCACCATGAGCCCCAGCACCGTTCAAGTTCTTGCGGGGTAAGAACCGTGACTACGCGCGCGAAATTCTGCATGATTGCATGATAGGCTTTATTCTCGTGTTCTGCCGCCTGCGCACTAGCAGCACTTGTTTCTTACTTGGTTTCCCGAATCGCAACATTATCCTGGACTTGTCGTCCAATGATGATGACTCCAATCCACAATAGATTCTCAAAAAGGGCCGGCTTGCCTGTAGTATACGCTCTTCTATGTTCTGGTGCTCCTCGTCCGCTTTCGTGGATGGCCTCGACAAGTGCCCGCATGTCTTGCACGAAGGACCTATTGAATCCTTCGATGCCAATGAATGTCGTTTTTTTACCAGATTCACCCTTCTCTCGCTAAATAGCCATCTTGAGGCTACGGTGCGGTCTGGTACTGTTTTGAAAAGCTGTATTAGCGATTCTCAGCTCATCACAGCGCGAATGTCGCCACACTTTCCTTGCCCCGCGTGCTGCGCAGCTAGGGCTGCCGCCCGTTGCCGTGGTCACGGTTCCACGGCACCCGTGGCACGGGTACCCGTCCCGTTCCGTCGAGGATTTTTCCCTTCGTAAAACGGCCCGTAAAACACGGCCGTCACGGCCGTGGAACGGCTTTTCTGTTCCCACGCTCACTGTACCGCTTGTATCCGCCTTTGAGGCCTCCCGGGTCCTTAATATGCCCTTAAATGAGGTATGTAGCTTATTATAATCTACTTTCTTTGCGCTATTCTACCTCAGATAAGCGAACAACTGAAGTACCGGAATTTGCCGCGAATTGATAGCGGAGTTTGAATAACGAAACATGTTCAAAACTACGTTTCCGACTATATACTAGCCATAGTTTCGACTCTGAAGCAGGTAAACACCTACAGATAGTGAAAGGTTGCAGAAGGGACCCTCAGGATAATATATATACAAGGCATAGTGCATGTATATTTTCAACATGCCGTCGACCCGTTACGGCCGTGCCGTTGCCCGTGCCGTGCCGTCAGGAGTTTTTTAGGGCAGTCCACGGCCGTTTTTCCACGGGCCGTTGCCGTGAATCCACGGGTGGCAGCCCTATCGCAGCGCAGCTGCCCTTCGTAATCCAGGGTCCGCAGGTCAGGTTTGGCGGCGGGACGTTTGGCTAGATATATATGAGCCAGACGGCCAACATTGTATCCCAGCAGAATAATTTCTGCGGGGTATCCGGACGATTACCAAGGTACGTTCCATCTCAGGTATGACAAAGCGAAGCTGTACATATTTGTACCTGATTGTCTGTCCCCTTTCAGACAAACCTCTCTCCCGCGTTCACCAAACCCTGCTTGTCGACACACACCATGGCCCCCTCTCCATTCTCCGTCGCCGGGATGGCGTCGACGTCAAGCGCGCACCACAACCACAACCAAAACCTGAATACTTGGGGTGGCGCGAGCACCAGCGGTCATGGGCAGCTAACCAACTCCTTCACGGACACGCTCTCGCAGTCGCGCAGCCACTACCAGCCCGGGTATATCCTGGTGCGCCATTTATCTACCGTGCACGACCGTGCTCTAACAAACGATCCAGTCGACCTCGCAATCTAATGTACTTGCCACCCACCCATGACCTCCCCAAGTTTTTTAACCAACTCTGTCCAGGGATCGCCAACGGGTGCGCAGCGAGTGGACGAGGCGCCGATCGTGCAGACCAAGGCGAAGATGAACAGCGCGTTTTCGTCAGATTTCGGGATGGACTCAATGTTCCAGAGCACGCGGTACAATACTTTCGTACATATATCTTTTCTCCTGAGCTAATCTGTCATAGACAACGGCAGACGCTGGCGGACGAGGACGCGCCGCCGACGAGTTCCGTTAATGACATCCCGACAGAGATGCACGCCGACGCGGGCGCGTCATCGCAGCCCCGCGTAAGTTTCTACCCCTCCCACCTCCGCCTTTGTTAACGAAAAAAAAAAAACAGAACTCCGCCTTCGCCCGCTCTACACGCGCCCTTCCCGCGCCCGCCCAGTCCTCCCAATCGCAATCCGCACCGATGCTGTACATCATTGTCTTCGGCTACCCGCCCGACAAGTACAGCATCGCCGTCTCGTACTTTCAAGGGCTCGGCGCCGCGGGCGCGCCGGACCCCCACACGGAAATCGTGAACTGCTTCCGCATCGGGTACCGCGACCCCGCGGACGCGATGCGCGCGGTGCGTAAGAATGGGGAGGTGTTGGGCGGTAGCTGGATGGTAGGTGTCAAGTGGGCGGTGAGCGGCGTTTCGTTTCGTTCTCCTGATGTTACTCACACCCACCCACCCACCCATGCAGGACCCCGCGCAAGCCGACGCCGTCCTCAACCAGCCCGTCGGCGCGCGACACGCGTCCCCCATCTCCATGTCCGTCTCTGCGGACAACGACATGGCCATCGACACCCCTGCGCACAGCAGCGCATACGCGACCCCGCCCACGGTCGGCACGCCCATCAAGCTCGCGCCGTCCGCCTCCGCGTTCCGGCGGGGTGCTAACAACAATGCGAGTGCCAGGCCTGCGCCAACGACGCCTCAGCAGGGCGGTGGGGCAGCAGCGGGAGCGGGAGTAGGTGTGGTGGGGGCGGGAGCGGGAGCAGGAGGGGGAACGCCGGGCAAGGGCGTGCTGGGACAGGTTTCTGATATGATTTTTGGGTGGTAGTGGGTGAGCGGGTCATGGTCACGGGATGAGAGATTCAGATCGCGCTCACAGTCGGTGTATTACACCCAAGAAATTCAGACATTTCTTAATATACTAATCGGAGTTTAAAACAGGAAGGCGGAGTTTGAAGGTGGTACTGGGCTTTGTGCCCGGTTGCAATTGGATGGTTCGGTCGTCCTTTACCGGTACCGGTTAGCTCCCTTCAAATGGCGAAAAATTGCCCCAAAAAGGCCTATTTCCGAAAAAGAAAATTCCGCTGGCGCGGTTTTGTCGGGACCCGGACCAGGCGTCGAGGCTTCCAGACCGCATTTTGTCGGGGATTTGACCAGGCGAACGGCCCGAAATCGCCCAAATTTGTCGGGATTTTGATCGGCCTTCCCACCTATAAACCGGGCGTCTAATGCATTACGTTATATATATAACCGCCGATTCTGCCCGGAGTCCCAGGCCCGCAATGCAATTCGCTAGGATGGCGTTCCCACTCCAAGCATAGTCTAATTCCAAGCGCAGACGGCACTCGTTCTTTCTGGACGCTCCTTTCGGAAACTTTTTCGCCATTCGCAGTCTCGCTATGGTGCGCATCACCTAGCTGCCGCTACCCCGTGCTTCAAATCTAGCGGGTCCAAAAAAAGAGATAATTCTTATCCCTCTAACAAAAGTGTTCCTTTTGACTGTGTGCTCACTTCTGCTAGAGGGATTTTCAATTAGATCAAAACTGAGTGAGCTCGACATTTTTTGGTGACCTGATTTGGCCACATGCGGGAGAAATTATATCATTTGGGCTGTGTCTAGGGCCAAAAATTTTCTCTGGCCAATTTGGCCGCTAATTTTTGGTAGCGGCAGCTAGGTGATGCGCACCATATATATATAGGTCAATATATATTGTATATATACACGAACTAAGTATGGACGTGTTACTTGCGGTATGTGAATGTTCCTATCTGTAATGGTTCTTCACTGACGCCTGCCCTCGGCCGTTACGACGTCAGTATGTTGACAAATATCGCAAAGATACTCCGAGACTACGGTTATACACCAGGCTGACTGAAGATACATTATTCTTCCTCTTCGCACCTCTTATTGCGCTACTTGCTTACTGCTCGGATTTTTATTGTGCCGCCATGCACGCTGGAGTCACCACGCATGCGGTAGCTTCCCTCCAGCGAAGCTCCGAGTCTAGAGTTCAAGGTTCGGGATGTTATCGAGAATTACATGTTCTGACTATGAAATTCCTACCTTTATGGCTACTCCATCGCGGCCGTCACCCCTCCCCAGAACTATGATAATTCAAGGTCCACTACGCTGGTCAAAATCCCAATTCTAATCCCCATCTTTTTTTCTATTCTCGGTTAACGCGTGGAAGTGAACTGAATTGATTGGATTTATTCCCAAAGGCACTGATAGCCTCCCACTTCTCCGCCCGTTTTCCTCGGGGTCTTTGAACTCCGACTCTGCTTGCTCTCGCCCCCGATCCTTTCTCGTTCGACGACGCCTATCCAATAAATAATCAGCGCCAAACGAACAGCGCCAACCAGTGTCAATACTTCGTTTATATGTGGGTAGGGCAAGGCTGGCGCTCGGACCCGACCCGTCCGTCCATCCGTCCGCGTTATGCCCGAACACGAATAACAGCAACACGGACAACGGGACTGGGCATCGCCGCGTGGGTCTGTCCAAACCGCTAATCGCACCGGACGCGACGCGTTTTTAACCTTTCGAGTTGCACCCGTGGGGAAAGGTGATGTGATGTGCCAGGCATTCGTTGCCGCGGCAGGCCGTCACCCAGTGCCAGTGCAATGCCAAGTAACCCTGGCAGCCCCCACCCGGCGCTACTTCGACCCTTGGGCAGCCGTACCACCGTACTATGCTTAACGAGCGGCTGCAGGGTTAATATTTTAGTGCCGGCCTTCGTCCGACATCCTTAACTGTCGGTCGGGCATTTGGGGATGAATGAGAAATTAGAGGTACATCCTTTGTTTCGAAGGGGGAAGCGGTTGCCTGGGCCCTCTCATCCCATCTAGATCTCAGAATACCTGGACGGAAAAACACGACGGCAATATTACTCATATATTTGTCGAGATGTGATTGGGAGGTCGCAGCCTGGGCTCTCTCATCTCAAAGCCTAGCGAACGAACGGAGATGCGACTCGAATATATTGAATATTTCAGATTCCGAACGCAGCGCGCGAATATGCGCGGTATTCAAGGAACTTTGTGGCGATGATCATTGTCAAAAATATCTACAAGCGTTAATGATATCACTGCGTAGAGGAATGATACGCACACGGGGTGGGCACACAAAACGGTGATGAGTATAAGTATGACCAAGGTCCCATATGGCCAGGGAAAGGGAAGACTTGGTTTCGGACCTCCGCCGATGATGTTGAATTCGGGTTTCGATGCGGCGAGAGGATGGGGCAGGATTTGCGCATGCGGATCCAGAGACCAGGGCATGCGAAATGGCCGCGCAGACCGCGGGCACATGGAGAGGCCGGACGGAAGAAAATGAATTTCTGCGCTCAGGTGAGCGAGTTCGGAGGGTGCCAGGTGAAAAGAAAGTTTGAAATTCCATACCGCCTGCCTTCGGATCCTGTTGGAAGAGATGAAGCTAATATTAATAGGTGAAGAGACCGAAAGGAACGGTGGTGGGTCTGTGCGTGCGGAGATGTGTCGGGGAGGAGAGGGATCGGCGGCAATACGTTGCTTTTGGGATATTAAAATGAAAGGATAAGAGGAGGCTGGCTGGGGTTGGATAGTAGTGGGCCGAAGCGTGCGGGCAGTGATCGATTTCTCGTCGGGGTAGGGACGTACAGCGGACGCGTACTTTATGCGAGATGCCAATGGACGGCGGCTCGACCTAGCTCGACTTGCGCATGGAGTAAACATCTCGCTACCCAGCTCGAGGATAACTTCGGACTGCGTCGGATACTGAGGATATATTAAATCCCCAGTGCGAAACGAGCGGTGTTGACCCTGGACATATAGCAACATATTCGTTGCCATTATAGCCGTGCGTCCGAGTCCAAAACCGCGAGGCAGGCAGCGAATAAGAGGTATGGATACCTTCTAGCGGGCTAGCCACCGAACGGGATGTTGCTGCAGTATCTTCAGCGCTCGGATGAGGAGGCCGATATTTTTCGACCGCATCATTCCTCAACGGGAACAAAAAGTTCCGGACCTGCCAAGGCTTGGGCGCCTTTGGATTATCGGAGCTCGTTCCGCAATGCGAACAAAGTCCACGCTGAATCCAAGGTGCGGTGACAGCCTGGATGCCCCACCCCGACCCCTAGTGGTGCCATCGACGACGAACAAAGTCCAGGGAGTTCCTTCTGATGGTCTTCCCAGATCCTGAGCAGAAGATAAGATAGAGTGCAACCATTATTTAGTATGTGTCAGGTGGACCTGAAATGCCTCGCGCGCGCCATCACGAGCTCATCAGAACATAGCAGGAGGATACGATAAACTTTTCCGTGACAACTTGAAGTCCAACACATCGAATGGCAGGCCACAGGCATCGTCGTGGTTCTGGGACAAGACAGCTTCCACATCGTAGGCCCCAAACTGTGTTCTAGAAAGTGACCAGCCATTTTGGACTACGTTTTTTGGATAGATGAGAGAAAGAAAGAGGAGTAAGCTGAGAAAGAATTTCCCGTTTAGGACGGGACATCAATGATGCATGCCTCTTTGGGCTCCGAATCGGGAAAGTCCAAGAGAAAGTCAGCACGTTGCTGTAGCCATCTATCCTCTGCGCCTCAGACGACCTACGTCCGTCAACCTACTTTTTCAGCTGCATCGCCGATGCAACCTGGATTGTGGCGCACCGATGCCGTGCACCGGACCCGGTTCGTGCGGCTCAGGCGCAGTCGCGCTCGATGCCGCATGTTGCCCAGTGAGCCCGAACCGCATGCCCAGAATATTCGACTGACTCTGGACTAGGTTTTCTCGATGCCGAGGAAGCCACTGGGACGAGCTCAAGGTAAACGAACTCATTGCCAGCCATCCACAGCAAGATTACGCTTTCGTCGCACTTCGGTGCGATACGACCGTGGTTTAGTGGCAGCATCGACGAGAGTTGATCATTTAATAATCCGTTTTACAGGACAGTCTCCACCCGCGTTAATTCGTGACTTCTGTAGGCGCGACCGGATCGTGGGATAGTTCGGGGTTCTCTCAATCTGGTCACTTGCTCGCTTAAGTCGCCGCCATGAGTGCCAATCGCCAGTCCGACAAAACCGCGTTACCTAGACCACACGCGATTCTTATAAGATGGGGTACATGCACTTCACATCCCACTCCTGTGTATCATCTCGCTCCCCATTCAACGCGTCAATATGCCCAGCGCACCCAAACGCCTTCGAGTCGTCATATGGTACATATTGGGCGCTCTTCGCAGTCGGCAATCAGTTCCTCATTTTTTTACGCTACAGCGGCGCAGGAATTGGCGGTCTTACGCTTGCACTTGCCCTGGCGCAGTATCCTGACATCGAAGTCGAAATTTACGAAGCTGCGTCTGCCCTTGCAGAAATCGGGGCTGGAATCGGCATTTTCCCCCGGCCCTGGAAAATTATGAAGATTCTTGGGGTTGACCACGACCTGCTCAAGAGGACGGAAAAGAAACCTCAAGAAGGCCCTGGTAATTACATTTTTCGTCCCGATTTCCGGTGGATCTACAGCTTAATCGTGTATCGGCAAGTTCCGGCCTTCAACTACCGAAAGAGTGATCAGCAGGCGGGGTTCAGCTTCTCGACGCTAATTACGCACGGTTTGGGCTTCTTCACCCCTGCACATCAAGTGCCTTGACATTTTTAGCAGGCGGGCTGCTGACATTTCACCGGGCGGACTTCCAGACGGTGTTGCTTCAACACCTTCCTAAATCCTACCGAATCACTTGCTCTAAACGGCTGGTATCATACACACAACGGCAAGCTGGTCCAACAGAACTTGTTTTCGACGATGGAACGAGAGCGTTCTGTGATGTCCTGTAAGTGTATTCGTTCTATTAATTACATGCCGTGTATCTAATTTGCTTCCCTTGTTCTAGAGTTGGCGCGGATGGTTTAAAGTCCTGCGTACGGCAATCTTTCCTCAGCGAGCGAGCACAATGGATGCAGGCACAAGGTCGCCGGCAAGACGCGGCGATGGTAATGTCTTGCATCAACCCTGTATGGAGTGGACACATCGCATATCGGGCGTTGATCCCAGCGGATCGTTTGAGAGCTAGGGCACCGGGACATCAGGTCCTGACGACACCCACTCAGGTCTGTTTTTTTTATCCCTCAAGCCAAAACCTGACTTGACGGCATACCAACCAGTATCTGGGGAAGCATGGTGTAAGTCATACCATTTCGGTTTCACTCAATTTTACTCACAGTCACTTTCATTTACAGTATATAATAGCCTACCCAATCTCGAAGGGGACGATGATAAATTTTGTCGCGTTCAGCGTCCGCGCCGATCTCGAGAACACCACGTTCGGTGGTCCGTGGGTGGGGCCTGGGGACACATCCCAGTTTGCTGGCATTTTTGCGCATTGGGAGCCCGAGGTTCAGATGCTGTTGCAGGCAAGTGACGTCTATCCTTGGCTGTGCCTGTGCATCCATTTATCTCGCGACAGTGCGTCGATAGGCCCCTGCAATGGGCCGTACACACAATCAAACCTCTGCCATCTTTTGTGTCGGGCCGTGTGGCCCTCATTGGCGATGCTGTGTGTTTTTTTCTATTCCGGGAATCCTCCAGGCTTATTTTCTTGCAGGCCCATGCAATGGCACCACATCAGGGGTAACTCAATATAGGCTTCCCTCCCGTTATTACCGCATCTGACCTTCATTTTAATGAAGCTCTGGCGCTGGCCAGGCAATCGAGGTAATGTGCCCCGTGTTTTTTTATAAACTTCCGCTGAGCCGCGCTCCAGGACGCGTACATCCTGGCGACTGCCCTCGGCCATCGATCCACAACGCGCGAAACGCTTCCCCGTGCCCTGCGCGTGTTCGACGAGGTGCGCAGGCCAGCGGCCACCGCCGTCATGGAGAAGTCACGGATGGCTGGCCGATATTTCAGCTTTGACGTTGATGGCGTCGATTTTGATCGACTTGCTGGGCCGCAGTTATGGGACAAGCTGCAGAAGCTTGCGGGCGTCGTTACCCAGAATTGGGAGTGGAGTACGTTTCCCTTTGCGATTATCGTTCCCCTTCTCATCCATCGCCTTTGTTCAGCGTGGACAACTTCCGTGGACACGTCAATCCAAGAGGCTCTGCGAATGTTGGAAACATGATACGCTGAGAGCTCGGCCCATGTATTTATACAAAGTGACATTCGCCAGAGCGAGTGCTGTAATTATATGTAGCAAATATACCCCCCCCCCCTCCACCTATAGAGACAGGCCGGATCGCGCGCCGACTGTGATTATGGTCGAGTCGCCCAACAAAGCACTACGCTCCAGATCACTCTCCATAGCTCCAGCCCTGATGATTGGGAGTCGGTGTGAGATAATCAAGAACAACGATTTCGGGCCCGTTGGCAGTCTGCCTGCGGAAGCACACCCTGCCAGAGAACGAGCAACATTCGATATCATCGAGTTCGTTGGAAGGAATATCTGGCGTCGCAAGGGTTCCGAAGAAGGATGTTGGGGGACTGCTATTCAGGTCCGAGATGCACACGCGAAGTGTGCTTTCTTGGGTGACGAAACTATGGACAGTGTTCCTCCCAACCCACTCGATGAACACGGAATGGCATGCATTATAGGTGGCTCCGTGAAACAGAATTTCACCAAGCGTAACGTGCTGGTAGGTGGGATGGCCTCCAGATGGCCTTTCGTCGAGAACCGGCGACGCAAAATGAGTGAGGACCAAGGCTCCGTTGACATCCTCGCTTAAGATATCGATATGCATCGGCTGTTCTGGAGTGCTGATTTCGCGGCCATGAAAACCAAGTGTGAGACCACTGATGCAGCGCGACAGCGGCACCGGACTGTTGAATCGACATAGGGAGTGCGATTGGAGAACTTGCGGCGGCTCTTCCATGTGAGGCATTGCATCAGAAACGGAGTGGCGCGGCTGAAGAGTCGGCAGCGATAGCACCTGGATTTGCTCATCGGCACCTCGCACAGTGACAATGGAATTATTGGAAAAATAAAAGATCTAAGGAAAGGGGAATAAACAGTTGAATAAGCGGCGACGTCAGAATAATGCCTACATCGTCGGAGTTGGAGCTACTGCTTGGCCAACTGACCCAATTGTCAGTTACGAAGTCCCAGAGTACGATACAAGCGGCGGTATGGATAGCGATGTGCGTTTGAGAACAGCCACGAATGGCGGGCAGGGGTCCATTGACCGGAAGAATCAAGGTCGGTGCGAAGCGCCTGAACTGCGGACTATCCTCAGAGGGAACAATACTGAGGACGTCGACATGATCAAAGCTATAATAGTGGAAAGTAGAATGAGAAAATAAAATACTATATAGATGCGCACTCACATCTCATTTACGATAGATAAAAATATGACCAGAACTTCAGAGCCGGCAGGAGACGCACGTAGTCGAGTACTTCGTATGACTCCTTCCATTGTTTTGGAAGCAGTAGGGACTGCGCGATCAAGCGAGATGGGACCAATTCCAAGGTCCCATAGCCTAACGTTGCATCTGGAGGTCGTGACCAGAAATCTGCCTCCCGGTATGAGTCGCACATCCAACAACTCATCGGTAGGACCATCTATGCTAGTGAGCGTTCGGCTATGATGGGGCGCCACTCCGGGACACTCCGGGTCGCTGAATCCACGCCGAAGACGTGACGCAAAACGTCCAGGAGCCATGGCAATATGCTCCAATTCTCTCAAGCCCATTTCCGCGAACGGGAATGATGCTAAGCAAAGTTCATGCCGAATGCAGATCCGACGAGCCGCGTCGATCCAGACGATACGTTGGCGAGCCGCTTCGCTCAATGCTTTGGAGACCTAACGTGAAAGGCATCAAGAAGGTGAAGAACTAGCTGCAAAAATGCGTACCATCCGGAGATTTAAAAGATCCAGTGGCTCCATGAAGCTCATGATGACGATCCACAGTTCCGTAGGGACATCACTGGCACTGGCAAACATGGCACTCTGCTTGAGCACATCCATGGTTGCAGGGATCTTTCAGTGAAGGCTCGTTAGGATGCGGCTGGGTGCAGCTGGGTGCGGTGTTGATTCGACGCGAGTATTCCGTCGAAGGACAAGAGCAGAGGCTGAGTCATCCATTCGACGCGATCACGAGATCTTGACTTTCTCATCTCAAGAACACGTATTCTTACTTGAACAGGCTGCGAGAAAACTTTACCTTGGTCGAATCCAATTCAGTGAGTCCTTTGATCTCAAATCATCGGATAACCTCTCAATACTTACTACTTGATTATGGCTTCTCTCTCAGGCTCCCTGAGCCATCGGCCTCTTCAACTTGGCGTTCCGAGCACCTGGAAACTCTGCTCTCACAGTCTCGCTGTTCCAATGCGATTTATCAATCTCGCTGGCCTCAATCGCGAGGCACGCCGATGGCAGCTGGCCTTTTTTCACCAGCTTCATCGCAGTCCCTCGGGTCGGGCATCAATGTCATCTTTCTGCGGACCCCTTTCTACGTCCTATTTGAACACCATGATTTCTATGTAGTTTTCGTCCTGCACTACGACCGGCACCCCTCGTAGCGACGTACATACCCGCTTGGTACCGGAGCGACGTCCTCGGACAGTAGATGGCCTCGGATCGAATTTACAAAAGAGATCAATTATTTGGTTGGGACGAAGAATTCAGATATCTCCGAGGGCGCCCATGCTGTCTGCAGGATGGATTCGTGCGGGAGCATAGATTAAAATACTTGCCTGTGCACAAAATACGCGGGAAGGCACACTGAGTTGATTTTCTTTTTTGCATAATCGAGTAGAAATAGATCGAGCTCAAAGTAAATGGCCGCTCATTGATTTTTTTTGATCGAAGTGAATGTATCATATTCAAGTGAAGCCAAGCCCATCCGAACGTCGGGCTGTGGACGAATTAGAACTCAGAGTGACTTGATGAAGAGTTTGCACCTACTGGAGATCAAACTCAAGTCCTGTTTATTGGCGATTGACTCGAGATAATCAAGAACAATGATTTCGGGTCCGTTCGGAGTTGGCCTGCGGAAGCACACCCTGCCAGAGAATGAGCAACATTCGATATCGAGTTCGTCGGAAGGAATATCTGGCGTCGCAAGGGTACCGAAGAACGACCTCGGGGGACTACTATCCAAGTCAGAGATACACATGCGAAGTGTACTTTCCTGGACGGCGAAACTGTGGACAGTGTTCCGCCCGACCCACTCGATGAACATGGAATGGCATGCATTATAGGTGGCCCCGTGAAACAAGTTTTCACCGAGCGTAACGTGCTGGTAGGTGGAATATCCTTCAGATGGCCTTTCGTCGAGTACCGGCGACGCAAAATGAGTGAGGACTACGGCTCCGTCAACATCCTCGCTCAGGATATCGATATGCATGGGCTGTTCTGGAGTGCTGATCTCGCGAGCATTGAACGCGAGTGCGAGGCCGCTGATGCAGGACGATAGCGGCACCGGACTGTTGAATCGAGATAGGGTGTACGTTTGGAGAATCGGTGGCGGCTCTTCCATGCGAGGCAGTGGATCAGAAACGGAGTGGCGTGGTTGAAGAGGCGGTAGTGATGACACCTGGACTTGTCCTTCAGCCTCCCACACAATCACAATGGAATTATGGAAAAAATAAAAGGTCTAAGGAGAGGGAACCAATGAGATGAGCAATAACGTTAGATATATGCCTACATCATCAGAGTCGGAGTCAGTATTCCCCCAACTCGTCCAACTGTTAGTGACGAAGTTCCAAAGCACGATGCAAGTAGCGGTGTGGATGGCAATGTACGTCTGGGAACAGCCATGAACGACGGGGATGGGCTCATTAACCGGGAGAATTAAGGTTGGTGTGAAGAGCCTAAACTGCGGACTAGCCGCAGAGGGAAAGATACTAAGGACGTCGACATGGTCAAAACTATGGTGGAAAGTAGAATTAGAAAATAAAATAAAAACTATATAAATGGACACCAACATTTCATTTACAATGGATAAACATATGACCAGAACCTCAGAGCTGGTAGGAGACGCACGCAGTCGAATATTTTGTATCACTCCTTCCATTGATTTGGAAGTAATCGGGGCAGCGCGATCAAGTGGGATCGGGCCAATTCCGAGGTCCCATAGCCTAACTTTGCATCTGGAGGTCGTAACCAGAAATCTGCCTCCGGGTATGAGCCGCATATTCTCCAACTCCTCAGTAGGATCATCTATACTAGCGAGCGTTCGGCTATGATGGGGCGCCACTCGGGGACATTCCGGGTCGCTGAATTCACGCCGAAGACGTGACGCAAAACGTCTAGGAGCCATGGCAATATGCTCCAATTCGTTCAAGGCCATGTCCGTGAACAGGAATGACGCTAGGTAAATTTCATGCCGAATGCAGATCCGACGAGCCGCGTCGATCCAGACGATACGTTGGTAAGTAGCCTCGCACAATGATTTGGAGACCTAACGTGAAAAGGATCAAGAAAGAATCAAACAATTAGCTGCAAAAGTGTGTACCATCCGGAGATTTAAAAGATCCAGTGGCTCCATGAAGCTCATGATGACGATCCACAGTTCCGTAGGAAGATCACTGGTAAACGTGGCATTTTGCTTGAGCAAATCCATAGTTACAGAGATCTGTTAGTGCTTGTTAACAATCAAGGCGAGTTTTACGCCGAAGGAGATGAGGGTGCGGAACAAGGGCGGAGGCTGAGTCATCCTTTTCGACGCGATCACGAGATCATGTAGTGCGACGTGCGTTGTGTCGCGTCTCCGCGCTTTTAAGAATACAATCATATGATTTTGTTTGTCCGTGCGTGAGTAATAAGATATTCCGAGTCAGATTGTAGAATATAAAGCGACAAAAAATAGGGCAGAGACGATTTTATACAAGGCCCCCGCGGTACCCATCTCCTCTACGAGAAGCAGATATACCGCGTACAATGACCACGATTATGGCAAACGTAACGAGGACCCTGCAAAAAAAAAAAAAAACTCAGCCAGTGATTGGTTATCATGAAACGCGAGTTGAGAACCCACCATCGACCCAGGCAAAGGCCTCGAGGGCATTCAGCTGATTGCAGTACACAAAGACGTCCTGAATCTTGCAGTTGAGTCCGCCGCCGAGCATCTCGGTGATCGATGCGGCTGCCGCCGTCCATATTATCCAAGTCAAGCCCAGGCTACATGTTCAAATATTTAGGGGCGAAGGTTGTGAATACAGTTGAGAAGGGACTTACAAGACAAGATGAGAGAGGATGCTTGTCAGGATAGAGCCAGTGGCCGAATGGAAGAACAGAATCAGGAGCAGCGCCGAGATGGTGACGGTCCACGTCGAGGCGAAGAGGGTGAAGTGTATGCGATCCCGCTCGACATTTGTATGCTCATGTACGTGTTTGTTGAACATAGAGGTCAGCCAGGCCGCAATTGCGAGCTGCATAAAACAATTTCAGCAAAAATAAAAATAAAAAATACGGGCTGGTGAAGAGCCCACCTCAACAATTCCGAAGAAAATTATGAGCCCAAATGTGACTGGGGGGGGGGGGGGGATCAGAACCGCGAGAAGGCCATTTAGGAGTGCGACATACTAGGATGACCGCGCCTAACATGAGTGTCGATGGCCATGGTTTTTGTGAGGTTGGGGCCGGTAAAGAAGAGTGGGGTCCGCTTTCTTGCCGTTTATATAGTCTCGCAGTTGTGATGATGTGGTGATGTCATTTGGCTCCGCAGATCAGTGATCAACGCTTTGACCAACAAGCCGGCTTACGCATAGGACCCTCTGGCTTATCCTTCGAGTACTTGGAGAAAATTGCGTCTGGCCTATGGGCAAGGTAGGTGATCCGAGTCGCTTCACACTGAGGAAAAGGAGGAGAAAGGAGGGTATCGACGCTGCGCACCGCGGACGGGGAGGAGCAGTGTAGATGAGATGTCCTATCTAATCTACACACCGCAGGCCCTAGCTCATATCTCACTTTATTACCTAGACTCACAAACAGTTTCTGTTGGGTCTTTAACGGAGTACACATTAGTAAGTACTCACGGCTGCCTATTCCCTCTGACGATCGACAACCAAGCCAACGGATTTCATGTATAAGGGCGGCCCCGGTAGCACCCCAAATGGGCATCCAGGAATATTGAGTGTCACCCTGGTAAGTGAAACACAACGGGCGGGGTCATCCGGGTCAATGTTTGGCTGCCATCGGGACTCGAGCATAGCGACAAGGGAATCTCCCCCATCCTAAGCCATCTCGTTGTGTGCGTGGGCTCGGAGAAGAAGATTAGCACTTGGAGTGCTGGCGCGGTCTTAGAATATCTTCCAGTGTTAGGGACTGGATAGGATGGAATTCTATGTCCAAGCACTGAATTCGGGAGATGTGTTAGAGGGCAAGCTCCACGTTTCCGAGGGCAGGAGGGTTGTTGAGATTCGCCTGTACGACGAGCGGGGTAATAATGGAGCGCTTGAGGGCCTCCTGAACGTATTCTAGAGAGTCCCAGGAGACGATGTAACTCCAAGGAGCGGCGCAAGCGACAGCGACATTACGCCACTACTAGTAGTGGCATACTCCTCTGGTGCTCTGTCTGACTTTCCTCGGCGAGATGTACGCAGGGTCATCTTCCGAAATCTGAGAGTAGGCTGCGATTGCCAGGAAGACCTCCGACAGAAGCTCGTGAGATAGTTTTGAGACTGACACAAGAAGATTTCGGCGTGTATCAATGGTAGAGATTGATTTGAGAAGGGTGGCACGATCTTCTAAGAGGTCACCAGAACAGCTTGAATGTTTGGCAGCTTAGTCTCTCCTAGACAGACGCTTCAACAGATCTAACTCGTACCTCGTTTATTGGCAGCTATACAAGGTGTTCTACTGAATCGATTAAAAACGTTCTTTTGAGCGTGGCGAGTGGCGGCAAACTGACCCTGCAACCATTATTGGATGTGGGAACACCGACTTTATAGGTGGTACATAGGCCTAGGCTTCAGGGCCGGGCCTGGGCCTGACTCAAAATCTGAAGCCCAAGCCCTGGGTCCGCTCAAGCCCTGCGCTCAGCGGCGGGCTCGGCCCGGCTCGGGCTTACTAGGGCCCGGCCTGACTGAGCCCGCTATCACTAGTGGCGTAAAGGAAGGAGGCGCGATCCCGCGTAGCGGTTTGCAGACGCCTAAAGTGAAGGAAATGAGGACTGTCAAATCTGGGAGCAATTGTTATCACGCGTTATCTATATAATCTAAGGGCCATGGTCAACAAGCCACCACAAAATTGACACGGCTCTCTACTTTCCTCCGTACCCCCACGTCCAGGGCTGATCCTATGGCTATCTGGCGTAGCTCTGCTCTTCTTAGAGCTCCCCTATCTCTGTGGAAGAGCCCCATAACTACGTCGTTGCGTGGTCTGGCGACATCCGAGGTATGCAGGATATACGGCCTCGAAACGCTCACCGACGTCAAGAAACCAGCTAAAAAAGACCGGGCTTTATGACTTTCACGTCTCAAACGGCGCCAAAATGGTTCCTTTTGCCGGGTACTCTATGCCTCTGGCGTATGGAGACGTGGGGCAGGGTGAGCACACTTCTCGCGCGCTTCATCAATCATTGAGAGACTTTTGGGCAAGTCGCCAGCCATAGCCATGTCAGGTCGAGCGTTGGCCTGTTCGATGTTGGACACATGGTGCAGTCCATGTATTTTTTTCGGCTTCCAACGTTGCTGCAAACGCGCTTATACCCAGATTTGAAGTTTCCGCGGATCGACGGCCACTGGGTTCCTGGAGTGGCTCACCCCATCATCATTATCCTCTTTGAAGCCGTACACCTCGACTCTGTCAGTACTTCTTAACGAGCGCGGCGGTATTATCGACGACACGATCGTCACGAAGCACGCAGAGGACGCGTTTTATGTCGTCACTAATGCAGGAAGGCGCGATCGGGATCTGGAGTGGTTTTCCCAGAAGCTAAAGGAGTGGAATGCGAGTGAGGCCGGAGCGAAAGGTCCAGTCGAGATGGAGCTGTTGGACGGCTGGGGGCTCCTGGCGCTGCAGGGTAGGCATTTCCCACTCTCTATTTCGTTATGCAATAAATTCAATTTCTGCAGGCCCCGCGGCCGCCTCATACCTGCAATCGTTGACCTCGTACGATCTAAAAGAATTGGTGTTTGGGACTTCTGCGTTCATACCTATTGAGGGGTTCAACCTGCATGTCGCGCGTGGAGGGTACACCGGTGAAGACGGGTTCGAGGCACGTTAACTGCCAGGCTATTTCACTAGTGTGGAGGATTAACCATACCTGAAGATTTCGATCCCGCCATCCCAGACAGTCGAGGTTGCAGAACTGCTGTCGAAATCTCCGGTTCAGCTCACCGGCCTCGGCGCGCGCGACAGCCTGCGTCTCGAGGCGGGAATGTGTCTGTACGGGAACGACCTTGACGAAGACACGAGTCCCGTCGAGGGCGGGTTGAGCTGGGTTATCGGTATGTCTGCTTCTGCACGTATTTCGAGCCTGGTCTAACGTGGTTAATATTCAAGGCAAGGACCGGAAGGAGAATGGGACCTTCATCGGCGCGGAGACCGTTAGACAGCATCTGAAAGACGGCCCCCCACGGCGACGTGTCGGCCTCGTCATTGACGGAGCCCCTGCCCGCCGTACGCTCATTTTTTCTTATTCACTGGCGAGATCTGACGTGGAGTTTAAATCTTTACAGAAGGAGCCAAGATATTCGCTCCCTCCACAAAGGACCTACTAGGCAAGTTCACTACCGCTCTCGTCTGGTCTCGTCCATTTTAACATGTACCATTTCCTTCAGGAACAGTCACGTCGGGAATCCCCTCACCGACGCTGGGGAAGAACATCGCGATGGGGTACGTGTTGAACGGGTGGCATAAAAAGGGCACGGAGGTGGAGGTGGAGGTGCGCAATAAGATGAGGAAGGCGGTCCTGACCCCGATGCCGTTCGTTAAACCAAAGTACTGGCGCGGGGAATAAGAAGTTGACAGCCGGACATTGGGTGGAGGTTTGGGTGGAGGACAAGCAGCAATAGTGCTAAATAATAGGTTTCAACAACCGCGCATGACTTGTTGGACTCTTTTCCTCCCCGACGCGGTCGACTTGGAATTTCAGGCTGAAATTGTCCATTAGTTCTGGTCAGAACGGGAGGTACAGTGTGACTCTGAGCAGTTTGTCACGTTTCAAATTTTCTTCCCAACCTGAGCCATTTTGAAGGAAAAGTCATCGGTTTTTGCCGATATGTTCGCTTTACCAGACGATGACGATCAGATTCGCCGGAGCCAAACCGATCGCGACCAAGGCACCATCAAATCGCTTTTTCCTTCTCCGTAATCCGTTGGTTCTCCGCAGCAAACCGCAGGTGGCTGCGCGTCTTATGGGCGGTAATTCAAACAATTTTTGAACTGCGTTCATGAGTGATAAACGACTTCGCACTGCGCGCGCAGTCAATGCCGACGGGTATAAAGTCTCGGGGACCACCACGAACATGTCAAGCAAATAGCCTCTCAGCTCATTTACAAAAGCATCCTCGCAGCTCTTCCACATCTAAACTTACACATCCATAAAATGTCTACCTCCTCTTCCTCCGTCGCTTCCCTCGTGTCTTCCCGCGAGTCCCAGTCCAGCAAAATCTACGCCGCCGCTTTCGCGACGCTGCAATCCGCGTATGGGTTCGGCGGGCAAACCCCCAGCGTCTTCTCACCGAAGAGAAGTTTGAAGGCTGCAAAGCCCTCTGCTGCGGCTCCCGCGTCGGTTGGATCTGCAGCATCATCTGCTCAAGCGCCAAAGGACTACGAGTCCGCCTTTGGCTCGCTCTCATCGGAACTCGGCTTCTGTGGCGCCGCGCCTGCGGTGCAGAGGAAACCCGCCTAATGGGTTGGGCTTCTCGTTTTTATTGACATCTTTGGTAAGGCCCTCCCTTTTATCGCGACTTCCGGATGCTGATGTCAATTTTAATCCTTCTAGTTGACGCTTTGCTCAAAGAGCTACTTTGTCCGGGAATATTTTCCCTGTCGCCGTTGGCGAGCCCTCTGCGTTTTTTTACGCATTCCGCTTCATACACCAAGGGGCGCCTGATAGTCTGATGGAGTTGTTAATTATTCTATGGTTTTTTGTATACATAATTCAATGACCCCGTACTTGATATCCGTTCGACTGTGACTAGATCCATCGGAGTTAGCTCCAAGTCGTCTTGTTCTGTGGATAATGAGTGAACCATTCTCGACATGCCGTAGTTCAACAGATGTTCCGTCTTTTCAGGCGTCTCACTCACGGTAAACTCTGGAAGTTCCTAGCTTCATCTGAATTTTTTTTCCCTCTTGAATAGATGACGTCTCTACAATTCTTTTACATACTGTAGTTTGAACTCGCTAACATTGCGATCTCCAGCTAATACTGTAACATTATTTCTCCAGAATACGTATATATGATTTCCTTGGGCCTAAGTGCCTCTTGCATCAATATTTGGGGCTCAGAAGTACAGCGAGAGTTCGAAATTGCCTCGGACCGGACCGGATGAATCCTGGCCCATCCGGAACAATACGGAAATGCCAAGCGCTACCCATTCCTTTTTCAATGTTAACTTCCACCAACGATGGTGGCTTCGACCTGACCGCTCTCGGTGCCTCCCTTCCTCAAGATTCAGGGTCGCATACGTCTGCTGAGGGAAATAACATACCGCCACATCTGCGCCGCAAGCTTGACATACACCGTGACCATGAGGCTGTTCAGGCAAAACTCGAAGGCGAGCTGGAGCTGGCGAGGATGCAGGGCGCGCAGCGTTCGCACGCTATAAATGCGCTTCGACGACGCGCTCTCTTTGAAGCGACTTCGTCTCGCGAGCAAGAGCCAGACGAACTGGTGGTTGATCCGGTCGTCGATGGAAGTGTGTCGAAAAGTTCATGATTGCTTCATATTGCCAGGGTGGTAATACACCTTTTATGAAATGCTGAACACTTTCTGAACATTCCGCAGAAATCCCTTGCGTCTTTCTGGCGTCGGCCTCGCGTGGAGCTGTCCTTCCGGAAAACCTTCTTCCTATTGCCTCGGACTCGGAGGTCATTTTGTTCCTCCCACCAGCCCCATCCACTTTACTATCAACTCGTTGATTATCCTCTGCTTATGACTGGGAAATCCTACTACCCGAACTTAAACATCCACCAAGTTGCTTTACACGTTGCACTGCATCATCCTAGGCCAGATGGTGCGCATGAAGGTGAATGGCATATGGTACCTTCGGGATTTTAAGGTGATGAACCTACCACTTGGCTCCACGCCTCTTTGGGTCGACCCCCATTTCAATTGATTGGTGCCTCCGCAAACTAGGCACCAAAGAGTGTGATTATTAACGGTATATGTTCCAAATTCAAACAAGCTGTCAATTCTGTTTATCCGTGCTTCTCGACCCATGCATTTTCATTCGCACTGATGTTTCGTAAGTCGATCCAATATATGCTCCGATCATTCCCTTCGACTCAGCTCCTTCATAGCAAACCAAATCCCGCCTTGAATCTCATCTGATGTGTTTTCGGTGAAAGTAGACGCTCCTCTGGGGTGGCAGATCGCTCTGATAAAGGTGTGGGCTGCCTCAAGATCCCTATGACGTTCCCGGTCAGATGGCTGCGCGAAAATTCCAATAGTCTGGGAATTTCCATCGAATATTGCGATATCCCAGGTCAATGAGCACAGCACCACCAGTACTCTTGATGACACATCTTGTTATGGCTCTATGCAACGCGGTGTTGCACTCTACTATTTCCTCGGGTATTACAACACCCTGTAGGACCCCTTCGCAATGCAGTTTACAGCCGATGGATATTCGTTTACGCCCAGTGTCGATATTAACGTAATAAGGTCGAACAGATTCAGATACACTGCAATCAGCGTACTCGAGGTCGTTTGCACCTCGTAGTATTATTCCAATGTCTGATAAATAATATTAGCAGCTACAGAAGTTATGCATTAGAACCATACGGTCGTCGTCGCCCGGATTAACCGTTCTGGCGGTAAGGCGACCGCCCCGAGGAATCTCTGAACGTATACGCAGCTGGGATTCAGAGGACATGGTTTCTGCTTTTTTGCTCCATCTGCTTTTATATGGCGGAGCCGCGCATCATCAAATTAATACGTGGTCTAGCGCAGCATCCTCGAGTAAGGAAGTTCAGTTATCATCAGATCCTAACTAGGAAGCCCTGTCGACAGAACGAGTTCGTCGTCATATATTTAGTATATTATCACGATGACAGAAGTGGACTTTTATAACTATATAGACGGACTGTCTCGATAGTCCCTTGATTTGCATTGATACTTCCATAAACATTCCGGTCGGAGTGAGGGCTATACATATTTCAGTCATTGAATTCAACTGGTACTTGAAACTCAAGGTAATGGACGCGTTTTTTTGGAACTGAAGCGCGACCGGACCCACACCAGACCGAATGAATGATCTTCTTCGTGGAGAAGTTTGGCCACTATCAGTGTCGGTCTGTTGGCGGACATTGATCCGCAGGGGTTTGAAATCTGGGGCCACACGCTAGACTTCCAAAAAACTTAGCCTAGCGACATACGCATCTCTCGGAGTCACACCGTGCTGGTTCTCCCGCATCTCGGGAATCTCGGGATAATTCCCGACATCATGACTCGACTCGCAGGCGGCAATGCTCCTTCTATTTCGGGTCGGTGCAAAGTCGGTGCGTGTTGGTCGAGTGTCGATGACACTCGTCCAAGTTTGTGTAAATAATGTCGGTATGTGCCCCCGAAAATTCCGGCCAAGAACGCAGCTTGTGGATGCTCTGCGGACAAGATGGACCGACACAGACAAATACACGAGGTGGCGACGGCCCAAAGAACCCTCGCGCTGATGATAGAAATTGTGCGTAACGGGGCTTACTCGGACCTATTGGATTATATTCCGTCGAAAAAGCCTCATATTCGAGCATCAAGCGAGCCCTGGAAATAACAAGCCCTGAGGCTTGAGGGTCATTTTGGCGTTGTTTATCAATGATCAATGAAGAACGAGTTGCGTCTTTTTCTTTAGGAATAAAAAGAACTCACCTTCATCGTGTAGAACGCATTGAATGCCACGGCAAAAAGATTGAGATTGAGCACCGTCCGAGTCCCAGTAGAAATTATAATCGGGTGTAAACCGGAGCGGGTGTTTAAAAGCCAGAGTCAGTGAGGGTCCCCGCGACTAAAATGCGTACTCGTGATGGAAAACTCCAATAGATACTGCCTTCACCAGAGTTGAAATGCTAGAAAACCGCAAGGGGAAAGAAATTTGAACACTCTCATCAACTTTGCCCATGCCGATCACTAGTTACACTTGTTATGCACCTGATGCCAACAATTCCAACTTGAAATCTATGCACGTCTAGCCAGGCTTCGTTGATTTTGATACTGAACGGTCGCCACCGAGTACCATCTTTATCGTCTATTGAGCTGCGCACCCACCATCTCTAGTTCTGGGCTCTGACCAAGCTCTGGCCGCTGTCCGGATAATCCTGATTCATTAGGGCGGTCTGCGGAAGTAAATGTTGCGGGTCCAAATCTGAGACAAATTTACTTCCGCGGTTGCGCCAAAATGGAGCCTATTAAGATTCAAGACCTCTCACCTCTCTCCTCTTTCCTTCATCTTCTCCCTCCCTTTTCTTTTCTACAAACACTTTATGCCTTCACCTTTCTGCATTTCTCCTACGGTGCTAGACGCCATCTGGATGGCAAGTCCTCCTTCATTCCCAACTTTCCCGGCCTATGCGGCTGGTGTCTACCCCAAGAATTCCTGCCGCACACACCTCCAATCGCCTGTCATCCACGACAGCACCTCCCGTTTTAGCGGAACAGTGAGCCTCCTCTCCCTGGAACCTTTCATTCAGCTGTTAAATGTCGCTACCAGAGCACCGCTTACATCGGGTTAGGACTGGGAATCTCGATGCCGGAAAGGAGCGCGCCCGTACCGGAATCTCATCTGGACCGTGAGGTGGAGTCCACTTCCCTCCCTACAGCCTATCCGCCCCGCCAGAATTCGTCACTCTGGCCGGTCATAGAGGCACTGTCCGCCTTTTTAGATGAGACATATTCTCTGGTTTCTTTTCCTATATCTGCGCGCCCCTCTTCGCCCTGCTCCCCACCACGAGTAGCTACTTCACCTGCTCCCCAACCGCGGCGGCCCCGGATGCAGCGGTCGATATCGATACGTGTCTCAAATCCGTCTCCCCCCGCCCAGACTTCGTCATTCTGGCCGGCCATAGACACACTATCGGCGTTCTTAGATGAGACACATTGTCTCGTCTCGCCTCCAACTTCGCCGCCCCCTGCGCTGTCCCCCTCTCCACCACAGGCAGCGACTCCGCCTCCTCCCCAACCCCGGCGGCCTCGAATGCGCCAATTGACTCCCATGAGTTTCTCGATGCCGTCGCCGGTTCCGGCTCCGCCAGAGCGCTACTACAGTCCGATCCCTGTGGAGCCCAAAGGTGGTGCGGTATATCGACGTCAACCCTCCCTCCCTCCGAGTTTGAAAACCGAAGATGGCCGGCCACGACGCGCCATGGCGCGTCCGTACCTCCCCTACAAGCTTGCGAAAAGGTCCACGCGGCTCGTCACCATTCTAGAGTACGAGGTGCCAGAATTGTGGGAATTCTACCGCTTCCCTCGGCCGGATTTGAGTCCTGAAACCCCTCGACCAGGACTCGATTTTCGGACAGCCGCCTTCTACAAGCTTCCGATATCCGAGCGCTATCGCATCGTTCAGCGCGAGAAGCAGGCGAAGCTCCCGTGGAACTGTACGCCCATCTCGACACAAGCGTACGGGGGCATCCCACTGACACCGCCTCTTACCTCTGCCAAGTCGAAGCCCGTGATTCCAAGCTACGAGAACCACTACCACCTTCAAAACCGCTACAAGAGCGGGGCGGAGCGGAAGCGGCATCTGAGGGTCACGATCAGGGAGGTCAAATGGGTGAGGTACGAAATCAGGGACGACCGGCAGATCAGCCGGCAGCGCTTGATAAACCTCGACTGGGAGGAATTCTACTTCAAGAGAGAGCGGAAGGAGATGCGCAGGCCGCGGCTTTTGGGATCCTTTTCATTCTGATTATTCGATTTCTTTTTTCTCCCTTCCCTTCTACATATACGAAATACAAATAGCCAGTAGACGTACTAGGCGGACTGTATACAGAAAAGCATAGATAGAAATTCAACGAGGTTGGACAAGGATTTATAGAATTTACATCACACAGTTGAAAGAACGAGCTGTTACGGATCACTTCAAAAGTTGTACTTGTTCTAGGAGGAGGTACCAGGTGGCAAGTAGGATACAGAAAATACAAATCCGTCCAGGAGGGGAGGAAAAATTAGATTCCGCTGCGATTAACTACATGGTGGACAGAATCGATTACAGGCCCGTTTCCGCATCTCGGGCAATTGTGAGATATCGATTTGGAAACCACGAAGAACGCATCCATGGCCTCCTAGAGATGTCAGCTGCAATCATGGAAGCAACGATTTCAGCGCAAGCAAAAGCCCGGGGCATGCCATGGCCCGAATAGCCTGCAGCTATATACTGTCCGCGCGCGCTCACGCGCGCGCTCACGCGCACCGGGCCGGTATGGGGTGCCGTCGTTCCTGGTGCAGACCCCAACGTCGTTGCGATCCCCGCCGTCCCGCCAGCAAGACCGCCGGACACCGGCGGGGTGCCGCCGTACATCCCGCCAACCGCCTGCACCGCGCCGGTCCCGCCCCGCGCCGCCTCCTGCTCCGCGCGCACGAACGCCGCGATAATCCCCGCCGCCACGCGCGCGGACGCGGCGCGTGGCGTCTCCCCTATCGTGCCCGGAGGCGCTGACGTCGTGCTCGCAGCTGTAGCAGACGTCGTGACCGAAGCTGTCGTAGGAACGGCTGTCGCAGGCGTTGCCGACCCAGCGCTCTCCATAAGGTCTTCTTGGCCATGCTTGTCGATCACAGGCCCGACCTGGGGGGGTGAATCACGTTAGATTATGGTTAAAAAGACCGATGAAAAGCAACGAACGAACGGATCGCCTATTTTTGTGTAGCCCATTATCCCCGTCTATAGATTCCTCAGCGTCTAGATAGTTAAGAGTAAGACGCGCGAAAACTTGCCCATTCATTCTCAGGTTCTTTGTCCTTTGAAAACTTTCCGGGAAAGGCAGATGGGAGGAATTTTCGGAGCGCCTCTCCAACCTTCTCGTTGACAGAGGAGTCGTCAGTCTGGTAATGTTCGAAGCCAGGCTCAGCGACTTCTCTTCCACCGCCTAGGATGACCAGCGGTTTTTCTTCACCGTCAACAACCGGTCGAGGGAACCAGTATTCGAAGCCTTCATTCCCGTCCCAAGAGCACTTGCCTAGCTCGCCGGCAGGTACATCGGCGCGAATTGCGATGATTTGACCACGGGTTGGGATTATTCCAGCCGGGCCAGACATGTGAGGAAGAAGATGGCTGGCATATGCATTGGTTGCATGTACAACATACGAGCAGTTGAGAACGCCGCGGTGAGTTTGGACCGCCCAACGCCGGCGAGACTCGGACGAAGATGAGGAAGAAATAGCCGTTACAGGAGTACGGGTGTGAAGGCGCAGGTCGCAGGCGGGAGTCTTGCCTTTTGCGAAGTTGTACAACTTGGTGACAAATTTGAGGGGCCACAGATTGTGTCCGCCAAATTGCACGGCAGGATAGGATGTTCCATATTTCTGGCGTTTCACTATAAGCAGGGCAAAAATGATAACAGAGCACTCACAAGTTCCATATCTTCCTTCGTTAACCACTGCACGCCTGCAAGGTCCATCCCAGCCTCTTTCGCAGCTTCGAAATCTGCCTTGATGGCTTGCTGCTCGGAGTCGGTGTAAAGCATCACCGTATGGCCGCCTTTGACGAGATCGACTGCATCCGTCCAACCTTCTCTGTGTATGAGGTCCACAATCGCCGACTCCGTATAGTTTTCTAGCGCAAAAGACCTCAAGGCCTCATCTGTCCCATAACCCGATTGGTATCGGCGGAAATCGACAAAGACAGCGGGAGTGAGATGTCCGCCGTTACGACCTACAACGTTCAATTTTGGCATTAGAAAACTTTATATAAATTAAAACACACCCGTGGCTCCGGAGCCTGTGATGAATAAGTAGGACGCGAGTGGGACACTCCTACGACGTACAAAAATCTCGGGCTTCCAGAATCACCACACGCAAGGGTATATCAGCTTCCCGGGAAATGTCACCTCTTTCGGCGGCCATGGCCAGATGATACGCAGCAGAGACGCCAGTTATGCCGGAGCCAATGATACAAATGTCTGCGTCGTCCGTAAATTGGCCCTGACTCCCCTCTGCAGCCAGCGGATTGGAATTTGGAGTGTCAATCCAGAAAGATCGGGTAGGATTGGGTACAGGAAGAGACGCCGGCCCCTCCGAATCTCTCGCGCGTTCGAATTCCTTCTGCGCAGCTGCGAAGCGGCCAAATGGTACCGAGAGCGCAGACATGACGAGGGCTATGCGATTTGAGAGGTGTTTTTTCAAAGTGGTTCCCGGGAGGAGGAATCGCGTAGGCGTCAAGCACAGTGGGCGCGTTGACTTCAAGTTATATCGGAACCGGAGATCGTCGGGCCGGGTTGTCGCGATCACGTGTGAGCCGTGGTGGTTTATACGCGCAAGACAAATGATTTAATGAATGTGTACGGTGGTCGGTAGGTAATACAGCTCGAAAGTAAGGGTATAAAAATAACTGAACGATAATAATAAAAATATCTAAACGATCTGCCTCCAATTGGGCGACCGAGGTAATACAACGTGAACTGGCAACAGTATCTGCGACTCCAGAGATTGCTTCTCGTCGCAAAAGCAAATCTTAGCAGCTAATTTTTCGTTTGAATCGTTTGTCGTGGCCAGGGCTTTGATGTTAAGGAGGACCCGGGAGGAGACCATGGAGTAAAGCCTAGAGTTTATAGAGAAAGTCAATCATCGGCGGATTGTGGGAAAGGAAATATTAGCGAACGTGAGGGATGGTCTGTATGGTGTGTGTTAGATAGGGAAAAGCATGTATAATTGATCCTGTAGGACTCACAGTATGAGCACCTGTGTGAGTGTCGCGCGCCCTTTAGCCCAGATAATCATTTGCGCACCCGCAACAGCTGAACTCGTCCGTTAGCACAAATGGAGAAAGACACTGCTGAGATGATGACGCACCAAACACCACGAGGAACCACATCACACCGTCCCTCAGGAATAAAGTCATAAAGGGCATGCTGATGCCCTTGGCCGTGAGCAGCGTCTTACTGCACTGGTACACGGTCAGGATAAACATTATGAAGGTCTGCGTGGATTGAGCTAGGTGCATAAGCTAAGACAGCAAGAACGTACCACCACCAGTGGCGGGACAGCAAAGAAGGAGAAGTAAGGGCCTCTCATTGCCGGAGCTGAGGTGTTGAAATAAGCGATGGTCGGATTCAAAGAGACGATAGTAACTTACTCGTAAAGTAACATCCGGGCAGAATAGGTCTGTGTAATCGTCAGCAATGCTCACACTTGTATAAAGGATGTGTACCCAGCATGCACAAAATCTTTATTGAATCACAATGAGCTTCCAACACCAGGTGCTATCTAAATTAACCGACGTACCACTCAAATAAGTAGCTGGGAGAAGCAGTATTACGAGCCTATGAAAAGCGATTGAACATCGAACCCTCCATGCGTGCAGCAGGAAACGTACATGAAGCCCATCTCGACTATATTCCATCCCGATGAGTCCAGCAGACGCAAAAAATACATCGCTACGCACCTACGAGCAACGGAAATAGCATCCATGCCATCCGCCGACTCTTCCCATATAATATCCACACCCTACTGCGTGTCAATTCCTGCCAATGGAAGAAGTGAAAAAGAACTAACCGCAGCGTGAGCATAAAATCGAAGGATCCAATGAGTACAGTGGAGACCAGCCCCTCTGCCTATGAGTGGAATTAGCTGGCGTCTACTGTCGCTGTGCGGCAGGCAACTTACGACAATGAAGGATCGGCAACTGCGCAAAAAAGCAACGTGAGCGTCAGGAGAAGTTGACTTGGGTATGGATGGGAGGCGTACACCTGTAGAGGGTTGAATAAGTCGGCAAGGTTGAATTTGGGAAAGACTACGCACGTTATCGGATTTAATTTCGGAAAACATGACTGTGAGTTGGAATTTAGCAGGTTAAGAAAGGGCAAGGGCATATCACTCACATGTCATGCAGGCGATGACGGTAATGAGCGGAATATATCGATTCTGAGTCGCTGTGTCAGCAGCTGGAACCTACATCGTGGAACTTGGGACAACGAACCCAGAGCTAGGTTGAACGTTAATCAAATCGTATTGTCTTCGCGAGCAGGACAACGCACATATAGGACGTTGGGGAAGCTCCATGGTTTTCTCCAGACAAAATTTATCTGCGCCGCTCGTCTTAGAGGGAAAAATGAGATTGACGGCAATCATACCTCCTGGTTAACAGTCGACAAATAGTCTGCTCTAGTATACAGTTAGCAGCGACAGCGTATAGCTGGCCAGCGAAACGTACACTAGTATGGATATAGCGGCAACTGTGCATATAATTTGGTTCAGCAGGCGGCACGGCCGAAGAGGTGCGACATACCGGCAAGGTAGTTCGTGAGCTGGGCGTCTGCCACAATGACCTCTATCGGTATCGGCGGGGCGTTGGGGTTGGCGATCCAGCGGGGAGTTATGGTCATGACGGGCATTAGAAGAGGCGGTAGGAGGCCGGAGTACCCACAGTGCGTTGCCTTATAGTGATGGGTACTCCGACCCGCTTAAGGGAGTAACAATAAAGACAATAACAACAAGAAGCCGGAGTCTGGGGTCTTTTGTTCTTGGTTGAGAGGCCCGTGCAAGGATTCGTCATCGTTAAACTACAGGCAACTGTACTTGTGGAATTGAGACAGGTTCAAGACTCAGCGCCCAGGCTGAACCTTGAAGAGCCGCCATGGAAGCTGGTTGGCCAGGTCCCGGATAGATGCAGCTATGTCTTATACGGACAGTCCAGAGAAAAACAAACAGGCGGAGTCCGGTCTCAACTCAACGTTGAGTACTCAACGGTCACCGCGTCTACCCTAGCCCAGGTATGTTGACGACTTGGAGGGAGGGTCATCGTGGGAAGAGGGCGGTGCTCGGCGATCAAACACCTTCAAATGCCGGCACGAAGACAGGGGCTACAGAATGACACTGACAGTACTCAGAAGCAAAGAAAATCGCAATCTGAGGCTTGAAGGCACCTGGAAATATGATTTAGCAGGTCACGCTGGGGTATTGGTCACTTCGAGACATCTGAACTGGGCCCGCAACGATTCAGAGTCTAAATAATGTAAATAGCCACCCGAATACGCAATGGGAGAAAGACACGCGTTTAAAACATTTGTGGTTTGTGGTTTGGTTATTCTTCTCATTTTTGCTTGAACCTGCTTGGAACTTGCCTCAAATCGATAAGCGCCCAAAAGGAACAGCGAAGCAGGCCGAAAGCGGGTATTTGGCACATGCCCCGCAGCCAAACAGTCATCCCATCCCAATCGATACCACCACCATGACTGACAGAATCCGAGAGGTACGCGGGCGGGGTGGGCGGGCATTAGTCTGGTCTGCTAACACCCGTGTTGTGTGTGATTAGAAAATGAATGCACTGCGCACGGAGGCGGACAACGCCATCACGCGCGCGGAGGAGGCCGAGGCGAAGAACAAGAAGCTGGAGCAGATGCTGCTGGAGCGCGACCACGACATCACCTCCCTGAACCACAAGCTGTCGCAGCTCGACGCAGACCTCGAGAAGGCGGAACACTCGGTCGCGGACTCGAAGGTCGCGCGCGATGAGGGCGAGAACAGCAGGACGATGAACGAGACGCTGACGAGGAAGATCCAGCTGCTCGAGGAGGAGCTCGATGCGGCAGAGAAGAACGTGAAGGAGACTGTAGAGAAGTGCGCTGGGGGTACCCTCGTCTATTATTTAAATTATGTGCTGACTAGGGATTTCGCAGGCTGAGGCAGGTCGACGTCAAGGCGGAGCACTTTGAGCGGCAGGTGCAGCGCGTCGAGCAAGAGCGCGACGCCTGGGAGAAGAAGTACGAGGTACTTATGCGCTTTGCGTTCGGCGATCTGCTGCGGGACTCAGCATTATTCTCCAGGATGCGGAAACCAAATTCAAGCAATCCAAACAGGAGCTCGACGAGCTGGTGGCCACGATGGAAGGCCTCTAGATCCATCTCGCTGTCCCTGGCTCAGGCATCCCGCCATCGCACGACCTATACACATACACCATCGCCACGGCGAATTACGACCCTTACTACTACTTTTTCTGTGTTTGTACAGGCTGAATTGCATTTCCTTTTTCCAATCACCACCGCGAACCTGAGGCTTGATGTCGTGCTGACGGCGCTTTCCCTTTAGAGCTTTTCGAGGCACTCGGATCTTTGCCATCTCTGCTATAGCCGGGCTACCCAGAAACCAGCAGTACTCGGGGTTACTCCCCGCGCTCGGTCTCCTGGTCTCAGATCCTCAAGTCTGTCGTCACCTGGCGGCGCTTGATATGGCCGCGATTTGCGGAATGTCCGAATATCTCGACCCGCCACTCCGGTCGCGGCGGAGGCGGGGCACCCACCCACACTTGCTCGGAAGGGAGCGTATCGTGCCTGGTCTGCGGCACCGATGGATCCAGGGCGAGACGCCTCACCATCCTGTCTGTAGCGTGGCGCATACCCTATAAAATCGTATTTTATTTTATTTATTCGATAGAAACGAGCCTGATTGACATTACCACAGACGGCCGCCGCTGCGGAGACTATCGATCTATCTGGCTGCACCTCTCCCTCCCCGATCCTTCTCAGCATCGTCATCCGCAGAGGTATCGATAGGTCCTTCGCCTCACTCAGACGAATATACTACCATCGCCCACAGGCGCATGGGTAGCGGCGTGTGTGCGCGCGCTCGGTGCCTAATGGCTTGGATTCATGGGTAAGCGGCTCATCGATAGGAGCTTCTACCTCCCGCGAGACATATACCCTTCGCCGGCGTCGAGGGGAGGCGGCGGGACGTCGCCGTCGTTGTTCTCTCATCCTTACTTGCTTGCTTGCTTCTTGCACGCTCGACGCCCGTCGCTCTGACGTCGCCGTATGGGCCCTTTGTGCGCGGGCGAGTGCGAATACTGTGCGAGCTCGAGTTGGGTATCGTGCACCGACAGCGCTGAAATACGTGTCCGCCGGGGTGCTCCCAATCCGGGCAGGAGGGCGGTTTGGAGTCGGGAGCGGTCCGTCATCGACTCGACTCGTCGTTCGTAAGGCAGCTCGACGCGATCGTAGATGCTTCCGATTGGCTGGCGGCCCTCTCGCTAGCGCTACGTCTACTTGTCTCGCGGCAGGCGGAGGGGAGCGCGACCACCGTTACTGTATCTGGCGTCGCGTCCTGGTATTTGGTGGTGCGGGCCGTGTCCCTAGGCGCAGTTTTTCCTGGCGGGATACACGGGAGCGTGTTGGCGCGGAGGATGGCGCACATCGCGTCCTCTCTTGCGGCGGAGGTGCTGGAGTGGGCCGTGTTCCCTTTTACGCGCTTTTCTCGACGCAGCGCAGGGCAGTGTGTCGCCGACGCGGATGGCGCGCATCGCGACCTGTCGGGGGTACCCGGATACACCAAAGCCGCCGGCGTCCTCTTTTCAGGCAGACGATCTTGTTACATTCTAATAATAAATTCATACACATTTTCTTCCTTTTCACTCTCGCTACAACCACCCCCCGAACACCATCCGCTTCAGCATCCCCCACACCCCGGAATCCTGTCTGGCAACCTCTTGACGCATCCGCGCGCTATAACTACCATGGAACAATCATACGTAAACTGTTCGTCCATCGCTTGTAATCATGATCTCACTTGGCCCCGTCCACGTCGCCGTCCTTGAACGTCAGCGACACGGAATTGACGCAGTGCCGCTCGTCCGTGGGGGTGTCGTACTTCTCGCCCTTGAAGACGTGCCCGAGATGGCCGCCGCAGGCGGTGCACACTATCTCGGTGCGCTCCATACCCCATGAGCGGTCGACGTTGCGCGTCACCGCGCCCGGGATTGCGTCGAAGAACGCGGGCCAGCCACAGCCGCTCTATATTTTGAAAAAAGGAACACGAAAGTCAGCAAGTATGATGTTCGTTAAATAATGAAGTAGAAAATGGGTAACCCACGTTGAATTTGGTGGTGCTCTTATACAACGGTGTGTCACATGCGGCGCAGGTGTAGACGCCCTCTTCAAAATGCTTATCATACTCGCCCGTTCCCGCGCGTTCTGTCCCCTTTTCCCGTATGATGCGGAACTGTTACGGCACGAGTTAGACGTCGTATATGCTGCCAAATTACACCCTAACGGAAGGGAAACTCACCTGCTCGGGGGACAACCGTGCCCGCCATTCCTCCTCCGTTTTCTCAACTTTAGTGGCCATGTTTCGGTGGGGTAGGGATATCAGTCGTGGTGCGGAAGAGAGGGAGAACCTAGGATGGGATGAGGTGGGGAGGATAGATGTGCCTTTATAGCGCTGTATGAGGGCGAATCGGAGTCGGAGATGGAGCATCCGCCGTCCAAATCGGGAAATAACTTACTCAGCCAGTCACGCGCTCGCCATTGCGCTTTGTCACTTTTGGCTTTGTTTACACTGCCCGCGCTGCGCAGTGGCGGGGGAAACGGGCAACGACGTCGAGGAGCTCAAGGTACTGTCAGGCGTTAACATTTGCGGCCCCTGTATGGACCAAGAGCCCAGAGCGGACCCAGAAAGCTTCGGTACAAACTTGGCACAAACTTGCGGGTCTCGGACGTTCTCCAGTCTGACCGAGTCGACCCGTCGACGCACAGACCACAAGACTCTCCGCGCACAGGAAATAATGATTTTGCCATCAACTCTTGCATTGCTCGGCATATTCCGCAAGGTTTGTCTTCGGCAGCGCAAAAGATAAAACCACCTCTAATTCTTATTCCTTTTGAAATAATATTTTGTCAGATTCCTTGTTTGCCGAATCTGTGGGTTCTTCTGGGTGTGGATTTATTTCATTTTATATTTCGTTATACTAATAATAGTGTTCTTCGATAATCATGATTCGAGAAGACTCAGAGCAGTTAATCAGAACAGTGCACAGTGCGCAGTATGTTGTACGCAGAAACGTGCCGTTCGTGCCTTCTGGGTTGGATCCTAATCCGGACTACTGAATTAGCGCTCTGAACAGAATATCATGAGCGGTGCTCCGCATGCCCAACCTTCGAGTCTGAGGCTCTGATGATCATGGATCGCTCTGATGAACCGGTCGCCCAAGTCACCCAACGGTCTGGAGTCTGCCAGCAACCAGCGGCACTCCCACAGTATCGATAACTAACACATTCCGTATCGGAGAACTGCCCATATATATATCCTAGCAAAACTTTCCGCAAATTGAAGTCTCATGCATCTCAGCCAAACCCTTCTCTCACTTGGTGCACTGCTCTCCCAAGCCTCTGCTTCTGGAATATGGCCCTTCCGATACGACTTCTTGGACGATGCTTACACTGCCCAATAACCTCCCCGCACATCGATTTCAACCACTTCGCCCGCCAATCAGGATCGGCGATCGTTATCCGCACAGACCGCGCGCACGTCGGTAACTCCTCTTCACCGCTGTACGACACCTATAGCGCGACGTTTTCGGCGGATATAAATACCTTATTAACGTTACTACTTTTGATATCATGGCTGTTGTTGGGGGCATTTACGCATCCTTGGGGACTCAGCTCACCGTGGCAGTTGAGTTCTGCTGACGTCCTTGGTACTTTGTACCGACCGAGCTTCGTATTACAACGAAATGCCAGGAACTGCATGTCACGCGCCGGCGCTGAGTCCTTTGAAAATATACATACAAGCTAGATAGTTACTGGCAGAACATGACAAAAGAGAGAAGGATATTAATTCACATGAAGGTGAGGGGGGATCAAGTCGTGCATAAACGACATATGGTGGGCAGTTGTATACTTCAACCCCTCATCCCGAAGGCGCTGCAGCCTTTCGCCCGCCTCCTCAGGGAAATGCATCGCCGACATCGTAGCAGTCCGTAGTGTTCCCGCGCGCGATTCCAACATGTCCAAAAACAGGTCCACACGCACCCATGGCCACAGGTGCGTCGGGCAGATGGCGATCCACTGTAGCGCGGGGAATATGTTAGCGTGTGTAGGTGCATCGCTACTACCGGTATCCCCCAAGATAAGGCTCTGGAACACGTTATTCACCCAGTGATCGCTCAGTTCGAGCGCGAGGTGCGTGAGGGATGGCGCGCCGCCGGAGATGGCCTTGAGGACCCTGTGTGAAGATTTCGCCCCTGTAACGAATAGCTTCCGGAGCTGCGGGGTAGGTGTCCGTTGGAGGAACGTGCCAATGTGTCCCGCTCTGTTGCCCTTGCAATAGAGCTCCTGGAGCGCCGGCGCCGCGATGCACTCGAGGAACCGGTCGTCTGATATGGAGAGGCGGAGGAGGTGGGGGAATAAGAGTATCTGTTTGGTGGGGAAAGTGTTGATGTAGCCTTCTCCCATGTCTATGGCGCAGTCTACAATGTTTCCTGCAGCGGCGGCACGGAGGTTGGGGAGGTGGACTTGCAGCCACACAACTTTTGCCACTCGATATCGCTCGAGTTGTTGAAAGGGGAGTAGTACGGGACACACCGCGTCTATGAACGCCCTGTGTAACCGGGGGGCGAATTGGAAGATGACGACAGGGACTTGCATGTCGATGCGAGGATCTGGGTACAGTTCCAAGCGTAGTTGCGTCAACAGCGGGAGTCGATTAGGAATGCTATCCAGCGCTGCACACAGAGGTCTCATACAAGAGATATAGCACGTTTCCCATCGGGTAGAGTGTTTCGCCAGAATTTCAAGCATCCGGAATTTTACCATGGGCAGTGGCGAGTCCGCCGTCAACAGAGAGTATCTCGGCTTTGGACAGAGGAAGCTGATTTGGAGAGGTAGGAGCCCCGACCGCTGGAGCTGGGTTTCCAGTCTGAATATCGAGTAAGGGTGCGTGCTCTTAAAGTCGAGTCCGACTGAGACCCATAGGAGGGGGCAGGATATGGAGATGTCCCGCCAACGCCGACAGACTTGGCTGGCCGTCCATGGAGCTGTCTCCACGGATCTCCTCGTATTCTGGGGCACAAGTGTGAATGTGAATACGAGGATGAGAATTTCCGTCGGCATGCAAAGCAAGCGAGAAGTATCGTCGCAGTCTACATTATGACGCTCTGCAAGTTGAACTTCAAGTTGAACCGGTTCAGTCTTCGCAGCTGCTGCCATCACGCTAATAGGATGAGTGATAGTCCGAGTGGTCTAACCGACAATACTTACATGGGAATTGAATCGCACAGATGTTGTGTAGAGCAGAGGACATCGAAGAGGGACGCCAACGCATGATGGATGAAGGAGATGATGGACAAGGGAGAAGCACGCCGGAGATTGCCGACGTCTCGGCGAATGCACCTTAATAGCACGTCCAATCAGGAGACACTTGTAGGTAAGTGGCGTAAAGAAGTTGTTCGAGATGGAAATCAAATTCGCACATTCGGAAAATGCTTCGGAAAAAATGCTCAACCCGCAGAAATGTTTACTTCGTTTTTTCAACACATGTCACGTGTCATCGAGGTTGAAATGACCACGTTCTCCAAGTTCAGGCCCTTTCCGTCTTATCCGAGAACGGGTACCAAGATCTGTGACCGTTCTCTCCGCGGGCCCGTTGCCGTAACTTGCTAGTGTATGAAACAAGGGATTCAGGTATTCCCTTCTGCGCTAAATAGTACCGTTACAAAATTTCCACGGCTCCATTTCGTTTCACGCCGATCGCATTGCTGAAAGTAGATTCAGACATGTTTCTTTCACCTTACATATGAAGAAACAGCACTTACCGTGAGCGTAAATGAATTCAAACTGCGCTAAAAGGGAGTCTATCTCGCTGCTGAGGGATGGGGCAGTAGGCGCACGCCCGTTTAAGACCTGGGGAGCCAAGTACGTTGAAACTGGTAGTGAATCTGCGGACCCATGGGCGGGTGCAAGCGAGAGCATCGCGACGACCTCCCGGATACGGACCAGGTCGTTCAGAAGTACAGATCCGTGCGGAGGCAGGGGCATCCCATGCACGATCGTCAGTATCGTTTCGACGAGGTCATGGACTCCCCGCACGAGGGCTTGGCCTCGGATGCCTGGAATGGATTTAAAGAAGGTAAAGATACAGAGTTTCAAGAGTAACTCGTGGTCTGTAAAATCGTCCACGGAGAGACAGACTTGGCCGATGGTGGCGAATAAGGACGGAAACATTTGAGACTCCAATTTCCCCAGGTGCATGAGCTGGTCTGTCGTGATGGCTTCAACATTGTCGAGCGCGGCGCTGATAATTGACGGAAGAGCCTGCGTCCTCGCTAACCACATAACGATGAGAGTTAGGTCGTCCCGAGAAGGTATGTAGAGCAGCGCAGCAAGGAGATGCCTCAGATGAAGAGGTTCTCCCCATTGGGGAGATAAAATCCCATCGACGATCCCGCTCTCCGTCGCTCGCGTAGAATCGGAGAGGGCCTCGGTCAGCTTGGAAACGACCACTTTCCACACGAACAGGATGACAATTTTATGTGTGGGAACTATATACTGCCTGTCGTCGGCAGTGGACGGCAGATGGTCCCATGCCGAGTAAGCCGAAGCTAGAATCCACACGGCGGGCGGATTGTCTTTCAATGCCAAGTCCGGATCCACGACGATGGCCATAGCGAGAAGAAATGGAGACTCCCACAAAACAGAGAGCGAATTCCCAATGCAGGATCTCTTAGCAGCATCTGCAAGCGCAGGGACCAGCTCGTCGATTTGAGCTGAAGAAAGGGAGATGGCGTCAACTAATTAGAGAATCAGGACAGTGAATACGAAGAAAGAACGATCTCGGCACCCACAATTTTCGGAATGTGCGCGGATAATAACCTGCGCCGCGGTGCGGGTACTCCTGATCGTTGCCTCTGGAGACAGCAAGTGTAACAACGTCGCGTGTTCCTCATCCGCTAGCGGGCCCGCTCGAGGAGGATGGCCTGACTTAGGATATACAGAGAGTTGAATAACCTCGAACAGAGCAGCCGAAGCCTGATCGAGCGCATCGTCATCGTGGGTGGCTTGCATAACCTCGTGGTAAATCTTCGCGTTCGTCGAAAGAGCGTAGGGCTCAACTTCTGTCGGGGGGACGGCGCGGGATCGGCTGGTCGAAGGTGTCATTTTAGAGCGTAGCATGGAGATGCCGGATGACAGGGCAGGGTAGAGACGAGAGTAGAAAGCGTGTCCCAGAGTAGTCTGGAACGGAGACTTGGTCGGGTTTAAACCACCATCCGCGATCGCAAAGATTAGGAACGCAACCAAGGCAAAAACGAACAACAACAATATTCCGGAAATAACGAGAATGGGAGCTGGTGGCGGGGAGATCTGGAGCACGCTGGATATCAAAGTGTCGAGCAGCCCCACGATGAAGAGCAAAACAGGAACGACGAGTAAGGGAGGTAGCGCTTCGATGGCGGTTCCGAGGATTTGTTCCGTGGCGCTCCAGCGGGATATAATATCCACAAGCTTGTTTGACGCCTTGGGGTGCCGTGAGGATGTCGCCATATTTAAGAAGCCTCGACATAGAACGGCGAGGGCAGCAAGAGAGAGCTACAAAAAAAATCATATATCAGTATCGCTGAGTTCAGGCACGATACTACAGGCGTACACTGAGCACCAGAGACAGCGCCCAATATGAGTTGAGCCGCACATCACTCTCATCTGGATGAAATACGGCTGGCCTCTGCACATCAATACGGGTCCTAAGTTCGTCTTCAGTAACAGCGCTGAGAGCGATTATGATGTCGGTCAAATTCGCTAGCAGCTCGTTCGTTCGTGCTGTTCCGTCCGTCTTCAAAGTGTTCAACGACGCAACAAAGAATGATGTCACTATCCCAGAAAACAGACCCAGCTATCATACGATCCATGAATAGCTCAGTACAGGGACGATCGACTCACAAAAACCAGCAACGCGTCTAACCCGCTTCTCCACCGGTCAATTTTGGGCTGGATTGTACCAGTGAGCGCTGACCGGAGCAATGCGTTCCAGGCGCCGCTGCTTGTTGCTGGAACTTCTGGCATTGGCTGCTGAGATATATCTTAAGTAAATAAGGCACCCCACATCAGGACAAGATATAGAAAAGCTCGCGGTCCACGAACCTGCGGCAGCTTGCCTTTGATCTATCCTGCGCAGAACGGCGGTTTGCTCCTCTACGGCAGTCGTTAGTTTGTGGATATCCACCTGGCGGCTGTGAATTTAAATAGTGCTCATAAATAGTCAAGTCTTGCCAGCAAATTCAAAGGGGCGCAGAATAAAGAACTTACGCGGGAGTATCAGTAGACGAGGCAGACATGCGCGGAATCTCAGAGGGCCGTTCTGCGCCTGCCATGTTGGTCCTTGACGCGTCGGTCACGTTGTGTCACGGCGCTGTCACACGGTACAAGCGCGTCGAGGGTCCGTGGGTTGAAGGTAAAGTCGCAGAATTGCTATATGCATACAAAATTTTGAAATACATTATTCGTGTTATGTGTCATTTAAAAGACCACTAATGCAACCAAAAAAGCCGTGGTCTCCTCCCCCGAATCCCGCCCCGCGAACCATCAGACCTGACGACACGCTACCCCTCATCCTCGCTATCACTCCGCGGAACGCTTTCCGCGCTCCCACTTGCATCCTCATCGTCGTCGTACTCCTCATCTTCATCGTCGTCTTGCTCACCCTCGTCCATTGATTCCTTGAGCTGCGGGAGCGGGTTAGCGTTACGTAGAGAACGAGAGAGAATGCTTGATGGAGGAGGAAAAAAACGGAGGAGCATGAAATTGCAGAAGGCGGAGAAAAAAGAGGACATGAACGCAAACGAAGAAGAGAGTGTCGATAGATGCGCTGCACATGCTGCTCGCGATATGGCACCGACATCTCTCGGCTCCGCCAAGGCAAGTCCTCGCCCTTGCTCGGCCGCCTACGTAGACACAAGACTCTTTCTCGCCTCTGCACCTCCATCCCACCGCCCATCTACCCTGGTCGCCCTCGCACCACCATCGACGAGCAAACTCCGCACCGTCTGACGGGAATTATCCACCCTCCGCCCTCCGCCCCCACCTCCACCTCATCCTTGCCTGTTGCGTTTGTGTCTGCATCCTGGCGAGGCACAGACGCAGACGCAGCCCCCAGCGACGTATCGATGACGACGATGGCTCTCCTCCGCTGGCGACGCAACCCTCATCTGGCTATGTACGCCCTCCAGACGACCGCACGAGGCACGGAGCGCGTGAAGTGAAGGCGTCCGTTGTCCCTCCCGCAAACCCACCTACAAGACAAAAGCCACGACCACAAAGCACAAGAAGCACCCTCCCCCAAAATGTAAAAGGGAAAAAAGAAGCGGCGACGATCCCCTCCGCAGCGACGAAGGAAAATAACACAACGAAGGAAAGCAACACAAGGCCCACGTTCTTCACCCACACAGCCCAAGAACCCTTTCCCAGCATAAAAAAAAAACAGCTCACCATCTCTAACAGCTCGTGGCACTCATTCAGGTGCGCCATCACGATCCCCTGCCCCTCGGGGATCGAGCCGTCCACGCCGACGAACTTGCCCTCCTTGCGCATCGACTCGATCTGGAAGAGCGCGAGCTGGTACTGTGGGGGAGGGTGTTAGTTGGCTGTTGACGATGGAAGCGGAAGGATTGAGTAGGCAAACAGACGTACAGGGTACAAATCGCGCGCGCTAAACGGTCCGCCGTACTTAAGCACCTCGTTCAGGCACTTCTTTACCGTCGAGAGCTTGTTGGCCTGTGTGGGGGTTAGTGATAGAGTTAATGACGGAACGGAAGGGATGGATGGATAGACGCGGGTAGCTCAAGGTAAGCGAGGGGGATACGAGGTCAAATAGGAAGGGAAGATACGAGGTCGAGTAGGAAGGGAAGACTCGAGGAGGAAGGTAACAAGAACAGGTTCAGGAAACAAACAAAAAACACGCACAATAGGCATCAACTCCTCCGACACCGGCTCGCTGCTCGACAGCAGCCTATATATCAGCCCATAACACCGGCGCAGGAGGTACAGCAGGATCTGTCGGCGCACACGCGGAAAACCATCATCAGCACCCCCATAAAATGCGGCTGTAGAAGGAAAAGAAGGAAGACACAACAACTCACATACTGCCCCCCTTTGCCCGGCCCCTTTGCCTCTCCACTACCATCTCCGCCACCCCCTTTCTCCTGCCCATCCCCGCCCTGTGGATGCGCCGTCCCGTCCCCACCCGCACCAGCATCCCCCGACCCTGAACCCTCTCCCGCACCCGCCTGTGGCCCCGACCCCTCCGCAGCCCCCGCATGCGCACCCACACCACTCTCCCCCGCACCCGGCCCCTCCCCCCCATGAGCAGGCCGCTCCCCCTCCAAAAAGCGCCCCTCGACGCGCATGCGGTCGATCTGCTGCAGCGCGCTGCTGTAGTTCCACAGGTCCGTCTCGCGCAGGCTCCATCTGTACAATGGGCAGTGGCTGTCAGCGCGCGAATGGCGAGATCAGCCCAAAAAGCACACTCACCGATGTGTCAGCACCAGACTCTCCAGGTCCGCGCGGATGGACAACAGGCGCTCGTGGATGGGGCGCAGCGCGGGCGAGAGCGAGGACGATGCGGAGGAGGGGTTGAAGTGGATTTCCTGGGGAGGTGTTAGTGGTAACGTTTATGAGGGGGAGGTGGGAAAAGGAAGAAAATGATAGCAATAACAATAGAAACACACTTCCAGCCCAGGGTACAATGCAGGAGACAGACGAGCAGCAAGGAAAAGGCGGCGCGTCCCCTGCGTCCCATCTTCATCCGTGCCCGCGCGCGCCCACCCCTCTCACTTCGACGCAGAGGCCGAGCAGCAAGGCGCCTTCCCGCCGTGCCTACGCCCACTCGGCCTTGCTCGTACCTCTACCCCGTCGACACGCATGCCCACCTACGAAACAGACGCGCAAAGAAAGAACCGCACTCCTCCCATCCCGCCGACTCCCCCTCTCGTAAGTAAAGAACCCAGAAACCGCGAAAGCCAAACCCGAAGCCCGCAAAAGCCAAACCCGAAGCCCGCAAAAAGCCAAACCCAAGAAACCGCGAAAGCCGAACCCAAACCGCAAAAGCCAAGAGGATAAAACCTACCTGCGCGATATCGAAGCACTCCTCAAGCAGGCTCGAGCACAGCGCTTGCGAGGGCGGGATGGTGCCCCCGGGCCCGACGAGGAACTTGCCGTCGACGCGTTTTCTATTTGATATTGGTATAAGTAGTGTGGGTTTTCAGTTAGTGTAAGTTTTGGGGGGAGGGGGAGCACGCCCACGCACCCATCGATGCGCCGCAGTTCCTCCTGCAGTGGCTTGAGCTCGGCCTTGTGCGGGCCCTCCTTGGCCGCGAGCGCAACGAGCTGACGACGGATGGTGACGAGGCGCTCGTGAATGGGGAGGAGCTCGACGGAGAGCACGGCGAGCGAGTCGGAGAGCATTTGGAGGGTGGCGTCTGGTGCGTGCGTTAGTGCAAGAATACTGTACAATAAACGGGATCGCTCACCACACTCGTTCAGCTGGCGCTCCAGCAGCTTCGTGAGCGCATTCGCGTGCTTGCCCTGCGCCTCGTGCTGCACGATCTGGCGCAGCTCCGCGAGGCGCCGACGGAAGGGCGCGAGGTCCGCCTGGTTGTACACCGCGGACTCGTCCATGTGGCGCAGTATTTGCTGGGGGGCGTGTGGATGAGGATATAATATACAGTATAAGAAGGAGCCCACTCACGCGCATGGACGCAATCTGCGAATACGTCGCGGGGACATCACGCGTCTTGCCGATCGTCAGATAGAACAGCGACAGCAGGCTGAACACGTCCGCAAGCGTGGTATCGACGCGGTTGGTGTGCGGCGCGCTGTCGTCGCGCACGTCATTGAGCTTCGTTACCTGCTTTACGACGGCTTGGTAGAGCGAGTTGACGTCGGACGCCTTGATGTACTCGCCCCGATCGCGCTTCAGCACAGTCAGTCTGTTGCGGATGCTGCAATCCAAGGAGTCAGTGTCGAAGTATAGTTGTCAAGTGGTTTTGATAATTTTCGGGGAAGAGGAAGAAGGAAGGAGAATAACACCAGAAAGGCGCGCACCAGCAGACAAACGACGAGCGGTAGCAGCTCAAGATCGGGCACCCGAATTCGACAGGGTGCATTGGGCGTCGCACCCCAGCTGCGAGTGGCAGCACCCGCGCACCCGCGTGCGCGCCAACTGCTTAGTACACCACACACCGCGTATCGCCGTGGCAATGCAGGACCACCTATCCCGCATGCCCGTGCTCTGCAAGACGTCGAGGCGGAATACCGAGGCGTGGATGAGGAGGAGGCGACCCTTCACCGTCTCGCAACGGCGCGAGGGAGGACATACGAACTGGGGAAGAAAGAAAGAGGTGTGCTGCACCTCGCCGGTACATATGCAGCAGCAGCAGGTAGTCCACCCAGCACTACCAGTCCGCGCGCCGAGGAAGAAGGCCAGGACACTCGGCCTGCATCCTGTCTTCGTCCATCCACGTCTCCTGCAGCAGAGGAGGCGCCTTCATCCCCTTCGTCCTTGTCTTGTCTCTTTTCCTTCCGCTCCTGCGACAATATAAACGAAACGAAGGCGAAGAGATAAAGCCCACGGGCTGGTGAACGCGTACAACAATCCACCCCCACCCCACCCCGGTACCACATACCAGAAAAGATTCGAAACTTACTTGATGAGGGCCTCGAGGATCGGCAGCTCTGCGTCCAATCGTAAGCAATGCACTCCTTCCCATAACAGAACACGACTGACTGACCTTCCTGCGGAACGGGCGCAGCCATGATTCAGGATCGGAGGGTATCCGAGTGGATAAACGGGCGTGTAATACTTAGAGCAAGTCTTTGAAAGCGCGCGTCAGACAAACTCGGTAAGCGCTGCCAATCACTCCGATTCCTTACGAGGCAAGCCGGCATCTCACGGTGGGCACTTTCCCGATTAGATTCTCTTACTATCAACTCGAAATAAAGTCGTCCTCTGATTTTCTGTACCGTTGGAATGATAGGTTCAAGTTTGTTTTACTCCGTATAATATTTGTGTTCAAGTGAAACTCGACTTAAATCTTATTTCTATGATGGACTGGATCGCGGCGGGATTACGGGATCAGTTGAATCGAAGGCACGCCTTTCAGCCCCATTTCACTTTTACTAAGATTTGCCTTCAAGTAGAACTGCCTAAACTTGGTAATCTTAGGTGCGACTGTTTGGCGAGTTTTATAATTACGCTGCTGTACGCGCGACAAGAGCTTCGGATTGCGAGTGTTGCACTGTACTGGCTGACTCCGGCGTCCGCCATTCTTCGACTTCTGCGCGTTTAGGCTTTTACTCGGAAGATATTATAAAAGCCGCAATGACCTACTACTGGCTCGCGTTCAATTTCGGACTTGGTTTCCGAACCGATGAGTAATTCTTATCGACACACCCACCAGCTTAAGTCACTGCCCGCCCGGTTCCGTTCTTTAAATAATAAATATAACGACACAGGGTCGCACAAGCTCTTCAAGGTGAATATTATATCTCGGCCCCAACGAGAAATGCTTAATACATTGTCACGGTGCGGGTTGCTCAGGAGATTTTGATCGAGAACAAAAACAGAGAAGGAGAACACGGGACGATTCAAGTAGGAGCAGGGCAAGTAACTGACGTTGAGAAGACAAGAACAGGTATCTATGCAGCCTAGAATATATGTTGTACGTAGCCGAATCCCCGATAATTAAATATCCGAATGTATCTACGCGCCCAAACCTCGCCGGAAAACCCTGTGGGAAAACCGGACGGAGGTAAATAGCCATCTGGCTTATATGAATGCAATTAATAACCAGCGCCATTACATACATCTCGTGTTCTTTTCCCGGGCCTCTCACCGCAGTACTGGCTACTCCCTCAGCCCGTCGACTCCTTCCCCGCATCCTACATCACTGCTAAAAGTTGCGAGCCGAGAGACACGGCGCTATAATTTAAATGCCGCATTGAACTCTTGTTGAAATTAATAAATCTGGCGTATTTGTATCCTTCCCGTCGGTCTGGAACTGTACCGGCATTGGCACTGTTCGTGATCATGATCATTGTATCGCCTCGATCATCGGATGGGTGTAAGCACAGCTCTGCGATGCATGATATGTCTAATTGAAGCCTCATCAACATGGTTAAGTTTCCGCAGGCTCAGCCCCCGATATATATATGTATAATATAGTATATTAATATATCTGGGCTCTCCATTTAATGCGGAAGTCTGACGTGCTCAGTGTTATAATTACTGCGTTCCTGGTTTTCAGAGACCGACTGATCCTCTTGATTCCGCGCATTTCTTGATATCCCGAAACAAGCGCCTGCGCACACGAAGAAAGTGGGCTGGACACCTGGATGCAATGCTCAGCGTATGATGGCTTGCAACATGATGCGCCGTGCAATTTGGAGGTAAAATAATAGTCTACATGGCCTGCCTTGAGTGGTGCACCAATAATTCCCTTGTCCCCGAAATTCTCGATATTAATATTATAAAGACCAAAACGGCCCAATAACGCACGGGGACTTCGTGTAGCGAGGCGAACCGTTGAACCCGTGTGTAATCGAGCATGTAATTAATACTGAGAATTAATCGGCATGTAATGCGGAGAATTGGTGCAGCATGCGACGACTCGGATCTGTGGGTTCAATTTTTTTACTCCCCATCCTCAAGTTTTATTTTGCTCCGAGGCCAAAAAATTGGAGGTGTGTCCGAACCGTGTGTCTCAAAAGGTTTTACTTATTATTTGCTCAGTTCCCCTGTTTTTCTAGTCTCACATAGCCAGACTCCACATGTTCAAAGATAGTCGATGCCCGGTTACTTCCCCCTGGAGCTGCAAGGGTCATTGCTATTTCCGAATTTTATGGCGAGGGAATTTGGAGGGAATCGCGTTTTGAGCCTGTCACGGTCACAGTCCACGTGAAGCCGTCAAATAGTGACCATGCGTGTTTCTCCTCTTCTACTCTTCCACCACGCGCCACCGAACTCATGATGCACCCACCCATCCAGAATCGCACCTTTGAAAAGGCGGAAGCTTTATGGTTCACTACCGATGTTGTGGTTCTCCGCGCCGGAACCCAAATCTTTCGCGTCTTCACAGCAATCTTGAAAGAAAAGTCGTCAGTCTTTGCGGACATGTTTTCTATCCCGCAGCCTCCGCCCGATGATATCGAAACCGTGGATGGCGTTCCTGTCGTCGATCTATATGACGAACCCGCAGAGCTGGAGGTATTCCTCACCGCGATATTCGATTCCAGGTAAGTGCGCTAATCGCTGAAACTATGTAACTAACCTCTATACTCTCTTTTACTCCTAGTTTTCTTCTACAGCATAAATCTGCCGTCGATAACCCTTACCACCCCATCTGGATCCTCCGTCTATCTCACAAGTACGACGTCTCGTTTCTGCGCCGGTGGGCCCTTGAGCAACTGGATACCCTCTACACCACGGTGCTTTCGGAATATGAAGTAATACAATACGATGTCGACGTTGATATCTCCGCAATCAGGGTGGCTACCGAAGTCGGTGCGCTGTGGCTTCTCCCAATGGCCTATTATGCCGCATGCACATGGGAGATTCGGGACATGATGACTGCCAAGTCATGGGCGGCTTTAGGCGAATCTGAAAAAGCGACATGCCTTGGCTCTCATTCGTCGCAGATGCGCTCTTGCAGGATCATGATGGAGTTTTTCTTTCTGGAGACCACAGAAGACTCCGGCTGCAGCTCCCGGGAAAAATGCAATTCAGGTCGACGCAATTCTCACCGCCGCTTCAAGTGGACTGCACTTAGGCTGCCCCTTTCAGTGTGGGCATACCCTAGGCAGTGGAAGAATATGGGCTTGTGCGAAATTTGCCTAGACGAAGCGAAAGCTCTTCATGCAGCTTCGCGGCAGGTGGTCTGGGACGGGATTCCGGGTATGTTCGACCTTCCGGGTTGGACTCAATTGGAAGAAATGAGGCGTATTGCGTTGGAATGAACGCAGCATGAGTTCTCAGATTGGTGATATGCTCTTTTACAATTTACGCCTTTGTATTCCGCATGTACGATTGAGAAATCCACCTCGAACAACCATCTTGACCTTCCCTAGTCTGTGTCATATTTGCATTCAAGATCATTCGTGTCATTCGAGTCCATCCCGTTCCTCGTCATTCAACTTCAGAAGCCAAGATGAAGCACTCGCTGAGGTTAGCCCGAAAATCACTTACCCATCGACGGCAGGCTCGTCTATCTCCGGATCCTTTCCATCCTCCCCGGGGGAGGACGGATCTCCGACGGTTGTGTGCTTTCGTGCTCGATGGCTCTGAATTCTCCTTGTGGTCCTGAATTTCAGTTTTATCTTTTTTAACGATGCAATCCCCTCGCTGTTCTTCCGGATGGGTATCGACACATCTGGTCTCTGTGAATTTACAAAGGGGGTCGGCCCGTGGAAATGGACGAATTTTCATTGAAGAAATTTGATCCTGTAATATGGAATGATGGATCACCTCTTCACTTCGCGTCATAATTTCATGCACCTTTTCCTGTCGCCCAATCACTTCGATTTTTTCGTATACAATGATAATATGCACCGGTACCCATCCCGAAAGAACCTGAAGCGATTCATACTGTAGAAAAACATGGGGAAAAAAATCAAATTCAGCTAGATAGGGAATCAGACCCATAGGGCATCATAGTAGCGAACTGGCAGACGCAGGGGTATAAATTTAGAGTCCGCGTCGCGCCGCTTGAGCGGCGCTGGCGTCGTCAACACTTGGTGTCCCGTGGGAGCAACTCGATTTTTTCCTCCCGGAGTCGATTCCTAGAGTAATGTTTGCATCTCCTACTACCTCCCAGTCGCCTGTCCGGGACGATCACTTGGCCAAGGTTCAAATATCCGCCTACGATAAATTATTTTTAGATCCAGGACTTTTGAGCATCACAACCGCGGGCATTAAGTATGCAAATTAATTTCTGCACCCGATCGTAATATTCCCTCCCCCTCCTGTGGCCATTCAGCCGTTTCGTCCTTCAAAATTTAAGCGCTCAGGTACCCTGCACTGCGGGCATGTAAACATGCCGAACTACGACCGGAGTCCACCGACGTACTCTTAAAATTTGAACCGCTTGACCCCCAAGCCCATGAATTTATTTCAATTGCGACCGCATATTAACGGCTGTTTCCCAACGGTTTCCCTACATTATTACGGGCATTAGCGGAGTCTGGCCAATCACGCACTCATTTCTGATGTATTACGCACTTGAAAGCGAGCTCAGTGAATTTGATTCACCCTCATCTCTCCCACCATGTTCAGCATCAAGAGCATTCTCTTCATCGCATTCGTTGCACTCATGGCCTCCACCCAGGTCTCTGCGTACGTCGCTCATTAAACACGCAGCCTCAGCCCCGCCAATAACGTCCCCAATCTATAGCATCGGATGCACGCCCTGCCTTCCTCAAGACCCTCGCGCGCTCTCTGAAGAAGAAGCGGCCATCTGGGCGTGCGTTCACATCTTTATTTCAATTTCTTTTGTGCGCATCCTCATTTTTGTCATTATTTCGACACAAGACGCCGCTGCTGTAGTGACCCTCCAGCCTGAGCAGGAAGTAACTGTCGAGAAATTCTAGTGCCAATACAATTTGATCTTACCTGCTACAAAGAACTCGATAATGTTGAGAAAGATAATTGAACATTACTGCATCGTGAATACGCAGGTCGTTTGACCTCTGAGTCGCTTCATACCTAATATTCTGGATTGCCTGTTGAGAGACCCAGCTCCGCGCCTCGGCCCCTCACGAGATCTATAAATATATACAATGTTGAAGCGGAGCCGCCGTTCTCGTCTTTTTGTTGGAGGGGGCGAAAAAGATAAGAATCGGACGATAACGATTGAACCACTGGCGCGACTCAGTAATCAAAGCCCAACTATACTGAAGAAGCTACTCTATAAGAAACAGTGTCATTGTGACATGGGCGCGTTCAACCGTCGCTGTGGCCGGGTACTACGGATCTAATCAAGGATAATTCTGCCTCCGGTGAAACCGCGGCTCACGGATCATTATTCCTGTCAGCAACCCTTTTTAATTCCGTACAATTTGGTTTACTACTAGGTAAAAGTTATTGTAGTCTGTCACTAAACTTGGTTCAACCCGCTCAAAAAAACAACTTTCCCTCCGCCATGGAATTGTTCAATGCTGAATTTTATTGCAGTGCAGTGCTGGTTACCTGGTCCATCGCCAGCAACCGGCAGTGTTCTTGCAAGCTGTGTGTTAATTGTGTCCAATTCAATCATCTGTCTTAAAACAGCCTCGTTTCGTGATAGGCGCTCAGGAAACTATTGTCTCATGCCTGATTGGCGTCAGCCAACAACTATTTTGACCCCACTCAAGAGTCGCCACCCGCAAAGCGGATTGCGCTCAACTATGGCGTCCCAAATCCTGGTATCGCTCTTGAGGCTTGTCTACAGACTCGGCCTTGCCTCAGGGCGCACTTGGGCCAGTCTCACGGCGGCGGCGGCGGCTTTCATCCGCAAAATGACGTCCAATCCACAAATCGCGGAATTGCTGCGCTTCATATTCCTCGGTATATCGCCCGTAATCCGCTTTGTTTAAGTTTTGGCTGACGCAGTTCTATTTTTTCCAAGGTACCATCGTTGAGGCTGGCCGTAAGCTTGGTGAGAAGATCATCGATATCGGCGGCAGCTGTGAGATATTTGATAACCCTCATCCATTCACATTACCAATTCTTTCGCTCTCCAGTCTTTGTGGTAATTTGCATCCAGAATCTCTTATCTGTTCCTTTGGCCTAATAAACTGGCTGTCATGGTCGTTTACAGGTCAAAGCCGAGTTTTCCACGGGTGATTTCGCGTATGACTGGGTTTTACACTACCTGGAAAACCACCGGGTGTGGAACGAAAGCAGATCCTTCAAGGTCGTGGCTCGAAACGCCTCCTCGCGGCCCAACATGACTTCTAACCTGGGAAGTATCGACGGGCACCCGGATCCGATATACGAGCCAGCGCCTGAAACTCCCGAATTATTCCGCTGGAGAGGATATTGGATATCAGTCGTAATGTCTATCTCTTTGGTCTCCCTCTTCCGCTTTGTTGAATCAATTGTAGAATAAAAGTTCGGCAGGGTACAGCCATTACGACACCGGTGAAGAAGTCGGAGGAACTTTGGTATTAAGGCTCGACTCTACTTATTTCTTGCCCTGTTAAATGTCGCTAACGGAATCGATTAGAGTGTGGAGTCGCAACCGGAATATGCTCGATGAATTCGTCCGGGCAGCTAGGGAATACTACGTCACCTCCAACGTTCTTCCGCGGAAGCTCGAGCACGAGAAGGAACCATCGAACGCCTTGTTGACCGCCCACTTTTCCCAATCGGATTTATCGCATGACTGGATTCTTGCATATTTAGTCTGTGAACCCTGCATCCCACCCGTAATCTCCCGCTGAAGAAACCTTCGCCAGCGCTCGTCAAACGCACTTCATGGGGTGATGGAATATTCTATTTCGACTAAACAATCGGACTTGGGATGGGGGACCGGACCCAAGGATTCGGTCCGCTATATGCCTGCTCAGGATTCTAAGCAGCGCTTCCTCTTCACGTCTCCAACGACTGGTCGAAGCACTTGGCTTCAAGGTGTGTTGCATTTATCGATCGTAGAGCAGGTCGTTGATTTCTGTTTCAGTCATTGTACGACCTGGACATGAAAACTACAATAATACTCGTGTAACCGGCGGCTCAATCACCATTACGTGAGCGTGAATCCTCTTCTTCTGCGATACTATGTAGTTTATTTGATCTCAGACTTCATTCATCCGATAAAAACGTCCTTGCAGATCTCATCGACTGCGCGCGGAGACAGTATCTGGAGAACGGCACGTCAAGAGTTACTGTTCATTTGACTGATAATGTGATTAATTCTCTCTGAAGCGGCCTTTCCTTTTATAAAAGCTAACTATTTATACAGTACGGAGCCTGGGCAAAGACCGTTACCAAGTCTCGCAGATCCCTTGCCACCTTAATCTTGCCCCTAGACATTAAAGAAATGATTCTCTCTGACGCACAAGAATTTTTGGACAGTGAGCAATGGTATAATATGGCCGGCATCACATATCCACCGTGTACTAAAACCTTCCAGGTATAATATGGCAGGCATCCCGCATAGACGCGGTGAGACTTCACTTGATACTGAAAAAGTCGATTCCTAATTGCTGCCTTCAGGATATTTGCTTTGTACGTTTTGTCTCATGCTGGCGGTACATTGCATCTGACCTAGCCAAAGACGGAGAGCCCGGCACAGGTAAAAGCTCTACAATTCATGCCCTGGTACGCATTTTCGACAAACGTATTTCGAAATCGTATTTAACATCTCCGGTAGGCAGGAGAGCTCGGACTAGAGGTGGGTCGTGCCAAAATTGTAGCATCATTCGGCTCATATGCATGGTTCCAGATATACTTCATATCACTTGCGAGTCCGGGTAATTATCGCTATTTCTCATGTGGAGCGCCTTTACAGTTCTGACCCTGCCATAGGTATCGACGACTACAGCCTTGGGAAGCTTATCAGCGACACCCCGTCTCGTTGTATTCTCCTCATCGAGTTCGTTTACTTTCCTGTGCTATATCGGACAGTCATATATTTTTGTAGGGATATCGACTGCGCTTTCCCGTCCAGGGAAGATAACGATGATGAGGAGGAGCCCGAACTCGACAAGGACGGCAAGCCCATACCGCGCACAACGACAGCACCACGCTCGGCAGTGACTCTGTCCGGTCTACTGAACGTTCTTGATTCGGTGTCTAGCGAAGAGGGTCGGCTGACCTTCGCCACGGTTTGTATTCTCCGTCTTCTTATGAGAGCGATCCCTGATGCCGCGCAGACGAATCATATCGAGAACTTGGACTCAGCGCTTATCAGGGCGGGGAGAATGGATATGAAGGTGTGTTTTTCTCTCTGGCAGCGCACGATGTTAAACGGACTCGTTCCCACCTACAAGATACACTACAAACTCGCAACGTCTGCTCAAATCGAACAGGTCTTCATGCGCTTCTTCCCAATAATACAAGAAGAGTCGGTGGCCGCTCTCGACAATGAAGCTATTCCAAATATTCCAAATAGAAGGCCGTTGACTACTTTCCCTCCCTACACGCTCCACGAGCTGGAACGCTATGCGGCAGAGTTCGCACTGGCTGTACCAGCAGAGAAATACTCGATTGCGCAGATCCAGGGGTACTTGTTGACCAAGAAACGCAATCCGGCCGGTGCGGTGCAGGGGGTGCGCGATTGGGTGAGGTCTGAAGAGGAGGAGAAACGCACTCTGCTGGAATTGAAGCAGAAGCGCAAGGCAGACAGGGCACGAAAGCTGAGAGAGGCTCAGGCGGCGGCGGCGGCGGCGGCGGCAGTGGAGACAACACCTAACGGTCCGGCGTCTTTGCAGGAAAATGAGTTGGTGGAGGGCCAGAGTAAGCACGACGAAAAAGATGAAGCAAGCACCCAACTGCCTCTGATTGAAGGTGTAATTTCACTCAACGGCATGAAGAATGACTAGAGTTCAAAAAATAAGAATATCTACTACTTATATGTACGATCTTAGACGTGCATATTAGAGATTGGAAATGGAGTGATCTGCTTGATTCTCGAACTGAGAAACCCATCCGGTGAGCTTCCCGGAGATACTTTCGGAACGTTTACACATTGTAGTATGGGTTGAGAAGTTGAGTAGAGAGGATACCAAGTTAAAAAAAATGTATGTGTCGGAAAAATCCAATTTGCCTGATCAGATGTTATAATCGGTTTTTGAACCTTATCAGCCTTACAGCCACCTTTTCAACCTCCGTAATATATTCGTACGGCTTCAGCGAGTAGACCGTCAGACTGAGAATAATCAAAAATCAGTTATAAGAGCTGATCAGGCAAATTTGATTTTTCTGACATGTACTGTTGAAGTTCAATTGAACACTGAATTTCAGCTTTTCTTTCCCCTCGCGCCAAGTTTTCATTGAATAAAAAAAAAAACTATATGTGCGGTGACGGCGGTAAATCGACAATTGTCCCTAAATTGTCTTAAGATTATGTTGAGGTCTTGGTTTGCGACAATTTGCCGTTTAACCGGGAGCATCAATGCCGTCGCGTCATTGCCGCGTAGGCCGCGGCGGTCATATGATCGTGTTACCGATTCATTCCGGCAGCTCTCCCACAGTGCTCTCCTCTCACCTCTTCACTACCTCCCACTTCATCGCCAGCAGTTACAAGATGGTGAATATCTTACTCTTACTCGTTGTCGAAGAAAGACTTGCTTAATGGCGCTTAGTCTGCCTATCCAGCATGGGCCGCTGGCACTTTGTGCATTGGTGAGTGGTGTCTCCCCATCTGGAAACAGGTTTCTGGCTGATAGAGCCTCGGCTTGTTGATAGAGCTGCCGGCATCTTGATAGCGCGTGATAGAGACCTTGTCTCTTGATAGCGCCTCATAGAGCACGTCTTCTCTGTAGAGCCTTGTAGAGTCTGTTACTCTACCATTGCCCCCGAAGCTCTACTAGGGTCTATGGGTGACTGCTTATTACTATTCCCATCATTGTTTCCATGCGGTGCGTTGTTGGCGCCAGTATTTGTGATAAATGGCGAAGTCCATGCATGTCCATCACTCCCACTCTTTCCCTCTCACCATCTCATGCGCGCCTTGAAGTACTTCAAAGTTCAAGCCCTCAAGCTCAAGCTCTTCAAGATTTCCTGTCCACAAGATTCTGTGTGCTGTTCCGGACCCACTGCTTACAAGACTTGACGTCAATCTATCCACCCTCAAATCAATGCAGACCCTCTCTGCTCAGTGGCGGCTCAAGTCTATCTTCAAGAACGGGCATTTTGGGTTCTATTTTTTGTTTTATTTTCTGTATTAGTAGCCTACTAGCTGTGAATAAACTCTATTGAATCTCAATTCTTTCTCTATTTCTCTCAAGTTTGAAGGGATGGGGAGCGGGAAAAATTTGCGCTGCTGAGCCTGCCGACACCGTTCGATGGGATCAGATCAATTCGCGTACGCCATCTTCGTGATCTTGGCGGGCTCTATGTGCTCTATGGCGGCTCTATGTAGAGACTGCCCTCTCTATCATCGTCTATATAAAGGGGGGGGGGTTGCTACGGCTCTATGGCTCTACTAGGGTCTATCAAGAGCTATGTAGTAACTGACCTATTCCCAGATGCCACCGCCCGCCTCTGAAGGTCTAACTGAGAGCACAGTCGGCGGAGTAAGCGGATACGTTCGAACTTACAGTGTACCCTCTTTGGTAGCCGGTGTTGGGTGAGCTATCTTGTGGATGTAGTCTAGTATTGCTGACAGGTGATAGTGTCGGCGCGCTCTACCTGTGGTCCGGAGAACGGATTCGCACAGGGCAGTCAAATGGGATAGAGGGTGCGCTTGGTGAGTCGCTGTAGATAATACAACCCACCTCATCCCTTACCCGAGAACTTAACTAGGCGCGTCGGCCATCCTGCTGCTCTCCTCTATTCCACGTATTTCGAAGGGCCCTGTCCCGGTCATGTTAGCCGCCGCGTCGACAATGTCAGGTCTTTACTACGGAAAGACTCTGTATGCTCTGAGAGGATAAAGGGATCTCCCTCCTATACGTGTTCGTCTTTAAAGTTCAGCGTGTATATCAATGGTTACTGGTGGCGGCGAGTTGAATATCAGAAAAAACATTGCCCGTCTGGCGTTCAGCACCGTTTCTTTGAAATCGAAGAGAGTGACTCAGAAGGAGTAAACTGTTATTATGGGTGGATCGATAGTTGGAGGACCGGAATTGTTATTTTTTGAAGTGGTATGTTTATTCTTTCTCCAATGACCTCGTTCAGTGCAATTCAATGACTGCCAATCCGATCTGCAGCTGCAGGATTAAATTACAGTACCTCCCCACTGCCAACAGCTCAGACTGCACAATTGTGTGGGTGCTCAGAGCCCTAGCCTCAGCGCAAATTCGTCGTGCAATCCGAAGAAAACCGAATGTGTAAACACGGACTCGGATCAACCCACCGCAACCGTACAAATTAGTCACCGACTTCGGACTTTCGGCACCTAAAAGCATGACGCCACTCTTTCCACTCTCCAAGGTCCTCCCATCGTTGCCTTTCCTCGCGATGGTAGTTAACGCAGTGGCTGAAAACGCGTTCGGCACGCTCGGTGAGAGCTGCGTCGTGAAGTAGCCCCAAATAGGGGCTAACAACAATGACTTCAACTCAGGCGCAATATGCTGGACAGTGCAACTCCTCCCCCAGATCTGGAAGAGCTGGCGCGAAAAATCGACCTTGGGACTCTCTCCGTGGCTTGTGTGAGCTCTGCCTTGGTTCGGGGTATATTCTCGGCTAAAATTCTTCAGCCTGCTCTGGGGAATCGCCGCCGCCTTCCTCGGCGCCTATTCGATCATATTAAATCTCAACATCCCTCTCATCCTCCAGCCGCAGCTCTTCGGGATTCTCTCCTTGGTTTCGTGGAGCCAGGTCCGTGGTACATTTTTACTAGTGACTACATATCTTCAGTGCGGACGGAACTCGTAGTGTCAATATTATGAACATAATCGATCCCAGAAGGCCGCTTTCGCGATGGGTGTTGGAATGATGCTCCTTGTCGGGGGCTTCGAGTCCCTTATGGTATTCACCACCCGTCCCTCGTACCTGGCTGGTAGTGTAGCAGCTGCGCGTGCGGTGCAGTTCTTCGGCATCTCCAGCTCTGTGCTGATTTCTGTCGCACTGCTACCGCAATATGTTGAGATTTGGCGCCATCGCGAAGTCGTGGGGATCTCGATCACATTCATGGTCGTGGACATGTTAGGAGGTCTGTCGCGTCCTCAATGAATGCATTCACCCTACCAACATCATTCTCAAAGGTGTTTTTTCGGACCTATCTTTGGCGTTCAAAGAGAGTTTCGATATTGTTGCGGGTGTCGCGTATACACTGGTTGTGGTGAGTCCACCCGAAATATCACTGAAAAATCGTGGCCCATGTGCTAACTGTCTTCCAGGTATTAGACGGAGCCATCATTATTGCAGCGTTCATCCTCAACCCACGCGCTGCGAAGCGACGCCGGCGAAATGCTGAAACTGGGGAGATGGCTGAAGTCGCGACCCTGGGCCCTGTATTGGTGGCTCCGACTCCCGAGCCGTCCTCCGCAACCATCACGCGTGCCGCTACCCCCCTCTGCCAATGTTGAAAAAACTGAGATCGCAGATCCGCTGCCAGATCTCCCGGAGAATCAACGAAGAAGAACGGAAGACGAGATATAGTATATAGATATACAACATAAATTACAACCACGCATACAGTTATCGATATTTCGGCGGCCCATCGCCATAACGGGCAATAAATTCGTCCGAGAGGTATGTAGGGTTCTTCTTGAGAGGTGGCCTCGCGGTTGCCTCGTCCTCGGAAGGCACCAGATTTTTACCCTCGAGCTTGTTCAACTCCCCTTTGGAGTCATTGACGGCCTCCTTCTGAGTCGGTAATTTGGCGCCCAGCCCCGGAAAAAGATCAAGATACTCCGAATACGAGTGATAGACGGCCCCTTCAGCATTACCCTCCTTCCGAGTCGGTAATTTGGCGCGTCTGGACCTCAGTCCCGGAATAATATCAAGGTACTCCGAGTCCGAATCCGACTTAGCGAGGCCAACTTCAACGTCCACTTCCTTTTTCGACATCTAGCAGGTTATCAACATAAATCCAACAACACAGCGGAGAATGCTACTCACGAAGAGGGGATACAACGTGGAAGTGACTACAACAGTAGCGAGAGCTGCGGAGCGCTGAGGAAAATCAGCATTGAATGATTTCTAGGAGCACGAGTGTGCTGACCTGAAAGATGGCGAGAGAGATGATGGAGACGCTGGAGGAGTCTGCTAGGTATTTATACAACCATGCGCAGGCCCAAGCATATAGATGCTTTGTCCCAATTGCGGCTGATGCTTTGTTTCGGGTATCAGCGCTTTGACCTTCTTAATATGCTTTGACCTTCGGCTCCAGCACTGATGGTTTTACGAAAACAAAAGACTCGCTCGCGCTTTCCAGTAACGCATTTTGACCTCGGTTTGACCCAAGAAACTAGAATTAATTCACGTACATCTAGTCGCAAGTAGGTAGATGAAGAACGGAGGTTCGTATGTACTATTTTCTCTCTCAGTGATGGCCGTGCGCGTGGAACGTCTCCGCGCCCTCGCCCAATGCAAGCGCATCCGCGATTTTGAAGAAAATGTCGATGCTGTTGTCTGTTCGCACCAAGTATTAGTATCAATCGCACCCCAATGCAGAAAGGAGGGAAAGAAGGAAGGAAAACTAATTGAATGGAGGGAACGGCAACTCACAGACACCACGGAAGGAAGCCGCGCCGGGGCCGTTGGCGAAGACCGACACGTCTGTATACGAATCAAATCAACGATGCGTCGATACAAGTAAAACAATTGCGTACCGGTCAGCGAGTGCACGCCCTGCGCCTCGGTGGTGGGCAGGTTGCCCGGAATCACGAATCCCGCGGGCTGGTCGGTGGGGTTGCCGATGAACGTCTGGTCGGCGCCTTTGACAGCAGGCAGACGCGGGTTGGTCTTGTTGATCGAGTACCCTTCGCGGCTGTCGAGGATGTATTCAGTCAGTCCCGTACGCAGATACATGCAGAAATCGAGACACGCACTGGTCGGGGAACGAGGCGGTACCAGCCTGTGGATGACGTTGGATGAACGACTGCACTACAAGTAAGAAAGATAAACGTACGGCGTAGGCATACCGGGGCTCCCAGTTGACGGGGAAGTTGGGCCCCTGGGCGCCGAATATGACGGAGTTGTTGTTGGTCTTCTGGTCGGGGGCGACGGTGTAGCCGCTAAGCCCAGAGTCCGCGTAGACACCAACTACATACGCGCAGTTCACGTTAGCGCCGCCAAGTGAATAGTTCCAACCAAAAACCCACCTGCGCTGCGCTTGGCGCGGTCGTTGGTCTGCGAGGCAATATATTTCGTGTCGGCCGAGCCGAAGATGTCCTGGGCACAGGTTGTTATACTTTTTTGTTGAAGGAGTGGGATAGAGGACATACGAAACCGTGTCCGTGGTCGGCAGTGACCACAATCAAAGTGTTTTCCAATTCACCGATTTTCTCGAGGTCTGAGAGAGGTATGTCGTCAGCTGGCCAACAATAACTTCACAAGTGATTTTTTTTTGAAACGCACGAGCAATGGACGCCCTGATGGTGTCGTCGAGTTCGAGGAGCTCACCAAGAGCACGGTCGTAGTCGAGGACGTGCATCATCTGCGCAAAACCAGTTAACGAACTCTTCCCCACGATGTGGTTCATTAATTAATTGCCTTATCGATGCTAGCAGCCTCAGACCTGCAAATCGTTAGTATTAATGTACCCAGGACGGTGTTGGAGCGCACATCATGAACCAACCGGTGCCGTTTTTCTGCGACCGCTCCTGCAGGATATCGATGGCCTTGAGGGTCATCTCTTTCAGCCCCGGCTGGTCAAGTGCGTCCGTGCCGTCGCCGTGTGGCGAGTTTTTGAGGCCAGCAAGGTTTTTGGGGTAGATCTGCGAGTCCCGCATACTCATCAGCATCCGACCGAATCACTAGATACCGTTCCATTACGTTACGGTCAACCCATTTTGCCCTGCAGAAGCCTGTCAGAAAAAGGCTATCACAAGTCAACGAAGGTGCGACTCACATATTTTCAACTGCAGATAGTAACATGTATATTCAGAAGCCGGGTCGGTGTGTTTGAAGGTGAATGGAAAACGTACTGGAGAAAATTCCAAGTGTCTTCTTCTTGGTGCCGGCCTTTTTCAGCTCGCTGTTGTTGTAGACGACCTGGTACCCCTCCTTCGCAAAGGCTGCGTAGAAATCGGTCCCATTGGGGGAAGTCGGACCAGGGATGAACTGCTCGGCTCCGCCGCTATTTACGGACGACGTCAATCGGCATTACAAAACAGAAAGGTTAGCGTGTACCCGAAAATAACGTCGGGGCCTTCGCAGCTTGTGGGCCAGTGGATGTTCGGGCTGAAGGACTGGGGGCCGTGCAGGTACTCGTACACGATTGGCGCGGCTTGGGAACCTGTGAGAAGGGTGCGTTAGAACGCATGGCCGCGGGGTTAGATAGGAAAACGTACGTGCACGGGTGTGTGCGCATAGACCGGCTGTACGTCAAATAATGTTAAGCAGATGGTCACCGACAAGAGTATAGTAGGGACCTGGGGTGGCATCCGCAATAAATGCGGTGGAGACCATGCCGATGGGGCCATGGCGCTTTCTGCGGAAGAGCTCAGCAATCGTCTCAAACTTGGGGTCGTCGAAGGGATCCGCGGACTATGGATCAAAAGTGAGCATACTTTCAGGCGCCCGCGCGGTGAAAATGGCATACGCTGTCAGCGTAAACATTCAACGCATTCACCGTCGACTTCTTCCCGGTGTACAGCGCGGTAGCAGAATTGGCGGAATCGGTAATAAAGCTGTCGATGGAGTGCGTCATTTGACTACGCGTAGACATCTCGGTAAGTCCATCCGGAGAATGAGGTTATTTTTACGCACTGTCCAAGCGCTTCCATCTGGTCCATCTGCATCAGCGACTGATACACTCCGTTAATAGATTTGTGCGCGATGAGACGGGCAGCAGTGATCATGGACTGGGTCATTCCTAGCCACTGTCAATGAGTGCTATACTGTCAAGCTGCCACGACGAGACGCACCATCGCCGATGAAGAACAGCACGTTCTTCGCGACGGCCTTTTTGGGCGATTCCCGCACAAACCAGGTGGCAACAGTCTGCTCGCCGTTGTAATACTTCAAGATGGCCTTGTAAGTTCCTGGAGTTGACAGGGAGAGCTAGGCACAATCAAGATTTTGCTGCGTTAGACGCGCTAAAAGCGGGCTTACCGCGCGGAACGATTTGGCAGCGACGTTGACAACCGTAGGCGTGTTGGCTGCCTGCGCAAACAGGTCCTCGAAATACCTACACGATAATGAGGCCGCGAATGAGCAGAGGGCGTGCAGGGGCATACGTGAAATTGTAGGTCTCCACTACCGACGGCGTGCTCTTGAAGAACTTTGCGGCGTCAGTACAGGCCCTATTCCCCTGCTGGATGCAGAACGTGAACTTTGAATCGGGAACACCCTTGTTGAAAGCCTCGCTGCCGCTGACGGGCGCGTGCACCTCCAGGCGGACGTCGAAGTACTGCCCGGGGAGAAAGCTCGCCTGGTCGGGCGGAAAGACACATCCAAGGGAGGGGCAAGCGCCCAGACGCGTGAAAGTCAGCGCCGAGGCGTATGTAACAAGACCAGCAGCCACAAGGACGCGTTGCATCTTGGAATCAAGGGAAAGAACGAAAGTTGGGAGCTCGCTCCGGAATCCTTTATATACTCCCGCCCAAATCCCGCGGGCATGTGCGGCGAGCAAACTGGAAATCAGTTGCTTTTTTGTGAGGAACGTGCGCCAGAAGCGAAAAGTCTTGGCTTTTGCCTTGGCGTTCACTTCTACAAAAAAGTGAGCCCAATCAAAGCCTAATGTTATGGTGAGTGGGCAGGAACCAGGATGAGGAGGAAGATATGGCAGTTGCAGTCTCAGCCACTGGACTGTATTGATTGACCCGCCAGAAAGACTCTGCTCGAGCGGGGTGCCAGACATGCCAGTGGTCAACCAACTTCCAAGTCGTTGATGTCAGAGTAAGAGGTCCAGAGTCTTTTTGTTATAGAAAAGTGGTATATACACGTCCATAACGCGTAAATCAGCGGATGTACATGACGGGAGAGAGCAGGACGCGTCGGAATTGTTGTGACATATTTATCGGTATTTTTGGCGATCAAAACAAACACATCCTTCACACACGGACATTGTCATCACTTTCCCGATGCGCAGTCACTTGTATGTACCATCACTTGCACGAAACAAAGGACGAAACAAAGAGAACAACGAGCCTCCTTTGTTTCTTGCAAGTGACGTGCACAGGACAAAGGAAAGTGACATCCAATTGTCCGCTGTGTGATCAGTGCACCCTCATATTAATTTCGAGTCATAATTCATTGGATCCTCGACTATCCTGTCACCTGTGCCGCAGTGCGACAATATGCGATGCTGTTCAAAAGCTGTTATTGGAGCGTGCCATCCTGACCTTGGCGCCATGAATATGATGCGTGTTCATGCCTTCAGTGCCCACGTCTCCATGATTTATATGGGTAGGCTCAGCTTTTCAAAAATCAAATATTCTTCTAGGCATTTTGTGGTAAGGCAGGACGGGTACAGAAGGACGGGTACAGAAGTCTCCGCTTTCACCGTGCTCTGTGGCGATTGTCACGGTCATCGGTCTCGACGCCGAGAGGCGAGTCACCGCAGCGACTGTCAAATTCAGGGTCCTGGGCTACAGCAATTTTGGCGCCGAAAGCACATTATAAGAGGACCTCCGGAATTCGATTGCTCTTAGCAGTCTATTGAGCTAGGTGAGCAAATTTCCCCAATATTCTTTTTTTAAAAGTACTTAAACCGCTTAAGGAAATGGATTGTCGAGCCGACCCTCCAGGCACGGGAGAAGTCTTTGCGCTTATTGTCGGGATCAACACTGTACGCTGGTCCTCACCCCGCGTTCTTTCATACCCATGACGTGCCTTGCAGTACAGCCGTTGGAATGACTATCCCCCCCTCGAAGGATGCGTCAATGATGCGAACGCGTTCCGTGACTTCCTCCGGGACCCCCGGGAATCCTGCGGCCTGGAGGTCCCCGCTGGTAACATCAAGTTCCTCGCCGACGAGGACGCCACTCGCTCCGCCATAATATCCACTTTCCAGTCCCACTTCATCAACAACCCCAAGATCCCTAACAAGGGGAATGCTACCATGATCTTCTTCTTTGCGGGGCACGGAGACCGTGTCGCAGCCACGGGCAATCTGATGGCGTCGGACCGCATGGTAGAGACGATATGCCCTCACGACGGCGGAACCTTGGATGCCGCAGGGCAATACGTGTACGGCATCCCCGACTACGTCTTGGGATGGCTTCTGCGCGAGCTCGCGGCGACGAAGGGCAACAATATCGTCCGTTTCGTTCTCTTACTGCTCCCGCGCCCCTCACTGACCAAGTCCACAGACCGTGATCTTCGACTCCTGCCATTCAGGCGGCATGGGCCGCAAAGTCGGCCGAGCCCGCGCACCGCCCAATCGCAAGGTTCCGTGGCGGCCGATCCCCCTCGAGCTCGACGACTACCTCTGGAAGCACAAGACCTGGGCCGCCTCCGACAGCTTGTGGACCGCGACCACCACATCCTTTGTCCTGCTGGCAGCGTGCCGCGAGGAAGAAACCGCGCGCGAGCTCAAATACCCTGACGGAATCACTCGCGGACGTTTCTCCGACAGCCTCATAAAGTGTCTCCGCCGCGTCCCGCTCGACAACACCACGTACGCTGAGCTCCTCACCCAACTTCCTTCCTGGTCTGGCCAAACGCCGCACTGCGGCGGCGTCGACCGCGACCAGCTCCTCTTCCGCAAAAACTACCCGGCGACTGGGCGCCGCGCGCTAACGCTTAAACCGCACACCGTGACCGACCCCCAAAATCCCACTATCCTGCGGTCCTTCCTAGTCGCCATCGGGAGCGTCGAGGGCGTCGTCCCCGCCACGGAGTTCGCCGTGCACGACGCGGACAACGACTTCGTCTGCACGCTCTTCGCGCACTCCGTGGAGATCCACAAGACCGTGCTTGTCGCGGGCCCGGCCAACAAGATACCGGATATAATCCCGGACGGCGCGCGCGCGGTCGTCTCGGACTGGAAAAACGACGCGATGGTCCTGCACGTGTACGTCGCGCCCGACTTCCCGCACATGGACGCGCTGTTCCCGACAACGGAGATCACGCGCCAGCCCAAGGGGCGCAAGTTCGTACAGGCGGCGGCGGCGGACAATGCGGACGTCGTGCTGCGTGCCGAGGGGGACGACATCGTCATCGGGCACCGGACGAGCACGTCCATGGAGACCGGGCCCGAGACACGCGTCTCGCGCTCGCGGATCAGCAACATCGCGCACCTCCCGAAGGTCCTCGACGGCATCGCGCACTTCAATTACTTCCTCGAGCGCCGCCACGGGGACGCGCCGCTCGAGGGCGTTTCACTCGAGATGTACCGCCTGGTCGGCAAGTGGCCGGGATATGGGCCGGACAACAACATCGGCAACATGGTCAAATTGCACGAGGCGCGTTTCGGCCTGGAGAGCGGCGCGAAGTACGGTTTCATTTTCCGCAACGACTCGGAGGAGGATTTGTTCCCGTACCTATTCTACTTCAATCCCGAAGAATACACCATCACAGTGCGTGCCCCTTCACCCTGCGCTCTCCACCATCCTCACTGATTTCTCCACTAGACCTGGTACATGCCTGAAAGCGCCACGGCTCGGGCGCCGCTGCGCAGCAGGGGCGGCACCGTCACGAAGGGCATGGGCGGGGATCGCGCCTTCCAGTTCCGACTGCCCAAGAACGCGACATCGAGCTCCGGGTTCCTCAAGCTGTTCGTCTCGACGGAACACCTCGATCTCGGCTGGATCAAGCAGGAGAAGACACCGTTTGATCCCACCTTCGAGGGGACAGGGCGGCTCTCGATGCACTTGGAGCCGTTCGTCGACAAACCCAAGTGGGATGCGCTGCGTGTGGTGTTGACAATGACCGCCAACTGACTGGCCGCAGGATAATTCTAGATTTAGCTGCGCTACCTAATACATATAATACTTACTTACCCCCGATTTCGTACATATTCAAGTGATTAATGGCTGCCAGCAACTAATACTACATACTGTGCGCGCCGGGTCACCCCACCTTGAAACAGGGCCAGCTTGTACTATTTGTTGGCACATAAAGCTTCAAGTCTCGCCCTCCCACTGCTGGCAGAACCTGGTGGACTGCGGTGGACTGAAGAACTCCGAGTCAGACGTGTTTCTTGGGCGTGAAATTGAGGCAGAGTTCTTGGTTCCGGAATTCCGGTCCAAGTCTCAAAAACGCTGAGTATCGTACAATTGTCGTACAATATCGTATGATGTTCTTCCGCTGCACACACACACGTGTCAATCACGGCATCTGCCACGATTTCAAACTCCGTTCTCGGGCCGAGTCTGTGGTGACAAGAACTTGAAGTACTGTACAACATGTAATGTACCCCCCAATTAATTTCTGACTATCACCTTCTGTAAAATAAATAAAAAAGAGACGCGACCCACGCATGTACATGTATTTCAAAAAATCTGTCGAGGTTGTATTTTGTATCCCAGTTCAATCTGCAGCATATTCTAACCTGGCTTCAAATTTTCAAAGAGCTTCGGCCTTCAATTTTCAAGCTTTGGGCAGGGCAGGGCAGTAACTGGGGTATAGATCTACAAGTATTGTCAGTTTTTTTGGCCGGCAGTTCGCTTAAAATTCGCAAGTTCGCGAAATTCAGCGAATGTTGTTAGCGGACCCAGCCTTCCGGGAGTTCGCTGCAATTTCGGATGCAAAAGATAACGTTAAAGAAAAAAAAATGTGTTAACTTTGGTATTAAGAAAGCTAAGGATCTGTGCGAAAGTGACTATAAAGACATCAATATTGTATAGGCAAATTGTCCACTACGAATGTCTAGTCGACTTCCATTATGTCCATGAGAAGAAGCGTTATCAGTATCTTCACCACTGCCAGAACTGGAAAACAAGTGCCAAGAACACCACGGGAACAAAGCATGCGCGCTCGACGCTGATAGAGAGAGCACCGCTCTTACCGCCCTTGCCATCTTTACCAACATCTTTGCCGTCTGAACCCGAGTTCAAAGTTTTGCTAGCATGCCCACCGCTCAAAGGCTGGTCCCACAAAAAGGTGGCGTCGTCGGCGTACGCAAAACCGGATCCATTGAGGAATTTCCCGTACTTGCCATCTGGGTCGCCGTAGACAGACGCAACCGCCGCGATATGAGGGTATATCTCAAACTTGGTGTCCTCCTCATTCTTGACTGATGGATCTGTCGCCATTAGAAAATCTACCGTCGTCTGGATAGTGGCTCCCTTGGCAGTGATGTTCCATGGCTTCGAAGCAGGGTCGGCATATGTTGAGATTCGTGCATTGGTCTGCAGAGAAGGATAAATAATAACAGTAATACGGTGGAATAACAACGTACGATCATCCCCGCTATATTGAAGTTCCTGTAATGCCAGGGATGGGTCCTCGCAGCTTCCATGGGCTGTCAGGGAACATGATCAAGTAGGTAGGAGTAAAAAAAAATGTTGGAACGAACCTGATCGCCATTGGCTTCGACCTGCTTTTGGAAAATTCCTCTGAAGTAGCCATCCGTAAGCTTGGCCGCGGCAGCCTTATCGCCAACGATGAGCTTCAGCCCAGCGAGCTGGTTGATAAATATGGTGCCGTGGTTACTGTCAAAGGTGAGCGAGGGACTTTTCCCGCCCCAAGGAAAAACAAACTTGTCTGAAGTCCCGGCTTCCTTCCCGCTGGGCGACGTTTCCAACCATTCGATGTATTTCTTGCACCATGCGATCATCTGGTTGTCGATATCGGTCGTCCAGTCGATACTCTTGCGGTTCCGAAGGATCAGAATTCCAGAGGCAATTTTGGCGAAACCCCTCAGGTCTCTGCATCGGTTATGAGACGACGACAGAGGGACGAGTGTCTCTAACTTACAGAATACCAGTGTACGTGCCTATGGTTGCGAGAGTATATTCGTCAATTCAGATACAGCGAGGCGGAAGAATGGTGTCCGACCTTGCTGCCCAGTGGGTCCCAACTGCATTTGACCAAAGTTGACATTAGGGTTCATAGCAGTATCCGCGTCGAGGAACCAGGTCTTGATGAACCTGACTGATCACAGCCCATCAGTTAAACAACCGACAAGAGGAGGGAAATACACCGTACCAACATTCTGGGTATATACGGAGGAGGATTCTTCCTGGAAGGTAGACGCAATCGCATTATACAGAACGGCGTCGGAAAGATTCGTGAACGCTTGGAAGTCGCGGATGGAGAAGCGGTCCGGATTGACCTCGCCGTCTTTGTAGACATAAGGGCATGTTTTGCGGACTGGGAAGTAAGTTAGAACACCATCGATGCCCAGGGTCAGAGCGGTTTACCCTCTTCCCAGGACAATTCAGTGGTGTTCTTGAGAGAGCTGCAGTCTGGCCACTGGTAAGGTGCCCAACTCATGTAGTCATGCTTGTCGCCACTGGGGGCGAGGACGGGCTTGTTTGTGACGCCTGAGTAGTGGATGAGTCTATAATTCAACAAGAAAATAAAGAACCCACTCCAAGGACCCCACGTTGCTCTGTCCTTGGCCCACTCGATGATGGAGTCCTGTGCTCCTCCAAGGTTGGTTGGGAAATTTCCGGCCGAGACATAATTGGGATCGGGGAAGTCAACAGCGTATCCTGTAAACTCGTTGATGGCTAGAGCTGGGGCGATTAGAAGAAAGACGAGCGGCAGTCCTGCCCGGGAAGAGAAGACATTAGAAAATAGGTGGGGAGCCATGGGAGAAAAGAATCTATGATAGATACGATGTCGATTTACGAGTCTTGTACAAGGCCAGCCAAGGCCGGTGTGATGTGTTGCAGGCATGGGGATATTATTGGATGCATGACGATGTGCACGGAATTTTTCCACAGGCGGTGTTATTTTACCTTGTTCCCAAGTTCACGACCTCAGACTTGCGAGAGACGCGAAAATGCATAGCCTCGTTCAGTTCAAGTGAAATGGCTGGAGGCATGCGCTTCAAGAACACTGCCGGAGGAGTTCGTCCTAATTTTGAGCGCTCAGGCAGATGCCTTGCAGCAGAGGATTAGAACCCAGATTCAGCCGCATTTGGTGTAGCCGGGCCGCGCGCTGTACAGTAAGCTTTTACCGCATTTGGTGACTGCGGAAAGATGATGCCAAGAGAAGTCGTTGTTTCTGCGTGGTTGGATTCGTCCGTACGATATACACTGCTTATTAATGATGCCATCAAACATCTCTTTGCCCTGCTCCAAGTCCGCCCACAATCTATTCCCGCTACCTTTAGGTAAGGGTCTTAGGGCGCCCTATTTTCAGGCCTTGCAGTAAATCACATTTTCGTCATTACACCTGAGTCAGCAGTAATATTCCCTGCCAAAAGTCTCGGCTTCTCATCCGAGGCCCTGCAGTAAATCACATTTTCGTCATTACACCTGAGTCAGCAGTAAGTTTCCCTGACAAAAGTCTCGGCTTCTCATCCGAGTAAGATGCTGCGGATGCCAGTAAAATAGTTTCGGGTCCAGTCTGTCATGACATCCCAATTTGGGAACCCTGATTGATAGCACAATGGTATGTACGGCTACCGGTAAAACATGATAAGCTTGATTCCTCATCCACTGACGAGGCGAAGCTGCTGCACAAATGCCACAAAAAAGGATCATGCACTTCACTGCCGGCCAGGACTATACTGATCGCCTCTCGACACATGTCGTGATGGACTTTCAAAGCTCGGTGTCTCAGACACACTGTGCACCTTCTCAAAGCACTCACCGCTCTAGTTTTATTCAGAACTTTCAACCAGCGGTTCAGCGCACATCTTTGCAAATGCCGACATTTTCATCAACCATGGTTGGATCAGCGTCGACAAGCTGAGGGAATTTGTTGGACACACCAATCACAATCAGCACTCGGTTCTACCTGCAACACGCGTCAAACTCGAGGAGGCTGAATGCGCGATGCGTATTTTGGTCTCGGAGCTGCGCGGTGGGCCACCGGCCGAGAGCTTTATTTAATTCCAGCAGAATTCAAAACTATGGAAGATTCATAACCGACACATGCGTGCAGAATTTCTCAATTTCCCCTCATATGTTTAAATCTATTATCAATGACTTTTTCACCCGTCAATGACCACGGTGTGTCGCATCTGAACGAACCGTGTCGCACTCACGGTGTACTGTGTACGCTGCATGTGTTCAATCCCGGAAAAAATGGCAGTGGTCATTTTGAAAACTTCAGTTCTAATACTATGGCCTTCATGGATGTGAGAGTCTTGGGACCCAAAAATAAACAATTCAAAGACCAACTTCCTGACTCCTGAGTTCAAACTTCAACACTGGATAATTTAAATTTACGCGCCCCAACTTGTGCAAGTTGATCGATCCTGGTGATCCTGGCACGTTGACAGAGAGAGCTTCGGCCGCACCAACAAGGAATTAAATCTATATGCAGCTTGCGGCATCTCAAGAAATTACATGAACCGTTTGAGAGTTGGGCCGTAGTCAATGCATGGGCGATGCTGAGGACCACACTGGAGGAGTGGACACAAGTGGTTGAAGTGTGAAACAAGTTGAATGACAAAAGCCTGACGCGATATTAATAAGTACTGCCTATAGCTGTTTCACTGCATCGACTGAGTGAACTTTGGGCCGCCAAAGGCATTCAAACTTCAGTAATGTTACTAACTATACCAGACCAAACCATGACCTTTACTTCACTAAAATTCACATCAATCTTGGTAGCAGGCTGTGCCGCTTGTCGGCCTTACCGCTTTATTTTTCTGCGCAACGACGTTAGGCTGCCTTCTATGACGTTCCCGATGTTGCAAAAATCAAAACTGCGCGCGCACGAACTATGCGCGAGTTTTTTCTTTTTTTTGGACAAATTGCAATAGTGGCACTGGTAGACTACTGAGGTCCTATAGAGATATCTACTGCTTCAGTAGACCCCTGTGCGAACGTAGAGAGACAAAAAAACATGTTTGATCATATCTTTAGCAACAGATCAACTGTTAGCCGAGTTTGCCAGAGCTGGCAAACTCAAAGGTCGACACAGTGGCAGTTGCTGGCCCATGTCGCATTGTCACCTCGATCTACTCACCGTTGGTATCATCCCCATGCATGTCTTGCTGCCGTGTCCGACGTTGCAAAAATAAAACTGCGTGCGCGCGAACTCTGCACGAAGTTTTTTTGTCAGCCTCAAATATATCTGCCTATTGCCAGTGGGTGCGTAATAGGTTGTGAGTATCTCTAGATACATTGGTGGCTCAAACGGAGGCCTGGATTGCTTCCTGGAAGCCTGCCGAAGAATTGATCGCTTTTTTTGATGCGATCAAATTTGAGTTGAAGGGGTCAACTTGCCTCTGAGGCTTAAATGTGGAGGCCGTGGAGGGTTAAGCAAGGCAAGTTGACATCCACGAGTCCTGCAACCTCTCCAATTGCAATGGCATGGAGGCAAATGGAAAATGATGGGGAAAAAATCTCGCAGTTTTGGGGCACACAACTGTGACCTTTTTTAAACATCTGGAATGTGATGCCCAAATATGAATAGTGATTGGTAACTCGTCTTGCTTAACTGTCCACATTTAAGCCTCGAGATGACCACTTCAACTGTAATTTGATCGCATCAAAATGGCGATCAATTCTTCGGCAGGCTTCCGATGGTCTTCAGGAAGCAATCCAGGCCTCCGTTTGAGCCACCAATGTATCTAGAGATACTCGCAACATATTACGCACCCAATAGGCAGATATATTTGAGGCTGACAAAAAAAACTTCCCGCAGAGTTCGCGCGCACGCAGTTTTATTTTTGCAATGTCGGACGCGGCAGCAAGACATGCATGGGGATGATACCGACGGCGAGTAGATTGAGGTGACAATGCGACATGGGCCAGCAACTGCCACTGTGTCGACCCTTGAGTTTGCCAGCTCTGGCAAACTCGGCTAACGGTTGATTGCTAAAAATATGATCACACATGTTTCTTTGTCTCTCTACGTTCGCACAGGGGTCTACTGAAGCAGTAGATATCTCTATAGGACCCCAATAGTCTACCAGTGCCAGTATTACAATTTGTCCCCCCCCAAAAAAAAAACTCATGCATAGTTCACACGCGCACAGTTTTGATTTTTGCAACATCGGGAACGTCATAGCCTTCCTCATGTAACTACTCGCAACTTCGCCTCTTGAATCTGAGCATCCTCCCAGTCGTTTCTACCTTCCAGACAACTTCCAGCAGGTTCCAGAGTAATCTTACCGCTCTCAAGGGCTTTCACGAAACCATAGTACTAGGATCTCCTATCTCTGGCAGCAGGCTTTCAGACTATGTGGTTACAACACTAGCGAGGTCTACAATCTATAGCAATGGCCGATTGAACCGCTCTCTGTTATATTCACCTCAAAAATAAAAAGACTCTGCTCGGAGGGGCAATTACATTTATTCACCTATTGACTGCCTATTTGTCCCTTCCCTCATTGCTCTCGGCATTTAATCACCCACGTGTTCTCGTCTCTGCTCCCCCTGGCTACAAATCCTGTTGAGACCATCCAACAGCCGGCGTAGAGTGGCATGCACAGACTCGATGAACGCCCTAAACGATGCCTGGCATCTAAAAATGTTCAATCAAGTATACAGTCTCTGTGTTTTGTCTTTATCTTTCAAATACAGATCAAGTCCAGAATAATATTGTCAGCAAAGAGTATTCAACCCGTAACCCAGACTCCGAGACTCATAACTAGTCTGGACTCGGTAAATAATTGCGAAAATATGCGGCAAGCGCCTCGGTGCTTCAACGGTGCCTGCCACATTTTTTAGTCACTCGTATATTGACTGGTTAGTCTAAGAAGTGGAATCTGTGACCAGAGGAGAAACCAGGGCTGCCTGGAAGGCTATTGTATTTCTAATGAGCAACCCGGTTTCTCAGAGAAACCCCGCACATCATCGGTGGCTGCGGATTATTTTGCTAACTGGATATTCGACTACGTGGTTTGGGCCGCGATACCTAGAGGCGACCAAGTCGATTAACGCATACTGGCAGGTATGTCGAGTTCGGGAGGCTTGCAATAGCAAAAACTGAAAGCCTGTACGCGGTGGTGGGTAGTTGGCACTAGTACCCGAGAGTTTGATAGGCTGCTCGCTGGTTTATTGCACAGCCCAATTTCGGCGCGCTCATCGCGGCACATTCAAGTACAGTCCTTAACCGGGAAGCGAAACGCTCAAGCGATCCGGGGGTTTTATCCGTGATAAAAAGCGATAGTCACCCAAACTTTTTTTTCACTCAATGTATATACTATATGGCTCCCTGGATATCAAAGAGTTGGAATGAATCCCTTCAGTATTGGTGGAGAACGGGCCCAATTTATTGATGCCATCAAATTGTGCAATAAACCACGAAGCGAAACACTACAGTAAGATCGGCATGATGGAGTGTCTTTGAAGTCCTGCGGTGGCCATATTCTAATTCTACGACCCTGAAAACCCCCAATACATGCCATAACTGTGTAATTCCTGCACAGCAATGAGGGACAGTGGCTGCTCAATTACAATATTGGTGACAAAACTGTGATTCAAAAGATTTATTTTTCTTGAGCTCTTGAACGACTACCTGCGCAATTCCTTTTGTGAAGATGAGTTTTGGAAACTCTAGAATGCGCTCAAAAAAATCGGGCCCTGGGGAATGCTCACATGATGCAAAACATGTGGTGTTTCGCTTCCCGGTTTGTTTCGCTTCCTGGTTAAGGACTGTACGGCAATGGGAAACCGAGTACGGTACGTACCCGAGTTCGGGCCCGTGTAAATTCGGGAGATGAGCCCCTTGTATATACATGCATAGACTGTACCCGCTGCGGTTCTGAATACTTACGAGGTGCCTCCAGATTTTTTGTAATAGGCCTTAAATAGGCCTTCCAGATGCTGGAGAGCGCGGCAGTTTCGAAACACCAAACGGTCTTTTGTGCGGTCCGGCGGGGCTGGGCGGGATGTGGCATGAAGAAATCGGCGTGGGGCAGCCAGTGTAAATAAATAATTTCAGTATATCCAAAAACGCTTACTTGGATCAAATACGGCCTTTAAGTGTTACTTTCACAACATGCGCAAGGGGACCTTTGTTAACTATCACCGCTAGCGCTGGTGTTAGGAGTCGTTGGGACGACAAAGAGATGAGGCTCACGAACATGAACAATTTGAGAAACGGCTCTTCCCGAAACGCTGTGGGGCAGAACGCGGGGCTTACAACTTTTAATAGTTTCGCCATTGAATACTAAGGTCAAGGATGCTCGTATACTTGCAAAGACAGAGGGCGATTACACTGGCTAGAACAGCCGAGTTGAGGTCTAAATTATGATCAAAGAATAATAGCGAAAGAATAACAGCCCTAGATCTAGGCGCCAGTTCCAGAGCGAGCCATATTTGACAGAATCTAGGCGTAACTGACAGCCTGAGCCTAGCAGTGACATGAGTGCCAGAAGATCCCCGTACTTGGGCAGACTCGGGCTAGCAGGCTTCCAGCTCAGTTCATGCGACAGTCTTAAAAGCGCATGTCGATGGCTTCTGCCAGTGGAACTCCAGCAGTGGGATTTGGCAAAAAAACACATAACACGGAGATAGTAGCCATTTATGCTGCGAACAAAACACGCCCATAGTAGAATCCGATGACGGCTGACGACGTGGCCAAAATCTTTGGAATCGGTCCCTTTGCTATGCGCGGAAGTGAAGAGGTGGTCAGGAGGGCCGAGGCCCCTGATACGGAAACAACAGAATTAGTGGTCCGTCAGATGCCTCACCCGAACATAGGAACTCACAGAACGCGCCCTGTATGCCTCTGAAATCTCCCTCAGAAATCTTCGCGCCACTCCAAAGGTACAACATGCCAACGCTACGGAAGCGATTAAGTATGTTACTTCCATTTCGTTTTGAATGACGCGAATGTAACGCACCCAACGCCTGCGAATAAGGAAGGCAAAGATGATTTTGTGAAGAACGCCGTAGCGCCTCCTGCGATGCACAGAAGGGACATTGCAAATGCGGGCAAAGCAGACTGCAGTGAAGGCTGAATCTGAAATCGTGTAGCTAGAACAGGTGGATCCACACCATTTTATCAGAGCAAGGTCCAAGTGAAGGTTTGAGAAGAGAGCTCAGGCTACAGGTAAACAAGGACAACGATGACAACGATCATCAAATGACCACGTGCTACCCATATTGGGATATTGTTTTACTATTTTTGGCCATTCCTGATCCGCCAAGACGAGGTGTAAATGCGCGACGACATTGCCTGATTTGATGAAATAACCAATATATTATTTAAAAAAACGTTTAGCAGAGGTCGGTAGGAACGCACTGTTGGCACATCAAGACACAGAGCGGCTCGTATGGTCGATTCACCACGAATTTCAACGATAGACCCATCGCGGGGACCCTCACCACCGGCAGCGGCGGAAAAGCTGCATATCTATGAGCGGGACGCAATGATTAGAAAGTGTGAGAGCGTTAGCCGCCCATCTGCTGTGACGAATATAACACTGACGTGGGACCGGGGCGGGCTCCGTTAAGTGCGCAAGAGCGTCTCATCTACCAGCGCTTTGGGGCGGCGTGAATCGCGAGTTACCAAACGTCAGGAGCTTTCCGCAAGTCCGGAGCCCAGAAATATGGCAGGAGATGGTTGCAGATGTGATACTTGCCTGCTGCCTGAGGATTAAGATGCTGGGAAATCACTCCGATGCGTCGAGGTTTCTTAGGCGTCCAAGTGCGGCCATCCCTTGGGGAAGACAGAACCGATAGGACGAGCCCGATTCCAGCACAATAATTTAGTACCAGATCGAATTGGTTTGGGAAGAGGTACCTGTGGGTCACTCTGACGATGATATGGGCAATTAAACGAGATCAATGATGAGGCAACAGGCACCGAGACTTCTCTCAACCAGGGGCCTCGGCCCTATTCATTTTGAAGCCGATGTGGAGAACATGTCTCCCACTTTCGCTCGCTGGCCGTATCTGTTCTACGCACTTGATATTTGTCGCGATGAGTTTGGTTTGGTAACAGGCATGACATAACGAGAAGCCGCCGTACTTTTATATTTTGGTCCTGAGACAGTTACCTGAGTGAGATGATTAGATCTGCAGACATAGGATCGATGCCTAATGGCGCTGATTTTTTAAAACAATGAGGCAGAAGCTGTGAAAAAAAAGCAGCTGGAGGATATTCTGTCGGTGTTCATCTGGGGCTACTGTAAATAGCGTCTAGTATGAGATTTCTCGGGAAGCTTGGATTTCGTCATATTAGCTTGCATCATTGGGATTTTCGGTCCAAATGCGGAGCGCCGGAAGCCAAAAGAAGACTAGTCGAGAGTCAGCGGAGCATCGATATCCGGAGCTTAAGGATGTAACGGCTTACAGGAACCCGCTCGACACTGACCGCCGATCAGGGGTTTATCGCCAGCTGGTTGCCGGCCTCCCTGGACCGTCGGCGGCGTGCCAATATGAGGCAGACATGGGCCACTGGTTATGCGAGAGTCTAGGAGAAGCGAAGCCTTACGAGAAACGACTGGAAAGACTTCAAAGCAGCTGGAGTCCAAGCTTGAAGTTGAAAGGTTAATGGCAAGGGCTTAAAATCACGTGAGAATTCAACCACAGAAATATTGATACTCCGACTCGTGTTCACAAGTTCAGCAAGTTCAAAACTGATCGTAATCACCTTTCAATGACCGAACTTTGTATATCTCTGACGTCATGATCTGCTAATTCTGTCATGGTTTGATTTTACTCTACTTCCTTGTAGAGCTCGAAGTTCCTTCAAGTTGACGATGGCAACAGATTTCAAAACCCAAACAAATGGGCCGTTCTTCTTCACTATAGGTGGTCATTATTCAACGCTCAAATAACGAAAGAAATATCCCAACAAATATTAATAACTTGAACAATCATTCTTGTCACTTTTGACATTACAAAACGGTGCTCACTTTCGACTTGGACAATTCACCAGGGCCCGTCGATCCTGACGGGGAAGTGGAGATTAAAAGTTGATTGACGGAGTGTCCCACGCGCTTTTACCTGATTATTAACATGGCGTAGACGAAATCATTGTTAAGCGTGGATTCTGGCACTCCGAGGTGCACATAGGCGATGGACACGCGGAATTTTATATGATAATTGGGAGTTCTATGGGTAAAGATACTGGTACACCAATACTTGGAAATAGGAGCAAGATTAGAAAATGAAAATGAAACGCGGCTTCTACTTGCAGCGGTAATTCTTCTACACGGCCTCCATTTCATCGACTATAATAGAGAGATGTGGTGAGGATCAAGGGCTAGTGGGTGTGATTATCCGTCTAAGAATATTATAGGAAGGGATAATTTTTCCAAGAATAGCGGGATCGACAACGGTTCTCAGTAACCACCGGAACCTTGGGCAATGGCGGCGAGTGCTAGACTTGCGGCAATCTCTTGAGCGCGGCCTTTTGTTTTGGCGACGGCACGACCGCACTCGTAGCCGCTCACTACCTTGATTATGAGACAAAATTTAAAGTGGTGGAAGGTTTAATACCGTAAACGACGGAGAGCCACACAGCATCGTTAAGTGGCCCGGACTGGCTGTTGGCATATTGAATGATCCATCCACGCTGCGCGGCAAGGTTGTTCAATTGGGTTCTATAATGTTCTGGGGGGGGGGATTGCGGCTTGTTGAGCTAAGGAATTGCAAACGCGTAGACAGGACGCACGGCTCATTGCGAAATAAAATTGAGGGTAGACCTGGTAGGTTTGAGGGCGAGTATCTGGACGTCGAGAATCGAGCTCAGGGTCAATTTATAAGGCATTAACGATAGATCTGAGACGTTGGATAGCCCCGCCCAGGTAGTCGAGTTGTGGAGGAGATCCATTCGTATGGGTTTAACAGCTGGACCAAATTATTACCTTGAGAGAACTTTCGAGTCACCATGACACATTCCAGTATTATCGGTGGACGATCTTCATAATTTGGACGTCAATCCCCTATATCGATGGCCCCGGATCACTAGTGGATAGCCTCGGAATGTGTTTATAGTAAATGCTGAAGTAAGGATGTAGTGTACGTACAGCTTGTTTTTTCGACCTTAGGAGTCCAGATATTGTGCCATGGAGACTAGTGAGGAGTGTTCAACACAGATCTAAGGGTACCATATGTGTTGGTGGCCGGATACTGCACCGCAAAGATCTGCTTGAATATGAATACAGGGCCAAATGTGCATACGGCGCTTCCGAGGCTTACATGCCTTGATTTAGACATGCTACGCTTGTTTATTGGTGATGGGGCCAGAAAGAGAAGTGGGAGAGATGGCACGAGCGGGGAAAACGCACGTGAACAGCAGTATCATTCCACGCTCCAGAGGTTGAAGAATGCAGAACTAGGAATGATGAGCGCCGTTGATCGAAGAAAGCTGCGTAAAATCATAAAGCAAGCGCGGCGCCACTCGGCTACTAGTTAGAGCGTCCCAGGTTCAGCCGTCCCAAGTGCACCAGCTGCGCGTAAAGTGACATTTTGCCAACTTGAACCGTGAGAATTCGAGTTCAACACCTCGGGGTACGAATTCGGATGCTGGTGCTGTAAATGAGTCAATATTTGCGCAGCCTTTCACGGCGGAAGTCTGCATTCTCCGAGGACCGGCGGGGACGATGCATAATTTTCGAACGTCGGTGGGGATGAGGATGGATCAACAAAAGTTGATTACTGTTTGGTTTTCTCATCGCTTAGCTACGATGCCGGCAATTCAATTGAAAACAATGGAAGTAACGTCTAGTAACGTATATGCGGGAAGACACGTGGATTATTAGACGCCTGAATCCGTGAATGGGAACGAAATACTGATTAATGATTGTTAAGTTGAAGAAAATTACTTCACAAGTACACCAGCTAGAATACACAGGGATTTTTCGAATTTTGCGCAGCGTCAACTCGTCGGACATCTCATCTGTGTTTTTGGAAGATGAAAATACTTCTCCTTCGGCTCTTGTCTCTGGTGCTATCGAAAATGAATCCTAGACTTGGATAGTACAATTCAATAATGCGTCAACGCGCAAGCCATATGCACGACGACTGGGTATTTGGATGTATCAAAACAGTTCAGTGCCTTGCATAAATCTAGGAAGCAACAGGAGCACATCTCTCAGACAGTTGCTTCGATAGTGAGGCAGTCCTCGGTCTCCGCAGAGGACATGAGATGCGAAGGGGTGTTGGAGTTACAATTGTTTTAAAATTCAGACATCGGCACCTCGGAGCGCAAATGTATCAGACGGCGCTAGTTCGGGTCAACAGTAGCGGGATTGAGTGAACCGCATGGTGCGACAAGATGCGTCGCCGACCTAGATGTGCCAGTAGATTTTCAAAGTGATAATTCCAAATGCCGCCTGCCGGTCGGAGCGGGTGCGGCGGAGAGCAGATATAAGTTGCGACAAGTACGAGATATTCTTAAAAGTGAAGTCGGATGGGAGCTAGGGACAACCAGTCCCAGAATCGATGAAATGACATCAGAATAGTAACAGAAGCAGAATTTGTGATTTTTAGATTAGAAATCAGCGTCATTCAAGTGCTGTCTTTCTCCGGAGGTAGCGGCTCTGGCCGGTCATCCTATCTCGTCGCAGTATTCTAGTCCCGCGAAGACCGCGAAAACTTGTAGTCCATAGCAAAAGAAATGGACGTCACAGCAGGCGGTTAGAGGCATCAGCTAGGAATGAATCGTAGGGTCCGTCGAGCGAGGACGAAGCATTTCAAGTAGTAGTGGAGCACAGGGAGGACAAAACATCGGAGTTATATGTCTGCCGCAGGGAACTAATGCAGCGACACAGCAGGTGGTCAAAAAGAATGGAGTCGGATGGGAAATACGGACAACCAGCATTACATGCAAAATAACGGCTGAATTAATTGAATGAGTGTGCGGATAGCAAGCTATTCACAGAAGTATATTTCGTGATTTTTTGATTGGAAATCGTCGTCATTGAAGTGCTTTCTTGCCCCGAATGGGCTGGTCGTCGTATCTCGTCGCAGCTTTTTTGACCCGCGAAAGACGCATTCAGCTTCGTCGTCCAGAGCAAAAGAAGTGGAGTCACAGCAGTCAAGATGGTCGGAGGCATCGGCTAGAAGTGATTGCAAGGTCCGTCGAGCGAGAACGAAGCATTTCAGATAGCAGTGGAGCACAGGGAGGACAAAACATCGGAGTCATAACTTCCTTCGTGGAACTTACCCCGCGAAGAACGGTTTTCGATTTCATCTACCCCTGGCACTGCGTTCCGTGGGCACCGAGGCAAAGGTCTGCGGCCCAGTGCTGAGGTGTACCGAGAGCCCGAGGCAGGCCACGTGGCGATGACGGCGGCACATCGCGGCAGACCTCGACACAGGCTGTGCGTCCCTGTGCCTCGGCGCCCAGGGAACGCAGTGTGGTCCATAGTAAAAGAAGTGGACGTCATAGCAGTCTAGATGGTGAGATACTTCGGTTAGGAATGTAGAATGACTTGCAAGGTCCGTCGAGCGAGGACGAAGCACAGACGAGTAAGACATCGGAGTTATATGTCCGCCGCAGGGACTTCAACGCAGCGACACAGCGGGTAGCCGAAAAAAGATAGCGGAGACGAGTTCGGGCGACACAGCAGTGACCTAGGTGGCATAGAAGGGCCTGGAGCGAAAAAATGTGCTGTGTGGAATCGTCGCAGTAGGCTGGCCAAAAGGTCGAGACAGCAGGATATTCAGGTAGTTGCTCGGACCTCCTGTTGGCCGACGCTGTTGCTAGTCCTATAGCTTTGTCGCCAAGAGTAATTTACCTACCCGAGTCGCCAAGCCGCAATGACTTTATGGACTCGATAATTGATAAGCGTCGCGTCGGATGGAAATAGGCACACAAACATCAAAGTGAGCGGCTGGACGATCCGCCTCGTTGTGTTGAGCAGTAACTCCCCAGTTGTACACTGCCATTGATCTCATTTCGGCACGAGGGATCCGAATCGCCGATGGTGGTACTTTTGTGTAAGATTGCACTCGGATGATGATAAAGATCAGAACAAGAACAGGAGATCAGTAGGATCCTGTCGCTTTTGCAGCTGCTTTTGTAGGCAAGAAAGTCACTTCAAGGGTTTTCACAAGGTCTTCAGGATGCAAGAGCTGGGAATGACAAACGCTCCTTCTTTCTTGAAGTGACGGTTCGCCGACTGTCGCTCCGAAATGTGCAGCCGGAGACAGGCCAGACATGTTGAGGCAGGTCGACTCAGGGATTGATGTGATGGGTACATATGCTCAAATCCCCGAAATTGGGGACAGTCGGGGAGAACGAGGGAACATGGTGGGGTGAGATTACTTATGGCAGAGGATGGGAGAGGATAAGGATTTCGGACAAGGAGCAGGGGAAGGGAAAGAGGCACCGCACCATTTTATTAAGCGTGACCAGCGCCATCATCAGGAGTTTGTCGTCGGCTTCTTCTTTCCGACAACCATCCTTCTCTTCGTCCGTTCCTGCGGTAGTTCAATTCAAATTCAATTCATTCGACGGGTCAGCAATGTTTTTTCCCTTTCATATTCTTTCCGCTGTCCCTACTGATCAGGTTTCCGACTAAACCGGAAGTTCTTGGGCGAGGGTCGGAACTTCCGCGGACTGCGTCACAGTCGAAAACCATAGACTTGACAAAATGTCGTTTGGAGACAATGGGGACTTACCGATTTACTGACCGCGCTCTTGTTTATGTAAGAGAAGCACCTTGGCGACAAGGCAGGCTAGTCGACTTCGGGGAGTAGCTAGGTACAGAGGAGACAAGCTGAATAATTATTGCAGAGCGAGGACGATGACAAAGTCAGAGCGAAGGTGACGGGGAGGCAAAGATTGTGAGAAACAAGGTTTGGCAATGAAATTGACAACCTGCGGAGGATCGAGCGGATCTGCTTCGCGTCTCGTTCCAGAACGGAAGGCTTTCTCGCGACAATGGGATGCGCGAGGAAACGTCTCGGAACGGAGGAAATGTTGACGATGGTGATGAGGGTTCTGGAACGAGAGGGAGTCAATTCAGTATGCAGTGGCGCTTCCGGGACTGCGGGAAGACGAGATGAAGCCCGAGAACACCACAATGGAGCACCGCTCCCAAGAGCCGAAGGCCCGCTGAAGGGCGAATCGAAGACGACCGAAATCCCCAACTGGAGCGATGCGAAGAGGGCAGAAAGATTAACAGACGACAGCAAGGGCCATCCCACCCCCAAGGATCGAGGGATCAAGCTGAACAAATTCACAGTAAGGGAGATTAAGCATCTACGCGATGCCCGAGATGCAGATGAGGTGGAAGGGATTCCAGCGGCTAGCTGACAGCTCCCCCGATTTGCCTGAGGCCTGTGCCCCAGACAGATCGTTCCGAACAATCTCACAGTTACAGCAAAATTAAGTGCAAAGTGCACCCAGCAGTGGAGGATGAAGGAAAGGGATGAGATGGCAGCTGAACAGAATTAAAAGGCAACAGTAAGGACTATCCTATCCCAAGGGTCAATAGACCAAGCTGAACAAAAGCGCAGGAAGGGAGATTAAGCATCCACGGGATGCCCGAGACGCAGAAAAAGAGGAAGGGATTCCAGCGCCGACTGGCTGACAGATCCCCCGATCCGCATGAAGCCAGATCGTTCCGAACAATCTCCAACTTCGAGCAAAATCTAGTGCAACGACGTGGTGCACCCAGCAGTATGAGGAGGATGAGAGGAAAGGGATGGAATAGCGGCCGAACGACCTCTTGGTTAAAGAGATCGCACGCGAAAAACGGCTAGCGCGCGGCAAGGAAGAAGACAAAAATAATGCTCGGGAACCATCCAAGCATTTGAAGAGATAAACGGAATCAACTTAGCTTCAGTTTTCATGGCCCAGGAAGCATGGACTATGTCTTCATAAAACAGTTTCACTCAAGCTGAGTCGAGATAATAATCGAGAACGAGGAAAGTCGACATCGGGACAAGTCGACATCCAAAAGGAGACGCGTCCATCCAGCCCAGAATAGAGTGTTTTGACCGAGATTCGACCGCAGGATGAAGCTGGAAGGACTAGGAAGAGGACTGCAGCTTCATGAGCCGCAAAAATCTGCGAAGCGCGCTCGACGTCGGCCGACTCGGCAGAGATGGAGAGCGCGCAAGCAGAAGAAGGAATGTCACGGGTGTGACAGGAAAGCGTGTCTTCCACTCAGGCTGGCCTTGCGAGCCTAAGTACACCCGCCTTGCAGTAAGCTTCGGAGATAATCGGTCCGTTCAAAACAAAGCCAAACTTAGTCGGCCGATTGTGGCGGTACACCGGTTCTTGTCGTTCACCATGTTGCATGTCCTCTTTTTCGCTTTAAGTGGGACCTCTGCGATATCTATACCTCGAGGCGATCAGAATGTCTTTGCCCCTCTGCCAAAGCCAGCAGATCTACCTGTATCCAACCCCACGTATTCATTCTGGACCGACAGCCCAGGTGCCAACCCTATGGCTACGGAGGGTAGCACTGGTGCGTTAACGGGCGAGGCTGACGTCTGTATAATTGGCTCTGGAATCACTGGTGTCTCGGCCGCCTATCATCTCGCCACCGCCGTCCAGCGCGGAGCCATCCCTGTTCCACATGGCCAGTCGGAATTACGCGCAGTGGTCCTCGAAGCCCGAGATTTTTGCAAGCCTAGGCTTATACTCCTTCCTTCCTGTTTCTGACATCTTTTAGGTTCTGGCGCGACAGGTCGATAATTTCTCTTCTTATGTCACTGGCTTATGAAGTTTTACCTTGTCAAGGTCGGAATGGGGGAAATTTGACGCCGGTCGAATTTAAGGGTTTCAAAAAGTGCAAAAGAGGTTTGGTACTGAGCAGGCTATTCGATATTATGAGCTGGAAAAATACTCTGCCTCGGAAATGGTGAGAATTGCACGTACCGAGGGTTGGACCGAGACGATCGATCTTGTCGAGGGCGGCCACATCGACGTCATGTCCTCAAATGCAGAGATCGAAGAACTACGCGCAGACTTCGAGGCTGCTCTAGCTGCCGGCAAGAAGGTCGCGGCTGAATGGCTGAGCAAAGAAAAAATGAACTCAGCAAGTGTTTCATCATTTCGTTTTCGTTTTCACCGCGAATAACAGCAGCGCAGACATATGGCACACCCAACGCTGGCGTTCGCGGGCCAGGGTATAACCTCTGGCCTCTCAGTAAGATTTCACCATAGCACGTTACTTCGTCTAATACCCGAATAGAATGGGTCACGCACCTGTATAAGCTCGCCAACCGCACGAGCCCCGCCTTCGATCTGCGCATTCACACCCATACACCTGTGAAGTCTGTCAGCGTGCTCGAAGGAAACAATTCTCGCCGCTGGACGCTTCACACGCCCCGCGGGCCCGTCAAGTGCTCCTACGTGGTGCACGCAACGAACGCCTACGCCAGCCATATCCTCCCCCACATGGCCGGCACTGCGGGAATCATCCCTACTCGCGGCCAAGTCATCGCCTTGCGCGCCGATGCCTCCCTCGCGGAGCTCACTACAACCTCCTGGGTCGGAAAGGAAGGCTACTGGTTCCCGCGACCAGTCATCGGCACCGAAAACCCACTTGTGATATTGGGCGGCGGGCGTACGAAAGCGGGTCCGCCGTTTGAGATGTTCGTAACTGATGACGGGGCGGTGAATACAAGAGTTGGGGAGATGCTGCGTGCCTTTCTCCCCCCGCTATTCCCAGGCAGGTTCGAGGAGGGCAGAGAGCCTGAGCGCGAGTGGGTGAGAGTTTTTCTTTTTTATGTCATCCTTCCTCGCTGTTCATCACAGAACAGACGGGTATCATGGGCTATACATCGCTCGAAATTCCTTTCGTTCGTCCAATTTATTTCTCCTGCTTTCGGATTCTCTCTTATGTGGCTGTAGGTAGGACCAGTGATCCACGCGGAAGCGAAGGACAAGACTTCGTTTAAGGGTCAGTACATATCAGCCGGCTATACTGGACACGGAATGCCCCGGGCGTTCGCCTGCGCTGAGGTGGTTGTGGGCATGATCGCTGCCGACATTTCCGGGGAGCATTGGTTCCCGCCTCTGTGGCTTCCTCTCTCATTTCTAACGACAGTGAGAGACGCGGAAACGGGCCTGTAATCGATTTTGTCCACCATGTGGTTAATCGCAGCGGAATCTAATTTTTCCTCTTCTCCTGGACGGATCTGTGTTTTCTGTACCGTACTTACTACCTGGTACCTCCTCCCACGGTAAGTAAAATGTTGAAGTGATCCGTAACAGATGGTTCTCTCAACTGTGTGATGTAAATTCTATAAATCCTTGTCCAACCTCGTCGAATTTCCATCTATGCTTTTCTGTATACAGTCCGCCTAGTACGTCTACTGGCTATTCGTATTTCGTATATGTAGAAGGGAAGGGAGAAAAAAGAAGAAATCGAATAATCAGAATGAAAAGAATCCCAAAAGCCGCGGCCTCCGCATCTCCTTCCGCTCTCTCTTGAAGTAGAATTCCTCCCAGTCGAAATTTATCAAGCGCCGCCGGCTGAGAGACGTGCAGTGATTTCGCATATCTAGAAATCCGGTTCTTTCGATTACAGAATACATAAGAAATATGGGTATGATCCATCCGGGAAAGAAGATACTCTTGAATTAGCTTTCGTTTTTAGGTGTTGATGCAGCGAAGTCAAGTGGTCTTCGGCCATTCAACCTTCAACAACAAGGCATGAGTTGGGATCTGTTAAAGTGTTTGTAGCTGTAAAGCAGAGATTCAATCTACGATTACTTGACCCACATTGTAATAGTCTATCAGCCTTGATGCAACATCGTCGTCAAGAAGGAGGAGGTAATATCTCATAGAAGTTAGAATAAAGATTAGGCGTCGCCATCACCTCCACCTCTCCGCCGTCTGACCTTGCCTGCCTCGCGCCACCGTCTGTTCCATTCCCTAGTCAGCTCGACTTTCCCACTTTCCCACTTTGCCCGTATCTCGTCGTCTGTCTCGGTTCGATGAAAGCCGGTGTCCCATCCGTTGTCCTTCCCCACGTCGAGAACATCCCTCTGGCGGACCTTTATATTACTCCACCCCTGCGTGGAAGAAAACGACGTCGGAAGAGGAAAGAATAATGGCTGCCTGGGATCAAGTGATATTTGCGTCTGGGAAGAAGTCACGAGCGTTGCCGCCAGCTGCGGGACAGCGGACTCCAGAACTTGCTCAGATTGACCAGCGGAAACGACATGTGTCATTTCCTCGTCCAACTCGAGGTCGAGATCCAGATGCCCGAGAAGGGAGAATCCGGCTGCAATGGACAGAAATCAGGACTGATAGCGAGGATCTACGATAGAAATGTTACCATCGTCTGCCCGAGAGACGAAAAGATCCTTCAATTTCGTAGATTGAGATATCTTCTTGGGAGGCAGTGCGGGAGCGATCTTCGGGGACGGAGCCACAGGTGTGGGTTCCCGCATAGATTCCGCAGGATCGACGTCCATTGGCACAAATTCAATGTCGCCGTCGTCAACCTGTGACGCTGTGCCCCCGATCTTGAGTAATTCCGCCTCGTCGATATCGGAGTCTAAACTTTCCTGGCCGCCCCACTCCCCATCTCGGCCGCCAAATAGCGACTGCAGAAGACCAAGAGATTGATTCTTCTCTTCAGCGAGATCAACATCATTTTGATTCAAGACCACTGGCGGCGGCGCAGGGACGGCCATAGACGCTGGTGGATCAACAATCGATTTGACAGATTTTGGCTCAACGTGTGGTGGGATTTTTCCATCGGCGCCGGAGTCGTTGTCGCTGGAGAGGTCGCTCTGGCCAACCTCGACCATCGCCTCAACTTCATCCTGATCCTGAGAAGTGCCAATGCCAGCGTCCTCCAGAAATATACCTTTCAAATGAACGCTCCCCCAGCGCGTCATATCGATAGTTCTCCGCCGCGATCGGGTATCGGGATCTCTTCTCTTTTTAGCTTTCGCACTTTCTCTTTTGGTATCCTTGTCTTCGGAACCAGTCTTTTTGGCAGAAGACAAGGGCAACGGTGGGGGTAGAGGCTTCTGAGGCCGCATCCGCACTGGACGCATCACCCTGCCCATCTCTGTTACCTTCCAGCCAGACCTTTGGGTTGCATTTTCGGCGGTCACAGGCGACATATCCTCGGCATACACTGCGCCTCGCTTCCGTTTTCGCCGGGGAGGAAGTGGCTCTTGGGCATTCTCTTGTGCAATCCTAGAGAAGAGAAGAAGCTGCTCGTGAGTTCCTTGTTGCCGCAGCTATCAAAATATCCCAACCGCTGGTCGAAGTCTGGCTTTGCGTCCCCAACTCTGACTTTGACGCCTTTCCAGATAGATCCGCTCAACGAGCTCACACCTGGTGTCAATTATTACGCGTTAGCAAAAAGTAACAGATTGAATTCCGCTAGCTACATTTCGCAATGCTTCCCTCCGTTCCTTCAATACTGATGTATCCGAATTTCTTCGGCATACCGACACCATCCAATTTCCCGAGGCCATCGACCGATTTTACAGTCCCAAATTTCCCCAGATGAGACGTGAGTGATTTCGCAAGGTCCTCAGGAGAGCTGGACGGGACCGAAGGCGTGAACGAGATATGCAAACGTTTGGTGACGTTGGCGGAAGACATGAAAAATCGCGGGTCACGCCAAGGTCACGCGTATACATTGCGTATGTTATGAACTGTTAGGATATCAAGACGTTGGGCCTGATAACTGCTTACAACCTGTTCATTACATGGACGCTTGCTGTCTTCAAATTTTTGGGTCCCATTACTCTTGAAAGAGGCGCCACTTGGCACTCGGACCCAGGTAATGTTCTTGGAGGTTCTTGGCTGTTCCTGGACGGTTTCACGGATCCGGAGGTTTTTAATTATGTGCTTATCCACCATTGATCGCGGCTAACCGGCGGCCCACCGTGCTGGCATTCGAGTTTCACTTTGCACAAGGTAACAATCTGAAGCACCCGGAATTGCGGCCCGCGATATGGGCCGCAGCCTTCGGAGTGGTTCATCTATACCTTGCACACTGGTCAAGTTTGACCTTTCTGCCAGAGTGCCAGTGTGCATCTGAACCACAAATCCCGATGAGTCGCAGTCTCCTCCTGTAGCAGGATTGGATCCCCTTTACTGAAGGCTTGGCTTACCGATTCCGGAAATGAATGGTGCCAATGGATGGCGTTTGGTGGATACTTGCAGGCGACCTTGTCATGTTTTAAATTTCTTGGAAACGCGCACTCAATTTAAATGGAGGTATTGTATCCTGCGTCTTCTCGCTGGTTTAAGCTAATGCAGATATCAACCTGATTCCTCAAACTTTCGATGATCCTGACGCCGACGGCTATGTACCTGCCTACTATCTAGCTCAACAGATTGAACATATCTCCTGCTTGTCAAATTCTTGCGAAGGTACCGATTAATATTTTTCTCTCTCCTGTCTCTCTATTCGGTATCATATATGGTGCAACGCGCTGTAACGAATTGTGGTCTGGTGCCACGCTCACGGAAGATAACTGAATCATACGCGACATGGCAACTCAGGGGATAAATCGAGACAGCATCTGTCAGCAAGGTTGGGCCAAACGCTTGTTGCTCAGCTTTCAGCCTTGAAACTATCCGAAACTGAGATATTTCCAGCAAGTCAACCTGCAATCTGACTTCTTTGTTACCCTTTATGGTGTCCAAAACGTTTTTCTCTCTTAAAAGCACTCCAGCATCAACAATTTGGATATCCGAATGAAGAAGGACTATCGCCGCATGCGATGTCGCAAAACATGAATATTTGCAGGGTCCACTTGTCGAATGTCACGGGTGGCGACCCAGTCAAACTGTCCATTTGCCACGGACATGGTCTGATGCGCACCCTACCATGAGTAATCAGGTACGTTTTTTGAACATCCTTGATTACGAATACTACCGGCCTCAGATACCTATTAAACGGCCTGATCTTGACTCATTTTAGTGAACACTAGAGTTGCACTAGAATCACGTCTGAAAATGAACACGAGAAAATAATTGACTCGCCTCCAGCCTTCCCAAATCAGTGTGGCGTGGAGATGCGACGGGGGCCCGATCTCGGTTCTTCAGACGACAACTCGTTTGTGCTGTATTAGTTCCAGCTACAAGTTGTGCCGATAATTTGTTCAAACCATAGAGCAAGTCTGAGAAAATGACGGTGGACAACATAATGAACACTTGATATTTTCTACGTCCCATCCAACTGCTGAGATTCAAAAGAAATTAAAATTGAGAATGCTGCCAAGCCATCAAAAACAACTTGACCAAATATCCCCGAATCACTCTGAGAGCAACCCCCATCTACCGGACTTACCGCTGCCAACGACGAGCTCGGAGTCCGCTGTCGCTGGTTTTGATTCTCATCAACCGGCCGACGTTTCAGATTATGTCTTGCCAAATGCCCAGAAGCACTAGCGCGCGGTGAGCGGGAATGTTTGAGCTCGCCGGTCCAGACCAAGCCGAGATCTGAATCATAGAGCTGAGACGACCAGTCAAATTTATTCTCTTCGATGAACTACCCACAGATTGGTTGATAGAATCTTCAAGTTGCAACTGGTGCTCAATGATTTACTGCCAATTAACGACCAATTAATGCCCTTAATTTTCATTAGGGGCACTTCTTGTCAAACGCACACTGATTCTCTCATTCAGCTACCGTGACAGGCCCATGCATTGAATGGATATTCCATTCTAGGCCGGACTTGGCTTTCGCTTGAAATCAAGCTGAATGGGCTCAGGACTGAATGACCCGCCGGCCGTAATCGATACGAAGCTCTGTGACATGATGCCCGCTTCAGCGCGGGTTTCAGGCTGTCTTCAGGTAGACGTCGGTCAGATCCGTAACCAAATGTCCGGGTTGCAAAATGGGGTTGACGGAGAATAGGTGGCTGTAGGACGGATGCGACATTTGTACTATCAGATTCTCTGTATAAAAGCACTGGAGGATCATTTGCCATCACAGCGGTCTCACTGACTCTCTTTTCCCTTTCCTCAGCTCAAACCATGATCCCTTCATCTTCTCTTCTCCTCCTTTTGTCTGCACTTACAGGCGCATTTGCTGGAAATTCCCTCGGGCCTACTGCCGATCTTCCAATCGTTAACAAAATCATATCGCCCGATGGCTTCACAAGGTCAACCGTTCTGGCCGGCGGAACATTCCCTGGGCCACTAATCAAGGGCAACAAGGTGCGTCGTTTTCGTTGGGGTTCAATTCATTTTCCTCAGAACCTGCTTTCAGGGCTCCCACTTCCGGCTCAATGTGAAGGTATAAAAAATTATTTTCATGTTGACCACGCCAACAGAATCTCATACAATTCCACAGGATCAACTTACCGATAATACGATGTTAAGAAGTACGAGTATCCACTGGCACGGCTTTTTCCAACGAGGGACGAGCTGGGCGGATGGGCCAGCATTTGTTACACGTGAGATCCCCTTATCCCTTATCAGGTTCTTTACGTATGCTGATATCAACCGTTCAGAGTGCCCCATTGCCGCAAACCATTCCTTCCTTTATGATTTTAGCGTTCCGGATCAAGCAGGTACTTCCAGCCTCTTTTAGACAGACACATCAACAGTTCCTAACTCGTGCCTCATCAAGGAACATTTTGGTATCATAGCCACCTCTGTCTGTTGCTTTTTATCATCTTATGTGTACGTCAACTCATTTCTAATAGCGACGCAATATTGCGACGGTTTGCGCGGCGCGTTCGTAGGTATGTGGCCATTAAATTTTGTTCAGACTCTTCCTGACTGCTATGTCACAACAGTATACGACCCGTCGGATCCTCACAGACATCGTCAGTACTAATGATCTCTCGTAGTTTGTGCATTGGCTGATTTATATTTCAAAGTGTACGATATTGATGACGGTAATTCGCCATTGTCCCTGACCGTCCGTCAACTTAGTTTGAATCTTAGATTCAACCGTGCTTACCCTTGCGGACTGGTGTGTTTTATTTATTCCCACTATCTCTTGCCTCCCGTGCTGACTGCAGAATAGGTACCACTTCCCGGCTCCTCAGTACGTAGCTAAACGCGTTTACTTCAGTGCAATCGCGCTAATACATGGTAAAGGGCACCTCTTATTGCCCTGGCCAATTCAACCTTGGTACGCCGCCTCTTCCTATTTATTTGCACTTCGTATTGAGTTCTATGAAGATCAACGGACTTGGCCGATACAAAGACGGTGTGCGTTGAAGGTTGTCATGAATAGCCATTCGAGTTTTAACAAATTCGAACAGCCTGCATCCCCGTTAGCCGTCATTAGTGTTCAAAAGGGTAAACGCTATCGCTTCCGTCTCATTGCCATGTCCTGCGTCAGTATTTGAACCAGCGCTTTCTAGTGTCCATCCGTTTAACAATATATCATTTAGGACCCGAACTACGTTTTCTCGATAGACGGCCATAGCATGACGATTATCGAAGTGGATGGCATCAACCACAAGCCCCTCGTCGTCGATTCAATCCAGATCTTTGCTGGACAGCGGTACTCGTTTGTACTCAACGCAAACCAGAACGTTAACAACTATTGGGTAAGTCCTGCGGCAACTCCCAGATTTTGAGCGCCATCTCATTTTACCCAGGTCCGCGCAAATCCCAACGTTGGGATCCCCGGTTTCGAGGGCGGTATCAACTCAGCTATTCTTCGTTACGTCGGCGCCCCCAAGAGCGAACCAGGCACGACCTTCACCGGAACTAAACCGCTTCTCGAGACCTCCTTGCATCCATTGGAACCCTGCGAAAAGGTCCCAGGGAAGCCCGTCCCAGGCGGAGCGGACGTCAACATTAACTTGAATATTGTCCTCAATTTCACCAGCTTCAAGTTCGAGATTAACGGCGCTGTATGTTCTAATTCTACGTTCAGCGTGGCTACTGTATTAAACATATTTCTCAGCCGTTCATTCCACCTACCGCCCCAGTTCTTCTCCAGATTCTGAGTGGAGCGAAAACCGCGCAAGAGCTCCTTCCTGCGGGCAACGTGTACAGCTTGCCGCCAAACAAGGTCATCGAAATTTCGATTCCCGGAGGTGCTCCTGGTGCTCCTGTGAGTGGAATTGCTTTTCTTACTCGGCATCTGAGGCTGATGCATCTCTCAGCATCCCTTCCATCTTCACGGAGTATGTTATTAAACATATCGCTTCGCATCCCACTCATTTTCCGATAGCACTCCTTCCATGTCATCCGCAGTGCTGGTAGCGACACGTACAACTTCAAAGATCCTGTGAGTCGTTCTTTCTTTATTCCCATTCATAGGCTGACCATTTTCCGAAAGGTCATCCGCGACGTCGTCTCGACAGGCATGTTGTATTTCGACGACCTCACGCTCGGTATTGACGTCTTTTAGGTTCCTCGACCACCGACAACACCACCTTCCGGTGAGCTGTTCCCGCCTTCATTTTTAAACCGGTCTAACGCTCTTTAAAATAAGATTTGTCACCGATAACGCCGGACCATGGTTTTTGCATTGCCGTGAGCCGTTCCCCCTTCATTTGCAAACCAGTCTAAGGCTTCGTAAATTAGATATTGACTGGCATCTTGAGATGTGAGTACTTGAAATGTTCCTTGTTGTTCATTTCACTGAACCTCTTTCCTTCATCAGTGGCCTCGCTGTCGTCTTTGCCGAAGACACCAAGGGCATCGTCAAGGAGAAGGGCCAGCCCCAATCCTGGAAGAACCTCTGTCCGCTCTACGACAGCCTCAACCCAAACCAGCTCTAAATCGGACTACTGTCTCCTTGGGGCTGCCCAAGCAGCCCGGAATCCCACCGTCATTCCGTGTCTTATTATCAATTATATAACTCAACCAAAGGTCTAATATTGCGGAAGTAATTTGGGTCCCATATATCCATAATGTGGGCGCGTATTTATTGGAAACTCTGTTCAACTTTGCGAGGATGTGGATCTTTTGCAGCAGTTGTTACTGGACGTTTACAATGTATTTTATTTGTCAATTCCGAACTTGCATTTATGGCTGAATATTGGCTGAATAAGCTATGGGAAGTACCACCACAGAACGTAAAATTTCAGTGCATCTGATGCACTGATAATGTTCCCCAAACCTCACAATTCAGGCAGAGTTTCGGGTGTGGCATAAAATTAATTACCAGATCGGGAAATAGATAAGATCAGATAAACTATATCGGGTAATCGATTTCAAGCCTCACCCGAAGCTCCGTCTGAATTGTGAGGTTTCGGGAACATTATCAGTGCATCAGATGCACTGAAATGTTACGTTCGGCGGTGTGTTAATACTACAGTATAGTAGGGTTCCTTGGATCAGGATACCTCCTTGGATAATTCTTTTCCATAGGCTCTCATACTTCCCCTAAGCTCAAACCCTTTTACATGGGTCACAATACATGCTATAGGCACCCTCTGAATTAATCTTGAGGTCGGGGCCCGTGATAGGCAGTAGAGAGATGGATTTCAATGTCCAAAATCCGGTCAGCACAGCATTTGTCACTTTGCTTTTGGTCAATTGTTGGCTGATTCTGGGCCTGTTGCAGCCAAATTGGCCCCAATTAATTTTTTACCAGATACACCATCATCTGCGCTACAATCCTTCCCAAGAATGGGAGGTGATCCGACCAAGAATACGGCACCTACAATTTGTGCAAGCCGGACACGTGGAAAAGCGTGACTTGATGTCGTGCTTCAAAGTCTCCTTTAACTTGCTCAACTGCCTACCAGAACAGAATGGGATGAAATAATTTCAAAGAAATGCATACATTAACCCAACCCAAGTGCCAGATGTGGAGAAAACGCTGCTGGGTGACCGATGAATGGCCAGAAAGTGTGACATCCAAGGAACCCTCCATGTGACATTTGGGCTGTCGACTGCATTATCGTTCTTCAACAACATTCCAAGTTCCAAATGGCTACTATTTTGCAGCAGTCCAGCTCATAACATGCTCTAGTACATCCAAAATTAAATTCAAGATTTATCTTGACTGACTGTGGGGTCTATGGATGAAACATCAAAGTGGTGATCCAAGGAACCCTACTATACTGTAGACCTTGACAGCGTAATTTAGAGCATCTTTATTTAGTACTGTAAGTAGTTCATTTGGGATAAAGCCGCTCGCTAACGCAAGCGTGTGAGTTTTTTACCACCCATGACGTTGGTACATGACGTGCTTTTCCTTTTTCAACCCTGGACTTACTAAGCCTTGGCTTCTCATTCCCATTATCTTGTACTGCGTCAGTTCCCACCTCAACTTGCAGCTCCCCCTAATTATCGTTGCGGCCAGAGTTGAACATGTCGACACTACCCAGCAGTGGCAGGGGACCTATCAAGGCCGTCCTCTTCGACTTCATGGGCACCTGCCTGGACTGGCACTCGAGCATCCTGGCCATCCTTCCCTCTGCGCTTTCCCAAGAGGCGAAATCCGACTTCGCCCTTGAATGGCGGCAGACCTACTTCGACGCCAATGTAGCGCGGCTACGCAACGGCGAGGCCCCAGAAAATATTGATATCACGCACTGGCGAACCCTCCGCGACGTACTGGACAAGCATCCAGAGATCAAGCCGCTATTCACGCCGGATGTTCAGGAGAAGGCAGTTGCGGTATGGCACGCGCAGAAAGCGTGGCCCGACGTGGCCGGGGCGCTGCGGAAGCTCAAGGAGGAGCGGGGATGGGAGGTATATGTACATGCGAATGGGACCACGCGGCTGCAGCTCGATATCGTGCGCTCGTCGGGCTTGAAATTCGACATGCTGTTCTCGAGCGAGTTGTTGGGGTGCTATAAACCCGCACCGGAGAATTATCTACGGGCGTTGGAGCTGCTCAAGCTGCGCGCGGACGAGTGCGTCACTGTGGCTGCTCATGCTTCTGATTTGCGCGGCGCAAAGGCGGTGGGCATGAAGACCGTATATGTGAGGAGGTGGACGGACGATATACTGAAGGATCAAGAGGTCATTAGGAAAGAGAACGATGCGTATCTTGAGGATATGAAGGAGTTGGATGAAGTGATTTCCAAGTTGTAGCACGTAGGTATGTTGAATGTTGTAATGTCATCGAATCCCAGATTACATGGTCAGTTGATTTTCAAGGCAGCGGAATCCGTGTCAAATCTTGATTTCTGCAAAGCTAGTGCCAGTGTGAAATTAATTCAATGGAGGACTTAGGGGATCAGCACAGGCCCAGAAGGAGTTGCGCCATGTTCAAGCAGGAAGTCCACAATGACAGAATGACCATTTTTCTCCGCCGCTTGGAGAGGGGTCATCAACGAACCGCGCCTCTCGATCCATGGATTCACGGGAACCTCGTTTATATTTGCCCCGCGATCCAACAGCAGCTGAAGCACCTCCCTCTTCCCACTCGCCGCCGCCTCTTGCATCGCACCCGAGTTCTGGATGACTGCGCCGTGCGTAAGGAGGAGCTCGATCATGGGCAGCGAGGATGCTTTGCACGCCGTGGCCAGCGTCGTTGTCCCGAGATTCGGGACATAGTAATTTGGATCGGCAGAAGCGTGGTCGAGCATCCAGGTAGCGAGCGCGACGTATCCTCCTGACACGGCTCTCTGCAGCGGGGTCCCCGAGTGCCCGACGCCCTCGTTTGCGTCCCAGCCGGCTTTGAGGAGCGCCTCGAACACCGGGATGGAGCGCCCGGGCGATATGGACTCGGCTTCGAAGGCGAACCAGATGGTCGATACGTCCATGGTGGCGCCGCGGCCTAAAATCTGTGATACAGCTCCTCCGCGCCCTTCTTTTGCGGCCGAATCCAGTTGGGATTTCAGCGCGGCGGCTGCAATCGAGGTTCGATTTGTCAAATGCACTATTGACGACGCGGTTGACTTACGAGTTAGAACGGTCATGCTTGGAAATCGTTGAATGGGTGGATGTAAGGTCGAAGGTGGTGCAGAACCTCCACGTCGTGGCGACAACCACTGAAACTGTGGCAGTGCGGGCGGCGTCCAATTGCGGTACACATCACTGATGCGATGAGTGATTGGCGGGATGCCGACCATTGCCACCTATTTCAAACAGCAACAAATACCCATCACTCTTGCAACCCGCGCCCATCTCGTCTATCTTTTGAAATGTCTCGCTTTGTCCGGGCGTCCAAGTATCGGTAAGACTAGGCGCAAGGCTAGTTTCTGCTCTGATTTCACGGTCTCCAGCCATGTATTCGGCCAACCTGCAAAGAAGGAGCACGGACTCGAGAACGTCAAAATAACCAACAGCGCCTGGGACACAAACGTTATCGCTGCGTCTGGGGTGAATCTGATATCATAGTCTACGAGTTCTGCAAGCTGAGCTGGTTCAGGAATTCCTCAGTGTGAACTGGAATGCATCGGGAGGCGGTGCTTTTGCTATTCTACCACTGCCGTCGCCGTTTAACGCCACCGGATTCACCTACAAGCTGCCGGACAGTCTTCCTCTTGCGCGGAGCCACACTGCCGCCGTCCTGGATACCGATTGGTCTCCCCACAACGACCGTATCGTTGCTTCGGCAGGCGAGGATGGCAAAGTCATGATCTGGAAGGTCGACCCAGAGATCTTCGAAGGCTGGGGCGCCGAGGGATGGGTGCCCACCGACTTCGACCCTGTTGCGCGCCTCGACGCGTCCCCGCGCAAGGTTGGCCAGGTGCTCTTCCACCCGACCGCTTCGAATGTGCTCGCCAGCGCATCGGGCGAGCACACCGTCAAGCTTTGGGACCTCGCAAACCCGGAGGACCCGCGCGCGGTGCTCGGCGGCCACGGGGATGCCATCCAGAGTCTCGCGTTCAACCCCACCGGCACGCTGCTCGTTACCACCTGCCGCGACCGCAAGCTGCGGATGTTTGACCCGCGCACGGGCGGAGATGCAGTGCGCATCACTGACGGCCACGGTGGAATCAAGGGCGCGCGCGTCACTTGGATGGGCGAGCACGACAAGATCGCGACCACTGGGTTCAGCAAAATGTCCGATCGCCAGGTTGCGATATGGGAGACGGGCGGCCTCGGGAACGTCAAGACCATTGTGCTTGATCAATCCTCGGGGGTTGTGATGCCGTTCTGGACTGATAACAATATCCTGTTCCTGGGTGAGTCGCTTTATGCTGCCAGTTATGACGTGTTCTGACTCTTCCTCGCAGCTGGCAAAGGGTGCGTTATCTGGAGCCGTGTCTGAATCCTGCTAATCATGTTTTTTTTTGCAGGGATGGCAATATCCGATACTACGAGTACGAGTCCGACGCGTTGTACGCGCTCTCGGAACATAAATCCTCCGACCCTCAGCGTGGCATGTGCTTCCTGCCCCGCCGTGCCCTCAGCGTCTCCGACTGCGAAATCGCGCGCGCCTACAAGATCTACGGCTCCAGCATCGAGCCGATTGCGTTCATCGTGCCCCGCAAAGTATGCTCTCATCCCTTATTTCTGTCGATGTAACTAACTACCCTATCCCAGGCGGACTCCTTCCAATCCGACATCTTCCCACCCGCACCTTCCTCGGAGCCGTCCCTCTCCGCCTCCGAATTCTTTTCTGGAAAGACCGTGCCGCTGAAACTGGTCAGCCTCGAGGACGGAGCCGTCACCTACGGCGCCAAGCCCACTGCGCACGCCTATACCCCTGCCCCCGTGGCCGCAGCCGCACCGCCCTCGCCTGAAGCGCCGACGCGAACTTACACCGCCCCTACCCCGGAGCCTGCACCAACTCCCAACCGCCAGCCCAGTATTGACGTGCGCCCCGTTCTAGTCCCTCCTCTTCTCGGCTGATTCGCTTCCTGTAGTCTTTCGCCTCTCGCCAGCAGAGCACCGACGTGCGTTCTGCTCCTTCTCCCGTCCTATGAGTTCTCACTGATCTGCTATTATGCGCAGTCTTTCGTCGCCCGCCAACAAAGCACCGACGTACGTCCCTTCCTTCCATTCCGCACATTATTAACTGACCGTCTCATCCGCACAGTCCTTTGCGCCTTCGCCCATTCAATCCCGTTCCCAGTCGCAGTCACAGCCGGCAGACAGCGCGCTCGTAGAGGAGAACGCGCTCCTGACAGCGGAGCTGCGTGAGGCGCGCGAGAAGATACGGAATCTGGAGCTGCAGCTCGAGGGTGTGCGGGCGAATGCGCGCAAGGCGGCGCAGGCTCTGCTCGATGGGTGATTGATCGGCGTCCGTCTCTCTGGCGGGGTCGATTCTGCGTCCGGCAGGACGCTGGAGTGCTTGTATGTAGCCGGGGATGTAAATCGGAAAAGAGAGGACGGTCGGGTGTGGACAAGCCTGGCTGCGTCGTAGGTAGAGAGGGGTGCGCGGTATGCTGTTGCATTGTAATTACCGGATTTTTTCATTTCGTATGTGCCCAGCTGTGCTGCCCACATCACAGCGTTGTCGTCATCTATAGAGATTGTCAAACAGCTAGCAACAAGCTAGAACGCTTTCAACATTTTGCAACCAACTTGTCATTCACTTTCTTCTTGCAGTGCCTCTTCCGAATATCTCCCAAGCTCACTAAGTCCTGCGAGTCGCTGGCCTTGTTCCGACCAGAACACTAACTCCGTCCTTCTATAATTATGCCTCTTATTGTTGTGCCAAGTCGGCATGATTCTGGTTCTCGGCTACTGGTCTCCCCCACTCTGCGTCCTCTCTCTCTCTTATGAATGCTACCTGTTAATTCGGTGGTGTCGGGAACAATGTGTCCCCACCGCCTCCAAGTCGACTCTTGACGTGACGATCAATCAATCGCCGCCATTTCCGCTCACTCTTGACACTCCAACGAGGAGCAACCTCGCCTGTTCACGCTCTAGCTCCGTCTGAGACTCTCGTTCGAACGAATTCTTGTGCGCAACGGCGACTGTAATAATTGTCAAGCTGGCCTGCAGGTGGCCTTCCACACCCCGGCTCCACGTGCTGTCTTACGAAGTTGCCGCCGTACAAAAGAACTAGAAGGAACGACGCCTTCGACACGCTGTGATGTGATCAGTTACGCTGCTGTCTCGCGCTGCTACAATAAGCAGCCTGCCTTTATGCTCGGCTCCATCTCTGTTTCGCCCCCCATCCTCCCCCTCCCATGCCCTTTCCAGCATGACGACCTTGAGCGCCAATAGCAGCGGGATCCAATATTCAAGCGGGAACTGGACGCAGATAGACGCTGGTAGCATTGCCTATTTCACTCGCGATGCAAATGCGACCGTGACATTTAATTTTAACGGTACCATGAAGACCTCAGGGTATTGTTGGATGCTAATATGTGTATATTCAGGGACGCTCATAACCGTTGTCGGAGCTGTTGACTTCGCTCAGCGAGCGCAAAACTCCACGTTCCCCTTGGCCTACGTCCTCGATGGCAAGGACGCCCCGACATTCCTTTTAGCCAACACTTCGGCATCAGCCATATATTCCTCGCCGCCCCTTTTGCCTGGCGCACATACGCTGTCGATAACTCTTACGAGTGACGACGCCACACTCTCTGTATCTGGCGCCGAGATTGCAAACCCTCCGACTGAATCCCCGGATCACCACCGCACCATCGCAATCGTCGCCGGATCCATCGGGGGATTCATCCTCTTCGTAGTCGTCGTACTCGCGCTCTTCCTGTTCAACCGTCGGCAGCGCCGCTACCCATCTCGTTCGTGCCGTCCAATTGTGCTCCCAAAAATATACCAATTGATTATATATGTGCACAGCGCAATATGCACTGGGCCCGCTACAAGTCAGTCTTCCGGCGACGAAGGAGGCGTTCACGTCCCCGAAATACCACAACCACGGCCTCTCATTCACGCAATCTACCGAATCCGTCAACGTCCTGCCCCGCGTGAAGGCCCCGCCGCCACCGGTGCCACCCGTGCCGCGTCAGAAATCCCGACGCAGGCCATGAGGCGATGCGGTCTCCGCCCTCGTCGCCATTATTTCACTCCCTCTCTTTCCTAGGGAACGCCTGTTCCTACTCTTGACGATTGATGACTGTCTCTACCCCTGACGCTGTCTCTACTCTTGACGCTTTCCCCAAATTTAAACTCAAAAATGTACTAATAATCACGGACTATGTATACCTACTCATACTTCCTCCCGCCTCTCATCTTTATACTTTACGGTAGTTTTGGTGTAAAGTAGTTAGAAGTTTGTTAAGCATACTTTTTTATTCAGCCTCCGTACTCTCAGGAAATGGTGTAATTTTCTTGCTTCAATGTCGATGAAATAAATTACTGCCGCACCTATTAGGTTCCGACTCAACTGCAGCTTGTTGCGATCCAACAAATACCTCGGCTCTTTATACAACGTCTCTGCAACCATAGGACATTAAGAATAAAACGGCGTTGGCTGCCTTTGTCGGGAAGCGTGAATTATAGAGGTTTACAGCCTAACTCATGTTTTTTTTTTGAATATTTTATGAAGACTGGCGAACAATTTTTGTTCGAATATTAGGGACGGTCAGAGTAGGGGTTTCAGAAGGGTTTCACGACAGAGCTTCAGAAGGGTTTCTCGATGAATTTTTTCTGAAGCGTTTCCCAAATTATTTCTGAAGCGCCTCTGGAGGCGCTTCGACGTTTCAGATGTGCTTCAGATTTATGTGCTTCTCCCACGCTTCAGAAATAATTTATTCGTCGAGAAACCCTTTTGCTGAAACCCTTCTGAAACCCTTACTCTGACCGTCCCTATTCCGTCTGCGCACCCAGCTTGAAGAAAATATCCAGTTCCTCAAAAAGAAATCGCATACATGGTCCTCTTTAACCCGTCGCATAGAATTTTGTCGTAAGGCATTCTGTGCTGCGCCATCTTCCAGGAATAACAGATAAAAAACTGCATCAAAATTACCAAAAACGGCAGATGGCGGACACTTGATTGGCGCTGTTTTTTGTTGGCTCTATACCATGGTTTCCGCTATTCCAAGCAGTGCCCGACGGAAAGATGCCACCCAAACTCTTATCCAATTGCGAACCTTGCGGACGGTCCTTATCCTCCAAGTCCCAATTCAATGAAGTTAATTGGCAACATCAGAAACGCGCGGCGCCACTCGATGTGGACTCTATTAGAGTAAATCTGGAGCGCTTTGTCCGGCTGCAGATGCCTGAGCCACATACGAGGTTCCATCTCAGTCATCACCCCTGAGGGCTATACATATCGCGCTTTCTGCGGATTTCCAATCAGATCCTCATGGAATGACAGTCCCACTTCTCTTATTTCGACGACGTTGAGCTGCAAGCCCTGAGCCCAGCGCCTCTTCTGGCCTCAAATGCGCTCCCTCCTTCCATTCTTTTATAACCACTACACCCTCCACTACCTCCTATATTCGATTCTCTTCGCCTACATCACTCTCACCCACGCCATTCCTAGGGCCTTCACTATTGACGACACTTTGGGGGACTCGAGGACTGGTGCTCTTCCCGTTTATAATCCCGTGGACAGTTTCAGCCAGGTGCGGCATCCTGCTCTGCGTTTTCATTCTAGCGACCCTGATCCCGAATCCATGGCAGAATTCCAATTGTGCTGATTGTACTATTCGCGCTGACCTACGTAGAGCGTTCCAGGGTACCTGGCATGACAGCTCGCAATTCCCGAATTCTCCCCCCGTATCGGTCACTCTGTCATTTACTGGTATGTTCCTTCCTATAGCTTGACGGAGCCTTGCTGATTTGTTCTGGAACCAGGTACCACCATTGATGTATTCTGCATTATCGCCAACGAGATCCCGGGCGTCACTACGACCGCCGACTACGCCATTCTGCTCGACGGTGTCCCACAGAGACCGTATTCTCACTCGTCTGATGGAACGCCAAACTACCAGTATGGAGTGAATGTTTTCAGCGCCCGTGGGCTCGACCAGCGGCCACACCGGGTAGTCCTTAGCACAAACAATCCGGCGGGGTCTCTTCTGTTGTTCGATTATGCCTCTTATACGTATGTGATCTTACTGCTCGTTTCAAAACACCTCTTAAATACTCGACTATCATAGCTTTGACGACGGTACTACTTCGCCGCAAAGCCAGCCACCGCCGCCGCCTCCGCCCCCACCACATAATCCCCCAAATGCGCCTCCAACTAAACCGGATCCTCCTGTGACAATTACCACAGTAATAAAAGGGGGGACGACGACAATAATAACAAAGGGAGGCGGTCAACTGACGGGTCAGGGCACCTCATCCACGGCGTCGGGAAGCGGGGTCTTCAAGTTCGGTGGTAAATCGCAGAGCCCAGTGGCAGACCAAGTGACTGGCACCGTTGGCGGCGTGCAGACCTCATCGCCTGTCGATACGCCATCGCCCTCGTCTCCCGCGGGAGCCGCCATCTCAGCTTCAGAGAAATCCAATTTCTCGCCCGCGTTGATAGCAGTCCCCATAATTGTCGCTCTTCTTGCCTTGGCCGCCTGCATCTTCTTCATATGCAGATGCCGTCGTGCGCGCAGTAGGGCCGCAGCTGATGAGCGTCGCATCCATTCACCTTACCCAATCCCTACCCCGAATACCCTGGAAGGCAACGATGTCTCATCACAGACCCAGAGCCATCTAGGTGCCTATTTTATGAGGAGCCAGAACGATGGACCTACACGAGGGGAAACTCCAGCCCAACATGTCCAGACTTTGGATCCGGAGAAAGGTGGCTGGGGAGACCGTTCTGCCTCCACCCTGCTCGTCGATGAGTCTGAGCCTCGCAGTCCTCCGCCCCGCTACTCGCGGCGCCTACCTCCCATACCCGCATCCCCCGTGTAGTCGTATATTATATATTTACTCAATTCAAACACTTAATATGTACCGCCGACCCCTTGATCAGAAGGCGTCAGGGCATCAAGCATATTTCGGGATCCAATGTCCATGGAAGTGTTGCATGTATGTCACGATGGAAAACAAGGGGGACAACGTATCTAGTTCCTGTAAGGAAGTTGCGAAGAGTGTGATTCATGCCCTGCAGACGCCGAAGTCGACGACTGTGGCTCATACTCGTACGTCGGCATAAATCCTAAGCCGTTCGGGGAGTCTCTGGGGGAATCGATCGAGCTTGGACGCGAGTCCGCCAGCGCAGGCTCGTCCTGACCAGGCATCGGGTTTGTAAGAAGGAAAGCTGCGGAGTGCGCGTACTCCGTGTTATGGTATGCGGATTGCGGGTACTCGGAGTGGGGGTATTCCGAGTGCTGGTCTGTTGATTTGGCGTCGGCGTGGTCCTCAGCGTAGGCCTCGCCTGGAACAACGAAGGGATCTTCGACAACGGCACTTTTCACGCTTGGTGAGTCCCCCCGATGATTGTACTGCATGTCGCCCCTCGAAGCCATATCCAAGCGGCTCCAAGGGCCGCCAGCATACGACGAGCTCACTGGGGCTCCCGGAACACCCATTTCCCTGACGGCATCCGCGATAGCATTGTGGGTCTTTTCCCATTCCTCTTTATCCTTCACTCGGCGGCGGCGTTTGTAAACGATGACACCCGCGATGATGAGCAGAGCGAGCAAGAGGGGGACAAGAACACCAGCAAGGATGGCTGGCAAGTGATTGGGCTTGGAGGAAGCACCGACAGGGTTAGAATTAGACGTGTCGGATGCTGGTAGTGATGATGGCTGGTCGGAGTTGGAAGAGGTGAAGGCGGAAACGGCGGGGGATTGGGCCGACGCGTGGGAGGACGAACTCGACGCGGGCGGCTTAACTAGGGCCTCGGTTCTGATCTCCGTATGTGTCGTAGTTTTGGTTGTTGTAGATGGCTCTGGGTCTCGGACTGGGTCAACTGGTCTAAACCGATTCATGTTTAGCGAGTATGCGCAACAGTCAATTAGAACCACCTACGGCGCGGGAGGAGTTGGATCAGCAGCTTTGGTGGTGGTGGTGGTGGTGGTGGTGGTAGTGGTTGGGGGCTTGTTGTTACCGCCGGGAAACCCAGGGAAGCCAGGGGAGCCAGGGAAGCCAGGGAAGCCAGGGAAACTAGGGAAGCCCGGCCCTCCGGGCTTACCCGGCGGGAAGCCAAAGGCAGGGTTGGGGGACGCCGTAGAAAGAGTGACTAGCGTGAGCAGGACGGCCAGGAGGGCCAAGTGTAGTTTTAAAGAGAGTGCGTGGACATGCCCCATAGTGAACCCGGGCTCTGCGGGAAGAGCCGCCCAAGTGTGCAGCTGGAATATTAAAATAACTGTCAGAGATGTCGAGAATAGGAGTTCGAGGTAAGAGCTCACCACAACGCGCTAGGGGAGGCGAGAGTTGTGGTCCAAGTCAGAGATATACCTGACTTGTACCTATCTCCCAGTCCTGTGGAAACAGATGGGAAAAGAATGTCGCGGTAAATCTGATGTGATGATCTTCTTCCGCCAATTTGCCGCCAATGCTAAATTTATCTCATAATCACTTGGAGCTGAATGTCTTGTAAGTAAAGCTCCGCGGAGTTCAATTCTCCCTGCAAAGGACTCGGAGGACGGAGTTCATGAAGGCGTACAAAGGTACTTAGACAAGGGTTCTCTGAGAGTCGAGAAACCTCTCAGATCTCAGGCTGTCTCATACTGTACCTGTCTTGGACATGCATCTCAATCACAGATCGGTGTTTGCTTGCCGACTTGCGGTCGTGAAAGGGTAACATGACTGAGACAAGAGCTAGTATCGTTCTATTAAGAGTCATGACTCTCGCTGCTGCCGGAGAACGTCGTAAATTGCGTGAGCACCCACGGGCAAGAATAAATAATTGTGAAAGCGACTTGCGCATTACTGGGGGAGGGGTGGCACATCGGCAGGCATACGAAGTGGCTCCAGCAGCGTGGTCGGACGGGATTCCACCAGCGCCGGCTCGTCTTGGGCCTGCAATGGTGACTCGGAGTGAAACAGGCTATTCACCGTGCCAATTTCACCATGCCCCTCCGAGTCGGTGTGTCCCGCATCGGAGTGTCCCTCGTCCGACATGCCGCCATACGCCATCGACACCCGGTTGTCGGCGTCCAATTGCGTGGTTTGGCGGCTGGGTTCGTAGGTGTCCACCTTGGGGGGACGGAAATGCGTGGCCGAAGGGCTCCCCGCGCCGGAATACGCGTCCGTGCCGCGCGCGCGCGCATCCCACGCGTCCGCTCCGAACATCATGCTCCGCATGCGGCCAGGTGTGGGAGGCGGCTGGAGGTCCGGGAGGCGGCTCCCTTCCCACTTCTTGGTTTGCTGGGCGACGTAGTTCCGCCGGTATTTGCGCAAGAGGAGGACAGCGCCAAAGAGAAGGGCCAGGCCCACGGGGACGAAGATTCCTATGAGCATGCCCGTCATATTGAAGCCAATTGCGGAGAGGGCGGCTCCCTTGTCTTGAGATCCCGGGGCAGATGGCGAGGGCGTGGGCGGGAGGCTGGTCGTCGACCCGCCATTGACCGCGGCAAGGTGAGCGGCAGACGCAGGTAACGTGCTCGCGCTCGAGCTCCGTGTATCGCTCCTGAAGGTAGATGTGGCGGTAGCGCTCTTAGAATGTGTCGAGAGTTGGGCGGGATTATTGTTCGTCTGCGCTTTGGTTGTTTCTTCCTCGTGTGCTCTATAGTTTTGATGAATAGACGTATCCCGGCGTATAGAAGTAATACACCCACTGAGTGGTTGAGGTGGTATGGGCCGGAGGAGGGGGCGGCGGGGGCGGGGACGGGGACGGGGACGGGGACGGGGGCGGGGGTGGGGTCCCAGGGGAGCCCCCTGGAAACCCCGGCCAATGGAACCCAGTGAACGGGTTTCCGTTAAAGTGGCCGCCATGGTGTTGGCGCACAACATGGTGGGCGGGTTGGGCGGTGGAAAGAGTGACTTGCGCGAGGAATGCGAGTAATAATTTAATTATGAATCCGAGGACGAAAGACCGCCGCATGGCTCGGGCTCGAGGAGCGCCGACGAACTGGAGGGACGTAAGCTGGCTAAATACGAAGCTGTGCGAAACTGGCAGACTTACGCAGTCAGGGAAGGAAGAGGGATGGGGAGCCTCGGGGCCAGCGTCGATGCATATGCATGATATATACAACCGAGTGTGATCAGGAACCTATGTTGAAGCACGAAAGAAGCGCGGAGAAGGAGGGATCACTGATATCTTGACCGCCATCTCTTCGTCCTTATGCTTCTGTCAATGGACGGCCTTATACGCGTGGGGTCATTGCGGACACAATCGTCTACAATCGCACACTGGCAGAGAAAGGGCCTCAGAATATAAGGTCGAGCCAAAGAGCCGCTGAAGCTAAGTATAGTTGTAGCTCACGTCGCGCATCAAATGGAAAGCCCGGTCCTGACTCCCCAGTGTGTGGTAAGTAGCCTGAAGATGGCAACAGATAGTAAAATTGCGATCCTCGGATGGCGCCCAAGATAGCTCCAGTGAAACTTGAGTGAAACTTTGAACGGTCCGACCTGAGCAAGTCAATTGAACCGACACTGATGCAGCTCGCAAGGAGGGTATTCTAAGCAAGTTCTCCCCTTAGAAACACTGTCATGAAGGCCAATCTTGGATTCAACTGTGGTAGGGATGATGAGGGAATCCGAGGCCCTGGGATGAAAGGACGACATGAAAGAGCAAAGTAACCCGTGTTCATGGCACGTGTTTCTCTCCCGAATAAGATTTATTTGGGACCTTCTTTTTGAACAGCTCTAAGAGAAAGCTTCTCAAACAAAGAAGATCTTCGTCCGCTTGGTACCAGTGTGTAGTGTGGAAGGTTGTCAATATGTATTATATTGCTTCCTGTACATCCTCCACACAAAAAAAAATCTGAACTCCTTCTAAATTAAGCAGTAAATATGCACCCTAGAACAGGAACTTGACGTTCTGATAAAACTCTAGCATTGGATTCTCCCCGCTCTTCAGGCGCGTCTGCGGCAGATCCGCATAGGTGCTGAGGAACTGTGCGTGCGTGAACACGCTCGACTTGCGCTCGCCCACGGGGAGCCCGCTCGCAGACTTGACGCCGTCGACGAGCTGCCGGCGGTTGCTCGGCTGATACGAGGAGAAGTAGTCCGCACTCAGTGGGCTGGTGCTGTCAGACAGCGGCGTCGCGCGCGCGGCAGACTCAGCAGAGTCGACCGTGGGCGGCTGCGCGAGAGTGTACTCGTACATGTCGCGTAGGCGCGCAAAGTCCGTCGGGAAGAAGATGTCGAAGAAGCCCTGCGCGACGAGGAGCGTGGTGCAGGGCACGGTGGTATTCTGGAAGCGCGTCTGGACGACGGGGGCGTTGCGGCCCGGGATGGTGTCGGGGATTGAGGAGAAGTCGGAGAGGAGCAGGCGATGGCGCGGGAAGTGGTTGCGGAGCGTGCGCAGGAGGCTGAGCAGGCGGGTGGGGATGTATTCCGCCTGGGAGAGGTTAGGCGCAAAGGGGAGGCCCGCGTATGTGCGAAGGAGGGCGGGGGCCGCGCGGAGTAGCCGTGGTATGGGAGGAGGATGGGCGAGGCGTTGGCGGAGCTTCAGGAAGGAAGAGATGAGGGGGTCGGTGACAGGCGTATAGATCATGTCGAAGTCGCCCCGGTCGTCGATCGTGACGAATGCCTGCAGGGGCTTGAGCGTGCGCAGGTCATATCGGATGAGGTCGTGTGCGAAGTTGTCCTGCAGATACGTTGACAAAAATATAGTCAAGGTGATAGAACACTTACAATGACTTCCATGGCGACAATGAAGCACGGAGAGGGCTCCTTTTTTGTCCACCGGAAGATGCTCTGGTGGACCACTTTGACACATGGATGGACAGTGGCGAGCTTTTTTTTCTGGAGCTCTACCAGGCTGCCACTGATCTCGATGATGTGGTACCGGGTTCGATCATACACCTCCGGATGGTGGACGCGCAGGTAATCCAGAATATTCATGGCGAGGGTCCCGTTCCCGGCACCAATTTCGTAAATCACAAAGTCCTCATACGGAAAGTATTTGAGCAGATATTCCGATACGAGGCATTTGGCCATGGCTATTCCATACCAAGGCTTGCGCACATATCAGCGGAATGCAAATATGAAACCGAGATGCACCACCTTGAAGAGCTCCGTGGGCGTATGCCATATCTGCCTCCCAGGGCCATGGTGCTGATCGGCGCCATACTCGGCATACCGCGCGCTGACCTCCTCCTGGAATTCGACAGAGTTCCGCAACGACTGAAAGTCAAACGTCGTATGCTGGGTGTCGAAAATGACGGCCTGCTTGGGAAAGTAGCCGTAGTGCGGATTGTACAGCGAATCCTCGATGAAGTCCCGCACAAGCATCTTAACCGCCTTTGGCGGCGTTGTGTTGTTCTCAAGTTGGTTCGCATCGACCAGCTTGTACGAAGCTAGCTCTTCATTCGACTTTGCGTCCCCATCAAATAGTGAGCTGGAGTTATAGTTCCATTTATCGGGTGGAGTCTCCGGTTTTTCGGACTCAGAGAGCCGCGGCCGAGGTTTTTTCGAGTTTGAGGATAGCTTGGAGACGTAACGCGGGAGATTACGAGTAAATCGAGAACATGAACGCCTGGCGGTGGTGGTCACTGAGAGCATCAGTCGCGCTCACGTGTTTGATGTCGGAGTTAGAATCCCGTTAAGCGCGTCGCGTCAACTGAAAGTTGCTGGGCGAGCCACTTAGGTACACGTCTCAAACTGGTCCAGGAATATCTCGGTGTAAACCGGAATGCATCTGAATCGGGAGGTGGTCTGGTCTGAGGCGATACTTCAAGTTGCCATTCGTGATTCTGTCAGCCATCTCTGCTGTTGCCGTTCAACACCACCGGATTCACCTACAAGCTGCCGGACCGTCTTCCTCTTGCGCAGAGCCACGCTGCCGCCGTTCTGGATACTGAATTGGACCCAGGAATCTTTGAAGGCTGTGGCGCTGCGCGCCTTGGTGCGTCCCCGGCCCCGCTCAAGCGCTCAAGCGCTCAAGGATGGTCAGGTGCTCTTCCACCCAACTTCGCTTCAAATGTGCTCGCCAGATATCGGGCGAGCACACTCTCAGGCTTTGGGACCTCGCAAACCCGGAGGACCCGCGTGCGGTGCTCAGCAGCCACAGTGACGCCATCCAGAATACCCGCCGCCTTCGGTTGACCAGGCGGCAAGAAACTACTTTATCTTCTTTGACCCTCAAAAATATCTTGCGAGCGCACTGTATAATAAACTCATATTTCATTATAAATTATAGTTTTACGATGTTTCTGCTTTAGGCATGTACATTCTGTGCATTTCCAATGCCCATTCGGAACTTTGTGGGCTTGCGAAAGTTCACTTCGCAAATTAAGTTCGCATGAGGAAGTTCAAGCTTTCAAGTTCCGTCTCAAAATTCATCTGAACCTGAAGTTTGGACAGGCACACGGGACCTTGTGCTGTGCGGTGTCTTGTCTGGCCAAGGAAACATTCATTTATTAATAAAAGGAATGAATTTTCTGATGACTGCTTTTTCCACCCTATTTTTTCAATATTGTTAAGACACTAGTGCGGAATATCCGTTCTCCGTTTTTGATATGACTTCCGGACCACACTCATATCTTTAGCAATAATCCTGTTCGCTCCCATGACCACTAATAATTGAAGTGGCTGCTGCATCTATTGTGAGAGTTAGAAATTGCACAGAATAAATTCAAGGTGCCTCAGTGTGACGGGCCTCGCGGATGGGAATTTTAGTAAAAAAATACAGTGTGTAAATTCAGTCGGGATGCCCGTGGGTCGCATCAAACTGGAATGATTCGAGCGAAACTTACTTCGAACTTCAACCTCAACTTCAGATCAAAAGCTCGAATATTTAATGAAAAATGAGGTCATAGCACTACTTTCACTGAACAGCAAATGATCCAAATCAACAGGGTGAACTTCCCGTCTTTCGTACATATATTCCCTCAAAATTCTATCTCTGCACCGATTAAAATTACGCCGGGGCAGTGACGGTGTAGCAATTGGTGGGCCCAACTAAGTTCCATGGGTTAGTATATCTGTACCCATGATTTTTATTCGCGTACCCGGTGCGAAACTGCAGATGAGATTATTAGCAGTCTGGCAGTGCGCTTGGCCTAAAAATGAAGTGAAACTTACGTCCCGCACGGCCCAAAGAGCCCCACGCTGATATCGAAACTCTGGGTCTTGAAGGCGCTCACATTGAATGAATTCTTGAGGATACAGACAGGGCCGGGACCGGTAACGCTCGAGCCGTAAGGAACGTAGACATATGCGACGCAGGTTGAACCTGCAATTTTTATATGTAGGTTAGATCCAGTATGCACGCATGACTCGAACCCACTCGTGCTGCACGCCTTTAGGCACCCCTGTTCGGTGCCGCCGTTGAATTGTCCGTTGTTTCCGTTGTCCATGTCCCAGCCGGGATAGACCGCATAAACACTGCCGACGTCGGGAGTCGGCCCGACGCCGACGGGGGCAGCTCTGACGGTAAGGGTGAAGGAGATGAGGAGAGGGACGAGGTTAGCAAGAGTGAACATGTTGCCTTTCTGCTGAGTCTCAGGCAAAAGCCACGCTCCGTATTTAAAGCGTTTCGTAGGACTAAAGATACTACCACGACGTGCGTGACTACACCTTCGTTGTGCATGCATTGAGCCTGCCCGCAGGAACCATCGACTGCCACACGTACTGTACGTTTTCTCTTTGTTTCTCGGCTTCGCAAGTACATTGGAACTCGAGTTAGGAGCGATTAAACAGCTCTTCCATTTGATCAGCGATTTCAATCGCCCCAAGAAGACTTCAGGAAGTTGGACATACCGGAATACAACTGAGGTCCTGCCCGGGATCCCCAGGATCTCTATTACGGATCCAAATGTTGTCCGTCAAAAATACCTGTACAGGAAGTGCTCAAAATGGAAGTCACACTACACTGGTGACTGGGTCTGAACCAATCCTTTGGAGTTCCCCGAATTCGAACTCCTGACACATCTTATCTGCTCATCGTCACCCGCCCTTGACGGAAGGCTTGACTCGCCCTATCCCGCTGCCCAACAACATTCTCCACAATATTCAGGAACATCTGGATGAAAGAATGATCAAGGTAATAAATATATTTTGTGTAACCCGCCATGACGTGTTTCAACCGCTCTCGGAGTTTATTTGTGGTGTTGTAGGTAGGGATCCAGTCGGACACGGGCCGATTCACTCAAGATTTTCTACAAGATCTATGTCTACCGTATCCAATAAAAACACTGTCCGTGTTGGTTCAAAATAAAATTCGACGTACTTTTATCAAAATGTATGGCTGAAGCCTTCAAGTGCCAAAACTCCAGTGTTCGTGTCGACCAGCTCAGATCGGGCAGATAGGGCAGAGCCTTCGGCCCTGCCGTCCCGGAAGAAGAGATTATCGTCGCTCAGGATACTTCTCTGGAAGGAAAACATACCTTCACTGTCACATTTGAACTTTGTGGCAGGTGTCCAGAATTGAAGAAATAGAGGAATCCAAGAGTTACCCTGTTAGCACCGAATCGGGTACAGTAAAATCAAGAGCCCAGCGGCAGTTTTCTGTACAATTTCCATGGTATTACATTATTTACACACTTGGTTTATAAGATACGCCAAGCGGATCACGGAGCAGCACTGGCTATTTCTTGGTTCCAGTTTTGGTTGGAATATTAATTATATACATGAGGTTATCTGGGAATAAGCCCGCCAAATTATTTATGCCATAGCGAGGAAGAAATGCTGAGAGGCGGAATGAATACGCCCAGAGGTGGTACACGGAGAAAGCCGAAGATAATTATCATATAGGGGAGGCCGGGCCGGATTTTTTGACAGATTTAGCCCCTAATTGGGCTAAAATCCTCGAATGTCACCGTCACTGGGACCAAAAGTGTTCAGTTCGGAAGCCGCCGTCACCCGTCACTTGGAAATGGTACAGTAATGTAGTAGCTGGAGATCCCGAACAGGGCGGGTCGCATCGTATAGTTCAGGAACGCACGGTCCCACCGGCCCATCAAAGTATGCCGACCATTAAGGTTATGTGGTTCACCCCACCTGCTACGCAAGGACCTGAGGCAGGTGGAGGTAAACTTTATCTGCCTTCGTGACAGAAGTATGACCGGTGCCATGGCAGGAAGCTTGGCAGGTAGTTGCTTCGATTTGCAGGAAACCTGTACTTGCTGCTCACCTGCCACGAAGGCAGGTACAATTTTACCTGTCTCAGGTATTGCCCCCAGTGTTCAGGAGTTCCAGCCCGCCGGGGGAGACACTCTCTAAGTAGGTCCAGATAGGCTTCGGGAAGTACACGTCTGAAAAATATCCCGTTTTTGAATTTCTTTTTCTATGACGTTCCCGATGTTGCAAAAATCAAAACCTGCGAGCGCGAACTCTGCGTGAAGTTTTTTTTTTGGTCGACCTCGAAGATAACCGCCCATTGGGTCTATAATGGGTTCTATGTGTCTCTAAATACATTGCTGGCTCAAACTGAGGCTTGGATTCCTCCTTGAAGACCACCCGGAAGCCTGCCGAAGAATTGATCGCTGTTTTGATTCGGTCAAATTACAGCTGAAGTGGAATTCACCGGTCAACTTGAGGCTTAAATGTGGAGGGTTGAACAAGATGAGTTACATACCACTATTTGGCATCTTTTTGTGTCACATTCCAGATGTTGCAAAAATCCAAGTTACGGGTACTTGGGGTGTGCAAAGTCCGTGAATTTTTTTCCCCGTGATTTTCCAGTTTACCTCCATTCCATTGGAGAATTTGTAGGACTATATGGCTGTTAACTTGTTTTGTTTAACCGTCCAAATTTAAGCCTGAACTTGGCCAGTAACTTCCACTTCAGCTGTAATTTGATCAAATCAAAACAGCGATCAATTCTTCGGCAGGCTTCCGGGTGGTCTTTAAGGAGGAATCCAAGCTTTAGTTTGAGCCAACAATGTATCTAGAGACACATACAACCTATTATAGACCCAATGGGCAGCTATCCTCTAGGACGACAAAAAAAAAAACTTCGCGCAGAGTTCGCGCGCGCAGGTTTGGTTTTTGCAACATCGGGAACGTCATATAGTTGGGCAGTCATTTCACATTAAAATTACATAGGACATGAGAGAGATTTGTTCAAGTCTCAGCGGATTAAGTGAGACCAGGAGATTGTAATCCGGTCTGAGGCGCGTTCTGTACCGGTACACCAAAAGGTAGATAATTGATTAGATGGTACTAATACAGTAGCCTTCCAGGCAGCCCTGGTTCCTCCTCTGGTCACAGATTCCACTTGTTAAACTAACCAGTCCATATACGAGTGATAAAAAAATGTGGCAAGCACCATTGAAACACCGAAGTGCTTGCCGCATATTTTCGCAATTTATTTACTGAGTCCAGACGAGTTAAGAGTCTCGGGCTACCAGTTAAATACTCTTCGTTGACAATATTATTTTGGACTTGATTCGTAACAAGAGATTGTATACTTGATTGAACATTTTTAGATGCGAAGGTTCATTTCGGTTGTTCATTGAGTCTGTGAGTGCCGCTCTACGCCGGCTGTTAGTGGTCTCAACAGGATTAGTGGTCAAGGGGAGCAGAGACAAGAACACGTAGGTGATTAAATACCAAGAGCAATGAGGTGGCACATGTGAATATTGGAAGATGGCCAAGTAGGCAAGTGGGTCCAGACTTCCATTTGGGTGAATAAATGTAATCACCCCTCCAAGCCAGAGTCTTTTTATTTTTGAGGCGGATATAACAGAGAGTGGTTCAATTGGCCATTGCCATAGATTGTAGACGTCGTTGGCATTGCAACCCCATAGTCTGAAAGCCTGCTTCAAGAGAAAGGAGATACTATTTCATAAGAGCCCCTGAGAGCGGTAAGATTACTCTGGAACCCGCTGGAAGTGGTCTGGAAGGTAGAAATGACTAAGAGGATGCTCGTCAGATCCACGCCGTTATGAATATATTTTCCCCCCAACTGTCGGCTCATGGGTTCGTCCACTCTTGACTTGGAGATGCATGCACTATATAACCCGCTTTTCGCAGATTCGCAACTCAACGCCTTGCGACAGATGTACCAGAATGCCCTGAATTAGAATACAGAGCGTTGGAAAAATACACACCCAATTCACACTTTACCGTATTCCATCGAGCTAAATGCGAGTACTTGAATTGGAGCAGAGCAAAGAGATGTCCTTGGTTCCGGAATTAGGAACCAAGTCTGTTTGATGCTTTAGTCTGTCTGTTGTCCGTCCCACAAAATCATGGCTTAGTCATGATCCCATCTCTGTATCACGCAACTTGCCGTTAGACTGTTCGTTGAAAACAACCAAGCCTCTACTTATATTAGTACTGCAAAGGTGCAAACTGGCCCCGTACTCGAATCTAAAATCCTGGCCACCAAAAAAAAAAGCTAGATCGGCCAATTGTGCACTTGATTGCTCAAGCCTCTCCCGATGAGCTACGAAACGCAAGCAGGAAATCAAGCAGTGGTGACGGGCAGGAGTCCAGGGAACCATCACAATCTGTGAATAATTATTTCCCATAATTAATATTTGCTACAAGCAATTTAAAGCTTGTCCTACAGTTCTGAAGAGGAGCAGGACACAGCACATAGACCTGTGGAGGAACCAAGGGTGCCCGGAGGGCTTCTGTATTTGATGGCATCATTAATAAGCAGTGTATATCGTACGGACGGACAATTACGCAAGTGAGACCTGGTCCCTAT